>JARBWK010000001.1:210170562-210240158 GCA_030556195.1 Anolis apletophallus | reverse complement strand
GTCTATATAAATAAATATGTAATGTTAGTTTTTGGGATGAACATAACTCAAAAAACACTGGACAAATTGACACTAAATTTGGACACAATACACCTATTAGGACAACGAGTGACCATCGCTCATAAAAACACAACAGAAGGGAGTTAAAAGGCCAAAATGCAAAAAGATGCTACTGCGCATGTGCAAAACAACTCCCCGGCAAACAAAACACACAAAAGCATATCCACACACTCTTTCGGACTACAGCTCCAGCATCCCTAGACCTGGCCCTTTAGGAGAGGAGGATGATCCAAATGCACTGCTTCCAAGCTTCAAGCTTTGTTCTCCTTGGATTTCTTTGAGAGCATCCCAATCCCTGTCCTATTCCTGGACTGCAACTCCCAGCAATCCTCCAGATAGATAAGACAGATAGATTAGATAGAGCTAGGTAGGTAGGTAGAGAGATCAATCAGAAGGACTGCTGGGAGTTGCCGTCCAAGAATAGGTAGAGAAGGAAGAAAGGGAGAAAGAGGAAGGGAAAAGAAAGGGAAGGACGGAGAGAAGGAAAGAAGAAAACGGAAGGGAGAAAGAATGGAGGAGAGAAAGAAGGAGGGAAGGTTGGCCACAACAAAGTGTGGCGGGTACAGCTAGTAAATAAATATAGGTGCAAAGTAGTCCACCAGACTTTGTCCTAATTTTCTTTTTTCTTTCCTGTCCTCGGTACAGAACATATTTGTGAAAAAGGGGACTGAAGTGAAGAATGAGTGGGCCGTGCAAGATGGTGACAGAGCCTCCACCTCAGTGGGTAAGGATTCCTCCTGGGTCTGCCCCAAATAGCTCAGGTGTGCTTTGCAGTCCTTTCACGCTGTGGACTTGTCCTCCCTAGCCCTTGGGCATCTCATGTGTCTGTGGTGGTTTAGCATTCTCACCCCAAACAGACTGGCAGAAAGGGGACCACATCATACTAGGGGAACTACATACTGGAAATCCTTTGGCTGCCTCATTCCTGCAGAATTCTGGGATTTGTTTTGTAATGAGGCTCGGGACCTCTGTCTGAGCAGCTTAAAGGCCCCTCACTGAACTACTAGCCCCACATTCTTCTGTAGCATAAGCTGCTCTGGGACCAGAGTGAAGAGAGAGGGCCAGGAAGACAGTTCCACCTTGTCTCCTGCACTGTACTAATAATATAATATATATTGCATATACATATAATATTGATAATATTTTAGTACAAGAATAATATGACGTTATCTATATATATAAAGGAAGAGTCGTCATGGAACGACCGTCCCAAACAGAGAAACCTTACAACGCAGAGACACCAAACTTGCCAACAGAAATAGGCCTCAAGCAAGGTAGGTTTGTAGCAAAGAAACTTTCCCCCCCAAAACCTAAAAGGCCCCCAAAACAACAAGTAAAAAACTACATTTCCCAGCATCCTCCGGAGCTGCCAACAACTCTCCTAGCCTCTACATTCTGACAACATGATTAGCTGCCAATAAGGACGGATTTGCATAACTCCTGTACTGGCCAGCCAACATGAACATTCCGACCCATAATAAACTGTCAGAGGAGGATAAGGCAAAGGGCTGAGGCACAAACACAAACACCTAATTCACTTCCCACAGAAAATTTACACCCCTACAAATCACAGACCACACCCAAAATTGACAGTAAGGCTTCATTAACTTAATTTCCCTGACTAGGCCTCACTTAATGGAATGCTGTTTACGCTCTGAATTGACAGTAAGGCTTCATTAACTTGATTCTCCCGACTAGCCCTCAGCTCATTGGACATTATGTATGGCCTGAATTGACAGTAAGGCTTCATTAACTTGCTGTTCCTGACTAGGCCTCAGCTCATGGGACATTGTGTATGGCCTAAATTTACAGTAACAAACCTTGGCACACAGAGCCCCTATGACCCACACTACATTCTACTACAGTTTGGAGGAGGGTGGACCATGGGTCATGGGACTTGAAGTACCTCCATGGATCATGGGATTTGTAGTACTTCAGAACCCATCATTCCCCCACAGACCACTGTGTCCAAGCACCAAGACCGATAAAGACCAAACTTGGCAAACAATGCACCCCATGACCCACACTCCATCCGACTGCAGATTAGAGGAGGACACACCACGGATAATGGGATTTCAAGTACCTCCACTCACTTCCAAAGTACCCCACCCACACACGCATCAACCTCTACATCAACACAGCAGACGGAAAGACAAAAAACATTGTATATCCACAAGCTATGCAGAACGCCAGCAACACCACACAACAACAACTCCCCAGGACTCCAACATCCTACCCACCAAAACAACCCACAACAACACAGCCATGACCCCAACAACACCATAACTAACAACAACTCCAACCCTTACATACTCAGACTTCCTCGCATCTCCAAAATAGGGCACAGCAACGCTTGCCGGGTACAGCTAGTAATTATATATTCCATATTATGTGTAATATTACTAATAATATAACAGTATAATGATATAGCACAACTCTTGGCTTTTCTTCGTGAATGAAGATTCAGGAAGGACTCATCCCATGCTTTCTACAAGCGCATAGATGACTAAAATGGCCAATCTGAGATAGGCAAGTCCGGTTACAGAAAGCACAACATAAAGTCTCCTTGGGTGATGTTGTTTCCAAGTTGCGGATCTTTCTGCGTTGTCGTTTCTCTTCGAGACCCATTTGGCGTGTCTTCTCAAAAGTGGCCGCAGCATTGTGGACAGTGCGTCTCCATGCCTCCCGATGTGAGGCCAGGGTGGACCATTGTTGGTGATCAATCTCACCGAGTCTGAGATGTTGTTTCAGGGAGTCCTTGTATCTCTTTTTTGGGGCGCCTCTCTTGCGCTGACCTGTGGCAAGTTCACCATAGAGTAGTGTCTTTGGGAGGCGGTGGTCCTCCATCCTAGAGACGTGCCCTGCCCAGCGCAGCTGTGTTCTCAATAGCATGGCCTCAATGCTGGTGATCCCTGCTTTCTCAAGGACAGCAACATTCGTCACAAAGTCGATTCAGTGTATATTCAGGATTGTGCGAAGACAGCGCTGATGAAAGCATTCAAGGAATCGTAGATGTTGCCGACCCATAAAGGAGAATAGACAGTACAATTGCTCTATATGCACTGATTTTTGTGCTTTGCCTCAGGTGTTTGTTGCTCCAGGCTATTTTGTGAAGTCTTCCGAATGCATTATATGCCTTTGCTAATCTGTGTAGTAATCTGTGTTATATATAGTAATATATAATGCTAATATTGTGCTATGGTAATAATAGAATCATAGAGTTGGAGGAGACCTCATTGGCCATCCGGTCCAACCCCCTGCCAATAAGCAGGAAAATTGCATTCAAAGCATCCCTGACAGATGGCCATCCAGCCTCTGTTTAAAAGCCTCCAAAGAAGGAGCCCTACATATTACTTGTAAGCCGCTCTGAGTCCCCTTCGGGGTGAGAAGGGCAGCATATAAATCTCGTAAATAAATAAACAAACAATAAAGTGGTCAGTGATGCAGCAGATGATATACAGCACACAAATATGGCCTAGCATCCTCTTACAGCCTTATTGATCTCCCAAATTAATTCTAGCCAGACGATTCAAGTTTCCTATCACAGGATCCATGCCGCTTTAACTTGTGTCCTTTGGGGAAATAGGCAGAATACAAAAAAGTTATTTGTTTATTATTTAGTTAATCTCTTGTTTTGTGTATTTTAATATTATTTTATAGAAATACATTTTAATATGTGTATATGTTTTAATTATTCTGTAACCTGCCTCGAGCCATGAGGAGAGGTGGGTAAGAAATAAAATTATTATTATTTGATACATAACAAGATGAATACACAGCAAACAAGATCACTATTACGGCTTTTGTATTTGATCACACGTCAGACACTTCCCCAGTATCTAGGAATAATGTATCAGTGTATAATGTGTGCAGATCCGAGTAGGGTGGCCTTTTGCAGCTGAGAAATGGTAATGTTGTCAGCGCTGATTGTTTTTAAGTGCAGGTCAAGGTCTTTAGGCACTGCACCCAGTGTGCCGATCCCCAGTGGGACCACGTTTAATGGCTTGTGCCAGAATCTTTTGTGTTCTATGTTTGTATCTCTGTCTGTTTCCAAAAAGGAAGAGAAGGACAAGCGTAGAGATCTTCAGCCTCCTCTGCCAAAGGGGTTCCTAAGACCATCGGAAATACATGGTTTTTTATGGTATTTTGCAACCCCCTCGCAACCCTCCAAGGGGTCCCGACCCCCAGGTTGAGAAAAGGTGCTCTAGCTGGAGATCCTGCATTGAACAAGGAGTTGGATGTGGTGGCCTATAAGTCCCCTTCAAACTACAAGAAAGGAGATTCCGCCTGAACATGAGGAAGAACATCCTGACTGTGAGAACTGTTCAGCAGTGGAACTCTCTGCCCCGGAGTGTGGTGGAGGCTTTTAATCAGGCTGGATGGCCATCTGTCGGGGGTGGTTTGAATGCGATTTTCCTGCTTCTTGGCAGAATGGGGTTGGACTGGATGGACCATGAGGTCTCTTCCAACTCTATCATTCTATGATTCTTGAAGAAAATACTGGATATCTCCCTGCAATGGATGCTCTAGCGCAGTGCTTAACCTGTGGGTCTCCAGGTGTTTTGGCCTACAACTCCCAGAAATCCCAGCCAGTTTACCAGCTGTTAGGTTTTCTGGGAGTTGAAGGCCAAAACATCTGTGGACCCACAGGTTGAGAACAACTGCTCTAGCGAGTCTAGCTGGAGATCCTGCATTGAAGAAGGAGTTGGATTTGGTGGCCCATGAGGTCCCTTCCCACTAAAGAGATCCTGTGGGTCCCCATTGAAGAATTCCGAGTTTACCAGCTGTTAGGGTTTCTGGGAGTGGCCCATGAGGTCCCTTCCCACTAAAGTATGCTACATATGTGAATGGAAATACTTGAATGAGAAATAATGCTCTCTTTTGCCCTTGTCTATTTGAACAGGAGGTGGAATGAGGACCCAGCTTATACGTCCAAGCACATCTTTTCAGTATGGTTTGCAAACACCTTCTGCAAGACAGGGTGAGGTAAGAATTAGGATCTCTGTTGGGCCGAAGGAAGGGCAGTAATCACCACGAGTCTCCTTTTTTGTACCCTGCTTATTGGATTCAAGACTTGAAATGTGTTTGAACACATAAGAACGTTTTCTAAGATTGAGCCGCGGGTTCTGTGGAGTGTTGGTCTCCAAAGGATGTACAGTGTTCCCTCACTACTTCACAGTTCACTTTGTGCGGACCCGCTGTTTCACGGATTTTTGCCTCCCAGTTTCACCCTCCCCCTCAGAAGAGAGGCAGCCAATCAAGAGAGATTGCAATGCAAAGCAGAGATAGCTAGCAAAAATAATGTGCATGGTGCCTTTAAATCTCTTCTCGTTTCTGCCTCACCCTTGGAACGCTTTATACATATACTAGCTGTACCCGGCACGCGTTGCTGTGCCCTATTTAGGAGATGCGATAAAGTCTGAGTATGTACAGTAAGGGTTGGAATTGTTGTTAGTTATGATGCTGTTGGGGCCATGGCTGTGTCGTTGTGGCTGTGTCGGATGGAGTGTGGGTCATGGGGGGCATTGTGTGCCAAGTTTGGTCTTTATCGGTCTTGGTTCTGGGCCACAGTGGTCTGTGGGGAATGATGGGTTTTGAAGTAGTACAAATCCCATTATCCATGGAGGTACTTCAAGTCCCATAATCCATGGTCCACCCTCCTCCAAACTGTAGTAGAATGTAGTGTGGGTCATAGGGGCTCTGTTTGCCAAGGTTGGTTACTGTAAATTCAGGCCATGCACAATGTCCCATGAGCTGAGGCCTAGTCAGGAACAGCAAGTTAATGAAGCCTTACTGTCAATTCAGGCCATACACAATGTGCAATGAGCTGAGGCCTAGTCGGGAGAATCAAGTTAATGAAGCCTTACTGTCAATTCAGAGCGTAAACAGCATTCCATTAAGTGAGGCCTAGTCAGGGAAATTAAGTTAATGAAGCCTTACTTAATGAAGCATTCCATTAAGTGAGGCTGTCAATTTTAATGAAGCCTTACTGTCAAATTTGGGTCTGTGATTTGTAGGGGTGTAAATTTTCTGTCGGAAGTGAATTGGGTGTTTGTGTTTGTGCCTCAGCCCTTTGCCTTATCTTCCTCTGACAGTTTATTATGGGTCAGAATGTTCATGTTGGCTGGCCAGTACAGGAGTTATGCAAATCCGCCCTTATTGGCAGCCAATCATGTCAGAATGTAGAGGCTGGGAGAGTCGTTGGCAGCCCCGGAGGATGCTGGGAAATGTAGGGTTTTTTTACCCGTTTTGGGGGCCTTTTAGGTTTTGGGTGGGAAAGTTTCTTTGTTACAAACATACAGTACCTTGCTTGAGGCCTATTTCTGTTGGCAAGTTTGGTGTCTCTGCGTTGTAAGGTTTCTCTGCTTGGGACGGTCTTTCCATGACGACTCTTCCTTTATATATATAGATAGCGTCTCTACTTTGCGGATTTTCACTTTCCATGGGTAGTCATGGAATGTAACACCGGCAATAAGTGAGGGAACACTGTATTTCTTTTCCTTTGATTTCATCAAAGTTGCCCACCAAAGGCATTGCAAATGTTACTGTGAGGGGGGTTGTGCTGGTCAGTGACCGTAACAAAGTTTTGTATTGTATTGTACTGTATGGGGGGACAATCCCAAACTACATTGTACTCTTTTCTGACTCGGGGTTTGCATGTTCAGCTTGTGGATGATTGGTGTTTCATTAGGTGAGCTTCCAAGATGTGGCCGTGGATTTTACCAAAGGGGAGCTGGTTCTGCTGGACCCCGGCCAAAGAGACCTTCACAGAGAGGTGATGGAGGAGAATTGGGAGCTCGTGTCCTCTCTGGGTAAGGCTTGACCTTCCTTTTGGTTGATCAAATCCATTTATAAATACTGAACAAAGGAAATCTTTTCTTGGTTCTTTTTATTTATTTTTTCAAGCATTTATACCTCGTTGCTCTCACCCCCGGAGGGGGACTCTGGGCGGATTACAGTTTTCCCATCTGGAAGTGTGCTGGTTTCTAACTCTCTTGTCCCAGGAAGCTGTTCACAGTTATATCTTGGTTAAGATCACAGTGTTGTTCAGGCCTGGGCAAACTTTCAAACTTGGGGGCAACATGCTAGCACTCCCTGCTAGAAGGACAGGCTGCCTGGTGATGGAGGGAAAGACAAAAGCGGGGAAGGGAAGGATGAAAGGAGAAAGAGGGAAGAAAGAGGGAAGTAAGGAAAGACAAAAGAGAATGAAGGAAGGATGAAAGAATGGAAAGGAACAATGGAAGGAAGGAAGAGAAGGATGGAGGAATGGAAGGAAGGGAAAGGTAAAAAGAAGAGAAGAAAGGAAAGGCAAAGGGAAGAAAGGAAAGAAGAGGAAGGGAAGGATGGAAGGGAAGGAAGAAGGAAAGAGAAGGAAGGACAGAAGGAGAAGGAAGAAGAGAAGGGGAAGAAAGGAAAAACAAAGGGAAGAAAGGAGAAAAGGGGAGGGCGGGGTGGAGGAAAAAGACAAGAGAAGGAAGAAAGAAAGAGAGAAGGAAGGAAGGGAATGATAAAAAGAGCTCCAGAGAAAAGACAAATTTGTGGCGTTAGGGAAGAAGGGAGAAAATCTAGAGGTCTCAGTATTTAGGAAGTGTCAAGTGAACACCCAGAAAAAAACGTGCCTCTGGTGTTGCTGTATGGAGGTCCTCCATTGTGCATGTGGCAGGGCTCAGGCTGATTTGTAGTAGGTGGTCTGTGCTCTTCTCCACACTCGCATGTGGTGGATTCAACTCTGTGGTCCCATTTCTTAAGGTTGGCTCTGCATCTCGTGCTTCCTCCCTTTCAGATTTTGGTCTAAGTGTGAGATACAAATGTATTTCTTTCAGTAAAGTTGAACCCTCTATTCACTAGTACCGCACAGTTTTCTGATTTCCCCCATAAATGCTGAGGAAAGGAAATTCCTCTTCAATTGAGGTAATGGAGAGAAACTATGGAGTCCCACCTCTCTCTCTCTCTCTCTCTCTCTCTCTCTCTCTCTCTCTCTCTCTCATGTAGCTTCCTCAGATTGATGCCAATTGTGGCTTGAATAAGGAAAGTTTGGCTGAGCCAGGAGCAAATAGAACAAAAAAAGGAGTGAGAAAAATCTATCTAATCAATCATATCAATAATACATTACAGTCTGAATGTCTCTAGTTCATGTATCTTATTGGAGACAATGCAAACATAGAGAAAATCAACACATTTAGTGGTAAGTACCATACATATACTTGCTTACGCAATCATGGACAGCTGGCTCACATGCTAGTGAGCGGAAACGCCAGGTGTAAACGGAGGAAAGTTCCTTAACGTGATCAAAGAAGGACACAATCCCGGACGCCATCCCAAATTATGAAAATGTTCAAAATAACAGAGCTAAGAGCCCGGTATCGACAGATATCGTCAGCATTTGTGGTGCTCCTGTTGCTCCATGTAATGTGTTATTCCTGCTGTGAGACGCTCACGAGATTTTGCCATGTTGGCCATGCCCCGTTCCTGAGGAAGCCCTTCGGGGAGAAACAAAGGCGCGCAGTACTTTATTGGTTCGTTGACCATTGGACGACCTCCCGGAATTGATGTGTAGTTGGATTATTGAGACGCTATAGACCCGAACATTTGATTATTTTGAACATTTTCATAATTTGGGATGGCGTCCAGGACTGTGTCATTCTTTGATGCCAATTGTGTGGCCCCTTTTTCAATTTTAGGCTCAGAGCGGTTGTGTTGCTCTTTTCCAGGTGGAAGCGACCGGCTGAGTGAGAAGGAAGGAGAAGCGCACGGAGCATTGCTGCAAAGAGTCCGCTGTAAACAGAAGAACGAGAATCGCATAAAATCTGACCCTCCAAAGAGAGGGAACGTCCTTTCCCAGAGTGGTGATGCCTGTGAACCCTCCCTTGAAGAAATAGCACAGAAAGGAAGGGAGAGACATCTTTGTCTTCTGTGTGGGAGGAGCTTTAGGTGTAAAACAAGCCTGAATCTTCACAGGAGAATCCACACAAGGGAGAACTCTTCCAAAAGCAGCGAATGTGGGAAGGCCTCCAGTTTGACTTCATACAGAAGGACTCACACAGGAGAAAAACCATTCAAGTGCTCGCGATGTGGAAGGAGATTTAAGTGGAGGTCACAATTGGTACCACACCAGGAGGCTCACGTAGAAGGCAAGCCATTTAAATGCTTGGAGTGTGGAAAGAGCTTCAGTTGGAAGGTGAATCTCAATCGTCACCAAGCCGTCCACAGAAGGGAGAAACCATTCGAATGCTTGGAATGCGGGAAGGCCTTCAATGGCAAGATGAATTTTGCTTCTCATCAAAGAACGCACACCGGGGAGAAACTCTATACATGCCCTGAGTGTGGGAAAGCCTTCAGTTGGAAAACGAACCTCATTCGTCACCAAGCCACTCACACAGGGGAGAAAGTATTTAAATGCCCCGAGTGTGGGAAAAGCTTCTATCATGAAATAAGCCTCCTCTGTCATCAAAGAACTCACACCGGGGAGAAACTCTATAAATGCGCTGAGTGTGGGAAAGCCTTCAGTCGGAAAATGACCCTCATTTGTCACCAAGCCACTCACACAGGGGAGAAGCCATTCAGATGTCCTGAGTGTGGAAAGACCTTCAGTCGGAAGGGAAACCTCATTCGTCACCAAGCCACTCACACAGAGGAGAAGCTGTTTAAATGCTCGGAGTGTGGGAAAGGCTTCAATCGTGAAAGTAGCTTCCTCTGTCATCAAAGAACTCACGGCGGGAAGAAACTCTATAAATGCTCGGAGTGTGGGAAAGCCTTCACTCGGAAAACGAACCTCGTTCGTCACCAAGCCACTCACACAGGGGAGAAGCTGTTTAAATGCTCGGAGTGTGCGAAAAGCTTCTATCATGAAAGAAGCCTCGTCTGTCATCAAAAAACTCACATTGGGGAGAAGCTCTATAAATGCGCTGAGTGTGGGAAAGCCTTCAGTCGGAAAACGACTCTCATTCGTCACCAAGTCATTCACACAGAGGAGAAGCCGTTCAGATGTGGAAAGACCTTCATTCGGAAGGAAAGCCTCACTTGCCACCAAACAACTCACACAGGGGAGAAGCTGTTTAAATGCTCGGAGTGTGGGAAAAGCTTCAGTTGGAAGATAAGTCTCACTCTCCATCAAGCGACTCACACCGGGGAGAAACCGTTTACATGCCTCAAGTGTGGGAAGAGCTTCAGTCAGAAGAGAAACCTCATTCATCACCAAGCGACTCACACCGGGGAGAAGCCCTTTAAGTGCTTGCAGTGTGGAAAAAGCTTCAGCCAGAAGACAAACCTGACTTCTCATCAAGTGATTCACACGGGGGAGAAGCCGTTCAAATGCTTCGAGTGTGGGAAAAGCTTCAGTCGGAAGAGAAACCTCATTCGTCACCAAGCGACTCACACCGGGGAGAAACCATTTAAGTGCTTGCAGTGTGGGAAAAGCTTCCGCGAGAAGGCAAGCCTCTCTTGTCATCAAAGGAGTCACAGCGGAGAGAAGCCATTCAAGTGCTTGGAGTGCGGGAAGAGCTTCAGCCGGAAGACAAACCTGACTTCTCATCAAGGGATTCACACGGGGGAGACGCGGTTCAAATGCGAGTGTGGGAAAAGCTTCAGTCAAAAGGCACACTTCGCACGTCACCAAGCAACTCACACTGGGGAGAAACCCTTTAAGTGCTTGCAGTGTGGGAAAAGCTTCAACCAGAAGACAATCCTCATTCTTCATCAAAGGACTCATAGCGGAGAGAAGCCATTCAAGTGCTTGGAGTGCGGGAAGAGCTTCAGTCAGAAGGGAAACCTCACTTGTCACCAAGCGACTCACATGGGGGAGAAACTATTCAAATGCCTTGAGTGTGGGAAAAGTTTTAGCCAGGAGCTCAAGTTCACTTTTCATCAAGCGACACACACTGGCGAGAAACTGTTTAAATGCGTTGAATGTGATAAAAGCTTCCGTCGGAAGGCAGGCCTCACTCTTCACCAAATGACTCATAGCGGAGAGAAGCCATTCAAGTGCTTGGAGTGCGGGAAGAGCTTCAGTCAGAAGGCAAAACTCACTTATCACCAAGCAACTCACACCAGAGAGAAGCCCTTTAAATGCCTGTAGTGTGAGAAAAGCTTCAGTCAGAAAACCCACCTCGGTCGTCAAAAAAGAATTCACACAAAGATCAAATGATAGAACTGGTATAGTACTATTACAGTTTCAGTCAGAACTGAGATCTTATTTATTATCGAATAATTCATATACAGAAGGTACTATTTTTTTGTATGCCAGAGCAGGAACACCTCTGTCCTTAAATACCACACCAGTGTAGTAAAATCCACAAGCAGTTTATTGAAGGATATATGTAAGCAGAGCAATACAAATGGTAAAAACAGTATAGTTCAAAGCAATATTGTTCCAAAATAAGCTTCCAGGTAACAAGGTAAAACCACAAACTCCAGGGTACAGAATCCATAGAACAAGGCCGAATGAAAGTCCAATGAACAGAACAGGAACTTGGCAAAACTTGAAACATGAAACTAGAAATCCACTTGGAAAAACAAGACTGTCATGAAGTATCAATGTTGACGAGACTGAAGTGAACCTTTCCTTCGTGTCAATATAAAGCCTTTCCTGGCCCTGAAAGGAAAGGAAAGCATTCCACTTGCCTTAACAACCTGATAAGGAGTTCTTACCTCTCTTCTCCTGAGAACTATGCCTCCATTTACAATAGTCTAGAACAGGGCTGACCAACTGGCGGCTGGCGGGCCGTATATGGCCCCCCAGCCCCTTCCCCACGGCCCCCTACCCTCCTTCAGGATATCTGCTTTTTAAGATTACAAATATATATTTTATTATTTTTTTGAATATATTTTTGATTTTTTTTTTGCGGCAGGGGGTGAGGGGCGGGGCAGGGAGGAGGAGCAGGCTCCCTTCCTCCTCCTCCTACTTCCCTCCCCCCTCTCTCTCCCTCCCTCCTCTCTCTCTTTCCCCCTTTCATTCCTTCCCCCTTCCACCACCTGAACGAAAGGGGGAAGGAGAGAGAGAGAGCACCGAACGAGAGGGGGCATGGCCAGAGCAAAAAAAGGGGCGGGGCCGAGTTCGGGGCGCGTGGGGGGGGGTACTCATCCATTCCCTTTCCGGCTTCCTTCTCTTCTGAGAATTTGTGCCAAGTTTGGTCCTGATCCATCATTATTTGAGTCCACAGTGCTCTCTGGATGGAGGAGAACTACAACTCCCAAACTCAAGGTTCAGTACTTTCTGTTGCTCTCAGGAGAGTTTAGTCTGCCAAGTTTGATTCAACATGGCTGAGGAATGCTTTGATTGTGTTTTCCCCTTACGGCAGAAGGAGGTAGGACTGGATGGCCCTTGGAGGTCTCCTATTCTAGGAACCCATTGTAATTATTATTATTATCATCATCATCAGAGGCTGAATGGTCATCTGTGAGGAATGCTTTGATTGTGTTTTCCCCTTATAGCAGAAGGAGATTGGACTGGATGGCCCTGGATGGCCCTTGGAGGTCTCCTACTCCAGGAACCTGTTGTTGTTGTTGTTATTATTAGCAGAGGCAGAATGAATATTATGCCTTATCATTCAGGGTTATAGGCCTGTGTGGAAGGGCCCTGGCTTCTTATTTGACTTCCTTTCCACACATCTGAATAAAATCCCATGTTATTTGCTTTAAACCAGATTATATGAGTGTGGACTCCGATAATCCAGTTCAAAGCAGGTATTCTGGGTTATATGGCTGTGTGGAAGGGCCCTGAGTCCACACTGCAATATAATCCAGTTCAAAGCAGGTTTTGTGGGGTTTCCTGCCTGGATATTCTGGGTTATATGGCTGTGTGAAGGGCCCTGAGTCCACACTGTAATATAATCCAGTTCAAAGCAGGGACTGGGACTTGAGACTGGGATTTTGGTGTTCATCTCTATCTCCAAGTCAAAGCCCCGGTGTCGTCCACAGACACCTCCAAGGCGGGGAGGGGGCGGAGCCAAGAAGGGGCGGGGCAGGGGCGGAGCTGGGGGCAGCGCTGGGGAGGGGGCGGAGCCAGGGGTGGAGGCAGACCCTTCGGCCCCCCAGGTCATCAGTAACTGGAATTCTGGCCACAGGTCCGATAGAAGTTGGACAGCCCTGGTCTAGAACGACTGCTATGGCCCGATCCCAGAAATTTGACTTTGTGCAACTGCAGGAGAAAAACTCCATTCATCAGACATCTTGGGCCTGTTGCCTGGGCTAGACTCGGGCCCAACAAAACCCTCATCCTCATTGACCACAGACACAGGCCCAGAAGAACCCTCATCCCTTTGAAGGCACGAGTGGGATCTAAACAATGGCACAACTATAGCCTTATTGTTCTCCGACCATGAACAGTTGCAAAGTATAGGTCAGTACTTCAAGTGGCCCACGCAAAGCAGGTGAACATAGCTTTGAATGCAACATGCAGAATAAGCACAGGATGTCTTAAACCTACACCTGTTGATAAACTCTACAACAGGGGTTGGCAATTACCGGCCCTCTGGGTGTTTTGGACTTCAACTCCCAGAAATCCTAACAGCTGGTAAACTGGCTAGGATTTCTGGGAGTTGAAGCCCAAAACACCTGGAGGGCTGGAAATTGCCCACCCTTGCTCTACGAGCTAGCTGACATTGCCCCCCTCTCCCCCCCCCCCCGATGTGTGATGGGAAGTTGCTGCTAAATGTGAGAGAAATGAGGTTGAGCAGTGTGAAAGCCACCCACTGCATGGCTATCAGCTTCCTCCCAGTAGACTCAAATCAAGGAAAAGCTTCATGAGAACCACCACTCCTCTTAACGTTCCTCCCAGCAACAGTAAGAGTATCCCTCTGGGCAGCTAAACCAGGAAATCCCAACTGGATGGCTCCCCACGAGGGTCTTCCTCCAGGGGCAAACCAAGAATGGGCAACTTGGAAATCCCTGAACAGATTCAGAAGCGGAGTAGGCAGATCAAAAGACAACTTGGCAAAAAGGCACTACCTAAAAGAATCCCACACCTTGTGTGACTGTGGAGCTGAACAGACAACTCCACATCTGTATGCTTGTCCGCTGTGCCCTGCCTCATGTACAGCGGAAGAACTGTTTAATGCTACAGACAATGCTGTTGCTGTCGCCCGTTTTTGCTCGAAAGATATTTCGCTGCTTGTGCGCCTTCTACCTTTATCAGTTTTATACTAATTTATGCAATTATTTTGATACAAAATAAACTTCCAAGTGGCTGGGAAATTTAGGGAGTACAAGCTACCACCAGCGTTTTCTGCAAGAAAAGACCTCTGCACATGGGACTTTCAATCATTGGAAACCAGGCCCGGATTAACACTTTATTGCACCCTAGGCCACACTTTGAAATTACACCCCCTTTAAGCCAACCTCCTGCCACCTCCAAGGCCTCCATTCTCACCGGCTGGAAAGCTCCGCTGTGCCCTAACCCTAGGCCATGGCCTCATTGGCCTTATGGGTAATCCGGGCATGTTGGAAACAACTCTGGAAATCCCTTTTTTACAACTATGTCTCCCTCCGTTACGCGCATCAGTTCAAACAACAGCTTTTGAATTATTATTATAGGAAGAGAATCAACACATTTGCAATGTGGGGCTGGAGGAAAAATCTAGACAAATAAATGGGTCCTACAGCAAAACAAGCATTAACTCTTCCTTATCATGGAGCCCCCGGTGGTGCAGTGGGTTAAACCGCTGAACTTGCTGATTGAAAGGTTGCAGGTTCGAGTCCGGGCAGTGGCAAGAGCTCCCACTGTTAGTCCCAGCTTCTGCCAACCTAGCAGTTTGAAAACATGCAAATGTGAGTAGATCAGTAGGTACCGCTCCGGCGGGAAGGTAACAGCACTCCATGCAGTCAGTCATGCTGGCCACATGACCTTGGAGGTGTCTACGAACAACGCCGGCTCTTCGGTTTAGAAATGGAGAGGAGCACCAATCCCCAGAGTTGGACACGAGTGGACTTAACGTGAACCTATTATGAGAACGCAGACTCTCTAGAAAAAGACTGTGATGGACTTCGAGGCCTCTCCTTTATAGAGTTGCTGTAAGTTGAAGCTGATTTGAGGGCAGCTAATAACTTAAGTATGCTTAAGTATGAGGGATATCCTTTACTCTGCGTGTCTGAAGAACATCCCTAGACCATCTACGGAAGGTCATATACATCGATGGGATATATGTCTGTGATATAATGAAACTCGACAAAGAGCATGTAACTGTGGTGAAAGAAACAAACAATATTATTAACAAAAAGGTCAAGAAAAACCTGGAAATGTGCCTATTAGGTCTGTTCAGAAGGGGTATCGGCTCAAGAGATGAAGAAATTTGTCAATATTGCTTTGTTGCTGCAAGACTAATAATAGCCAAAACTCGGAAAGGGGATAGAGAGTTATCAAAGATTGGAGAGATAAATTCCTAGATTATATCCAAATGGCCAAGCTGACAGAGGAGGAAATAATGAAGAATTTGCAAATAAATGGAGGCTGGCACTTGGGTATCTGGAAATGAAGACAAAGGTAAATTTGAAGATTGCCATCAAAGGGGATTCAGTGGAAGAAGATATTTGGGTTGTTGCTGGTTAGTTGTGTGATCCTTTTTTGAGGGGCTTCAGAGGTCATGGGGTGGGGTTCACAGGTGGGGGGATAGAGGGTTAAGAAATGTTAAGATATAATTAATTGTATAGCCAAGTCTGATTGTTCATATGTTTAATGAGCACTGAATGTACACCCTTTTGTAAATATTTTGCATATTTTTTTCATTTCTTTCATTTTTTTTCTTTTGTTTTCTATATTGACTATAAAACAATAAAAACATTAATTTTTAAAAAAGAGCATGTAACTGCATAAGTGTACCAATTTCAACAATAAATATACAAAAGATGTATAAGGCTGCATGTTGGTTTTCCTGTCACACAATTGGTTCTCTGTGTTTACTAATTCCACAGATCCTCTGGGGCAGGCATGGGCCAACTTCAGCCCTCCCTCCATGTGTTTTGGACTTTAACTCCCACAATTTCTAACACGGCTGTTAGGAATTGTGGGAGATGAAGTCCAAAACACTTGGAGGGAGGGCGGAAGTTGACCCATGCCTGGACTGCAGATGCTCTCCAAGAAAGAGGAGAGCTCCTGTCGTCTTCTCCCAAGGGTCCTGTTAGGGCATGTAAAAACCAGTCAGTGAATGTGTTAATGAAAATGCAAAGCATGAAGCTGATTGGTTGGGCCACGCCTGACAAGCTAGCTGAGCCTGGGCATTTTGGCAACAGTTACATGTTTAGGCTGTTCGCTGTGCAGGAGCAGACGGAGAGAGCAGAGGGTTTTCTCCTGAGCTGCTGGTGGAAGAGGGTCTTCCACATGGACACCTAAAGACCATTTGAATCTCTCTCAAAGGACATTGTGGAAATCAATGTAACGGTTCACATGACTGTATATATGTTGCTCTGCATTTTAAATAGCTCTCTGATTGGCTGAGGCACGCCGAGCTCCCACTTTTCCAGGGAGTCCTCCAATGACATGGCAACAGGTTATCAACAATCAATTAATTTAAAATAATATTCTAACTATAACCAATCCACACCCAATCGATAACGGTAAGCCATATTCTCATGCCCATCGTCATATCAGTCCATTCCAATTAAAGTGCTGCATTGTCCTCATGTGCAAATTCCTGGTCCCATAACCCTGATTTTACCTTTTTTCTAAATGCCAGGAGGGATGGGGTCGATCGTATTTCGCTTGGAAGCTCATTCCACAGGCGGGGAGCCACAGCCGAGAAGGCCCTGTCTCCTCCCTGCCAGCCGTAGTTGAGATGCTGGCGGAAGCGAGAGCAGGGCCTCCTCGGATGATCTTGAATTACGAGGTGGGATGTACAAGCAGATGTGTTTGGACAAGTAAGCTGGGGCAGAACCGTATAGAGCTTTATAGGTCAAAACCACTTTGAATTGAGCTCGGAAATGGACAGGCAGCCAGTGGAGCTGACACAGCGGGGTGGGGGGTATGCTCCCTGTATGTCGCCCCAGTTAGCAATCTAGCTGCCGCCCGTTGGACTAGTTGATGTTTTCGAACAATGTTCAAAGGCAGCCCCACGTAGAGTGTGTTGCAGTAATCTATTCAGGATGTGACCAGAGCATGGACGACCGTAGCCAGATCAGACTTCCCAAGGTACAGGCGCAGCTGGCGCATGAGTCTTAACTGCGAAAGCTCCCCTGGCCACCGCTGAGACCTGGGGTTCCAGGCTCAGCGATGAGTCCAGGATCACTCCCAGGCTGCGAACCTGCATCTTCAGGGGAAGTGTAATACCGGGAATGTGGTGCAGCTGACTAAGTGTCAGCTGCATAAGATCTCTCTGACCAGTAGGTCATGAGTTCAAGGCCTGCCCGGGTCGAGGTGGGTGCTCGACCTTTAAGTGTAGCCTGCTGTCAACCTTTGCAGCCCGAAAGACAGTTGCATCTGTCAAGTAGGAGATAAAGGTACCACATTAAGTGGGGAGGCAAATTTTGACTAAATTATTAGGCCATTAAAGAACTCCAGGAATGCGGAAGAACAATAAGGGACGCTGGTAATGCTTAGAGATGAGTGCGGCAGCTCCCCCTGGTGGCCAGAGTTTGCCTCTGTTTATATGTGTGTTCGTTTATATGTGTGTTTGTGAAAGAATTGTCTGCTAAAAGTATGTGTATCTGTAATGCGCTCTGAGTCCCCTTCGGGGTGAGAAGAGCGGAATATAAGTAAATAAATAAATAAACCCCATCCAACACAGGCTGTAACCATATGCCCTGTTCGGCCTTCATATACATTCATATAGGAGGGAAATAGGCATACCTTTCCCCTCACAGTCCATAAAAAATCATAAGATAAGTCCCAAGAGGTAGAGTGAAGGGAAAGTTCCCTAAAAATTAATAAAAGTTTATAAAAGTCATTTAAAAGGTTCCCAAAGTCCACAAAAGTGGGCAAAAGTTCATAAAATGGTCTGAGAAAGTTGATAGGCATTGAAAGGGAAGTGGATGGTTGAGTCCATGGGGTCTGGAAGAGAACTAACTAACTTTATTTCTTATGAGTCGCCCTCCACCAAAGGTGCTCTGGGCGACTTACACAATAAAAATAAACAGGTTACATAGTCACTGCTTGTTACTAGCAATCATAGGCTCTTCTGAAAAGCCATGTCTTAAGTGCCCCTAAAAATGTCTGTAGATCAGGAGTGGCTCTTTGGTCTGGCGGTAGGGAGCTCCACAAAATTGGGGCTACTATGGAGAAGGATCTCTGTCTTGTGGTCTCCAAACGAACCTCTCTAGGGCCAGGGACATAGAGAAGATTCTCATGGGCTGACCGTGGCAGTCTCTGGTGGTGGAGTGGCATTAAACGGTCTCTTAGATATGAAGGACTCTGACCTCGAAAGGCCTTGAATGCTAGGACCAGGGTCTTATAGAGCAGTGTTTCCCAACCAGTGTGCCAGGGCACACTAGTGTGCCGTGAGTGATCATCAGGTGTGCCGTGGGAAATTGGAACCTCCAATATCCTTTCTTCCCCTCCTGCTGAACACTTTTTCTTCTCCCTTCTTCCCAGACCCTTCTTCCCAGCCTCGCTCTGCTCGCTTTGCTCAGGAGGGGAGAGGGGAGGGAGGAAGAAGTGACCCGTGCAGGCGCTACTGCGCAGACTCACCCCACATCTTCCTCCCTTCCCTTTCCCTCCTGAACACGTTCACACTGCCCCCCTCGGATCAAAATAGCAGCAGCTATTTTGACATTGCTCCCGTTTTCAACCACATATTTGTGTGAGATGAACTTCTCAAGCTTGACTGAGATAAAAACTAAAAACAGAGAGAGACTGACAGCTGTTGAGCAAGACCTTCATATGTGTCTTTCTGCCATTCCTGCCAGGATATCTTTTGGTTTGTGTGTCATCTCAAACAGGCACTGTTTTCACACTGAGTGCATAAATACATTTAAAAACATATTAACTATAAAGTATAATACTGTGTTTTGCCAGAGAGTGTCATTTTGTGTCATTTTGGTTGGTGGTGTGCCCTGTTGGCTGGCAGGAGTCTGTAAATGTAAAAAGTGTGCCGTGGCTCAACAATGCTTTGTTTAATTGGTTGGGTTCATGGAAACACTGTTATAGAGGACTCTGTGTTCAACCGGCTGAGCCAATGCAAGCGCTGCCTGCGCCCGCAGAGAGTCGCCGCCTGAGAGTTATATGGCACCTCATTGATGTTTTTGTGAGGAGTCTAGCAGCTGCATTTTGCACAATTTGGATCTTGCGGTGCTGCTCGAGGTAAGCCCACGTACAAATCATTGCAGTAATCCAGCCTCAACGTAACCGTGGCATGGATTACCATAGCCAGTGCCTCTGTTGGTAAATAAGGCGCCAACTGCCTTGCTTGGCGTAGATGAAAGAAGGCCCTTTGACTAGTGGAGGCAATCTGGGCTTCCATCGTCATTTTGGAATCCAGGATAACACCGAGACTCTTCACAGTGGGGGATGGGGCTAACGGTTCCCCTTCAAAAGATGGTAATGGACCAACCAATTCTGATGGGCGGCCAGGCCACAGGATTTCAGTTTTTGCTGGATTTACTTTCAATTTATGGGCACGTAGCCATCTTGTCACCGCTCCAAGACACCCGGTGAAGTTGTCTGGTACTTAAGTTGTTCCAGGTTCTAGTTTTAGGAGAAGCTGGGTGTCATCAGCGTATTGGAAAGAAGAGTTTCCCAAAGTGTCCAAAAGTTCCTGAAAGCTTATCAAAGTAGGCAAAAGTCAATTAAGTGTGGCTTACAGGGGCATTGCCATGTGGGGCCATGGGAAGAGCCTTGGATTCCCACATGGGGGAAGAGAGAGAGATAGGAGATTATGGGATCACCCCAGCATGAAATTGTCCACCTGCTTGTGGATTTCCAGGCATGGCCTGGCATGGTATCCTTATTAAGTAGGGTATCTATCTACATGCCACTTTTAGAAATGAATGGGACAGAAAAGCTGAACTCCCAAGGAGAGCTTTTACCTTGCTGGCTTCGAATGGGTTAACACCAGCGAGAACCAACAGTATTCCTAGAGTTGCAGGAAGTGAAGGGGTGGGAGGTGGAGTCAGTACTTCCTCTATCCCCAAGCCCCTCCCCTTCCGGCTGTCTGTGCCAGGGAGCCCAGATGGACTGAGAAGAGGCTGCAGAAGGAGGTGTTTGGGTCTGTCTCCATCTTTGCCTTTTGGCAGAAGGAGGGGAAGCTCTGCTGTTTCTCTTCCCCAAGAAGGGAGGGTCTGGTGAGTCCTTTCTCCAGGTGATCTGGGTTGTATTGAGTCTACACTGGCATATAATCCAGTTCAGAGCAGAAACTGGATTATATAGGGCAGTGTGGATAGGGCCTGACTGTAAGCAACCCACCAGTTACGAACAAGATATGATTCATGCAATATTTTATTTCAAAGACTAGAATCATAGAGTTGGAAGAGACCTCATGGGCCATCCAGCCCAACCCCATTCTGCCAAGAAGCAGGAAAATCACTTTCAAAGCACTCCTGACAGATGGCCATCCAGCCTCTGTTTAAAAGCCTCCACCGCACTCCAGGGCAGAGAGTTCCACTGCTGAACAGCTCTCACAGTCAGGAAGTTCTCCTTTCCTGTAATTTGAAGCCATTGTTCCATGTTCTAGTCTAGCTTGCTCCCTCCTCTCTATGACTAGTTGTATCTTACTTATTTAGGCGATCCCTTGTAGCTCGAGGATGATGGTCCTCCAAGTGTAGTGTCTTGGCGGTGGGTCTGTATGTGGTTGTGGACCAGACCTATTCTTGAGGACATCGGTTTCCAGATGGAAGGCGGTCCCGGTCAGGGTTGGCTTGACACACCCTCCTCTTGGCACATTTTTCAATTCGCCCTCCATTCGTGCCTTTTCAAATTCTGCAACACTGTTGGTCACAGCTGACCTCCAAATAGAGCGCTCAAGGGCCAGGGCTTCCCAGTTCTCAGTGTCTATGTCACAGTTTTTGAAGTTGGCTTTAAGCCCATCTTTCAAACTCTTCCTGTCCACCAATATTTCCCATTCTTGAGTTTAGAGTATAGTAACTGCTTTGGGAGAGAGTGATCTTTGGGCATTCGGACAGCATGGCCAGTCCAGTGGAGTTGATGGCGGAGGACCATCGCTTCAGTGCTGGTGGTCTTTGCTTCTTCAAGCACGCTGACATTTGTCCGCCTGTCTTCCCAAGAGATTTGCAGGATTTTTCGGAGACAGCTGATGGAATTGTTCCAGGAGTTGCATGTGACGTCTGTAGACAGTGCACGTTTCGCAGGCATGTAGCAGGGTTGGGAGGACAATAGCTTTATAAACAAGCACCTTGGTCTCCCTACGGATGTCCCAGTCCTCAAACACTCTGTGCATTCAGAAAAACGCTGCACTCGCAGAGCTCAGTCGATATTGTATTTCAGTGTCAATGTTGACCTTTTTTTGTGGAGAGGTGGCTGCCAACAGTAACGTAGCCAGATAAAATGTGGGGGTGGGCGGTGAAACCTTTTTTTAGCAAATCATGAAGAGTAGTTCCATAACACTCATTCACAGAATTTCTTTGTTTCTTTCTAGGGTGCTTCATATGCAGAAATTCGGCCTTTTTCATGCTTTGAGAGAGTCTGAAGAGATCTCTTACTTCTGCTGTGCTGGTATCTGCCTGGAAGCAGAGCCCAAAGATGGAAAAGCAAGACTCAGCTGGTCCTGAGTTGGAAAACGGCCGTGCTGCCATTCCACTTGCGAACAGTGGGGAGTCCTGGGAAAGGAACCCAAGGAAGAGCTCAACAGAAGATGTGCTCAGTTCAGATGTGCAAAGACAGATTTTTAGGCAATTCCACTATCAGGGAGCCAAAGGACCCCGAGAGGTTTGCAGCCAACTCCATGCTCTCTGCTGCTGGTGGCTGAAGCCAGAGCGATACACCAAGGCGGAGATGCTGGACCTGGTGCTCCTGGAGCAGTTCCTGGCCATCCTACCCTTGGAGTTGTCAGCCTGGGTGCGAGAGTGTGGGGCAGAGACCAGTTCCCAGGCAGTGGCTTTGGTGGAGGGTTTCCTCCTGAGTCAAGCAGAAGGGGCCAAGGATGAGAAGCAACAGGTAAAAGAAATTTCTCTGCAGTATTTCAAACATAAGGTAAAACAGACCTTCTTGCAATTAATTTCCAGCAAAGTACAACTCTCATCTCTGTGACCACAACTTGCGGTTTCATTGCAGTGACAAAAATATAACCTCTCAAAGCATTTTCTAGTTCCTTAAGGGTGTTTTTTTTCGTGTCAGGAGCAACTTGAGAAACTGCAAGTCGCTTTTGGTTTGAGAGAATTGGCCATGTGCAAGGACGTTGCCCAGGGGATGTCCAGATGTTTTTGATGTTTTACCATCCTTTTGGGAGACTTCTCTCATGTCCCCACATGGGGAGCTGGAGCTGACAAAAGGGAGCTCATCCGTGCTCTCCCCAGATTCGAACCTGAGACCTGTTTGTCTTCAGTCCTGCTGGCACAAGGGTTTAACCCAGTGCACCACCAGGGGCTCTGTGTTCCTTACATGGGCAAAGCATGGTTTTAAATGGTTCTAAAGTATTTACAAAACTAGGGGGTGCTGGTGCTTTGCTTCTAAAATGTTTCCAAAGTTCTGGTGGTGAAAATTTCAGAACTCTAACAAAACTTTCAAAATTTCGTTATAAATGGCAATTCCTAATTGGTTCTGTCATAAAAATAGCCAATAACAAAATAATAATGAAATTTTGAAAGTTTTGTTAGAGTTCTGAAATTTTCACCACCAGAACTTTGGAAACACTTTAGAAGCAAAGCACCAGTGCCCCCTATGGATTGCCCATGCCTAGTTTATATATCTGTGGAATAATGTCCAGGGTGGGAGAAATAACTCTTGTCTGCTTGAGGCATGTGTGAATGTTGCAGTTGGCTTCCTTGATTAGCATTTAATGGCCTTGCAGCCATTATTATTACTAATTATTATTAATATATTCATAATTATAATATAAATAATAAATATAAATTAAAAATATTATATTATAAATATAATATTAATTATAATAATTCTAAATAATTATAATTATAATAATTATATAAATAATTATTATTATATAATAATATATATAATTATAATGGCAGGTGTTAGCTGGCTCTGATTGTTAGACTGCAGTGCCTAATTCTACCTGAGAAGCACATGATGAACTAACCTGGATACGGTATATTATTTGAAAACAGAGAAATGCTGGCCCACTCTCTCAACCATTATGTCAGGCTACACAGAGAAGCCATTCAAATCCACAAGAAGCATGTGGACAATTTCAACAGAAAGGAAACAATGAAAATGAACAAAATTTGGCTATCGGTGTTTAAACAAATTCTAAAAGCAGGACAGTAAGTAAAGAGCAACACTCAGGGAAATTCCAGATATGAAACAATCAGGTCCAGCTAACAACTTCCAACCAAGGATTCCCCCAGGCCGGAAGCAATCAGGCTTTGAAGCTGCAGGGCCATTCAGTGCTAATCAAGGTGGCCAATTGCAACATTCACACTCGCCTCGAACAGACAAGAGTTCTTTCTCCCACCCTGGACATTGTTCCACAGATATATAAACCCCACTTACCTTGTTTCCAACAGACCTCACAACCTCTGAGGATGCCTACCATAGATGTGGGAGGAATATCAGGGAAGAATGCTTCTGGAACATGGCTAGACAGCCCGGAAAACTCACAGCAACCCAGTGATTCTGGCCATGAAAACCTTCGACAACACAGCATAGTTGTAGGTTTTTTCGGGCTATATGGCCATGTTCTAATGGCATTCTCTCCTGACGTTTTGCCTGCATCTATGGCAAGCATCCTCAGAGGTTGTGAAGTTTGTTGGAACTAGGAAAATTGGGTTTATATATCTGGAATGATGTCCAGGATGGGGGAAAGAGCTTTTGGTCTGTTGGAGCTGGGTGTGAATGTCTCAATTGGCCACCTTGGTTAGCATTTGATGGCCTGGCAGTTTTTTGGTGTGGCTTGTTACTGCCTGGGGGAATCTTTTGTTGAGAGGTGATTAGCTGTCTCTGATTGTTTCCTCTCTGGAGTTTCCCTGTGTTGGGGTGTTGTTTTGCTGTTATAATTTTAGAGTTTTTTAATACTGGTAGCCAGGTTTTGTTCATTTTCATGGTTTCCTCCTTTCTGTTGAAATTGTCCACATGGTTATGGATATCAATGGCTTCTCTGTGTAGCCTGACATGGTGGTTGTGAGAGTGGTCCAGCATTTCTGTGTTCTCAAACAATATGCTGTGTCCAGGTTGGTTCATCAGGTGCTCTGCTATGGCGGACTTCTCTGGTTGAGTTAGCCTGCAGTGCCTTTCATGTTCCTTGATTCGTGCAGTTGCTCTACTCCGAACTCAAGAATGGAAAACAGAATGTTGGTGGACAGGAAAAGAGATTTAAAGATGGGCTCAAAGCCAACCTTAAAAACTCTGGCATAGACACTGAGAACTGGGAAGCCCTGGCCCCTTAGTGCTCCAGCTGGAGGTCAGCTGTGACCAGCAGTGCTGTAGAATTTGAAGAGGCACGAATGGAGGGCGAAAGAGCGAAACGTGCCAAGAGGAAGGTGTGTTAAGCCAGCCCCGACCGGGACCGCCTTCCACCTGGAAACCGATGCGCTCACTGCGGGAGAAGATGCAGATCAAGAATAGGGCTCCACAGTCACATACTGACCCACCGCACACTGCACACTGACCCTGGAAGACCATTGTACTCGGACAACGATGGATCTCCTAAGCTGGTTGCGGAAACAGAGTGTTGACTTCTTCCATGACGGCTTCAGAAAACATGTTCATCGTTGGCAGAAATGTATCCAATTGTCTGGTGATTATGTGGAAAAGTGAATAGTGGTAGTTAAAGAGCACATTCTAAGGATTGTTTCTGCATTTGATTTGTTAAAATATTCCCATCCAAACCCAAATAACGAAGGTGGAGGCATTACTTTTCATTCAACCCTCGTAGAATTCAGCAAACAGAAGGCACCAATTTTATTTCATCACATAATAGTGTCTCCTCTTTTCCTAACAAAACAAAGGGATACTCCATGGATATGGGGATTGTATTGTATTTTCTGAAGGTCATCGAATGAAGATTTTCCCAGCCCTGCTCCTGTGCTCATTCCGCTCTATTTTTTGCCATCATCCCTATTTTTTCTTTTCCAGAACCTGTTTGCTCAAGAGGGCTCGGAAGCAAAGACAACAATCTCAGACTCTGGACAGAAAACAGGAATCATGGAAGAAAATGATGGGGATGCCAGCTCATTGGGTAAGGAGGAAAAAGGCATTTTTCAGCTTCATTCTTTCCTCTTCAGATGTCTCATGTCCACAGACCAGAGGCAGATTTTGACGGTATGCTAAGTAAGCGGCCGCTTATGGGCGGCACGTGGCCAGGTGTGCATTCGGCCGCAGCCACCAGGTTCGGCGCATGCCGCGCCATTGCTGCAGGCCGGCTCGGGGGTGCGACTCCAGGTGGATGGTGATGCAAAATGCACTCCACGAAGCTGAAAAGGAGGACGTTTTGCAGCCAGGGCGGAGCCTCCCGCCTCTGGCTGCAAAACGTCCTCTTTTTCGACCTCGTGGTGTGCGTTTTGCGTCACCATCCACTTGGTGTCGCGCCACAGCAATGGCACATGCGCAGAACTAGCTGGCACCGTGCATGTGCACACCGGTGCGCCACCGGTGCGCATGCACACCCGGCGCAAGGCTGTAGAGCAGGGGTGCCCACACTTTTTCAGCATGTGAGCTACTTATGATAAAACCAAGTCAGAAAGATCTACCTGAGAGAGAAGCAGGGCAGAGGAGGGAGAGGGGGCGTGGCCTGGTGCGGCCTGGCTCCGCCCCTCCCCGCTCTGGCTACAGCGCTGCCACAGCTTCTCCAGGCTAAAGGAGGGTATGCCAAGCCAGTAGTGGCATAGCTATGGCACTATTGGCTTGGCATACCCTCCTCAAGGGTGAAGAAGCTGTAGCCGGGGGAGGGGGTGGGGCCTGGCACGGCATGGCTCCGCCCCCTCAGAAGCGCCCCATCCAGCTGGGATCGACCTCCTAAGGTCCCGGGATCGACCAGTCGATCACGAGCCACCTAATGAGCACCCCTACTGTAGAGCAAGGGGCGCCAAAAGAAAGGAATCGAGCTTATTTGGTTGCTCTCTGCATTTAGAGTAATACAAGAAGACCCCCATGATTGTGGAACCCATATCTGCAGTGCTATTTACCTGTGCTTGGGGGGAAATGATCTCTTTAGGGATTGGCTAGGTTCTCCAGGTGATTCTATGTTGGGTTTCTTTCGTGTCAAAAGTGACTTGAGAAACTGCAAGTCACTTCTGGTGTGAGAAACTGCAAGTCACTTCTGGTGTGAGAGAACTGGCCATCTGCAAGGATGTTGCCCAGAGGACATTGCCCGGATGTGTTACCATCCAGTGGGAGGCTTCTCTCATGTCCCCTGTGGGAAGCTGGAGCTGACAGACAGGAACTCACCCCGCTCCCTGGATTTGAACCGCTGACCTTTCAGTCAGCTGTCCTGCCAACACAAGGTTTTAACTCATTGCGCCATCAGGGGCTCTTATTCTATGTTATGCTTCCCCCCCCCCCCAAAAGTAACACAAATCTGCATTGAAGGGCATTGCAGATTTCTAAAGAGAATGCTTCTCTAGGTTTCTCCAGGTCCTCCAGTGCAACTGAATGGTATGCTGGAACTAGAAATAGGTGATTTAATAGGGTTTCGAGCAATGTTGATTCAGCCAGGAACATATGCCCTATGGATATGGGGGTCTTATTGTAGATTTGTTGTTACAACTTAAGGCGACAGAGCACATAGCATAATTCCTGCCTGGGGCAGAACAGTAGATATATACTTCCTGAGCTCATGTGGGATTGATTCCTGGTTTCTATTACTGTATTTTCTAGCATATAAGATGATTTTTTAAATCTTCTCAAAAGTCGGGGGTCATCTTATACGCCAGGTGTCATATTATAGGGTGGATGCTGAATTTTCTGAGCTGGACTGGAGAATCTGCAGTCACCGTATATGGTGGGGGAGCTCAAAAATGGCCGCAGTTGCATCTTCATCTTGCATCTTACACCTTCCCTCACCGGGAAGGTGTAAGTGAAGGGCGGAGCAAGCTATAGGCGCCCGGGACACCTGGGGTATGGAAAAATGCGATAGAGCGGCGCTATGCCCAGAAAAACATGCCTCTTTCACCTGTCTGGCTCGCCCTTGTATCCTCTTACCGTGCCTCCTCCTCTGCCTCTCAGATCTCGCTTCTGAGGACGGCAGAGAAGCGGTGCAGGTGCGCATGTGCAAGATCTGAGAGGCAGAGAAGGAGGTACGGTAATAGGAAAATTACCATATTGAAATCAAATCTGATGGGTTTTTTAAATTTTAATTTGGTGTGCATTGGAAAAGGGGTAGTCTTATACGGCGAGTATATCCCACGCTCTATATTTTAACTGGAAAAGTTGGGGTCGCCTTATACGCCCAGTCATCTTATACGTATATGTCTTATTTCAACAGTTTCAGGATTTATATTACCAAACCAGCCCTTGGGCAGGCTTATTTTGCTAGTAGGCTTGTGTTAGACACTCATTAAGCTATTAGCAAAAATGAGCAAATTGGAGTAGAGAGCAGCGGAAAGGCTATTAGGGCCGGGCTTTAGCACAGCAGGCTAACCGCCAGCTACAGTACATCTTGCCAACCAAAGGTTGGCAGTTCAAGCCCAGGTTTATTATTTATTTATTTATTTATTTATTCGATTTAGTAGACCGCTCTCTCCGGAGGTTGGGATGAGCTCCAGTTTCTGCCCACCTAGCAGATTGAAAATAGCAATGTGAGTAGATAAATAGGTACCGCTTTAAATGCGGGGAGGTAATAGAGGCGTCTGTAAAGGACTTATCGACATTTGGCCCTCGGACAACAAAAAAAGTTCCTTGGCACGGAAGATGGAGCGACAGCACCTTCCATGGCCAGTTGAGCACAGCCTCCAGATGTCGGAGATGGAAAAAGCCTATACCTCTGTTTATGTATTGTTTGTCCTGTCAACTGTATAACGGCAACAAAATCGCCCATGCCTAGTATTTATGTTTGCACTTGTGGTGAGGCATTCAACGTTTGCCTCTATGTTTTTTGTTTGTTGGAATCTGCCCTGAGTCCCCTTGGGGAGATAGGGCAGAATATAAATATATTATTATTATTAATATTACAACAACAACAAAAGAAATATCCTGAATTGCCGTTTTTCACTTTCATGGGAGTTCTGTATCCCTAACCCCTAGCAAAGCTGGAGGGTCAACTGTATTTCTGAAGGTCATTCCTTAAGGTTTCATGGACCTTGGCTAACCTTCTCCAGGTGACTGTATTTTTCCATAACTTTTTCTATATCTACTAATCTTCTTGGTTCCTTTGAGTCCCCAAAACTTACCTAATATCTTGGGGCTGTTTATATTTATGTGGGTTTTGAAGAAGGGGAAAAAAACATGAATCAGAACTAAGGTTTATCTCAAACTGTATTGTTTCCTTTTTTGTTTTTCACAGTAGGAGAAACCAGAACACCGCCGAGTGACAGCAACTCATTTCATTTTGAGGATAGGGGAACAACTTCAGAGAATCGGGATCAGGTAAAGGACAGGATCCAAGAAAAGGCTGACCAATGGGTAGTTTAGATGCCCTTGTTTGTTCCTAGAACATCTTCTGGACCTCCACATCCATCAGACTTGCCCAGTAAAGTGTCAGCAATGCCCTGTGTGAAGACAAGTCTTTGTTTATTTATTGCATGTGCATGCCTCCTTCCTCCCAGAGTGGGAATCAAGGGGAGTCAAGGCGGCTCCCAAACAGAAGTGATTGAAGCAAAAGAAAGAAAAGCGATGAAACAGTATAAAATCCACATTTGCTGAGTTTAAGGCACACGACCCCTGTATTTATTTATTTATCTTGTCAGAAGTGAATGGAGGGTACAGTTGTAATAATGTAATTAAAAACACAGTTAAAAACTTGGTATTTTACTAAATGTCCTTTGACCAGAAGCTGGCCACTTGGAGTGACCCTTCTGTGGTTCTCCATTGTGCATGTGGCAGTGCTCACACCAAACCACATTGTAGTAGATGGTCTGTGGTTTGCTCTCCTCCACACCCATATGTCGTGGACTCTACCTTGTCCATTTCTTAAGGTTGGCTCTGCATCTCGTGCCAGAGCGCAGTCTGTTTAGCGCCTTCCAAATCGCCCAGCCTTCTGTGTGTCCAGGGGGGAGTCTTAGATGGTATCAGCAACTGGTTGAGGTTCTGGGTTTTAGCCTGCCACTTTTGGACTCTTGCTTGCTGGGGTATTCCTGCGAGTATCTCTGTAGATCTTAGAAAGCTATTTATTGATTTAAGGCATTGCCGTTTTGGCTGATACCCTAACAGGAGATGGGCCGGAGATGTCACGGCCTTGGTCCTTTCACGATTGGTTGCTACTTCCCGACAGATGTCAGGTGGTGCATTACTGGCTAAACCAGAGCTGCCCAGGAAGTCGATCGTGATCGACTGGTCGATCCTGGGACCGAAAGAGGTTGATCCCAGCCGGATGGGGCACTTCTAGAGGGGGCGGAGCCATGCCGCTCCAAGGCCCGCCCCCTCCCCCGGCTTCAATCTACTGGTGCTTCAATTTATGTAATTTTATTTTATTAGAATCTATTTTATTAGAATCTATTTTTATTTGGAAATTTTTATTTTGAAATTCACCATTAACTGCTGCCTTTCTCACCCTCAGCTTATAGTGAAGTCAATATATTTTCCCTTTTTTGTGGTCAAATTAGGTGCCTCGGTTTATATTCGGGTCGGCTTATACTCAAATATATACGGTAGTATTTGCTCCCTTCACTCCATAGGTGAGCTTTGAGGAGATAGCTGTGGATTTCAGCAAGGAGGAGTGGGCCCTGCTGGATCCGGGACAAAGGGCCCTTCATATGGAAGTGATGTTGGAGAATCTGGCCGTCATGGCCTCTCTGGGTAAGGCTCCTCCTTTCTTATAACTGATGGAATCAAGTGCCAAAAAACATCACTGTGGCTGTTCTGTCCCTTGAACTAATTCTTGAAGGTGCTCTAATCTCACCCGTTGGATTTACACAGCTGAACAATTAATAAGTCATTTAATAAGGGAATAAAAGGTGAAATTCTAACTCCTCCTGGGACTAAAATTTGGGCTCCTCCTGGGCTTGAATCAACTGTGGTCCTTGCCTTCTTTCTGTGTCATTTTCTTATGTTATTATTGATTTATTTACAGTATTTATATTCCGCCCTTCTCACCCCAAAGGGGACTAAGGGCGGATCACAATGCACACGTACACAGCAAACATTCAGTGCCGTTTTCTAGACAGACAGACAGAGGTATTTTTTGGCATTTCCACTTTGGTGTCTGGAGGTTATGCTCAATTCCGGCCAAGGGGAGGCGACTGTCGCTTCATCCGCTATAATGACAAATAATTTTGATCGCATTTCCTCCTTGCTCTTTCCCCGCAAACATTTTTATGATGTTGTAAAATACCTCCTCGCTTTAAGCAGCCCCTAATTTCTCTACTCACAGCTCAACTGTTTTCGAACTGCTTAGGTGGACAGTAAGCCAAGCTTAACAGTCAGGTGCTCAATCCGACTCGGGCTTTGAACCTGTCACCTTCCAGTTGGCAATAATCTATTGCAGCTGGTGATTAACCAGCCGTGCCACAGCTCAGCCTAGTCTTCCATACACCTGTGGCAGGGTTTCTTTAACTCAGCATTTCTCAAATTGAGTGCCGGCAACCCTGGAAAAGGGGGGGGGGGTTACAAGAGCAGTGCCAGAGGGGTCTACAAAGAAAACAGTATGTTGGTCATGGGGGTTCTGGCTGGGAAGTTTGGTTCAATTCCATTGTTGGTGGAGTTCAGAATGCTCTTTGATTGTTGGTGAGCTATAAATCCCAGCAACTACAACTTTCAAATGACAAAATCAATTCCTCCCAACCCCACCAGTTTTCAAATTTGGGCGTATGGGGTATTGGTGCCAAATTTGGTCCAGTGAATGAAAATACATCCTGCATATCAGACACTTACATTATGATTCATAACAGTAGCAAAATTTCAGTTATGAAGTAGCAATGAAAACAGTTTTATCTTTGAGGGGGGGGGGTCACCCCAACATGAGGAACTGCATTAAGGGGTTGTAGCATTAGGTAGGTTGAGAAACACTGACTTAGAGGCATAGGACTCCCACAAAAGTGGAAAAACCACTCTAATACACACACACACACCTTTCTATGTTGACTATGGAATTGCACTGGAAAACCTGCAAATGCCTAGAAAAGTGTTTTCACTAGGAATCAGCCTGTGCTCTTCCAGGTGTTTTGGATTTAAGCTCCCAAAACTTCACTAGGATTATCTCATTTGCAGAATTGCAACCCAAAAAAGTTAATAGATGCTGTGAGTGGAGGAAGTCTTATTGAAACTTATGTAAAACATTACGGCAAACAGATATGTGTTTAGCAACTATATTTCTTCTTTAACTGGTGGTTCTGGCAGAGAGTCTTGTTGGAGCAGGTAAGAAATTGGTTAGTGTGTGTGTCAACTGTAAAATGAGATGCATGAAGCTGATTGGTCAGGCTACGCCCAGGGAGATGGCTGAGCCTGGGACATTTGGATACAGTTATGTTTTTCAGGCTTGAGCTATGCAAGTGCTCGGAGAGAAGCACAGAAGCAGCTTCATGAGCTGCTGGAAGGAATTTATCCACATGGACAAAGAAAGACCATTTAAGGACATTATGTACCCGGGCTGTGGCGCAGCTGGCTGGGAGTCAGTTGCATAAGATCTCTACTGACCAGAAGGTCATGAGTTCGAAGCCTGCACGGGTCGGAGTGAGCTCTTGACCAAATTGTATAGCTCGTTGTTGACCCAGCAACCCGAAATACAGTTGAATCTGTCAAGTAGGAAACTTTAGGTACCACTTTGTGGGGAGGCTAATTTTGAGGTGGCCAGGTAAGGATTTATAAGAATATAGAATAATCTATTAGAATATATTATATTTAAAGCTAACAGCAGAGTAAAAAAGGTATGAAATCATGTTTTGCTAGAATGTCCATTGCTTAATTATACAGTGGACTTTGCCAAGATTTGACCGGTGATCTAATGGCTTCAGTACTAGAGATACCTGCCAAAACTGACCACAAGTCATTAGTGAAGCTTCAATGGAGACAGTAAGTCTGAAGAAAAGCTTGTTTTCTGCCAAGATGCAATGGTAGAAAGGTACTTTGGGGCCAAAAGGGGCATTGTTAAAGAACATGTTCCCTGCCAAGAGGTCATTTTGACATTTGTGGTTTAGTTGCTAGGAGATAGCTGAGTGGCAGGTGCAGATTATATAAAATCACCCGGAAGGGTCAGAAGTTTAGAGAATCCAAAATGGTGGATCTAGAGTAAAGGTAAAAGGAGTGACGTCTTAGTGAGGAGGAGTCAAGAAAGAGGAGGAACAAGAGGAGGAGAAATGGGTGTTTCTGTGGGAGTTTCTGTAGGAGGAGTTTTCTGCTGAGAGTGAATATAAATAGCTGATTTCTGAAGGGAAGACAGGTTGTACGGCTGGCTTCCGCAGATTTAACATCTTTTATCTGTGTGCCGTAAACCTCACTAATTACTTAATTAATTAAATAAAGAAACTTATTTTAAATCTAAGAAAAAGGACTCTGTCTCTTCTCTGGTTTTAAGAGGGATTACTACATATCCCAGCGTTGCTGCCACTTCAATTTAACTGATTTACAAAGCCATAAAATCTCCAGGAGGTACGCAAAAGAATGAAGGAATGCGACAGCTCTCCCTGGTGGCCAGAAGCTGGAATATTAAATTGCCTCTGAGTGTCTGTCTATATATGTTGTGTGTCTATGGCATTGAATGTTTGCTATGTATATGTACATTGTAATCTGCCCTGAGTCACCTGCGGGGTGAGAAGGGCGGAATATAAATGATGTAAATAAATAAATATGAGTCCTGAATTACGAAGAACTACTACTTCTTCTCTGTTCATCTGCGTGGCATATTTTCTTTCCCTGGCAAGGCAGTGTGTGGGATGATCAAACGTGAACTACGCATGCTTTTCATTTCGTCACAGGTCCCTGCATGGCAGCTGGTTGAATTGGTTGGCCTTTGTGGTCTCTTCCAAAAGTATGAGTCTATGTTTCTGCTTCTCTTTTGGACTCTGACCTTTTGTTTCTTGCCTTTAAAGGTGGAGATGGTCAAGATACTGAAGATGAAGAGGAACCGCATGGGACTTTCGTTGGAGGAGGTGAATGTGATCGGAAAGAAGGACAGGAACCCAAACCTGAACATCAAGAGAGAAGCAGGGACCTCTGTGGAGCATCAGCTGAGGAAATGAAACAAAAGGAAGCAGAAGAAAATGGATACCTTTGCCATGAATGTGGAAGAGGCTTCAGCTGCCACGCAAGCTTCAGCCTTCATAGGAAGACCCATACAGAGGGGGCACTCTCCATAGGCAGTGAGGGTCCCAAGGCCTTCAGTGTTACCAAGTTACCTCAGAAAACCAACACAAGAGAGCAACCATTTATGTCACTGTGGTGTGGAAAGAGCTTCAAGTGGGGCTCCCAGTTGTTCTCTCCTTCAAGAAACCACGTCAAAGAGCAACCATTTAAGTTAGGGGAATGTGGGAGGATCTTCAGTCAGAAGGCACACCTCGCTCCTCCTCAAGTGAATTATGAAGGAGAGAAACCCCTTCCAAACACGGATCACGAGACAAATTTCACTTCCATGATAAACGTCACTCCTCCGCAAAGATCCGAGCCAGGAGAGAAACCATTCAAGTGCTTGGAGTGTGGGAAAAGTTTCACTCAGAAGACACACCTGGTTTGTCACCAAAGGAGTCATTCGGGGGAGAAACCATTCAAGTGCTTTGAGTGCGGGAAAAGCTTTGGGTGGAAGTCAAGCTACACAAACCACCAGGCGACCCACACGGGGGAAACGCCATTTCAGTGTCTGGACTGCGGAAAAAGCTTCGGGCGGAAGACAAGCCTCATTAACCACCAAGCAACCCACAGAGGCGAGAAGCCCTTCAAATGCTCGGAGTGCGGGAAGAGTTTCCGATGGAAGACCAGCCTCACGAACCACCAAGCCATCCATACGGGAGAGAAACCCTTCCAGTGTTTGGAGTGTGGCCAGACCTTCAGCCAGAAGGTGCACCTCACCTCACATCAAGCAACTCACACGGGAGCAAAGCCCTTCGAATGCATGGAGTGCGGCAAAACGTTCATGCAGAAGACGCGCCTCGTTTGCCACCAGGCAGCTCATAGGGGGGAGAAGCCCTTCGAATGCTCCGAGTGTGGGAAGAGCTTCAGCTGGAAGACCAGCCTCACGACCCACCAGGCGTCTCACGCAGGGGAGAAGCGGTTCCAGTGCTTGGAGTGTGGGAAGAGATTTGAGCGGAGGATCCACCTCCTTCGTCACCAGGGGACACACACCGGGGAGCAGGCCTTCCAGTGCTTAGAGTGCGGGAAGGGCTTCAGTTGGAAGACCAGCCTCATCAACCACCAGGCGACTCACACGGGAAACAGGCCGTTCCAGTGCTTCCACTGCGGAAGGAGCTTCCGCCAGAAGGCCCACCTCACTTCCCACCAGTCTACTCACACAGGGGAGAAACCCTATCAGTGCTTGGAGTGTGGGAAGAGCTTTTGCTGGAAGACGAGCCTCATAAACCATCAAGCATCCCACACGGGCGAGAAGCCCTTTCAGTGCTTGGAGATCTGAAAGATGGCACAACTCAGAATGTGGTCAAACCACTGAAATGTATTGTCGAAGGCTTTCATGGCCGGAAACACTGGGTTGTTGTGGGTTTTTTGGGCTATATGGCCATGTTCTAGAAGCATTTTCTCCTGACGTTTCGCCTGCATCTATGTCAGGCATCTTCAGAGGTTGCCTGCCATATTCTCTCCAGGCGAAACGTCAGGAGAGAATAATAATAACAATAACCATCATCATCTTTATTTGTATCCCACCACCACCTCCCCGAAAGGGACTCGGGGCGGCTTACATGAGGCCAAGCCCAGAAATACATATAATACAATAACATAAAAACATAAAACAATATTTCAAATAGAATAAAACAATCAAATAAAATAAAAGGAGTAGGCCACATGCTTCTAGAACAGGGGTGCTCAGGAAGTCGATTGCAATCGACTAGTCGATCCTGAGGCCATTTGAAGTCGATCCCAGCCGGATGGGGCGATTCTGCCATGCGCACGCACACCCGGGAAGGGGATCCTCCTTGCCTGCGCGCGCTCTCTCTCTCAATCTCTTCGCCACCTTCCTTTCGTGAAGCAGGAAGTCCCCATCCCATCCTGCTTCCTGCGTGCGCAGCAAGCCCCTCCCACGCACGCAGCAGGAACCGCGCTCCTGCTGCGTGCGTGGGAGGGGCTTGCTGCGCACACAGCAGGAAGGGATGGCAATGAGAAGGGGCTTCTTTTTTGCCTGCCCATGAACGCTCTCTCCATCTCTTCACCGGTGCATTCGCCAAGCAGGAATTCCCCATCCCGTCCTGCTTCCTGCATGCGCAGCAAGCCCCTCCCACGCACGCAGCAGGAGCTCTCTTCCTGCTGCGTGCATGGGAGGGGCCTGCTGCACACGCAGGAAGCAGGACGGTATGGTGACTTCCTGCTTGGCGAACACAGCGGTGAAGAGATGGAGAGAGCGTTCGTGGGCAGGCAAGAAAGATGCCCCGTGCGGATGGAAGGCGGCAGCAAGAGCGCGCGCGCGCACACACCAGGTGATCTTTTCAACTTGGTTGTTCAAATAGTGGCTTGCATGCTGGAAACGTGTGGGCACCCCTGTTCTAGAACATGGCCATATAGCCTGAAAAACCTACAACAACCGTTGAACTGCAGAAAGAGCTTGAGGGAGATGCCAGGTTTCAAATCCTGGAGCTTGGGAAAGACTTCTGTTGGAAGCCAGCCCTAGTTTCTCGTCGAGCAACTCACACAGAGGAAGAACCATCAAGTATTTTTATTTTATTTTTTATTTGCAGTACTTCTGTTCTGCCCTTCTCACCCCGAAGGGGACTCACGGCGGATCACAGAACATACAAGACAGACAACAGATAGAGGTAAATATAGGATTTTTCTCATCATTCAGCATCTTTGGAGGCTGTGCTCGGTTCCGTCCACAGAGGGGTTTTGTCGCTCCATCTCCTTGCCCAAGAGCTTTCTTTGCTCATAAACTTTGCTCCAAACGCTGTGCCTGAAATACCTCCCTGTTTAATGTGGTTCCTATTCATTTATTTGCATTGCTATTTTCGATCCGCTAGGTGGGTGTGGGGCTGGGCTGAAGGTCAGGAGCTCACCCTGACCCAGCTTCAAACTGTCAACCTTTCGGTTGTCAATATTTACTGCAGCTGGTGATTAACCTGCTGCGCTAAGGCCAGTAGAGTTGGATGAGGCGCCCAGGGCCATCCATTTCAACCTCTTTCTGCCATTCAGGAAGCACAATCCAAGCACGCCTGACAGATGACCATCCAGCCTCGGCTTTAAAATCTCTACTGCCAAGCAGCTCTTACCATCAGGAAGTCCTTCTTAATGTACAGGTGGAGCTTCTTTTTTGCCGCTTGAATCCATTAATCTGTGTTTTAGGCTCCTTATACACTGCCACATAATCCATTATAAAAAGCAGATTGTCGCAACACAGAGAGCCTTAAAGAGACAAGCCCAGTAGAGTATAAAGTAAAGTTTATTTCAAACACCACAAAGAACTCAAAAAAGAGCCAAACTGACCCAAAAACACTTCAACTTCAGTGTGAGTGTAAAAGGTAACTCAAAACAGTGACCAAACTGGCCAAAATAGCCCCAACACAGAAACCCGGATTATCTCTCCTAAAAAACCGATTTAAGTTCAAAACGCAGCACAACACAGGAAAAAGGCACACGATATCATCATCAATTGGGGGGTGAAAGCAGGAGGCGAAGAAGCATTAGCGAAGTCCAGAAGTCAAAACGGGCAGGCAGCAAACACGTAGTCAAACCAATCCGGCGTCAGCGAGGAGGAAGCGACAGCAACAATACACCAACCCGAGTCAGAGCGAGGGAGAAACAGCAGCGTTGATAATCTGGTCCAGAGGCAGCACGAAGCAGGCAGCAGCAACTAGCACACAGGGAGTAAACCTTGTGTAGCCAAAAGGACACAAGATGCGGAACCCAGCCAATACAATACCCAAGTCCGTGGAGGTAGAGCAGGATCCAAACTCGCGTCCAAGAGTCAGTCCACAGGAAACACAGCACACAAAGGCAGGACACAGGCACCGAGCAACACCTTGCCAACTGCAAGGAACCCCCAATTCCAAGTCTCACTTTATTCACAAGTCATCAGAACTCGAACGAGCCGACACTCCTTCTTTAGCCCTCTCAGTTGCTATTGCAGCTTCACGTGCAGTCCTTTGCATCCCTTGCCAAGCTCTTCTTCTCTTGCTACGACTTGGCTCTCCCCAAGACAAAATTTGGCCATCCGTACTCCAATTCCCATCCCCAGCAAACCCCACAAATGTATCGCTGCTAGTTGGTTCTGCACAAATATCACGCACTTCCTGTACTGTGGTCCAGTCCATATCGCTAGACACATCCTCCGAATCCCCATCCTCACTTCCCATAGTTGGCTGATCGTGGTCATCATCCCCAGAGAAACCCTCATTCAAAGGAATCCTCATCAGTAGGTTCACTAAGTATTTGCCAGATTATTTTCCTCTCCCGCTCTTCATCTGACTCTTGCTCTCGAGTAACCCGTTTTGCCCTCCTAGCTTCAACCTCCATGCTTTCAGCATCACTCAAGGACTCATCTCTCGGCATTACTTCGCGAACGAAGATTCTTTAGGAAGGACTCATCCCACGCTTTTTACAAGCGCGTTGATGACTAAAAAGGCCAATCTGAGATAGGCAAGTTCGGTTGCAGAAAGCACAGCAGAAAGTATCCTTGGGTGATGTTGTTCCCAAGTTGCGGTTCTTCCTGCGTTGTCGTTTCTCTTCGAGACCCGTTTGGCGTGTCTTCTCAAAAGAGGCCGCAGCATTGTGGATAGTGTGTCTCCATGCCTCCTGATGTGAGGCCAGGGTGGACCATTTTTGGTGATCAATCTGGCCGAGCCTGAGATGTTGTTTCAGGGAGTCCTCTCTTGCGCTGACCCGTGGCGAGTTCACCGTAGAGTACTATCTTTGGAAGGCGGTGGTCCTCCATCCTAGAGACACACAGATAATCCACATTATCTACTTTGAACTGGATTATATGATTCTACACTACCATATAATCCAGTTCAAAGCATATAATCTGGATTTTATATGCCAGTGTAGAAGGGGCTTCAGTCTCTGGAGCAGCAGCCCATATAACACCCCTTCAGATCTTTAAACACAGCTACTTAGTCGGGCCCTCGTAGTCTGAGGGTTATGGTCATCTTGGTGGGTCCGTAGGTGGCTGGGGAGCCCTATTTTTGATCCACAGTGAGGACATCGGATTCCAGATGGAAGGCGGTCCTGGTCAGGATTGGCTTAATGCACCTTCCTCCTGGCATGATTCTCCCTTTCACCCTCCATTTCATAGAATCATAGAGTTGGAAGAGACCCCGTGGGCCATCCAGTCCAACCCCCATTCTGCCAAGAGCAGGAAAATCGCATTCAAAGCACTCCCGACAGATAGCCATCCAGCCTCTGTTTAAAAGCTTCCAAAGAAGGAGCCTCCACCTCACTCCGGGGCAGAGAGTTCCACTGCTGAACAGCTCTCACAGTCAGGAAGTCCTTCCTCATATTCAGGTGGAATCTCCTTTCCTGTAGTTCGAAGTTATTGTTCCACGTCCTAGTTTCTCTCAAGGGCAGCAGAAATAAGAACATAAGAAGAGCAAGCCTTCTGTGTCACACAGTGGCCCACTAGTTGTACACGGGGATCTCTAGCACCTGCTCCCTTCTCCATTTCCTATGATTCTTCCATGAATCTCAATAAGCTGTCCAGGCATGGACGCCCTCATCATGTCCCCTCTCTGCCTTAACTTCTTCAGGCTAAACATGCCCAGCTCTTTAAGCCGCTCTTCATAGGGGTTGTTTTCCAGAGCCTTGATCATTTTAGTCGCCTTCCTCTGGACACATTCCAGCTTGTCAACATCTCCCTTCAACTACAGTGCGCAGAATTGGACACAGCATTCCAGAGGTGGAATTTGTGCTTCTTCGAATTCTGCAGCACTGCTGGTCACAGCTGACCTCCAGATAGAGTGCTCAAGGGCCAGGGCTTCTCACACACAGCTATCACGTCGCTAGGAAAAGTGATCCTAGCAAGATGGAAACCCCAATTTGCTATCACGCAATTCATGAAGGTGGGAAACCCTTTTGGTGCTTCAAATGTGTGAAAGGATTTGTTTATCGTCAAGCAATTAACAGGCAAGAAACCATTGAATCGTTCTTTGACTGAAAAGAACTGCAATTGCAGAACGGTTTTTAGTTTATATTTCAGAGGACTCATTGAGGGGCTTAATTTTTTTTCACAAAGGAAATATACATACATGCAAGCACTTAACTCTTTTTCATTTCAGTTGTGATAAAGACAATGTCAAGGGCACAGAATACAATCAAACACAACAGTGGTGTTTCAGGCCATTACAATAATTCCTTCATGATATTGGGAATCTGTGCAAGTCTGCCTGATAAATAACTGTTCATGAAGATTAGCTGTGATGCTCATGAAAATAATAATAATAATAATTGTGTCTGTTTCATATTTTTCAGAGATCACTCACTTATTACCTGATTGAATTTACATTGGGTGATTCGCAAGTTCATAGCTGAGATAATAAAGGCAAAACACGGGAACGATATAACTTCAATGTATTGTGAATCTTTTGTGTATTTGATTTTGCCTGTCTGTTTCCCCATCAGGGCTGTCACTCAGACACTCTTGAGTGAATTTCTTTCTGCTAGAGACTATGCTGAGTTTTCCAGGAAAGTGCCATCTCGGTTCTTGTTGTGTCTGCTATGAAACCAGTTAGTTCCTTTATTTCAGTGGTTCCCAACATGTGGTCCATGGACCACCAGTGCTCTACAGGAATGAAAACATGGTCTGCAGCCTTAACATTACTACATCATTGCCTCGAAACCATGCAGCAATGAGAGCGACTGGTCTCACAAAACCCACTTATAGTGCCAAGGCAACAAGGATGTCAGGAGGGGAGAGACTGACTACCCACGAAAGATGACTACTCCCACACCAGCTCTAGATTATTACATATGGTTTTCTGTGGGTGAGCAGATGGCAACTACTGGGTGGCATATGTTCTGTATCATAAACTAGAGCTGATGTGATCTATCCAATGCAATTTTCTGAATCAGCGTCCCAAATAAACTGAATCTAAAGTTGACCAAAAACTGATTCATAACCCTTTTGGTACTAATGTTGGAGAGTGGTCCCTGGTCAAAGTGACCCCTGGTAAAAATGGTCCCTGGTCAAAGTGATCCCTGGTTAAAATGGTCCCTGGTCAAAGTGATCCCTGGTTAAAATGATCCCTGGTCAAAGTGATCCCTGGTTAAAATGGTCCCTGGTCAAAGTGGTCCCTGGTTAAAATGGTCCCTGGTCAAAGTGATCCATGGTTAAAATGGTCCCTGGTCAAGTGATCCCTGGCTAAAATGGTCCCTGGTCAAAGTGATCCATGGTCAAGTGATCTCTGGTTAAAATGATCCCTGGGGGGTCGGGAGCAGGTGAGGGTTTTGCCCTCCCTTCTGCTAGAGATCCCTGTGTACAACTAGTGGGCCACTGTGTGACACAGAATGCTGGACTAGATGGGCTGAGGCCCGATTCAGCATGGCTCTTCTTATGTTCTTATGTTCTGGTCAAAGTGGTCCCTGGTTAAAATGGTCCCTGGTTAAAATTGTCCCTGGTCAAAGTGATCCATGGTCAAGTGATCCCTGGTTAAAATGGTCCCTGGTCAAAGTGATCCTTGGTCAAGTGATCCCTGGTTAAAATGGTCCCTGGTCAAAGTGATCCCAGGTTAAAATGGTCCCTGGTCAAAGTGATCCTTGGTCAAGTGATCCCTGGTTAAAATGGTTCCTGATAAAGTGGTCCCTGATCAAAGTGATCCCTGGTTAAAATGGTCCCTGGTCAAAGTTGTCTGTGGTTAAAATGATCCCTGGTCAAAGTGGTCTCTGGTCAAATGGCTGAATCTGTGGATAGTTAAGGCCGACTGTTCTTAAGTTTGCTCATCTGTGACTTGGAGTAGTTGGAGTTTTCCTCCTTCTTTAGGGTGAGAGCCCAAAAGGGGGCTGAAGCTGCCAGACTAAAAACTAGAGACAGCTCATAGGTGTGTAGAAGCAGGAAATTCCAGCACGTGTTGCCTGTGACCATCCTGTGTGACAAGCCTTCTGCACAACCATTGGAGATACAAGGAGATCACTCCAGTCCTCCATCCGGCAGTGCTATGGGGGCATGTTGCTTTGAAATTGGAGACAAGAAGAAGGAGATCACACTGAACCTCAAAGGTTCTGTTACTACAAGATCCCTTTGCAAACTGGCTTTCTAGGGGTTAAACCGAGTGAGGTGGATTCCTAGAGAGAAAGGAAACAACCAGGGGACAGATGTGCCTCTTGCATCCAAGATCCATCCCTTTCCGTCCATGTGGGAGTAGGGCTATGAGGAGGTCAGGTCCTCCCCTTACAGATGTTTCCCTTTGGTTCAAGCTATGGTTGCCTTCTTTTCCAGAAGGAAGAGCAATTTTTGAGAGTGAGTGTGATGCTCGTACATCCCTCAGGCTGGGAGACAAAAAGTTACAAGAGCAGAAGGTAAGAGAGTTTCTCATCCAGATACTTTCACAGAGTTCATTGACCAAACCTTTCGATTATATTCCCAGGCTGGAAGTTTCTCATCAACCCATCGTTTGCCTCGAAGGAGAATCCCACAAAAGAGGGCATGGCTCTTTTAGCTCTGCTGGAGCTTGCCTGGAAGAACAGATCGCAGGGGGGAAAGCCAGACCTCTGTGGCCCCCAGTCAAAGGATGATGACTCTCCTGCCATTCAGGCTGACAGTGGGGGGCAGCTTTTGGGAAACACATTGCCAGGGAATGCACAGAGTTCAGAAGCAGAGCGCCAGAGCTTCAGGCAGTTCAACTACAAGGAGACTTTAGGACCCCGAGAGGTTTGCAGCCGCCTCCACTCTCTCTGCCGCCTGTGGCTGAAGCCTGAGGAACATACAAAGGCGGAGGTGCTGGACCTGGTGGTCCTGGAGCAGTTCCTGGCCCTCCTTCCTGCCGAGATGGGGCGCTGGGTGAGGGAATGCGAGGCAGAGACCAGTTCCCAGGCCGTGGCCTTGGCTGAAGGCTTCGTCTTGAGTCAGGCCCAAGAGGAGACACTGGAGGAACAGCAGGTGAGAGAATTTTATGTCCACACACTTTCCAAGAGGGAGGGATGATTAGGATGAAAAGAGCCAAACTCCAGATCCCTCAACCAAATTTTTTCCTGGATACTGTGAGCTTTTCAGGCTGTACATCCATGTTCCAATGTTTCACCTGCTTCTGTAGCTGACATCTTCAGAGGTTCTGTCAGCAGAGGCAAGTGGAGTATGTGTATATATTTATTTACGAGGGCGGATCAATAAGTCCGTGATTTTTTGAATGAAACACAGGTTTTTGGATTTAAAAATCATTTTATTTTTCAACGTAGTCTCCTTTGAGCTCTATACACTTTGTCCAACGTTTCTCCAATTTTTTATCCCTTCTAAAAAATAAGATTTGTCGAGGTCATCAACATAGGTATTTGTTTGTGAGATGATTTCATTGTTGGAGTCAAATCTCTTTCCGCCAAGCCATTTCTTCAGGTTTGGAAACAAGAAATAGTCACTCGGGGCTAAATCTGGAGAATAGGGTGGATGACGGAGCAATTCGTATCCCAATTCACGGATTGTTGCCATGGAAACTGCGCGTGTGTGCACCCTGGCATTGTCATGCATTGTGAGCAAACGCGGCACCCATTTTGCGGAAAGCTTTCTCATACCCAAGTGATCATTTAAAATTGAAACCACTGAGCCATTTGAGATGCCTATGGCTTCCACAATCTCTTGCACTTTCAATCTCCGATTGGCTAACATATCGTGATTTTTTTTCAATTGTTTCGGGTATAGAGACCTCAACTGGGCGTCCAGAACGTTCGGCATCTTCCATGTTTGTACGGCCACTACGAAATTCAGTAAACCACTTTTTTACCATTGAAATTGATGGTGCAGAGTCTCCATAGTATTTATCAAGCTTAGCCTTGGTTTGAGTGATGGGTTTTTCCGCAAAAAATAATGCTTAGTGTCCACACAAAATTCACTTTTTTCCATTTTCTCCTCAAATCACGCGGTAGTCTGCTATCAATGGCTGACAAACACAAACTAAATGACGCAGCTTGTTCAAATTTTGACAGGAGTCAACTGACAGGTGCCTGTTGACAGGAGCAGTGTTGCCCTTTCAGTTAAGAGGTGGGAAATTCAAAAAGTCACGGACTTATTGATCCGCCCTCGTATTTATTTATTTAGCACATTTGTATACCGCACTCTCGGTATACAAATATATTGAGGGTATACTTGGGGTGGTTTACAAGGCAACAAATTGAATGCCAACAGCATCCTAAAAACAGCACTTAAAACAGTTCAAACATTAGCAATAAAATAAAACATGATAATAATAAAAGTAACATTTCATCTCCAAATAAAATAAAATCCAATATCGTAGTCCAGTAATTCCAATCCTATGTCAGTTACACTGCTTTTTCGGACACCTGTTCAAACAGCCAAGTTTTGACCTTTTTTCGGAAAACCAAGAGCGAGGGGGCTGATCTAATGTCCCCGGGAAGGGCGTTCCATAGCCAAGGGGCCACCGCTGAGAAGGCAATGTCTCTCATCCCCGCCAAACGCATTTGTGATGCAGACGGAGTCGAGAGCAGGGCCTCCCCAGACAATCTTAACATCCTAGATGGTACATAAGGGGAGATGCATTCGGACAGGTAAGTTGGGCCAGAACCGTTTAGGGCTTTGTAGGCTAAAGCCAGCACTTTGAATTTTGCCTGGTAGCAGACTGGCAGCCAGTGGAGCTGGCGCAGCAGAGGAGTTGTGTGCTCTCTGTACCCCGCTCCTGTTAGTAACCTGGATGCCGAGCTTTAGACTAATTGCAGCTTCTGAGCAGTCTTCAGAGGCAACCCCACGTAGAGAGCGTTGTAGTGGTCTATATGGGATGTAACCAGAACGTGGACCACTGTGGCCAAGTCAGACTTCCCAAAGTACAGTCACAGCTGGCGCACAAGCTTTAATTGTGCAAAAACTCTCCTGGCCACTGCCGAGACCTGTGGTTCCAGGCTCAGTGATGAGTCCAGGATCACTCCCAAACTACAAATGTAACCCCATCAAGCTAAGTCTTCAGCAACACAGAAAATAGGAGCCTTGCCCAAGGAGGCTACAGCCTCCAAATTCTTCTCCATGACCTCCTGATGCAAGTCCCTTTGCCCTGGGTCCAGCAGGGCCCGCCCCTCCCCACTGAAATACACAGCTACCTCTTGGAAGATGGCCTGGACAAAGAAACATAATTGGTGAGCCACAAGTGCAGGTGAAACGTTAGGAGAGAATGCTGCTGGGACATGATCATACTGCCTGAAAAACTCACAGCAACCCAGTTATTCCGGCCATGAAAGCCTTCGACAACACCTTATTCCCCTTTTCCCTTTTCCATGTTTTTGTCATTCTGTATTTCTTTAGATGGCTGTCTTGTTTGAAGAAGAGGCCATGACATTGGAGATGTCTCTGTCCAACTCCAGCTGGATATTGCAGCCCAAGAGGATTGTGCAGGACGGAGGTGGAACACCCACTTCCATAAGCAAGGATGAAGGTACACTTTTATGCTTTGGTTCACTCCTTTTGATATATCTGGGCTCAATCACAGTCTGTGAGAAATGAATCTCGGAGTCTTAGTAGACACAAGCTGAACATGAGTCAACAATGCAATGCAGCACATGAGAGCAATGTGATTCTAGGCTGCTTCAGTAGGAGTCTAGTGTCTAGATCAGGGGTCAGGAACCTATGGCTCGGGAGCCAGGTGTGGCTGTTTTCATGATTGCATCTGGCTCTCCAGAGCAGCCCGGGCCTCGGTGTCACAGGATACAGTGGGGAGGAGTGACACAAATGCGTCAGGCAGCTCAAGAGCCGCAGCCTCTTCGAAGCCTTCCAGAGGGACTGCCTCACCGACGTCAACACAGTCCACCTTGGCCCTGCGCCCCCCTTCCTACCTTCCTTTCTCTTTCTTTTTCCCTCTCTTTTTCTTTCATTCCTTTTCCTCCCTCTCTCCCTACCTTCTTTCCTCTCTCCCTCTTCGTTCCTTCCTTCCTTTTCCATTCTTTCCTTCTCTCCTTCCTTTTCCCTCCCTCTCTCCCCTTCCTTCTTTCCTCCATTCTCCCTCTTCCTTCCTCTTCCTTCCTTTCTCCCCTTCACCCTTTCCTTCTCTCCTTCCTTTTTTCCTCCCTCTCTCCCTTTCCTTCTTTCCTCCATTCTCCCTCCCTCCCTCTTCCTTCCTTCCTCTTCTATTCTTTCCCCCCAAGTCTTCCTTTCCTTCCCCTTCCTTTCCTTTCACTTCCCCCTCTCTCCCCTTCTTTCTTTTCTTTTCCCTTCATTATTTTACTTTTTTCTCACTCCCTTTCCTTTCTTTCCTCCCCATTTCCTTCTTTCTTTTCCCCTCCTTGTCTCTCCTGTTTTTCTTTTCTTCCTTTTCCATAGTTCGTTCTTCTTTTCTTTCTTCCTCTCCCTTTCCCTCCTTTATTTCCTCTGTCTTTCTTTCCTTTCCTTTCCTTCCTTCCTTTTGTCTTCTCTTCCTTCCCAGAGTCCTGAGCAAGCCTTTTGCAGAGCCAGGTCTGAAGTGTTCCGTCATTCTGCCGGGAGAATCCTTTTCTCATTGTATGTACGTATATACTCACATTTAGTTGAATTCAGTCTTAGAATATATATATTATATGGCTCTCACTGAAATAAATTTACAAATATTTTGCTTTTATGGCTCTCTGAGTCAAAAAGGTTCCCGACCCCTGGTCTAGATCAAGGGAAGTAAGAGTACCAGTCTATTTTGCTTTGGTCAGAACACAGTTCTGGGTACCACAACTCAGGAGGAATAACAACAAGCTGGAATGTGTCCAGAGAAAGGCGACCGAAGCATTTAAATGCCAGGAAGCAAACAAAACAAAGCAAAACCTTTGAGGAATAGTATTTATTATTTTATTTATTATTTATTTACAGTATTTTTACCCTGCCCTTCTCAACCCCCCCAGGCGGGGGTGGGAGGGAATCAGAGCGGTTGACAAAGGCAGCAATTCGATGCCACAATATACAATATAAAACCATAAAACATGCAGCATTAAATAGTAACAGTTAAAATTAAAACTCCTAATCAACATTCAATTAGGCTAAGTTAAAAACAGTATTCCGTCCACAAGCCTAGATTAGTAAACCGTAAGCCATATCCTCATCTGTCAACTTGCCAGTCCAATCCCAATCCAAGGTGCTGCTTTCTGCTATTGTCCAAAGGCCTGGTCCCATAGCCAAGATTTTACTTTTTTCCCGAATGCCAGGAGGGATGGGGTCGATCGTATTTAGCTTGGAAGCACATTCCACAGATGGGGGGCCACAGCTGAGAAGGCCCTGTCTCTCGTCCCCACCAGCCGCATCTGAGATGTTGGCGGGAGCGAGAGCAGGTCCTCCCGGGATGATCTTAAGTTACGAGGTGGGACATAGAGGCAGAAGCATCCGGACAAGTAAGCTGGGCCAGAACCGTATAGAGCTTTATAGGTCAAAACCAGCACTTTGAATTGAGCTTGGAAGTGGACAGGCAGCCAGTGAAGCTGACACAACAAGCGGGTGGTGTGCTCCCTGTATGTAGTTCCTGTTAGTAGCTTGGCTGCCACCCATTGGACTAGTTGCAGTTTCTGAACTGTCTTCAAAGGCAGCCCCACGTAGAGTGCGTTGCAGTAATCTATTCGGGATGTGAACAGAGCATGGATGATGTAGTATGGGAACGTAAGTTTAGTAGGCTTGGTTGATTTTTTAAAAAAATGGTTCAAAACTCGTTTTGGATTTAAGGGGCAATAGTGGTTCGAATCTAAAGTCACTTCAATTTTTTAAAATCAAAACTAACTAAAACTTCCAAATTGGTTTGTTAATGCAAGCACGCATGCGCAGTAGGGAAAAACAGCACTGGCACTGGGGAAACTTCTCCCTCCCTCATTTTTGGACCAATCCTGATGAAACTTGCTACAGTGGTAGAACACATGGACCACAGTTAGATCACCAGATTTCATAACCTTTAACTTATCCATGGATTTTTGGTGAATTTTCAAAGTTTTTATATAAAAAACCCTTTTTTTAATAATAAAGAAAATCTGTTCCTGATTTGAAAGTACTATTTCCTGTTTCATTGGGTGGTCTTTACTTTGAAAGTAGTTTTTCTACTCCAGAAACAACCTGTTAAATTGGTGGAGAACAGAAATAATAGTACAGACACCATCAAGGGACATCTAGCCTGATCCCCTTCTTCTGGGCAGAAAGGCACCATCCAAACTCTCCTGACATCCATTTGCTTCCTCTACTGAGTTGGAGGGGACCCTCAAGACACATCCATCCGTTTATTCCTTTTTGCAGATGCAATCAATCATTTTATTTTATCATTACTTACTGACGTAAAGGGCTGGCAGTGGCTGGCTTACCCAGTGCCTTGTTTGTTTATTTATTTATTTATTTATTTAATTATTTACTTTATTTATATTCCGCTCTTCTCACCCCGAAGGGGACTCAGAGTGGATTACAGTACACATACTAGCAGACAATTTCGGCTGTTTTTCACATACACAACATATAAACGAACAGAGGCAAACTCTGGCCCCAGGGGGAGCTGCCGCACTCCTCATCTCTCATCGTCCCTTGTTGTTCCTTCTGCATTCCTCAGAGTTCCTGGAGTTCTTTTAATGGCCTCATTATTCAGTCAAAATTTGCCTCCCCACTTGATGTGGTATCTTAATCTCCTACTTGACAGATGCAACTGTCTTTCGGGCTGCAAAGGTCGACAGCAGGCTACACTTAAGGTTGAGCACCCACCTCGACCCAGGCAGGCCTCGAACTCATGACCTACTGGTCAGAGAGATCTTATGCAGCTGACACTTAGCCAGCTGCGCCACATTCCCGGTGCAATCAGGCCAAAGGGAAATGATTGGTTTTTAAATAGTTTATGTTCTCTTTGCAAAAGTTGCTTATTGCTTTGCTGCCTTCTTTAGACACCTTTGTAGATTCAATCAGTTTATTTTATATTTAGATGAAGATTGCTACGGACAGCTATAGTATTTTTGGGTCCTTCAGCCATTTTGGCTAATGAGTAGCCGGGCAGTGTGGGAAATGTAGTTTAACAGCAGGTCCTTTTGCAGTCTCTACCATTGGGGGCCAACCTTGAGGTTACCTTAAATCAGCTGTTCTTAACCTTTTTTTGATCAGGGACCACTTTGACTAGGGACCACACTCCAACATTGGTACCAAAAGGATTACGAATCAGTTTTTGGTCAACTTTAGATTCGGTTTGGTTATTTGGGATGCTGATTCAGACAACTGCTTGGATAGAACACATCCGCTATAGTTTCCAATACAGAACATATGCCATCCAGTTGTCACCATCTGCTTGTCCACAGAAAACCATATTTAATAATCCAAAGCTGATGTGGTAGTAGTCATCTTTTGTGGGTAGTCAGTCTCTCCCCTCCCAACATCCCCATTGCCATGGCACTATAAGAGGGTTTCACAAGACTAGTTTATCTCGTTGTCACATGGTTTCGAGGCAATGGTGATGTGAAGGCTTGCGGACCATATTTACGTTCCTGTCGACCACTGGTGGTCCACGGATCACATGTTGGGAACCACTGAAATAAAGGAACTAACTGGTTTCATAGTAGATGCAAAAGAACCGAGGTGGCACTATAAAAGGGTTTTGCAAGACCAGTTGTTCTCGTTGCTGCGTGGTTTCAAAGCAACAATGTAGTTATCGTGAGGCCGCGGACCATATTTTTGTCCTTGCAGACTACTGATGGTCCACGGACCACCAGTGGTGGGGATGAGACACAGGGCCTTCTCAGTGGTGGCCCCTCGGTTTGGAATATTAGATCGGCCTCCTCCCTCCTAACATTTCAAAAGTAAGTTAAGACCTGGCTGGTTGAACAGGCTTTTGCAGATGAAATATAACTGTTTAATTAGATCCACTGAATGATTTGACGATGTGACAGAAAGTGATTTTAATGAGATGCTGAGAATTGTATTTTTATGTTTTTATATTTTTAAATGCTAATTGCTAATTGTTTTATATGGTTATTGTTCTAGTTGTTTTGTTTATTTATTTATTTAAAATTTTTGTACCCTGACCTTCTCACCTCCCTGGAGGGACTCAGACCGGCTTACAGCAAAATTCAATGCTAGACAAATTTAAAACATCTTAAAACAGCATATTAAAATACATTAAAAAAAGAAACGTTGCCATTAAAACCACATTCAACTCAGTCTATAAAAGTGGTCACTCATTTCAGATTGAAATCAATCTCAGCTTATTCTGGGAAAGCCTCATTCCACATCCAAGTCTTCACCTGCCTGAAGGACAACAGGGAGGGGGCAGATCTAACCGCTTGGGAGGGAGTTCCGCAGCCGGGGGCCACCACAGAGAAGGCCCTGTCTCTCGTCCCCATCAGACGCGCTTGCGAAGATGGCGTTTTATCTGGAGGGCAGTAATTGCCTTGTGTAAGCCGCCTCTAGTTGCCTTCAGGCTGAGAGGGGCGGTATAAAAATATAGTAAATAAATAAATAAATAAGTAATAATAAAACAGGTTGGGAACCACTGCCTTTAATCTACTGCTTTTTCCAAGAGTTGACATGTTTATTTGAAAATGTATGAAAACGTTATAGCCATTTTTTTTAAAACCCTCACCTTTTCTATTCCTACAGGAGATGAAACAGAATCAATATGTCTTGGCTCACTTCATCATTTAGACGTACATAACACGACATACGTGAAACCAGATCAGGTAGGCACCAGCATCCCTGATGTACCAAGAAGGTGGGTCAAACTTCCTGTATTCCCTATACACCTCCATGGACTCAACATAATTTTGGTATTTCCCCCTTTTTCCATCCAAGAGGCTTGTAGCAAAGTCCCTATGCAAAGATTTAAATCTAGACAGGTCTCCACAAGCAACTGGTTTTCTCCTTGTGGAGAGCATTTCCTGCTCACCGATAATGTTTCTTTGTCCAGGCCATCTTGCAAGAGGTGGCCGTGTCTTTCAGTGAGGAGGAGTGGGCCCTGCTGGATCCACACCAAAGGGACTTGCATCAGGAGGTCATGGAGGAGAATTTAAAGGCTGTGGCCTCCTTGGGTAAGGCTCCTGCTTTGTGTGTGTGTGTGTGTGTGTGTGTGTGTTGTTGTTGTTGTTGTTGTTGTTGTTGTTGTTGAAGGCTTTCATAGCTGGAATGACTGGGTTTTTGCTGTGACTTTTTTGGGGTGTATATTTATTTATTTATTTATTGTAAAAATTTTACCCCGATCTTCTCAACCTCCACAGAGGGACTCAGACCAGCAGACAGCAAAAATTCAATGCTAACATTAAAATCTAAACATCATAAAACGACAATAATTACCAAATACATATTAAAATTACATTTTAAAAAGCCGTTTGCCAAAGTAAAATCATGTCCAAATCAGTCCATGTATTCAATCCATATATTGTGGTCTGTGCCTTAGTCAATTAGTGATCTCCACCCTCATTCTGTGAAGGCCTCATTACACAGCCATGTTTTTACTTGCTTCTTAAAGGTCAGGAGGGAGGGGGCAGATCTAATTTCATTTTGGGAGGGAATTCCACAGCCAGGGGGCCACCACAGAAAAGGCCCTGTGAGGGTGGTGGGACCGAGAGCAGGGCCTCTCCCGACGATCTTAACACTCTTGATGGTTCATAGGGGAGAATACGTTCAGACAGGTAAAATAGCCATGTTCCAGCAGCATTCTCTTTTATCGTTTCACCTGCATCTGTGGCTGGCATCCTCAGAGGTTCTGGTGGCAGTGAGGCAAGTGGAGTTTGTGTATATATGTTTGTGTGTGTGTGTGTGTGTGGAATAATGTCCAGGGTGGGAGAAAGTACCCTTGTCTGTTTGAAGCAAGTGTGAATGTTGCAATTACCCTATGCTTAACACTTAAATATCAATTTGTCTTTCCTGCCTGGACTTTGACCAAAGGTTTCTGTGCTTTCCAGGAGCTGATGACTGGGAGAATGTGAAAGAACCGGTCAGGCCATTGATGGAAGGAAACAGATCTGCAGAGAGAGAAGACAGAGTTATCCCTGTTTGGTCAGTCAGACAGATGGAAAATGGTCCAGAAAAATCAGGTAACGGGTCAAAGGGTAGGGCATTGCAATTAAGAAAATGTTGCTCAACTGATGGTTGTTAATTAGGGCCAAAACATGGATGGCTGAGTTATGTGACAATCTCTCTGACTGGGATGTAGTGGAGATGGAGATGGGTATGCCTGCTATCTCTTCTTCCTCAGCATTTCAGTAGGAAGTGAGGCCTGCTTTTGGCTGATGAGATAGTAACATTACTTAGGACTGTTATGTTGCACTCTAGCGCTGAAAACACCTTTTCATCCATCACCACACCAGAATCAATAGTTTATTGAGTAATAAAAGGGGGAGAAAAGGACATGTCAGCAGAATAGGGACAAAATTTAATCCAAGAATGCCAATAAGATGACATATGATGACTGTATAAAATGACAACCCCCCCAACTTTTCCAGTTAAAATATAGAGTTTGGGATATACACGCCGTATAAGACTACCCCTCTTCAAACGCACACCAAATAAAAAATTTTAGAGCATCAGATTTGGTTCCAATATGGTAATTTTCCTATTACTGTACCTCCTTCTCTGCCTCTCGCACATGCGCACCTGCACCGCTTCACTGCAGTATTCACAAGCTAGGAGGTACGGTAATAGGATATGTAGGCGGGCCAAACAGGTAAAAGAGGTGTGTTTTTCTGGGCCCAGAGCCACTTACACCATAAAGCTAGACACCTGCAGCTTGCTCCGCCCTTCACTACACCTTCCCAGTGAGGCGCCCTTTCACCTCACCATCAGGTCAATTAAGTCCAAATCCTGTGAATGGATTTTCTTCATCGCACCACAGCGTCATAATAGCCTGAAGAGATTACACAGTATCTGAATTTCAAATCATATATTGTATTTCATTTTCATACACATATTGTTTCAAAAAGATATATGTAATAGGTACAATGACATCTCCCAGCAGATCTATGTGAACATAAACTCTGCACTGCACTGGCTGCCAATTGAGTACCGGGTCACCTTCAAATACAAACACCCATACCCCAGAGATCTTGGACCTTCGGGACTTCATGGAGATTAATGAGCTGCCTGCCTTCCGGAAGGCTTGAATATCCAAATAGTATTTTGTTGAAACTTTTATTGTTTTTATGTCAAGTCCCCTGCAATGAAGAAGAAAATAATTTATACCCGCCAATCTTCCCAACTGTTAGAGCCAAATGTAACATTAAAATTTTAAAATAAATAATACTGGGTGCGAACAGAGGTGGAATGTATGTAACAGGGAGGATTTACAGGATAATATGGAGCACACAACCCAACAGGTAATTAAAGTGTTTATGATGACATTTTGCAAGGAATTGATCACAGCAGGGCGTTCTTGCTTTATTCAGGGAAGGGACATTGGAACAGACACGTCTTCAGGCTCATCCTAAAAAACACCAATGTGAGGGCTTTAAACTGTGATTTATTGTTGATATGCTTGTTGTTTTATTGCTATGTAATTTGCTTGGAGCACTCCACTGGAGAGCGACTCATCAAATAATAAATTTAAATGAAATGAAATATCCCTGGGGAGCGCATTCCAAAGTCGGGGGGCCACCACAGAGAAGGCCCACTCCCTCGTCCCCACCAACGCGCCTGCGAAAGCAGTGGGAGCGAGAGTAGGGCCTCTCCAGATGATCTGAGAGATCGCTTATACTCATTATTATTATTATTTTCTTTTTAATATGTGGCCTCATTTTCCTCATCGTCTAGCAACTCACAGAGAAGAGGAATCATTTCAATACCGGGACTGTGGAAAGAGCCAGGAGCTTCGCCTCTCTCGTCAGCAAGCAACGTACACTAAGACGAAGCCCTTTAAGTGCTTGGAGTGCGGAAAATGTTTCAGTCAGAAGATCAGCATAGCTTGTCACCAGGCAATTCACACAGGAGAGAAACTGTTTACATGTTTGGACTGTGGGAAAAGTTTCAGTCGGAAGAGAAGCCTCGTGTGTCACCAAGCGATTCATACTGGGGAGAAACCCTTCAAATGCTCAGAGTGCGGAAAGAGCTTCAGCCAGAAAATACACCTCACTAATCATCAAGCAACCCATACGGGGGAGAAGCCGTTTCCGTGCCCTGAATGTGGGAAGCATTTCAGTCGGAAGGAATACCTCGTTTCCCATCAAGCGACTCATTCTGGGGAGAAGCCATTTAAATGCCTGGAGTGCGGGAAGGGCTTCTGTCAGAAGAAACACCTCACCTATCATCAAGCTACTCATTCTGGGGAGAAGCCGTTCCGATGCGTGGAGTGCGGAAAGTCTTTTATTCGGAAGGAACACCTCGCTTGCCATCAAAAAACTCACTCGGGGGAGAAGCCCTTCAAATGCTTGGAGTGCGGAAAGAGCTTCCGCCAGAAGGAATATCTTGCCTCTCACCAAACCATTCATACGGGGAAGAAACCCTTCAAATGCTTAGGGTGTGGAAGCACTTTCACAGAAAAGAGAAGTCTCATCGACCACCAAGCAACGCACTCTGGGGAAAAGCCCTTCGAATGCTCGGATTGCGGAAAGAGCTTCCGACGTAAGACCCACCTCACAGTACATCAAAGAATCCACACAGGAGAGAAACCCTTCAAATGCTTGGAGTGCGGGAGGAGTTTCAGCCTGAAGACAACGCTCCATCTTCACCAAGCGACACACACAGGGGAAAAGCCATTCACATGCCCTGAGTGCGGGAAGAGTTTCTCTCGAAAGACCCGACTTACTGCACATCAAGTCATTCACACCGGAGAGAAACCACACAAATGCTCGGAGTGTGGAAAGAGTTTCAGTTGGCAGCGAAGTATGATTCGCCATCAAATAACTCACACGGGAGAGAAGCCGTTTACATGCTCGGAATGTGGAAAGAGCTTCCTTCGGAAGACGGACCTCAAGCGTCACCAAGCAATTCACAAGAGGGAAAAGCACTGACATGTTCGGAGTGTGGAAAGAGTTCGCCCAGAAAATTCGTCCCATTTATCAATTGTTGGAAGTGCGCAGAGTGCAGAAAGAGCTGTTTTCCTTCAGCCAAACCATGAGGGGCCTGAACTTTTGCTATAAAGATGACTGAATTGGGAAAAAAAGTATTATTTTAGGGGTTTTGTGAGGATTATTGGAATTAAAAAATATTTATTTCTGAACATGCTGACTTCTTTTAAAAAGAAGTGTTATCCTGGACTCATCGCTGAGCCTGGAACCCCAAGTTTCGGCGGTGACCAGGGGAGCAGGGGAGGTTTCAGCGGTGACCAACTTGCATTCGCCAGCTGCGCCCATACCTTGGGAAGTCTGACATGGCCACGGTAGTCCACGCTCTGGTTACATCCTATATAGATTACTGCAACGCTCTCTACGTAGGGCTGCCTCTGAAGACTGTTTGGAAGCTTCAAATGGTCCAACGAACAGCAGCCAGGTTGATAACTGGAGCGGCACTCAGGGAGCGCACTACTCCTCTGTTGTGCCAGCTCCACTGGCTGCCAGTTTGCTACCGGGCACAATTCAAAGTGCTGGTTTTGGCCTTTAAAGCCCTAAACGGTTCTGGTCCAACTTACCTGTCCAAACGCATCTCTCCCTATGAACCATCGAGATGTTTAAGATCAGAGGCTCGCTTTCGGTCCCGCCTGCTTTGCAGGCGCAACTGGTGGGGACGAGAGACAGGGCCTTCTCAGTGGTGGCTCCTCGGCTTTGGAACGCCCTTCCTAGTGACATCAGATCAGTCCCCTCCCTCCTGACATTTCGTAAGAAAGTCAAGACTTGGCTGTTCGAGCAGGCATTCGCAGATGAACTTTAATTAATCGAGACCAACGGAATATTATGACGATGCAACGGAAACCGATTTTAAGAAAGAGATGCTGAGATTTGTATTTTATAGTTTTAACTGTTAATTTGTATAGTTTTTATATGGCTGTTTTTATCATATTTATGGTGTATATTGTCTGTGGGCACTTGCTGCCATTTGTTCACCACCTCGAGTCGCCTTCGGGCTGAGAGGGGCGATATAGAAGCATAATAAATAAGTAAATAAAATGTCGAATAGAGAGTTCCTGAAAATATTTATTTATTTATTTATTTCCCGTATTTATATCCCGTCACTTCTCAACCCCCGAAGGGGGACTCAGGACGGCATTACATTGAGCCCCTCAAGAAGCCATTACAAAGAATACAATCATAAAATCAAAAATTAAACATCTCATAATTAAAACAATACATCATTAAAAACCATACATAAGATTAAAACAGTAAAAACCAGTCTCGTTAGTCATATCACCATTGCATTTTGTCCCTTTAAAGTGCTGCTTACATCTATTGACCAAAAGCCTGGTCCCAAAACCATGCCTTTAATTTCTTTTGAAAAGCCAGGAGGGAGGGAACTGATCTTAGTTCGTTGAGAGCGAGTTCCATAGGCGGGGAGCCACCGCCAAGAAGGCCCTGTCTCTCATCCCCACCAGGCGCATTTGAGCTGTTGACGGGAGCGAGAGCAGGGCCTCCCTGGATGATCTAAGATTTCGAGGTGGAACGTAGGGGTGGATGCATTCGGACAAGTAACCTGGGCCAGAACCATTTAGTGTTTTATAGGTCAAAACGAGCACTTTGAATTGGGCTCGGAGATGGACCGGCAGCCAGTGGAGCTGGCATAACGGGGGGCGGGGGGATGCTCCCTGTATGTCGTCCCAGTTAGTAATCTGGCTGCTGATCGTCAGAGAAGGGTTCAAGTTGGGCAATATTCAATGCCAGGTCTATGAATTATAAACAGTATTAAATAAATATCTATGTATTGTAGAAAGCTTTCATGGCCAGAATCACTAGGTTGCTGTGTGTTTTCCGGGCTGTATGGCCATGTTCCAGAAGCATTCTCTCCTGACATTTCACCTGCATCTTTGGCAGGCATCCTCAGAGGTTGTGAGGTCTGGTGGAAACTAGGAAAATTGGGTTTGACCTACCTCAAACAGACAAGAGTTCTTTCTTCCACCTTGGAAATTCCACAGATATATTTAACCCCATTTCCTTAGTTTCCAACAGACCTTGCACCCTTGCATTGTCCTGTTGCAAAAGAACTTTTTTCTTGGCCAAATGCGGTCGTTTTTTATTCAAATGCTCATTAAATCGACCCAATAAGTTGGCATAATATTCGCCATTGATTGTTTTACCCTTTTGAAGGTAGTCAATGTGGATTATACCGCGTGCATCCCAAAAAAACGGTCGCCATGACTTCATTGGCTGACAAACCCACCTTGGCTTTCTTTGACGCCGATTCACCCCGAGAAACCCACTGTTTTGACTGCTGTTTGGTCTCTGGTGTGTTCTGGTGGATCCACGTTTTGTCCACGGTTACTAAACGGCGCAGAAACTTGTCCATATTGCAGTTGAACAACGGCAAACACTCCTGCGAAATTGTCACACGATTGCGTTTGTGGTCGATTGTGAGCAAATGCGGCACCCATCTTGCGGAAAACTTTCTCATACCCAAGTGATCATTTAAAATTGAAACCACTGAGCCACGTGAGATGCCTATGGCTTCCACAATCTCTCGCACTTTCAATCTCCGATCGGCCAACACCATATCATGAATTTTTTCAATTGTTTCGGGTGTAGAGATCTCAACTGGGCGTCCAGAACGTTCGGCATCTTCCGTGCTTGTACGGCCACAACGAAATTCAGTAAGTCACTTTTTTACCATTGAAATGGATGGTGCAGAGTCCCCATAGTATTTATCAAGCTTAGCCTTGGCTTGAGTGATGAGTTTTTTCCGCAAGAAATAATGCTTAATGAGCACACAAAATTCACTTTTTTCCCATTTTCTCCTCAAATCACGCAGTAGCCTGCTATCAATGGCTGTCAAACACAAACTAAATGACGCAGCTTGTTCAAATTTTGACAAGAGTCAACTGACAGATGCCTGTTGACAGGAGCAGTGTTGCCCTTTCAGTTAAGAGGCGGGAAATTCAAAAAGTCATAGACTTATTGACCCGCCCTCGTATATAGAAAGACTTCATTTCCCAGAAGCTTCATCTTTCTTGGCCAAGGATTGCGGATTGTGGGGATTAAAACATCCAGGGGACTTCAGTTTGGGAACTGCTGCTTTGAGGTATTTGAACCCTCTCCTGTTCCTGGGAAAATGCCTTGGAAACAGCACCTCCCCATGTCTTTCAGACTGAGGTTTTGCTCTCTGGCTTCCAAAGGGTTAAAGCAAAGGAGGCGGATTCCCAGAGGGGAAGGGAAGGGCCAATCAGAAGCCTCCTGCAGGCAAGGCCCCTCCTCTTCTGGCCATGTGGAACTCTTCCTGGAGGAGGAGGAGGAGTGGCTGGGTGGCCTTGGGAGCTTTCCTGACTTGGGGAGAGAGAGAGAGAGTGCTTTCCTTCCTTCCCAGGAGAGGAGATGGCTCTCCTGCCCACGCTGGAGCCTGGCTGCCAGGACAGGCCGCAGGAGGGAAGGCAGCCCGGTGCTTCAGGCCCAGAGCCAAGCCAGGACCCTCACCCTGCCTTTCCTGCTGCTGCTGCTGGGGATGGAGGGCAGTCCTGGGGAGAAGGAGGAGGGGGAAGCCTGCCTGTGGGGAAGGGGGAGGGCCTGCTGCTGCTGCTGGGAGAGCCCCCACCTTCAGGGGCAGCAGCTGAGCGCCAGAGCTTCAGGCAGTTCACCTACAAGGAGGCCTTGGGGCCCCGAGAGGCCTGCAGCCGCCTCCACTCTCTCTGCCGCCTGTGGCTGAAGCCTGATGAACATACAAAGGCGGAGATGCTGGACCTGGTGATCCTGGAGCAGTTCCTGAGCATCCTGCCCCCAGATATGGGGAGCTGGGTCCGAGAGTGTGGGGGAGAGACCAGCTCCCAGGCCGTGGCCTTGGCTGAAGGCTTCCTCCTGAGCCGGGCCCAAGAGGAGACACTGGAGGAACCACAGGTGAGAGAAGGAAGCCAAAGAGCCAGGAACACGTAATAATAATAATAATAATAATAATAATAATAATCTCACTGCAATGCTACTTTAATGGCCGCGCCACCCATCGCCCAGCTGCCGGAACACCACACTGCCCATCATTTGAACCCCCACCTCTCCTATTGCTTCTGACCACTTATTCCATCAGCCCACTTTGGTTGGGATTGAATGTTTAATTTTAAGCTTTTTTATACAGGTCCTTCTCAAAAAAAATTAGCATATAGTGCTAAAGCTCATTGTTTTCCATAATGTAATGATAGAAATTAAACTTTATTTATTTTATTTATTTATTTATTTCCTTAGGCTTATATGCCGCTAACTCCATACGGCGCGCAGCGGCTTACAGATCAGGAAACAACAATACAAAATAAAAAGACAGACTAGACAATACACAACACAAGGAATAGGGGAGATAGAGCAGAGTCAGGGGTCAGGCGGCAACAGGGTGGACTGGGGCCTAAACTAGACCCATCAGGCCATCAAAGGGAGGGAGGAAGGGGGGGCGCGAAGGAAGGCACCCCCGCTGGCCAAGGAGAGAGAATGTAGGCCGGCCTCCTTCGTCCCGTAGCCTGGCCGGTAGGGACAAGCACGGTAGATCGGTTGTAGTCAGCAGCTTCAGGGATAGCCGGTGGTCACGCCCGGCGCCTGGGCCCCAAAAGGTCCTCGAACGAAAATATCGTCTCGGCCTGGGCTCAGGGGCGGGGGGCCTCCCCCCCTCCTCCTCGCCAACTGGCCTCTTCCCCTCCTGTTGGCCGGCCGGGCGTCTGGAGGGTCAGGGGTCGGCAGCCCGGTGTAGGAAGTCTCTGGGGGGCTCGGAGGGGGAGGGGCTAAAAGTCCTCAGCCGCCGGCGGCGCCTCCTCCGGCGGCGATGTAGTCTCCGATCCGAATGCCCGCTCACCGTGCTATCCTCCGGCCCAACTGCCCTCTGGGCCGACTCCCCATGGGCTATGCCGCCGGTCTCACCCCAGTCACGGATCGGTGACGGGGCAGGCGGTGGTCCCGGCGGGGGTCCCCGGAGACAGACGGCGGGCCCGGCGGCGGGGCCGAGCCCCTGGGGCTCTTGCCAGGACCCGGGAAATGTCAAGAGCCCCCGGCGTCACTGGCCAGGCGCCCGGCGATGGCGGGTGCGCTGGGGCGGGAGGGGGCGGGGCCGAAGCGTCCAGCATGGGCGAGGGGGGCGGGGCGGAGGACGCCGAGCAAGCTGAGCCGGTCGCCATCTTGGTGGTCTCAGCCACCGCCCGCTCCTCCCAGCCGGGGGGGGGCGTGCCCCAGCGCCCTCCAGGGACTCCACCATCTGTTCCACGAAGGCTCCCCCGCCGCCTCGACCTCAGCCGGGGGCCTCTCCTCAAGGGGAAGGCCTCCCTCGGCGGGCTCGGCGACAAGACTCGGGGAGGGGGGGGTGACTCGGCCAGCAGGCCCCGACGCCTCAGGACCGCAGGGGTCCAGCTCTCCTGGCTGTTGCTCTCCCTCTTCGCTGTGGCTTGCTCTCTCCGCCGCTTTCTCTGCCGCTCCACTCACCGCCACTCCATGGCCCGACTCGAGGCCTACCTCCAGCCGGGCGGCTAGTTGCTCGACCAGCCGGCCCAGGGTGGGAAGGAGGGAGGTAAGCTGTTTGATGACGTCCCGCAGGCCCCGCAGCTCGTCCTGGGCTCTGTCGGCTCCGTCCGGAGGAGGGTCAGGTGGGGGGTCAGCAGCCACCCCCTGAATGGCAAGTGGGGTGTCGGGTGTGGGGTCGGCGTCCACCCACTGAATGGCGGGGAGGATGGAAGGCTCCAGTGCTGGCCACCCTGGTTCCGTGTCCGCTCCCAGGCTCGACCAAGGGACTGGAGACCGAGGCAGGTAGGTCCCCAGGCCAGACCCGTGCGCAGTCCTCTCCAACAGGCCAGCAGCTCCAGAGGTTGCTCGTAGCCTAGCCGATATGGCTGACTCCAAGCCGACCTCCAGGATGGCCTCCGCCTCAAACTGCAGGGCCTCCAACGGGGGCAGGGGGCCCGCCGGAGGTCCCCCCAGGGACCAGGGGAGTACCCTGAGATTCTGGGGGGCACCCTCTCTGTCCGGGGTGGTCAGTCTCACCAATGGACCTGTTCCATGGAAAGAGTTTCCAAGGGCCCGGCGGAGCTCAGCCTTCGAGCTGCTGCTCGACGCGGCCATCTTAGATTATAAACTTTCATATATTGCACACCAACTGAAATATTTCAGGTCTTTTTTTGTTTTGTACTGATGATTTTGGCATACAGCTCCTGAAAACCCAAAAATACTGTCTCAAAAAATTAGCATATTTGATCGGATGGAATATGCTAATTTTTGAGATATGTATGCCAAAATCATCAGTATTAAAACAAAAAAGACCTGAAATATTTCAGTTGGTGTGCAATGAATCGAAAATATATGAAAGTTTGATTTTTATCATTGCATTTTGGAAAATAATGAACTTTAGCACTATATGCTAATTTTTTTTGAGAAGGACCTGTATTTGAATTGTGCAGTTATTATGTCATGTTTATTACTGTGTGTTTAAATTGATATGTTAAATGTAATGCGGCATTGTATGCCATGGATTGTAAGCCGCCCTAAGTCCCTCACTGGGGTGAGAAGGGCGGAGTATAAATGTAGTATAATAATAACAATGATAATGATAATGATAACTTTATACCCCGCCTCCATCTCCCCAATGGGGACATGGTGCAGCTAACATGAGGTCAAGCCCTTTTTTTTAAAAAAAAAGTATTTATTGGAGTTTTTTGAATGACAATAAAAGAGGTGGAACAATTTGGAGTATAGGACAGTAGGAAAGGTTTAAAGAGGGGGTATCGGGGGGGGCTGGAGGTGGAAGGTACGTAGGATGATTGTGGGGATGGAGAGAGCCTGGAGGGGGTGTCGGGGGTGCGGGGGGCCGTGAGAAGTGGGTAGGGTAAAAGAGGGGTCTGAACAAGCGTGGGGAGGAGATAGGTGCTGGAAAGGAGGGTAGGGAGGGTAAGAGGGGGGGGGGGAGGTTGTGGCTTCTGATGTCTTTCGACTCTTGGTTTCTACTCTTGAGAACCCAGAGTGTGATGTGTGTGAGTTCATCCTTCGTGATCGTACACTCTAGCTGTCCTTGGATCCGAGTTTTTTAGCATGTGCGGTCCGGGTCTTATTTGTTGGGTGGGAGTCACCTCGAGCCTCCATGTAGTCCGTGAGTAGAGACCAGTTCGTTCTTTTTGGCATGACGCCTTCTGACTCGTCCAGATAGAAGGTGAGTTTGTCCATGTCTCTGATGTCTCCGACCTTGTTCTCCCACTCTTCCATGCTTGGGGTCGTAGCATTCTTCCAATTTCTTGCAAAGACCAATCTCGCCGCCGTAGTTAGATATACAAACAGTCTCTCCGTGCTCTCGTCTGGGAACACATCTTCGCAGGACAATCCTAAGAAGAAGTATTCTGGTTTCATTTCGAATGATATCTGGAGAATTTTCTGGACCGTATAATGTATGGCTTTCCAGAACGTCGTTGCCTCCGGGCATGACCATCACATGTGGAAAAATGTTCCTGTTTGAGAACAACATTTCCAACATTTATTCTGTGTACCTTTGTACATTAGGCTTAGTTTTTGTGGGGTCATGTGCCATCGGAAAAACATTTTATACCAGTTTTCCTTCAGGTCCATTGCATACATGAACTTTAGTTTTTTCTTCCAGGCTTTTTCCCATTCATGTAGCAGAATTGGTCGGCCAATGTTCTGGGCCCATCTAATCATACAGTTTTTCACCAATTCTGTTTCCATAGCCCATTCTAGTAGTTTCTGGTATGCTCTTGTAATTTGCCTCCTTTTATTCTTCAAAAAGGCTCTCCAGAATCCTTCCTTTTCTGCGAATCCCAGCTGATTGTCTTTTTTAAAGCAAGTTTTGATGTGTAGGTATTGGAGCCAGGTAAGGTCTTTGTATTGGGCTCTTAGTTGTTCCCTCGACTTCAATTGCCTTTTCCCCTCCCTTATAGTGGTCAGATCTTCGTAGGTGGGCCATTGGCTCCAGCCCAAGATGTTCCTTTGGCGGGCTTCTATGGGCGATATCCATAAGGGTGTTTTGGAGTAGAAGGAGCTTTTGTGCTTCTCCCAGATTTTCAGTAGTGCCGCTCTCAATGGATGGTCTTTGAAGTTTTTTTCTGACTTGATCTCTTTATACCACAGATGGTTATGCCAACCGCTTTTCAGATCAAACCCTTCCAGGGCTAACAGGTCTTCCTTCTTTAGATCAACCCAATCCTTCAAGGCGACCAGCCCACAGGCCTCATAGTATAGCTTTAGGTCAGGGAGGCCTAACCCACCTCTTTCCTTCCGATCAGTTAGGATTGTGTATTTAATTCTTGCCTTTTTGTCTTCCCAGATGAAGCTCAAGATGTCCTTTTTCCAGTTTTCAAAAATCCTGTTGGAGCTGATAATCGGAATATTTTGAAATAGGAATAGCAGCCTTGGCAGCACATTCATTTTTATGGCTGCCAGCCTGCCCATAAGGGAGAGGTTTGCGTTTTTCCAATTGGCTAACTCCTTCTGGACTTTCTTCCATAGCGCCTCGTAGTTATTTTTCAGTAACTGCGAGTTCTGGGCTGATATGGTAATGCCGAGATACTTAATTGTTTGGGCGATTTGGAAGCCTGACTGCCTTTCTAGTTTTTCTTGGAGGCTTTTCGACATATTTTTGTTAGCATCTTTGTTTTTCTTTTGTTTATCTTAAAGCCGGCCAGTTTGCCAAATTTGTCAAATTCTGAGATCCAGGCCTGTATGTTGTCCGTCGGCTCTTCAATGAAGCAGATCAGATCATCTGCAAAGGCTTTGACCTTAAAAGAGAATTTTCCAATTTTCGGGCTCTTGAGCAGTTTGTTTGCTCTGAGCCTTCTTAGTAGGATTTCGATTGCCATTATGAATATTAAGGGGGAGAGGGGACATCCCTGCCTCGTTCCTTTCTGGATCTGAATTTTTCCTGTTGGTTGGCCATTTATCCAAGCCTTCGCATTTTGGTCTTTGTAAATCGCTCCTATGGCATTTTGGAAGTTGTGCCCCATGTCCATCTCCTTCATTAGCAGTTGAAAAAAGCTCCAGTTCAAATTATCAAAGGCCTTTTCCGCGTCCAAGGCCAGGAAGGCCACTTTCTTGTGGGGGTTCATTCGGTAGTATTCAATTAAATCAATGACCGTTCTAACATTTTCTTTAGTTTGTCTGTTTGGGAGGAAGCCATTCTGATCTGGACTTATCCATACATTAAGTCAAGTCTTTAGCCTCTCGGCCAAGATGTTGACTAGTATTTTATAGTCATTGTTAAGTAGCGAGATAGGCCTGTAATTCGCCACATTTGTCTCGTCAGTGTCGTTTTTGTGGATCAGAATTATATTAGCCTCTTTCCAGGAGTTTGGCGTCACGCCCTCTGTTAGGACCCTGTTGAAGATTTTTTGCAGATATGTGGTTAGCTCACTTGATAGCGCCTTGTAAAATCTAGCAGTTAAGCCATCTGGGCCTGGAGCTTTGCTCATATCCAGACCCCTGATTGCTCTTATTATTCCTTGCTCGGTGATCGCCCCATTTAGAATGGCTTTATATCTGGCTGGAATTTTACCTGGGTGTTGTTCTTCCAGATATTGCCTGATATCGTCTTCTTTGGTCTTTTCTTCCGCGTATAGCGTGGTGAAGAACCTTTGGAATTCTTCTTTTATCTTATCTTCAGCCGCCGTCATTTTGTCTCCAATCCGGATCGTGGTGATGAATCCCGCTTGTTTTTTCTGTTTTATCTTTCTTGCGAGCCACCTGCCTGGTTTGTTGGCATTTTGGAAGTATCTTTGTTTCAAGAACTTCAGGTCCTTAGATATTTGCTCCAGCTCCAGGTGGTGCTTCTGCTTATGCTATCTCATACAAATTCAAAAGGGTCCGACTGAGGGAGAAATCAATCAAATAACATCATGTCATAAAAATATTTCTTTAGTGTAGACAATTTCCAATGTGCTCAATAGCTATAACAATATCACAGTGGTGCAATGTCATGCAATTTACACACAATATAACACATAGTATAGACAGATGCAGCCCTTACAATCTACTGGGCCAGAGCAATGCTCACACTCAGTTGGATTCACCCTTGGTAGTCAGTAGGAGTCAGTCAACTCTCATACTGTGGTCAAAGTCATTGGGGGAGCCTTGAAGCATAGGAGAGCTGGCTTGCTGCTAAATAAGCAGGCGCCTACGGCGGGAGGTAAGCTGACGCCAAGATGGCAGTTTCGCGTGAACCGCTTCCTCAGGGCGCTTGGAACTTCTAGCCGCTCCTCCCCGGTATGGAAGTAACTCAATGTTTGACTCAGGGGTGAAACAGGAGATTTCTAGTGTCTAATGCCCCAATATGGGTAGCATTAATCCAGCTTCTCATGTCCCAGTTTGAGCAGGCAGGCACCTCCAAGAAGCATCCTCAGCTTCTCTTGCCTCGATTTGAACAGGCAACAGGTGCTTCTGCTTATGCAATGCTTCCAGGGTTTTGACTAGATCCCGATTTTTTGGTTGTTCTTTCAGGGCTTTCTCTGCTCGTCCTATGTGTTCCTGTAGCTCTTGCATCTTTTTCTGGCGCTGTTTATTCCTGGCTGCGTTGTGTTGGATGAAGTGACCCCGGAGTACCGCTTTGCAAGCGTCCCATATCACTTCCGGGCTCATATCTGGCTTGTCGTTGTTTTGAAAGTAGTCTTTGGTTATTGATTTGTACCTTAAGATGTCTTCTTTTTTCAGGAGATTGTCATTTAGGCGCCACCTTCTTGCTGGGTGTTTGTGGTTGAAAATTATCTCCATTGGGCAGTGGTCCGAATGGTCCCTTGGCAATATTTTTATCAGTGAAATTTTGGTTGTCAGTGAGTTGGATGACCACACCATATCTATTCTCGACCAGCTTTGGTGCCTGTGCGAGTAGAATGTGTAGTCCCTCTCTCCGTGGTTGTGCCAGCGCCATGCATCCTGCAGATTCGAGCTCTCCTTAAGGCGTAGGAAGGCCTTTGGGAGGGTGCTGATTGGGTCCATTCCCGTCCCCTTTCTTCTTTTGGTTTTGTGGGATTTATCAATTCGAGAGTCCATCACCCCGTTGAAGTCCCCCAGTATTAGCAAGTCATCATGTTCCTGATTGTCAATGAGGGTCTGGAGGGTTTTTGTAAATTTGGATTTGGGGCCGTTGGGCGCATAAATGCTACATACCAGGAGCATCTGAAGGCCGATCTGTACTTTCACTCCTACTATTCTACCGTCTTGGTCTCTGAACGCCAAATCTGCTGGGAGTTTTTTGTTGACATATATTGCCACTCCACATGTTTTCCCCTCTGTGAGGGAGTAAAATGCATTACCGATGGCGTTATGTTCAAGCAGGTAGGCGTGGGACTGCTTAATGTGTACCTCTTGGAGGGCCATGATGTCGTAATGTTTCCTCCTCAATGAGTTGAAGATTTTTTCCCTTTTGGATGCTGCATTCAAACCGTTGGTGTTGTTTGAATAGCATGAGATTTGCATTTGGAGTTCACACATCTTGAGCAGTTTTGGAGGGGCTCGATTCGTCTGTGCCTTCATCCATCAGGGGTGCGTCTGAGTCATGTGCTTTGCGATTGGTCTTGTCAGGTTCGAGGTCAGGCGAGTAGAAGCGCCTCTTCTTGAGATTTGTAGCTTGGCCCACTGGTGAAGGTGTCTTTTGCTCATGATCTTTCTTTAGAGTTGAGAAGAAGACTTTTGCCTTGTCCTCTGATGTTAACCAGTGTTTTTGGTCTTTGTATGTGACCATTATGCCCTCTGATCGTTCCCATCTGAATTTTATATGTCTGTTCTTTAACTCCTCCGCTAGGAAGAGGTATTTTCTTCTTTTATTGATGGATGTCGCGGTGAATTCCTTTAGGATGATCACCCTTTTCCCTTTGTAGGACACCTCTATGTCATTTTTCTTCTTAAGAATCTCATCTCTTAAGCTTCGTCTGCTGAACCTCACCACTACATCTCTGTCTACATTGTTTTTCCTCGCGTACGCGGTGGAAATGCGGTAAGCCTTGTCAATCTCCTGAAAGGCGTCATCGTCATTTTTCTGAAGGATGGTGGATGTCAGATTACCGATTATCTTTTTGAGGTCTTCCTTAGGTTCCTCCACTAAATTTCTAAAGTGCAGACAGAGGTCCAGATCATTTTGTTCGAGCCTTTCCTGTATCTGCTCTAATCTCGTATTTTTTAATTCCAATATTTCAATTCTGGACTGCATTTTCCCTTGGGATGCCACTATCTTCTCTTTGCCCTGCTTTATTTCTTTGATCTCTTCATGGAAGCATAGCATTTCCTTTGACAATTCCGCTTTCATATTTTGTAGTTGATCTTGAACTAATTTGAGCTGTGCGTCTTGTCTGGCTGCCACTGCATCTACTTTTCTCTGCGTCTGATCTTGTTTGTCTGACAGCTTCTGTAGTTCTTTTAGAATATCTTTCAATGTAGTTTCGTCAGCCGCTGATTGTCGTCTTTGGGTGCCCTTAACATCTTTGAAGATTTTAGGTGTATTCATTTTCTTCCCTTGTCACCCCCTCTCAAGGCAGAGCGTGTCCTGGGAATGGTGGTTTGTGCCCTGAAGGTAAGCTTGGGTGTCTCGATCCCTTGGTAGAGTGGTCCTTCAGTGCTATCTTATTACATAAGTAGTTATCAGATGGCAGGGAGGTCTTGTGGTTCTGTGGCTGGATGGATTTGACGGTCCTGTTCCTGTTGGAGCAGCTGGGGAGTGAGGGCTAGTCTTCTCTGACTAAATTGGACATTCACCCAGATGGAAGGAGGGCCCTTTTCCTTGGATCCGTGGTTGGTAGACACCTTGTCCCCTTCTTGTCCCCCTCTTCCTTGCCTCTGGGCCTGATTCAGCTTCCCCTCTCGGTTTGAGCGCTCTCCTTACCTTCCTCCCTCGCCGCCAGACTGTTCTCCGCTTGAAGCGTCTGACAGTCGCTTGGGGTTTTTATTTTAAACTTGCCGCTTTGGCGAGGAGACCGCTCTTTAACTTCCTCCTTCCGGGTTCCGCGTCCATCTTCCAAAGAGCCCCGACGCTCTTCCGGTTCTCGTGGGTTCCTCCTCCCCTCAGCAGTTCACCACCTTGTGATGTCCGGGTAGTTTGTGGGCTTCGTTTCCGGTAGCTGCGCGCCTCGCTTCCGCCCAGCTTCGCGCCCTTTTCTTCCCCCCTGGCGGACAAGATGGCGTTCACGCCTATTTCGGGTAGAGTGACGCCGACCTTTTCCGTTCTTTCTCACTCCGCCATCTTGACTTTCCCCCCTTTAGCTGCCGGTAGCCCAGGGCCTTCGGAGGTGGGACTGTTGGTACTGGACTCGGCTAGTTATTCGGGGGACGTCTTCCTCAAAACGTTTATCCCTGGTTTTTTGTTTTTTGGTTTTTTGCGGTTGGGGTCTCCCAAAGACGGCGGGGAGTGCTCTGTTTTTGGCGGAGTTAAGTCTCTTGGGGTCGTTGGACCTAGTCTGGGCCCCTGTGTTCTCTTACTTACATCTGCTTGCAGAGTTTTCTGCTCTCGTTGTTCTGAGAGTGGGCTGGGCAGGCAGTAATTGCGGGCCGTCTCCCGTTTCCCGGTCCGCTCGCCGGTGCATCTGGGTGCCGGGCCCTCTCGTCTTCTCCCTCTTGAGGAGGGGGCGACCCTGGGGTCAGCAGCACAGTCGCTTTGGCTTCGCGTCTCCCAATTGGCCCGATCTCGCCAAAGGAGGAGGCGAAAGTCGTCCTCTGACCGGGAAAAACGGTTGACACTCTGAGGAGCCTCAGAATGTCTGACCTGCTGCCATCTTTGCCCAACCGAGGTCAAGCCCTTTTAAAATACAATACAACACAGTAAAATACAGAATACAAAATAAAGTACATCAGAAATAATAATATATTTTTTTAAAAAATACAATTACAATAACACAGTGTTTCCCAACTAGTGTGCCGTGGCACACTAGTGTGCCGTGAGCGATCATCAGGTGTGCCGTGGGAAATTGGAACCTCCAATACCCTTTTTTTCCCCTCCTGCCGAACACTTTTTCTTCTCCACTCGGGTGTAGGTGAACTACAACTTCCAAACCCAAAGTCAATTCCCAAGCAAACCCTTTCAGTACTTTCTGTTGGTAATGAGAGTTCAATATGCCAAGTTTGGTTCAATTGTTGCAAGAGTTCAGGATGCTCTTTGATTGTGTGTTAACTATAAATTGTGTGTTAACTATACATCCCAGAAACTGTAACTCCCAAATGTCAAGGTCTATTTTTCCCAAACTCCATCTGTGTTAACATTTGGGCATATTGAGTATTCACGCCAAGTTTGGTCCTGATCCACAGTGCTCTCCACAGGTTCTGGGAATAGGTGAACTACAACTCCAAAACTCAAGGTCAATGCCCACCAAACTCTTATAGTATTTTCTCTTGGTTATGGGAGTTCTGTGTGTGTCTTTCTGCCATTCCTGCCAGGATATCTATGTTGTGTTCATTGAAACAGGCCCAGGTTTCACACCGAGTGTATAAATACATTTAAAAACATATTAACTATATGTATTACTGTGTTAGAGTGTCATTTTGTGTCATTTCGGTTGGTGGTGTGTAAATGTAAAAAATGTGCCGCGGCTCAAAAAAAGTTGGGAAACACTGCAATAACAAATGGAATAATACAGGAAATTCACACACAAAAACCAAATAGGATGCCTAATCTCACCAGGTAGTGAGTTCCAAAGACTCATCATGAAGGGAGCCAAACTCCAGATCCCTCCCTCCCCTCTTTCCCTTATTTTCTGATAATTTCTACCTGTGTCCCTTTGGTGTTTTTCCAGGTGGCGGACTTGTATGCAGAAGAGGCCTCTGCCTTGGAAAGTCCTCCCTCCACCTCCAGCCGGATGCCGGATTGTGCAGGACAAAGGGAACCTCCCAGCACCACAAGTAAAGACCCAGGGACACTTGGGTGGCTCGACTCCACTCCTTTGGGGCCTTTGTGGCTCAATGAATGTATATATGTCTGAAAGGGATCCAGGAGCTTTTAGATGCACAGGTTCTCCTGAACAGGAGTAAGCAATACAATCAAGCAGCTTTAAAAAACGAATGCATTTTTGGCTGCATCATTAGAGGAGTGTAGTGCCTAGGGATGTGAGCTGTGTTGGATGCTGGCTGGCTTTACATGAGAGCACCACCAACTCATAGCAAACCAATCTTCAACTTGTGCTTCAGTAGCTGTTTTTGCACATCAGGGCTGCTCAACATGCATTCAATCAGTTTTCCAAAGCAATTCTAGACTTTGAGGCCACTCACATACACT
>JARBWK010000001.1:210158914-210170462 GCA_030556195.1 Anolis apletophallus | reverse complement strand
CCTGCAGCCGCCTCCCTCTCTCTGCCGCCTGTGGCTGAAGCCCGAGCGACACTCCAAGGCGGAGGTGCTGGACCTGGTGGTCCTGGAGCAGTTCCTGGCCCTCCTTCCTGTGGAGATGGGGCGCTGGGTGAGGGAATGCGGGGCAGAGACCAGCTCCCAGGCCGTGGCCTTGGCTGAAGGCTTCCTCCTGAGTCGGGCCCAAGAGGAGAAGGAGGAGAAGGAACAACAGGTGAGAAAGAGAGAAGCTTCTCCCTGCGCTTCCAAAGAGCCAGGAATGCTTGTCATGAAGGGAGACAAACTCCAGGCCTCCCCCTCCCCTCTTTCCCTTGTTTTCTGATCATTTTTACCTGTGTCCCTTTTGGATTTTTTCAGGTGTCGGACTTGTGTGCAGAAGTGGCCTCCACCTTGGAAAGGCCTCCCTCCACCTCCAGCCAGATGCCGGATTGCGGAGGACAAAGGGATCCTCCAAGCACCACAAGTAAAGACCAGGGATACTTGGGTGGCTTGATTCCACTCCTTTGGGGCCTTCGTGGCTCAATGAACGTATATATGTATGAAAGGGATCCCGGAGCCTTTGGATACACAGGTTCTCCTGAACAGGAGTAAACAATACAGTCAAGCAGCTTAAAAAGCAATGCCATTTTGGCTGCATCATTAGAGGAGTGTAGTGCCTAGGGATGTGAGCTGCGTTGGATGCTGGCTGGCTTTACATGACAGCACTACCAACTCATAGCAAACTACTCTTCAACTTGTGCTTAAGTAGCTGTTTGTGCCCATCATGCCTGCTCAACATGCATTCAGTCCGTCTTCCGAGGCAATTTCAGCCATGTGATAATGTGCAGTGACTTTGAGGCCACAGACTACTCATAGACAGTCGGAAAAGAAGTTAGGCTGCAAATCTAATCATCCCTTATTTCTCTCCAGTCATTTTCTTTAAAAAATAAAATCAAACAACAGCAGGGCTCTTGGTTGTGCATGGCCAGAGGAGACCAAAGCGGTCATCTGTCTGGATATCATGAATCCCTACGAGGGGCAGCTTAGAGAGGCCGGTATGGTGAGCCTGGAGAAGAGCAGGCTAAGAGGGGAATATGTTGAAAGGATGTCATATTGATATACATATTGTTATGCTATTCCCACGGTGAGAACCTATTTTTAAGTGCCACATAGGTTAGGTACTGTTTTCTCTCCCGAATATCAACCACACACACACACACACATGACAGGGAGAAAACTGGACCCCATATGGCACTTAAATTGTGGGGAGGGGGAGAAATTCCTCAAATAGCCCAATGGGGATCAGATTGTATACTTACTTAGGCGATCGCTTGTTGTCCGAGTAGGAGTCTTCCAGGATCGGTGGGTATGTAGGTGACTGTGGAGCCCTCTTCTTGATCTGCAGTGAGGGCATTGGTTTCCAGGTGGAAGGCAGACTCGGTCGGGGTTGGCTTGACGAGCCTTCCTCTTGGCACGTTTCTCTCTTTTGCCCTCCATTCATACCTCTTCAAATTCTATAGCACTGCTGGTCAAAGCTGACCTCCAGCTGCAGCACTTAAGGACCAGGGCTTCCCAGTTCTCAGTGTCTATGACAGAGGTTTTTAAGGTTGGCTTTGAGCCCATCTTTAAATTTTTTCATGCCCACCAACTTTCTGTTTTCTGTTCTTGAGTTCGGAGTAGAGCAAATGCTTTGGGAGACAGTGGTTGGGCATCTGGACAACGTGGCCGGTCCAGCGGAGTTCATGGCAGAGGATCATCACTTCAGTGCTGATGGTTTTTGCTTCTTCCAGCACGCTGACATTTGTCTGCTTGTCTGCCTAAGAGATGTGCAGGATTTTCTGGAGGCAGTGCTGGTGGAATTGTTCCAGGAGTTGCATGTGATGTCTCTAGACCAGGGGTGCTCATTACGGTGATCGGGAGCACCTAGGTGATCTTCAGCCCTCTTCCAGGTGATCTTTGGGCCTCACCTGTCGGATGGTGCGCTCCTGCCATGCGCGCGCACGTGCGCTCCCGCCACCGCCTTTGCGGGGCTTCTTTTGCCAAAATGAGGCTTTAGTGGGTGGGCCCTGGCGCTCGTCTTGCCACGCACAGTGTGGTGACATGACCGCCCATTGGTTGCTGCTGGGGGGGGGGGAGCAAGGCGAAGGCACGTGCACGGATAGGATGCGAGGCTGTGGGAGGGATGGAGGGAATGTGTGTGTGTGTGTGTGAGAGAGAGAGAGCCAAGGAGAGAAGAAAGAAATCCGGAGAACTTTTTCGGATCCTTTTGGCAGGCAGGCAGGCGGGCGGGCGCTGGAAGGAGAGAGGGAGAGAGAGAGAGAAAGAGGCGAAGGAGGCCAGGCAAAGTGGGGCAAAGCCAAGCAAGCCCCGCCGCAAACCCTGCTGCTGCCCTCGGGACTCCCATTCCAAGCCGAGACCTGGGCGAGCGAGCCGTGTGGGGCTGCTTTCTTTCCTTGGTTGGGGGTGAGGAGGGAGGGCTCCGCCATGTTCCTGGGACTGAACCCGAGGAGGAGGGGGCTGCGGGGATGGAGGCTCCACTTGCTGCTGCTGCTTGTGCCCTCGCCGCCTTTCTCCGCCTCGCCCTCCCTTGCCCTCGAAGGAGAAAGGCAGCAAGGGCCCACGGGGGGGGGGGGAGAGATGAGGGTGGCTCTTCAGAGCCGGCTAGGAAGAGCCAACCCCCCCTCTCCCATGGGAATGGACTGCCACCAGTGGGAGGGGTCCTCCTTCCTGCCAGCCGTCCACTTGGGCGTCCTTTCTGAGTGACACCCTCGAAAGGAAGGAAGCAAGGGTGCTCCCCCGCTGCATCTGTCACTTTGGGGAAGCCACTCTTCCTTCTCCTGCCCAGGTAAGGAAGCCTCGGGGGAGGGGGGAGGCTGCCGTGGGGAGGCTCCAGCCTCACGTGGGTCCCTCTCTCGGTTGAGTTTCCCAGCCCAGGCAGCAGCCAGGCGGCCCCTCTTCCCAGCCCTGCGCCTTCCGAGCTGCCGCCGAAGCCATATGTGGCCGGAGCGCTGGCGGGTGCGCCTATAAATACCCCTCTGCTGTGTGCGTGGGAGGGGCCTGCTGTGCGCGCAAGAAGCAGGACGGGATGGGGACTTCCTGCTTTGCAAAAGCACACAGCAGGAAGGAGGAAGGCAATGAAGACATTAAGAGAGAGAGTGCAGGCAGGCAAGGAGGATCCCCTTCCCGGGTGCGCGCGGTGGCGGGTTCGTGGGCAGGCAAGAAAGAAGCACGGACGGACGGAAGGCTGCAGTAGGAGCGTGCGTGTGAGTGTGCGCGCACACGCTCACATGCACAACAGGTGATCGTTTCAACTTGGTTGTTCATATAGTAGCTCGCATGATGAAAAAGTGTGGGCACCCCTGCTCTAGACAGTCCATGTCTCGCAGGCGTATAGCAGGGTTGGGAGGACAATAGCTTTATAAACAAGCTCCTTAGTATCCCTATGGATGTCCCGGTCCTCAAACACTCTCTGCTTCATTTGGAAGAAAGCTGCACTCATAGAGCTCAGGTGGTGTTGTATTTTGTGGAGAGGTGCATGCCAAGGTAGCGGAAATGATCCCCCAATGTGAATTAGGGTGTATAAAAGGGCTGAAGTCTCCAGGCCAGAGGTTGTTGCTGATGTCAACTGCTCTCAACATGGCTTCGGCTAATTAATGAAAAGCCGCAAGGTTCCCTTTTCTATGTATGACTGTGAAAGCTGGTTTGAAATGTGCAGGGGGAGAGTATTATGGGTGCCGCCAGCTAAAAAGGCAAATTCTATTGGGCAAGTGGGCTTAATAACAATACTCTCCCCATAAATGCACAGCAGAGCAACTTATTAGCAGCCGCATGACCCAGCAACAGTAGCCCAAAGTGACAGAAAGAAGAGAAACACAGAGACCAATGTTATCTCTTACACAGGAGGCTTTTCTCCGTATACAGTTGCACTATTTATAATAACAATGTTTCTGTAACATGAATAAGACTGATTTACACACAGCAGTCTTTATACTGGAGCTCCCTCACAAGGCTTCTCTTACACAGAAGGTTGCCTCACACTGACTGAGGGGTTTCCTCACTGAGGCAAACAAACACTAACAGGCGTCGGCCTACCCACTCTCCTCAGGCAACGCTAGCTTTGGCCCACTGTCCCTAACAGGCGTCGGCCTACCCACTCTCCTCAGGCAAGACTAGCTTTGGCCCACTGTCTCTAACAGGCTTCGGCCTACCCACTCTCCTCAGGCAACGCTAGCTTTGGCCCACTGTCCCTAACGGGCTTCGGCCTACCCACTCTCCTCAGGCAACACTAGCTTTGGCCCACTGTCCCTAACAGGCTTCAGCCTACTCACTCTCCTCAGGCGACGCTAGCTTTGGCCCACTGTCCCTAACAGGCTTCGGCCTACCCACTCTCCTCAGGCAACACTACCTTTGGCCCACTGTCTCTAACAGGCTTCGGCCTACTCGCTCTTTCAGTTCTTGACCCACACTTTTGTAATAAAAAATAGCTAGTTCATATTTAATATTCCTGACAAATACATTGGCCATTGGCTAAAAAAGCAAATACACGGGTCCTAGAGAAAACCAAGCATGAATTCCTCCCTAGAAGCCAATTACACAGGCTCACTCACATTGTTGTCACAATTACATAGGCTCACTAGAAAAGACAATGTCTTAGTAAGAGAGAAGGCAGCAGGAAAAGAGAGAGATTTCTTCGGCGTCGAGTATTTATGTCACAGCGGATAGGCAACAGAAATATAGAAGGTTAATTCTCCAGCGGCCCAAATACTCCAGTCTCTGTTCGTGTGAATAATGAAACTCTCATACAATTCACAAGGTAAATATATAACTTTGTATTGAATTGTATTTAACAATAACTGGCAAAACATCGAAAAACAACAGCCCTCACAGCTACCTATCTAAACATCCTTTCCTCACAGATATTATAAACCAACTGACACCAACTGTCACTTTCAACTGTCACTTCCTCAAGGTTCCATTCATCAGTCTTGAGACAGCCCCATCTGGTGTCAAACATATCACACTGCAGTTCATCTCAAACTGCGAAAGTATATCTTGTGCTGACTCATGAATTGCTATTCAAAATGTAATAATCTGACACTCCTCCTTCATGAGCAACACAAGTACACACATTTCTTATAATAACAATATCTTCTTACAAAATACATTTAATTTACAATTAGTCAATGCTTTTGTAAACATATCAGCCATATTCTCATCTGACTGGACATACACAGGATTAATAAAACCATCCTGTACTAACTTTCTAACATTTTGGTACCTTACCCCAATATATTTTGTTCTCTGCTTTAATCCTTCAGCATTTGATATTGCTATACAAGATTGAGAATCAGTAAATAAAGATATCTTATCTTCAAAACTTTGGAACTCGTTTACTAGAGCCTTTATCCACTCTAGTTCTGTACAACAGTCAGACAAAGCAGAAAATTCGGCTTCTGCCGTGGATAAACAAACGTGTGACTGTTTACGAGATTTCCATGTCACTTGTATCCCATTAAAACTAATTAGATACCCGGAACATGACAAGTTTTGTTCGTTGTCACCAAAACTTGCGTCTGCAAACCCCTTCATACCGCTTTCTTTTGGACAATTTTTTTAGCTTTTTGTCACATGTTCCTTTCAAATATCTTAACACTCGTTTTACAGCTTGCCAATCAGTCAACGTTGGTTCATTCACTCTCCTGCTTAGTACATTAGTGGCATAGGCGATGTCAGGCCTAGTCCAATTTGCCAAATACAAGAGGCTCCCAACCACTGATCTATACCAGGGCTGTCCAACTGGCGGCCCCAGGGCCGTATACGGCCCCCCAGCCCCTTCCCCACGGCCCCCTACCCTCCTGCAAGATATCTGCCTTTTAAGATTTAAAAAAAATTTTTTTAAATTTTTTTTGGAATATTTTTTTGGAATATTTTTCGGAATATTTTTATTTATTTATTTTCGCGGCGGGGCGGGGGGGGGGGGGTGAGGGGCGGGGCAGGGAGGAGGAGCAGGCTCTCTTCCTCCTCCTCCTACTTCCCTCCCCCCCCTTCCACCACCTGAAGCAAAGAGGGAAGAGAGAGAGAGAGTGCACGAGTGAGAGGGGGCGTGGCCAGAGCGAAAAAGGGGCGGGGCCGAGTTCGGAGCATGGGGGGGTGCTCATTCATTCCCCTTCCGGCTTCCTCCTCTCCTGAGGCTTCGTGCCAAGTTTGGTCCTGATCCATCATTATTTGAGTCCACAGTGCTCTCTGGATGGAGGAGAACTACAACTCCCAAACTCAAGGTTCAGTACTTTCTGTTGCTCTCATGCGAGTTTAGGTTTGATTCAACATGGCTGAGGAATGCTTTGATTGTGTTTTCCCCTTATGGCAGAAGGAGATTGGACTGGATGGCCCTTGGAGGTCTCCTATTCTAGGAACCCATTGTAATTATTATTATTATTATTATTATTATCATCATCAGAGGCTGAATGGTCATCTGTGAGGAATGCTTTGATTGTGTTTTCCCCTTATGGCAGAAGGAGATTGGACTGGATGGCCCTTGGAGGTCTCCTATTCTAGGAACCCATTGTAATTATTATTATTATTATTATTATTATTATTATTATCATTAGAGGCTGAATGGCCATCTGTGAGGAATGCTTTGATTGTGTTTTCCCCTTATGGCAGAAGGAGATTGGACTGGATGGCCCTGGATGGCCCTTGGAGGTCTCCTACTCCAGGAACCTGTTGTTGTTGTTGTTGTTGTTATTATTATTATTATTATTATTAGCAGAGGCAGAATGAATATTATGCCTTATCATTCAGGGTTATAGGCCTGTGTGGAAGGGCCCTGGCTTCTTATTTGCCTTCCTTTCCACACATCTGAATAAAGTCCCATGTTATTTGCTTTAAACCAGATTATATGAGTGTGGACTCCGATAATCCAGTTCAAAGCAGGTATTCTGGGTTATATGGCTGTGTGGAAGGGCCCTGAATCCACACTGCAATATAATCCAGTTCAAAGCAGGTTTTGTGGGGTTTCCTGCCTGGAAATTCTGCGTTATATGGCTGTGTGAAGGGCCCTGAGTCCACACTGCAATATAATCCAGTTCAAAGCAGGTTTTGTGGGGTTTCCTGCCTGGATATTCTGTGTTATATGGCTGTGTGTAGGGCCCTGAGTCCACATTGCAATATAATCCAGTTCAAAGCAGGTTTTGTGGGGTTTCCTGCCTGGATATTCTGCGTTATATGGCTGTGTGAAGGGCCCTGAGTCCACACTGCAATATAATCCAGTTCAAAGCAGGTTTTGTGGGGTTTCCTGCCTGGATATTCTGCGTTATATGGCTGTGTGAAGGGCCCTGAGTCCACACTACAATATAATCCAGTTCAAAGCTGGTTTTGTGGGGTTTCCTGCCTGGATATTCTGCGTTATATGGCTGTGTGAAGGGCCCTGAGTCCACACTACAATATAATCCAGTTCAAAGCTGGTTTTGTGGGGTTTCCTGCCTGGATATTCTGCGTTATATGGCTGTGTGAAGGGCCCTGAGTCCACACTACAATATAATCCAGTTCAAAGCTGGTTTTGTGGGGTTTCCTGCCTGGATATTCTGCGTTATATGGCTGTGTGAAGGGCCCTGAGTCCACACTGCAATATAATCCAGTTCAAAGCAGGTTTTGTGGCGTTTCCTGCCTGGATATTCTGAGTTATATGGCTGTGTGAAGGGCCCTGAGTCCACACTACAATATAATCCAGTTCAAAGCTGGTTTTGTGGGGTTTCCTGCCTGGATATTCTGCGTTATATGGCTGTGTGAAGGGCCCTGAGTCCACACTGCAATATAATCCAGTTCAAAGCAGGTTATGTGGGGTTTCCTGCCTGGATATTCTGCGTTATATGGCTGTGTGAAGGGCCCTGAGTCCACATTGCAATATAATCCAGTTCAAAGCAGGTTTTGTGGGGTTTCCTGCCTGGATATTCTGCGTTATATGGCTGTGTGAAGGGCCCTGAGTCCACACTGCAATATAATCCAGTTCAAAGCAGGTTTTGTGGGGTTTCCTGCCTGGATATTCTGCGTTATATGGCTGTGTGAAGGGCCCTGAGTCCACACTGCAATATAATCCAGTTCAAAGCAGGTTTTGTGGGGTTTCCTGCCTGGATATTCTGCGTTATATGGCTGTGTGAAGGGCCCTGAGTCCACACTGCAATATAATCCAGTTCAAAGCAGGTTATGTGGGGTTTCCTGCCTGGATATTCTGCGTTATATGGCTGTGTGAAGGGCCCTGAGTCCACATTGCAATATAATCCAGTTCAAAGCAGGTTTTGTGGGGTTTCCTGCCTGGATATTCTGCGTTATATGGCTGTGTGAAGGGCCCTGAGTCCACACTGCAATATAATCCAGTTCAAAGCAGGGACTGGGACTTGAGACTGGGATTTTGGTGTTCATCTCTATCTCCAAGTCAAAGCCCCGGTGTCCTCCACAGACACCTCCAAGGCGGGGAGAGGGTGGAGCCGGGGAGGGGGCGGGGCAGGGGTGGAGCCAGGGAGGGGGCGGAGCCTGGGTGGAGCCGGGGAGGGGGCGGAGCTGGGGCAGAGCCGGGTGGGGGCGGAGCCGGGGGCGGAGGCAGACCCTTCGGCCCCCCAGGTCATCAGTAACTGGAATTCCGGCCACAGGTCCGGTAGAAGTTGGACAGCCCTGATCTATACAATGTTTGATTGTCAAACATTTCACCTCTATCAAGCTTTAAAAAATCTGGTACCATTGGAGTTGCTACTGTTTTACACAGAGTCAATCTTGTTCTCTCAAGTAACTGAAAAATTTTGTCTTTTGATCTAGACAAATATCTTTTTTAGTTCTAGTTACATTTACGCCTAAGTATTTCCGGACTTCTCCAAGATCTTTTACAGTCATACTTGAGTTTAGTCCCTTAAAAACTTGTTCGACATCCCTTTCAGATGGTGCTAGTACTAAGAGATCATCGACAAACACCAAAACTAATGTTTGCTTTTTAGACTCTTTTCCTTTCTTATATAGACATGTATCTACACTGCTTCTTTCGAAACCAAGACCCTTTAACTTTTCGTCTATACACTGGTTCCAGCATCTCGCTGCTTGCTTTAGCCCATATAATGCTTTCCGTAGTCGATACACACCAGTTGGAGTATCTTTTTCAAAACCAGGTATTGCTCTCATATATACATTGTCAGTCAGCTCTGCGTTTAAATAAGCTGTGGCAATGTCAAAGTGCCTTATAACATACTTTCTTTGCACACCGATGCCTAAAGCAGTCCTAATTGTTTCAGGTCTAATCGTTGGAGCATATACCTCATCATAATTTTGATTGTAAATTTGACCAAAACAAGATTGGATTACAGGGGAATGGACTCCACCAAGAGAGACATGGCTGTCCTGAATCACCAAGACCTGGGCAGACCTGGCTTGGAGGTCCCTCATTCATAGAAGTCCATCAGTCAAAGTGGCCTGAAGGCACTTACCAACAACAACAACAACAACATCTTCAGCCCCAGCATTGCTCACGTCTTGCCTTCCATGATTGAATACAGTATCATAAAATAATAAATACAGTCGTAGAGTTGGAAGCGCCCACAAGGGCCATCCTGTCTCAGCTCCCTGCCATGCAGGAATACACATTCAAAGCACTCTTAATGGATGGCCATCTAGCCTCTGTTTAAAAACCTTCAGAGAAACAGTCTCCACACTTTCAGGTAGCAGCATACTCCATTGTTGAACCACTCTTACCATTAGGAAGATGGTACCACCAGAAATTGAGACCATGGCCAATAAAAATACCCCTGCCTTTTGTATTCCTACAGGAGGTGAATCAGAACCAACACATACTGGCTTACCTCTTCCCTGTGATGTACGCAGCACACCTTCTGTGACACCAGGTCAGGTAGGTGAGAGAATCCCTGATGGGCCAAGAAGGGCTCAGGCTTCCAGTGTCCTCTTTGCATTGTCATTTTCCGCTCTTTCCACCCAACATGCCTGCAGCAAAGTCCCTGTGTAAAGATGGACATCTAACTCGGCCACCAGAAGCAACGGGTTTTCTGCCTGGCGTCAGCGTGTCCTGCTTACCAATCGTGTTTCTCTGTCCAGGTGACCTTCCAAGAGGTGGCCGTGTCTTTCAGTGAGGAGGAGTGGGCCCTGCTGAATCCGGACCAAAGGGCCTTGCATCAGGAGGTCATGGAGGAAAATCTGGAGATGCTGTCCTCTTTAAGTAAGGCCCCCTCTTATATTAGGAAGTATTAGTCACAACATGACATAGCCGCATAATGTCACTTAAAGCGGGAAGGCAAAGGATTCCCCAGGTTTGTTTGTTTATTTGTTTATTTATTTAATTAATTTATTCAATTTGTACACCGCCACTCCCAGAGGCTCGAGGGGGTTTACAGGATTTCAGCACAGTAATAAAACAATAAAACAACACAGATTAAAATATCATTAAGACTCGAAGGCTTGTCTAAACAAGGTTTTACAAGCTTTGCAAAAAAAGGTACCAAATTTTGAAATCCCGAGTCTCAGGGGGCAGATCATTCCACAAAACTGGGGCGATGATAGAGAAAGCCCTTCATTGGGTTGCCGTCAGATGGTAAGACTTAACGCTAGAAATAGCTAAGAGATTCTGATATTTTGATCGCAGTGATCTCCAGGGACTATATGGGGACAGGCAATCCCTCAAGTACACTGGCCCCAGTGTAAGGCCTTAAAAGTTAAAACTAGTACTTTGAAAGTGATCCAGTACTCAATTGGTAGTTAGTGCAGTCCCTGCAGAACTATTGGATTCCATAAGTCTCTTTGGGCAAACCCAAATATGTTCGGCGCCCTTGCAGGGCGGCGGAGCGAGCTCTAATCGGATTCTCAAGGCACAGTGGTCTGACCATGGTACCTCTATAACAGAGGCTAGGGTCACTTGTATTCCAGCACTGAAGACCAAATCCAGTGTATGCCCTGCCTGATGTGTGGGCCCAGAATCACATAGTGAGAGGCCAAGTGTCGCCATGGACGACACTAGGTCGCCAGCTACTGAAGAAAAAGAGTCTGCATCGGCATGGACGTTGAAATCCCTCAAGACAATAAGTCTGGGGAACCTCAAGGCCCACTCCGATACTGTCTCTAGTAGCTGGGACAGGCTTTCTGCTGGTGCGCTAGGCGCACGTTACACCAACAGAAAAGCTATGCTATCCTGAGAATCCCACACTAGGCCAGCACTCTCAATCCTGGTGGTGTTCAGCGCAGGAACCGCCCTGAGAGATAACAAGTCACGAGAGAGCATCTCTACACCACCACCCCGCCTCCCGTTCCTATTCTGGTGGGTGACAACATATCCCGGGGATGTAAGTTCTTGAAGGATGGTCTCATCCCCATCTTGCAACCAGGTTTCGGTGACACAATACAAATCAGCTCCCATATCAGCAAAAAAATTCCCTGATAGTAGCCGTTTTATTCCTGATGGATTTAGCATTCACTAACACCAGAGAGGAAGGGGAGGTATCTGGTAGGTTCACGGCAGGATAAGATAACATTAAGTTTACCATTCAACTATATCATCTCTCTATAGGTC
>JARBWK010000001.1:210127203-210158814 GCA_030556195.1 Anolis apletophallus | reverse complement strand
GGTAAACATCAGGAGAGAATGTGACTGGAACATGTCCACACAGCCCAAAAACCTCACAGCAACCCAAGATCAATACTATTTGAGTGGGCCATTGCCCTTTGATCCCCACTGTGTAAAGTCACAAGAAGTGAAAAGATCGCTCTCTGCCCTTCCCTTCCAAATCTGGCACCTTCAGACTTTGCAACCTAAGGTTCTTCAAAAACAAACTCCTCCGCTTAGACACCTGCTGTGTTTCTACACGGGGAGGCTCCCTAATGTCACCGTGGTTCCAGTGCGGAACTCCATTTATGTAATTCACCTACACATCTGTAATATGTTCAGAGAAAAGCCACCAAAATGGTCAGTTCCAGCAGCCAAAGTCAATTAGATTTGCTTGTGGTTCCCTTTTGGGGCTCTAAGTGCATCTGGGGGCTAAAATCCCCAGCATAGCCCTCCCAGGATGCATCTACACTACAGAGTTAATGCAGTTTGACAACACTTTTAATTGCCATGGCTCAATACTATGCATGTAATCCTGGGAGTGGTAGTTTGGGGAGGCACCAGCATTCCTTGGCAGAGAAGGCTAAGGACATTGCAAACTCCTGTCCTCATGATTCCGTAGCATTGAACCATAGCAGTAAAACTGGCATCAGGGTGCATTGATTCCCATGTACATTCAGCCAAGGACTTTGGATGCATCTATTATATACTGTAAGCGTGTGAAGGGGCAAAGAAACCAAAATATTTCCGCTTTTTGGTTTTTGCTTAGGCATGTATATGCTGTGTGATAACACTGAGAGTACCATAATTCAGTGTATGGGATCCTGGATTTTGCAGTTTGGGGAGGCCTAGCCCTCTTTGGCAGAGCAGGCTGAAGAGCGAGCTTGTAGAACTCCAACTCCCAGGATAGCACAGCATTGAGCCGGGGCCATTGAAGTGGTGCCAAGTTGCATTCATTCTACAGCACAGAGTTACCCAAGGAAAATGAGGCCAGAGAAACAGGAGAGGCTCATTCGGGGAAATGTTACCTATTTCTCTGGTTTTCTTTTCCATTGCTGGAAGAGTTGGTGTTTGGAAGAAGCATCTCTGAGCAGGCAGGAACTATAACGCACAAGTCTTGCCACTGGCTTCCTCCGGATCCTAGCGTACAGCACCTGGGATTCATTGGTGCCTCCCATCCAAGCACTACCTGAGCTACTCCTTCTGAGCTTCTAAGGACAGAAAGTGTCCTGGTGCCTTTAAGGCAGTGTCCCAATTTATAGACTGCCAGATGTTTTGAACTTCATCTCACAGAAGCCTCATCTTCCTTGGCCAAGGATTGCGGAGTGTGGGGATTAGAGTCCAAACATCCAGAGGACGTTAGTTTGGCAACTGCTGGTTTGAGTTCTTCAAGCTCTCTCCTATTCCTGGGAAAATCCCTTGAAAGCAGCACTTCCCCATGTCTTTCAGAGGGAAGTTTTGCTTTCTTTCTTCAAAAGGGTTAACTAAGCAAAGGATGAGGATTTCAAGAGTGGAAGTCAATGGCCAATCAGAAGCCTCATGCAGGCAAGGCCCCTTCTCTTCAGGCCATGTGGAACTCTTCCTGGAGGAGGAATGGCTGGCTTCGGCCTGCTCAATCTTGTCAGGAAGTCACTAGCTCTGGCCCACTGACTAACAGGCTTCGGCCTGCTCAATCTCCTCAGGACGACACTAGCTCTGGCCCACTGACTCTAACAGGCTTTGGCCTGCTCACTCTCCTCAAGACAACACTAGCTCTGACCCACTGACTCTTAACAGGCTTCGGCCTGTGCAATCTCCTCAAGACGACACTAGCTCTCACCCACTGACTAACAGGCTTCGGCCTGCTCAGTCACCTCAGGGCGACACTAGCTCTGGCCCACTGACTCTAACAGGCTTCGGCCTGCGCAATCTCCTCAGGATGACACTAGCTCTGGCCCACTGACTAACAGGCTTCGGCCTGCGCAATCACCTCAGGGCGACACTAGCTCTGGCCCACTGACTCTTCAGCACCTGGGTGGTTCATAGGCCCAGGAGCAGGGAAATCGCATTCAAAGCACCCCCGACAGATGGCCACCCCACCTCTGCTTCAAAGCCTCCAAAGAAGGAAGGAAGGGGCCGCTCTCCAGCACACTTCCTCCAGGGCAGAAAGTTCCACTAGGAAACAGCTGAGGGGTCACCGCTGAGAAGGCCCCGTGTCTCGTCCCTGCCAATCGGGTCTGCGAGGAAGGCGGGGCCGAGAGTCGATCTTAAGCACCTGGGTGGTTCACAGGCCAAAGAGCAGGGAAATCGCATTCAAAGCGCCCCCGACAGATGGCCACCCAGCCTCTGCTTCAAAGCCTCCCAAGAAGGAAGGAAGGGGCATCTCTCCACCACACTCCCCTCAGGGCAGAGAGTTCCACTGGTGAACAGCTCTCTCTCACACAGCCAGGGGGTTCCCCTTTGTGTCCAGGCGGAAACTCCTTATTTATCTTTATTTGTTTACTGTACTTTTATTCCTAAGGTGGGCGCCTCATAGTGGAGGAGCCACCGCTGAGAAGGCCCTGTCTCTTGTCCCTGCCAATCAGGTCTGCGAGGAAGGTGGGACCGAGAGCAGGGCCTCCCCAGTCAATCTTCAGCACCTGGGTGGTTCATAGGGCAAGGAGCAGGGAAATCGCATTCAAAGCGCCCCCAACAGATGGCCACCCCGCCTCTGCTTCAAAGCCTCCAAGGAAGGACGGAAGGAAGGAAGGAAGGGGCCTCTCTCCACCACACTTCCCTCAGGGCAGAGAGTTCCACTGGTGAACAGCTCTCTCTCTCTCTCGACACTAGCTCTGGCCCACTGACTCTAACAGGCTTCGGCCTGCTCAATCTCCTCAGGATGATATTAGACTTGGCCCATTGACTCTAACAGATTTTGGCCTGCTCAATCTCCTCAGGACGACACTAGCTTTGGCCCACTGACTCTAACAGGCTTTGGCCTGCTCAATCTCCTCAGGACGACACTAGCTTTGGCCCACTGACTCTAACAGGCTTCGGCCTGCTCAATCTCCTCAGGACGACACTAGCTCTGGCCCACTGACTCTAACAGGCTTCGGCCTGCTCAATCTCCTCAGGACGACACTAGCTTTGGCCCACTGACTCTAACAGGCTTCGGCCTGCTCAATCTCCTCAGGACGACACTAGCTCTGGCCCACTGACTCTTAACAGGCTTTGGCCTGCTCAATCTCCTCAGGACGACACTAGCTTTGGCCCACTGACTCTAACAGGCTTCGGCCTGCTCAATCTCCTCAGGACGACACTAGCTCTGGCCCACTGACTCTAACAGGCTTCGGCCTGCTCAATCTCCTCAGGACGACACTAACTATGGCCCAGCTCTGGCCCACTGGCCCACTCTAACAGGCTTCGGCCTGCTCAATCTCCTCAGGACGACACTAGCTTTGGCCCACTGACTCTAACAGGCTTCGGCCTGCTCACCTCAAGATGACACTAGCTTTTGCCCACTGAGTAACAGGCTTCGGCCTGCTCCCTCTCCTCAGGATGACACTAGCTTTGGCCCACTGACTAACAGGCTTTGGCCTGCTCAATCTCCTCAGGACGACACTAGCTTTGGCCCACTGACTCTAACAGGCTTCGGCCTACTAACTCTTTTGATGTTCGATTCACACTTTTGTTTTGTTATATTAATTTTAAGTATTCCTAACATTATAGTCCAAACATCCCATGTCTTTCAGAAAGAGATTTTGCTTTTGGGGTTCCAAAGGGTTAAAGCAAAGGATGTGGATTCCCAGAATGGAAGTGAGTGGCCAATCAGAAGCCTCCTGCAGGCAAGGCCCCGCCCCTTCTGTCTATGTGGAACTCTTTCTGGAGAAGGAGGAGGAGTGGCTGGGTGAGCCTTGGGAGGTTTCCTGACTTGGGGGGAGAAAGAGAGCACCTTCCTTCCTTCCTTCCTTCCTTCCTTCCTTCCTTCCTTCCTTCCTTCCTTCCTTCCTTCCTTCCTTCCTTCCTTCCCAGGAGGGGAGATGGCTCTCCTGCCCATGCTGGAGCCTGGCTGCAAGGACAGGCCGCAGGAGGGAAGGCAGCCTGGTGCTTCAGGCCCAGAGCCAAGCCAGGACCCTCACCCTGCCTTTCCTGCTGCTGTTGCTTGGAATGGAGGGCAGTCCTGGGGAGAAGGTGAAGGAAACCTTCTTGTGGGGAAGGGGGAGGGCCTGCTGCTGCTGCTGGGAGAGCCCCCACCTTCAGGGGCAGCAGCAGAGCGCCAGAGCTTCAGGCAGTTCAGCTACCAGGAGGCCCAGGGGCCCCGAGAGGCCTGCAGCCGCCTCCACTCTCTCTGCCGCCTGTGGCTGAAGCCCGAGCGACACTCCAAGGCGGAGGTGCTGGACCTGGTGGTCCTGGAGCAGTTCCTGGCCCTCCTTCCTGCGGAGATGGGGCGCTGGGTGAGGGAATGTGGGGCAGAGACCAGCTCCCAGGCCGTGGCCTTGGCTGAAGGCTTCCTCCTGAGCCGGGCCCAAGAGGAGAAGGAGGAACAACAGGTGTGAGAGAGAGAAGCTTATCCCCGCCATTTCAAAGACGGCGGTGGCCAGGGGAGCTTTTGCACAGCTTAGGCTCGTGCGCCAGCTGCGCCCGTACCTTGGGAAGGTGGACTTGGCCACAGAGGTACATGCTCTGCTTACATCCCGTATAGACTACTGCAATGCTCTTACGTGGGGTTGCCTATGAAGACTGCCCGGAAGCTGCAATTAGTCCAACGCTCGGCAGCCAGATTACTAACAGGATCAGGGTACAAGGAGCATACAACCCCCATGCTGTGCCAGCTTCATTGGCTGCCAATTAGATTTCGAGCACAATTCAAAGTGCTGGTTTTAACCTACAAAACCCTATACGGTCCCGGCCCAGTTTAACTGTCCGAACGTATTCTCCCCTATGAACCCTCAAGAGCGTTAACATCGTCTGGAGAGGCCCTGCTCTCGGTTCCGCCTCCTTCGCAGGCGCGTCTGGTAGGGACAAGAGACGGCCTTTTCTGTGGTGGCCCCCTGGTTGTGGAATTCCCTCCCAAATGAATCTGCCCCCTCCCTCCTGACTTTTAGGAAGCTGGTGAAAACATGGCTGTGCAATGAGGCTTTCGCACAATGAGGGCGGAGATCACTAATTGACTAAAGTCACTGACCACCAGACATGGACTGTATACAAGGACTGAGCTGGACATGATCTTACTGTGGCAAATAGTTTTTATGTATTTATTGTATTGGTAATTATTAATTTTGTGTATTTCAGATGTTTTTAGATTTAAAATATTAGCATTGAATTCTTGCTGTTTGCCGGTCTGAGTCCCTGTATTGAGGTGAGAAGATCGGGGTACAAAAGTTTTAAATAAATAAATAAATAATCTCACTGCACTGCTACTTTAATGGCCGCGCCACCCACCGCCCAGCTGCCGGAACACCTGCGCGGGGTGCCTCCATGGCCACACTGCCCATCATTTGGACATTGGAACATCTGTGTGGGCGCTCGTTTTCGTGGTTCCCCCACCTCTCCTGTTGCTTCTGACCACTTATTCCATCAGGCCACTTTGGTTGGGATTGAATGTTTAATTTTAAGCTTTTTTATATTTGAATTGTGCAATTATTATGTCATGTTTATTACTGTATGTTTAAATTGATATGTTAATTGTTTAAATTGATATGTTTATTATACTGTATGTGTAATGCAGCATTATATGCCATGGATTATAAGCCTCCCTAAGTCCCCCACTGGGGTGAAAAGGGCGAGGTATAAATGTAGTATAATAATAATAATAACTTTATTTATACCCCGCCTCCACTTCCCCAATGGGGACTCATGGCAGCTAACATGAGGTCAAGCCCTTTTAAAATACAATACAACACAGTAAAATACAGAATACAAAATAATGTACATCAGAAATAATGATACTTTAAAAATACAATTACAATAACAAATGGAATAATACAGGAAATTCACACACAAAAACCGAATAGGATGGGCAGGTCAAGTGGACAAGATAAAATGATAAAACCCTGGATGAGATAGGAGTAGAAGATAGCACATGAGGGACCCAAGAAAATGAGATCATGGGGACAAAGACTTATCATGAAGGGAGCCAAACTCCAGATCCCTCCCTTCCCTCTTTCCCTTGTTTTCTGATCATTTGTTTCTGTGTCCCTTTGGTGTTTTCCAGGCGGCGGACTTGTGTGCAGAAGTGGCCTCTGCCTTGGGAAGGCCTTCCTCCACCTCCAGCCGGATGCCGGATTGTGCAGGACAAAGGGAACCTCCCAGCACCACAAGTAAAGACCCAGGGACACTTGGGTGGCATGACTCCCTCCTTTGGGGTCTCTGTGGTTCAATGAACGTATATATGTCTGAAAGGGATCCCGGAGCCTTTGGATACACAGGTCCTCCTGAACACGAGTAAACAATACAGTGAAGCAGCTTAAAAAGCAACGCAGTTTTGGCTGCATCATTAGAGGAGTGTAGTGCCTAGGGATGTGAGCTGCGTTGGATGCTGGTTGGCTTTACATGAGAGCACCACCAACTCATAGCAAACCAATCTTCAACTTGTGCTTCAGTAGCTGTTTTTGCACATCAGGGCTGCTCAACATGCATTCAATCAGTTTTCCAAAGCAATTTCAGACTTTGAGGCCACTCACATACACTGTGAGTTTGTTGTGGCTGTTCCTCCTTTCCACTGCTGTCGCCTGCTGCCAGTCTGCTCCCATTGCCACTACACGTAGGCGGCCAGAGAAGAATCAGAGAATCCTAGAGTTAGAAGAGACCTTGTGGGCCACCCAGTCCAACAAGACAACAGGCCCACTATTACAATAGTAGAAAAATACCAAGAGTTTGGTGGATGCCGTCGGCTAAAAAAGCAAACACACGGGTCCTAGAGAAAATAAAGCTTGAACTCCTCCTAGAAGCCAAGATGTCTGAACTGACATAGTTTCAATGTGACCATGTCACAATTACAAAGGGCTGACTAGAATCATAGAGTTGGAAGAGACCTCATGGGCCATCCAGTCCAACCCCCTGCCAAGAAGCAGGAAAACTGCATTCAAAGCACCCCCGACAGATGGCCATCCAGCCTCTGTTTCAAAGCTTCCAAAGAAGGAGCCTCCACCATGCTCTGGGGCAGAGAGTTCCACTGCTGAACAGCTCTCGCAGTCAGGAAGTTCTTCCTCGTGTTCAGGTGGAATCTCCTTTCTTGTAGTTTGAAGCCATTGCTCCATTGCGTCCTGGTCTCCAGGGCAGCAGAAAACAAGCTCACTCCCTCCTCCCTTTGACTTGTCATCAAACTATACATGGCTATCATGTCTCCTCTCAGCCTTCTCTTTATCAGGCTAAACAAGCACAGCTCTTTAAGCCGATCCTCATAGGGCTTGTTCTCCAGACCTTTGATCATTTTAGTCGCCTTCCTCTGGACACAATTCAGCTTGCCAATATCTCCCTTCAATTGTGGTGCCCAGAATTTCACACAATATTCCAGATGTGGTCTAACCAAGGCAGAATAGAGCATGGGTAGCATGACTTCCCTGGATCTTTTCTAGACACTATACTCCTTATTTATGCAGGCCAACATCCCATTGGCTTTCTTTGCCACCGCATCACATTGTTGGCTCATGTTTAACTTGTTGGCAGTAAGACAGTCTTAGTAAGAGCGAGGGCAGCAGGAAAAGAGAGACATTGAATTGCAGGGGGATGGACTCCACCAAGGGAGACATGGCTGTCCTGAATCTCCAAGACCTGAGCAGACCTGGCTTGGAGGCCCCTCATTCACAGAATCTCCATCAGTCATAGTTGGCCTGAAAGCACTTGTCAACGCCTCCAGCCTTGCGCAGGTCTTGCCTTTCACAATTGAATCATAGAATCATTATTATTGTCATGTTTTATTTTATTGCTAATGTTTTACCTGTTTTAAGTGTTGTTTATGATGCTCTTGGCATTCAATTTGTCGCCTTCGGGCTTAGAGGGTACGGTATATAAATGTGCTAAATAAATAATAAATAAATAAATCATAAAATAATTGAATCCTAGAGTTGGACGCGCCCACAAGGGCCAAAGCCCTGCCATGTAGAAATACACATAGAAAGCACTCCTGATAGATGGCCATCCAGCTCCTGTTTAAAAACCTCCAAAGAAAGAGACTCCACTACACTCTCAAGTCATAGCATACTCCATTATTGAACAGCTCTTACCACTAGGAAGATGGTACTACCAGAAATTGAGACCATGGCCAATAAAATATCTTTTCCTTTTCAATTCCTACAGGAGGTGAATCAGAACCAACACATACTGGCTTACCTCTTCCTTTGGATGTACGCAGCACACCTTCTGTGACACCAGGTCAGGTAGGTGAGAGAATCCCTGATGGGCCAAGAAGGGCTCAGGCTTCCGGCTTCCTCTTTGCATTGCTATTTCCCCCCCTTTCCACCCAAGATGCCTGCAGCAAAGTCCCTGTGTCAAGATGGACATCTAACTCGGCCACCAGAAGCAACGAGTTTTCTGCCTGGGGTCAGCGTGTCCTGATTACCAATGCTGTTTCTCTGTCCAGGTGACCTTCCAAGAGGTGGCCGTGTCTTTCAGTGAGGAGGAGTGGGCCCTGCTGAATCCGGACCAAAGGGCCTTGCATCAGGAGGTCATGGAGGAAAATCTGGAGACGGTGTCCTCTTTAAGTAAGGCCCCCTCTTTTGTAAGAAAGTATTAGTCACAACATGACATAGCCGCATAATGTCACTTAAAGCGGGAAGGCAAAGGATTCCCCAGGTTTGGCATAGGTTCATAGCAGGATAAGATAACATTAAGTTTACCATTCAACTATATCATCTCTCTATAGGTCCAACATAATGTGCTGTACTTTTTGTACAGCAGATGTCAGTTTTCCATTGTTGTTGTTGTCATAGTTGTGTACCTTGAAATCCTTTCCATTTTATGACAAGCCTTAGACAAACCTATCACAGGGTTTTCTGGGGCTGATATTGTATGACTCACCCAAGGTCACTCAGTAGCTTTCCATGACTGAGCAGGGAATTGAATATAGTGTCTAGAAGAGCCATGGCTGAATGTATGAGCTACTCCAATTGAGAGGCCGTCCACTTTTTTTCTAATGCTCTTCTATTAGCAACCATATAACAACAACCCCACCCCCAATAGTTAGCTCTTTAGGCTGCAATCCCTTAGAGTTGTCACAAAATTTGGGGAGCAGTCCTGTTTCTGGGTCGACAAGAACTGCTTGTTTGTAATTTGGTTTATTATTAGAAATATCTTTTCCAAAAATGCAGAAATAGGTGCTCTCTCATTAGTCAGATCAATTAGTAACTATAACATGTGCCCTATATCCGTGGTTTCCCCCACCCGAGCCTTGGGGAAAGTGGTATCTTCTATATGATTTTACGGTTTGCTACCCCTGGAAGGTAGCATTTAGTCTTGCTGGAGAGGGTACATGCAGGTCTCATCGTGGGAAGCTACAAGAAAGTGGATTTTGAAATAACCATAGAAGGAAACTCTTGAAGTGAGAGAGGTTCAGAAATGGGATTGATTGCCTAAATTGCTGGTGAGCACTTTAATGATACCTATTAAGATTTTGTTTTTTCAATACTTGTTCTCATTGTCTTTGTTGTCAAGCAGCTCACAGAGAAGGGGAATCATCTCAATACCAGGACTGTGGAGAAAATCAGGAGCTGTGCCTCTCTGGTCAGCAAGCAACGTCTACTAAGAGGAAGCCCTTCAAGTACTTAGAGTGCGGAAAATATTCCCGTCAGAAGAAAAGCATTGCTTATCATCAAGCAATGCACACCAGAGAGAAAGAGTTCAAATGCTTGGAGTGTGGAAAGTCTTTTATTCGGAAGGGACATCTCACTTCACATGAAGCAGTCCATTCTGGGGAGAAGCCATTTGAATGCTTGGAGTGTGGGATGGGCTTCGTTCGTAAGAGAAACCTCAACTATCATCAAACTATTCATACTGGGGAGAAGCCATTTAAATGCTTGGAGTGTGGAAAGGGCTTCACTCAGAAGATAGGCCTCACTTATCATCAAGCTACTCATACTGGGGAGAAGCCATTTAAATGCTTGGAGTGTGGGAAGGGCTTCGTTTGTAAGAGAAACCTCAGCTATCATCAAGCTACTCATACTGGGGAGAAGCCATTTAAATGCTTGGAGTGTGGAAAGAGTTTCACTCATAAGAAGAACATCTCACTAAATCACATCAAGCAGTCCATACTGGGGAGAAGCCATTTAAATGCTTGGAGTGTGTGGAAAGAGTTTCAATCTATTCATTCATTTAAAGAAGCCTCACCTATCACCAAGCTACTCATACTGGGGAGAAGCCATTTAAATGCTTGGAGTGTGGGAAGAGTTTTACTCAGAAGATAAGCCTCACCTATCATCAAGCTACTCATACTGGGGAGAAGCCATTTAAATGCTTGGAGTGTGGGAAGAGCTTCATTCAGAAGAGAAACCTCACCTATCATCAAGCTACTCATACTGGGGAGAAGCCATTTAAATGCCTGGAGTGTGGAAAGAGTTTCACTCATAAGTTAAGCCTCACCTGTCATCAAGCTACTCATACTGGGGAGAAGCCATTTAAATGCTTGGAGTGTGGGAAGAGTTTCACTCAGAAGAAAAACCTCACCTATCATCAAGCTACTCATACTGGGGAGAAGCCATTTAAATGCCTGGAGTGTGGAAAGAGTTTCATTCAGAAGACAAGTCTTACCTATCATCAAGCTACTCATACTGGGGAGAAGCCATTTAAATGCCTGGAGTGTGGAAAGAGTTTCATTCAGAAGACAAGTCTTACCTATCATCAAGCTACTCATACTGGGGAGAAGCCATTTAAATGCCTGGAGTGTGGAAAGGTCTTCCCATGCAAGGAAAGCCTCACACAACATCAAAGAATCCACAATTTCAATGCTTGGAGTGTGGAAGAAGTTTCAAACAGAAGAAAAGCCTACATCTTCATCAAGCGAAACACATGGGCGAAATAAACCTTTAAATGCTTGGAGTGTGGAAAGAGCTTTTGCCAGAAAAGACACCTCCCTTCCTTTCCCTCATCCAAATCATGAGACTGAACTTCTGCAATAGAGAGAGATGACTTTTTCTCTGTTGTTGTTTTTTTCAGGAGTAACTGGATTTTTAAAAAGATTGAGTAAATCAATTAACTACCACTATGCTACAAAGAGGACGAGGAGCAGTTGATGATTTGGAGGGAGGGGGGAATGCCACTAGCCAGAGCTTCCCCCCCCCCATTGAAGTAATAGCACGGGGGGGGGGGGAAATGCGGGAAAGGGAGACCTCCAATTCGGCCTAGGGAATGAGAGAATGTATTAGTAATTCCAAAACGGTCTCCTGACAAGGTAAGACTGGGTACCCAGGATGGCGTTCCCTCCAGATTAAGGGTGGTGCTGCTGAACGCCAGGTCTGTCAACGGTAAAACAACCTTCATCCAGGATTTAATTCTGGAGGAGTGGGCAGACCTGGCGTGCGTTACGGAGACCTGGTTGGATGAAGCTGGAGGCATAAACCTAACCCAGCTGTGTCCACCAGGCTTCCCCGTGCAGCACCAGCCAAGATCCGGAGGGCGGAGGCGGGGTTGCAGAGGTCTATAGGGATTCCATCTCCCTGACCAGGTGCCCCATCCCGCAGTCCACCATTTTCGAATGTGTCCACCTGAGGGTAGGTGACCGGGACAGAATAGGGATTCTGTTAGTGTACCGTCCACCCCGCTGCACTATAGCCTCCCTACCTGAGCTAGCCGGGTTGGTCTCTAGCCTGGCGTTGGAATCTCAACTGCTTATTGTGCTGGGGGACTTCAACAATCTGTTCACCTCGAGGATGTGGACAAGATTCTTGGAGAGGCGAGAGCGACCACATGCATCCTAGACCCCTGCCCATCCTGGCTTGTAAAGGAAGCCAGAGGGGGTTTGGCAGATTGGGTAAAGGTGGTGGTCAATGTCTCCCTTTGGGAAGGCAGTATTCCAGCCAGCTTAAAACAAGCTGTTATAAAACCGTTGTTGAAGAAACCATCACTGGACCCCACTCAATTCGTCAACTATCGGCCAGTTTCCAATCTCCCCTATTTGGGCAAAGTCCTAGAACGTGTGGTGGCCTCGCAACTCCAGGAATTCTTGGCAGACACTAATTATCTGGATCCGGTGCAGTTTGGCTTTAGGCCAAGACATGGTACTGAGACAGCCTTGGTCGCCTTAGTGGATGATCTATGCCGGGAACTCGACAGGGGGAGTGTGTCCCTGTTGGTTCTGCTGGACCTCTCATCGGTCTTCGATACCATCGACCACGGTATCCTTCTGAGACGCCTCGCAGGAATGGGCCTTGGGGGTACTGCTTTGCAGTGGCTCCAGTCCTTCCTTGAGGGTCAGTCCCAGAAGGTGTTGCTAGGGGACTCCTGCTCGGCCCCACGGCCATTGTACTGTGGGGTCCCGCAGGGTTCAGTACTGTCCCCTATGTTGTTCAACGTATACATGACGCCGTTGGGGGAGATCATCCGGAGTTTTGGGGTGCGGTTTCATCTGTACGCAGATGATGTCCAGCTCTGTCACTCCTTCCCACCTGCTACTAAGGAGGCTGTTCAAGTCCTTAACCAGTGCTTGGCCGCTGTAACGGACTGGATGAGGGCTAACAGATTGAAACTAAATCCAGACAAGACAGAGGTACTCCTGGTCAGTCGTAAGGCCGAATAGGGTTACAGCCTGTGCTTGATAGGGTTACACTCCCCCTGAAGGTGCAGGTTCACAGTCTGGGAGTGATCCTGGACTTATCACTGAGCCTGGAACCCGAGGTCTCAGCAGTGGCCAGGGGAGCTTTTGCACAGCTCAGGCTTGTGCGCCAGCTGCACCTGTATCTTGGGAAGTCAGACTTGGCCACGGTGGTCCACGCTCTGGTTACATCCCGTATAGACTACTGCAACGCTCTCTAAGTGGGGTTGCTTATGAAGACTGCCCGGAAGCTGCAATTAGTCCAGCGCACAGCAGCCAGACTACTAACGGGAGCGGGGTACAGGGAGCACACAACTCCCCTGTTGCACTAGCTCCACTGGCTGCTGATTAGCTTCCGAGCACAATTCAAAGTGCTGGTGTTGACCTACAAATCCCTATACGGTTCCGGCCCAGTTTACCTGTCCGAACATATTCTCCCCTATGAACCATCAAGAGTGCTAAGATCGTCTGGAGAGGCCCTGCTCTCGGTCCCACCACCTTCGCAGGTGCGTCTGGTGGGGACAAGGGACAGGGCCTTTTCTGTGATGGCCCACCGGCTGTGGAACCCCCTCCCAAATGAAATTAGATCTGCCCCCTACCGCCTGACTTTTAGGAAATGGGTGAAAACATGAAACATCCATGTCGAGGCCATCTTATCAGGAGCGGCACAGGACTTCATGCCTTTCATGGCAACCATGGGGCTGTCCCAAATGGCATCTGGGACACACTTTACACTTGGTTTTCTGCCAGGGATGGGAGGACAGTGGCGGTGTTGTTTATCACTCCATTGCCATGGACCGACCATCACCTGATCAGGTTTAGGCTCACTGCACCCCATAACCTCTGGGTGGTGGGCAGGATGGTGTTTGGGGAGGACATTGCCAGGGATTGGGAGACATGTTCATGGGGCCAGTATAACCTGAAATGTCCTTGGAGGGAGTGCTTTGGGTGGCTCCTCAGCACTTGATTGGTTTTCATTCTGAATCTTTTAATACTGTTTACATTTAATGTGTTTTAATATTTGTATATTTTAAATGGTGCGCTCACGTTTTTATGTAAAGTCGCTTTGAGACTATCTTTAAACAGACAAGGGTTCTATCTCCTACTCTGGACAGTCCATAGGTATATACATACACCCTACTTGCCTCATTTCCAAGAGACCTCTGCACAAACTTCTGGGGATGCCAGCCACAGATGCAGGCTAAACATCAGGAGAGAATGCGACTGGAACATGGCCATACAGCCCGAAAAACTCACAGCAACCCAAGATCAATACTATTTGAGTGGGCCATTGCTCTTAGATCAGTGGTTCTCAACCTTTTTATTGTTGCGACCCCTTAATACAGTTCCTCATGTTGTGGTGACCCCCGACCATAAAATTATTTTTGTTGATACTTCATAACTGTAATTTTGCTACTGTAATGAATTGTAGTATAAATATGTGATGTGCAGGATGTATTTTCATTGTTATAAATTAAACATAATTACAGCATAGTGATTAATCACAAAAACAATATGTTTGGGGGAGTATGAACAACGGATGATGGGATTTGCAGTACCTTCAACCGATTCAGCTCTGACTTCCACAGACCACTAAGACCCCCAAGAATGACAGATCTGGATCAAACTTGGCATACAGAACCTCCATGGCCATCGGAAAATACAGCAGGGGTTTGGGAAGAATTCACAGTAATAGGATCCTAGAGTTGTAAGAGAGACCTCCAAGGGCCATCCATTCCCACCTCCTTCTGCCATAAGGGAAAAGCACAATCAATGCACTCATGACAGATGGTCTTCAGACTCTCCTTAATAATAATTTAATAATAATAATAGAATCCTAGGGTTGCAAGAGACCTCCAAGGCCATCCATTCCAACCTCCTTCTGCCATAAGGGAAAAGCACAATCAAAACACTCCTGACAGATGGTCTTTCATACTCTCAATAATAATATCCTGGGGTTGGAAGAGACCTCCAAGAGCCATCCAGTCCAACCTCCTCCTGCCATAAGGGAAAAGAACAATCAAAGCACGCGTGACAGATGGTCATTCAGACTCTCAATAATAATAATAATAACAACAGATGGTCACCTACATCTGGCGAGCACTGTGAACACAAATGATGGCTCTGAACCAAACTGGGCGCACATAACCAACGTGGAGAATTGTGAATACAGGAGGGGTTTGGGGGTGATTGGCCTTTGCACATGGGAGTTGTAGTTCACCCTCATCCAAAGTTAACTGATTGCAGCTGACTAGAAAAGAGCCGGAGCCAGGCAAGAGGCCGCCATTGGAGGCACCCACCCACCGGCACAACATGAACCCAGCAGGGATGGAGGCTTCAAGGCCCACCCGCCTTCTCCCTGCCAGGCAAAGGAAAGGCCACTCGACGGGCCTTGTCTGAGCGCCGGGGGAAGGGAGCCTTGCAGCCCTTGGCATTGCTGGGCTCAGCGTGGGGCAGGCGAGAGGTGCTTTTCAAGGTGGGCCTCGCTCGTCCACTGCTGAACCCTTATTCTTTCTACCGCAGCCGTGGGGCACCTTCCCGCCTGTTTGGTGGGTGGGCGTGCAAACGGGGGTCACATGAAAGGCATGTTTAATTAACAAACTCATTTCACGTGACCCCGCCTCACTTGGAGATGGAAAGATGGGGAAAGAGGAGAAAGAGCGTGGGTGCCCGGCAGCCATTTTGGGAAGGCAAAGGGGACGGGGCTGAACGAGCCGGTGCCGCGACCCCTCCAAAATTGTCAATCGACCCCTCTGGGGTTCACGACTCCCAGGTTGAGAACCGCTGCCTTAGGTGATATTGATCCGCACTGTGCAAAGTCACAAGAAGTGAAAAGAACTCTCTCTGCCCTTCTCTTCCACATCTGGCACCTTCACTCTCTGCAACCTAAGCTTCTTCAAAAGCAAACTCATCCACTTAGACTCCACATTATATTATATTATAATATTTGTTATAGGTTGTGGAATCCAGATTGTGGTTCTACACGGGGGCCTCCCAAATGTCACAGTGGTTTCTACACATATTAAAAGCGAAGATGTGTGTGTGTGTGGCTGGGGTGTCCACTAACATAGACAAACTCCTGCCTCCACAAAGAGCTATAGCTCCCACTACTCAGGAGGCAACAATGGCCCACCCTCCAAGGACATTGCAGGTTACAATGAGCGCCATGCACAAAACCCCAGCCAAGGTTCTCCAGAAGCACCACACTGCCCACCACTCAAGTGAAGCCTTTGAGAAGGGGACAATTTCCTCCTAGATTTAAAGAGTTAAAGCAAAAGATGTGGATTCCCAGAGTGGAAGTGAGTGGCCAATCAGAAGCCTCCTGCAGGCAAGGCCCCTCCTCTTCTGGTCATGTGTAAGAGGAGGAGTGGTTGGGTGAGCCTTGGAAGGTTTCCTGACTAGGGGAGAGAGAGAGAGAGAGCCCTCCTTCCTTCCTTCCTTCCTTCCTTCCTTCCTTCCTTCCTTCCTTCCTTCCTTCCTTCCTTCCTTCCCAGGAGGGGAAATGGCTCTCCTGCCCACGCTGGAGCCTGGCTGCAAGGACAGGCCGCAGGAGGGAAGGCAGACCGGTGCTTCAGGCCCAGAGCCAAGCCAGGACCCTCACCCTGCCTTTCCTGCTGCTGCTGCTGGTCATGGAGGGCAGTCCTGGGGAGAAGGAGGAGGAGGAAGCCTGCTTGTGAGGAAGGAGGAGGGCCTGCTGGGAGAGCCCCCACCTTCAGGGGCAGCAGCAGAGCGCCAGAGCTTCAGGCAGTTCACCTACCAGGAGGCCCAGGGGCCCCGAGAGGCCTGCAGCCGCCTCCACTCTCTCTGCCGCCTGTGGCTGAAGCCCGAGCGACACTCCAAGGCGGAGGTGCTGGACCTGGTGGTCCTGGAGCAGTTCCTGGCCCTCCTTCCTGCGGAGATGGGGCGCTGGGTGAGGGAATGTGGGGCAGAGACCAGCTCCCAGGCCGTGGCCTTGGCTGAAGGCTTCCTCCTGAGCCGGGCCCAAGAGAAGACACTGAAGGAACAGCAGGTGAGAGAGAGAAGCATAACCCCGCAGTCAGGTACACTTGTCAGCCAAACTCCAGATCCCTCCCTCTCCTCTTTGCCTTGTTTTCTGATCATTTCTACCTGTGTCCCTTTGGTGTTTTTTCAGGTGTCGGACTTGTGTGCAGAAGTGGCCTCCACCTTGGAAAGGCCTCCCTCCCCCTTCAGCTGGATGCCAGATTGTGCAGGACAAAGGGAACCTCCCAGCGCCACAAGTAAAGACTCAGGGACACTTGGGTGGCTTGACTCCACTCCTTTGGGGCCTTTGTGGCTCAATGAACATATATATGTCTGAAAGGGATCCAGGAGCCTTTGGATACACAGGTTCTCCTGAACATGAGTAAACAATACAGTCAAGCAGCAGTTTTGACTGCATCATTAGAGGAGTGTAGTGCCTAGGGATGTGAGCTGTATTGGATGCTGGCTGGCTTTACATGAGAGCACCACCAACTCATAGCAAACTAATCTTCATCTTGTGCTTAAGTAGCTGTTTGTGCCCATCAGGACTGTCCACATGCATTCAGTCCGTCTTCCGAGGCAATTTCAGCCATGTGATAATGCGCAGTGACTTTGAGGCCACAGACTACTCGTAGGCAGTCGGAAAAGAAGTTAGGCTGCAAACCTAAATCCCTTATTTCTCCCCAGTCATTTCCTTTAGAAAATCAAATCAAATAAAACAACAGGACTCTTGGCTGTGCATGGCCAAAGGAGACCAAAGCGGTCTGCTGTCTGGATATCATGAATCCCTACGACGGGCAGCTTAGTGAGCCAGGTATGGTGAGCCTGGAGAAGAGCAGGCAAAGAAGGGAATATGTTGAAAGGATGTCATATTGATATACATACTACTATGCTATTCCCACGGTTAGGTTGCCCTCCATTCATATATATATATTCAAATTATATAGCACTGAGAGAGTCAAAACTGTAACCCCAGCTGGCACTTAAAATGAGGGCCAGGAGAAATTCCCTAAGATCTAATGGGGATCTATGCCAGAGTTTTTAAGCGATCCCTTTGAGCCCAGTTTTTCCAGGATCACAGGGTATGTAGGTGACTGAGGAGCCCACCAACTTTCTGTTTTTCATTCTTGAGTTCGTAGTAGTGCAACTGCTTTGGGAGATGGTGGTCGGGCATCCGGACAACGTGGCCGGTCCAGCGGAGTTCATGGAGGAAGACTATTGCTTCAGTGCTAGTGGTCTTTGCTTCTTCCAGCACGCTGACATTTGTCTGCTTGTCTGCCTAAGAGATTTGCAGGATTTTCTGGAGGCAGCGCTGATGGAATTGTTCCAGGAGTTGCATGTGACGTCTGTAGACAGTCCACGTCTCGCAGGCGTATAGCAGGGTTGGGAGGACAATAGCTTTATAAACAAGCTCCTTAGTATCCCTATGGATGTCCCGGTCCTCAAACACTCTCTGCTTCATTTGGAAGAAAGCTGCACTCGCAGAGCTCAAGCGGTGTTGTATTTCAGTACCAATGTTGACTTTTGTGGAGAGGTGCATGCCAAGGTAGTGGAAATGATCCCCCAATGTGGATTAGGGTGTATAAAAGGGCTGAAGTCTCCAGGCCAGAGGTTGCTGCTGATGTCAACTGCCCTCAACATGGCTTCGGCTAATGAATGAAAGGACGCAAGGTACCTTTTTCTATGTATGACTGTGAAAGCTGGTTTGAAATGTGCTGGGGGAGAGTTTTATGGGTGCCGTCGCCTAAAAAGGCAAATACTGTTGGGCAAGTGGGCTTAATAACAATACTCTCCCCATAAATGCACAGCAGAGCAACTTATCAGCAGCCGCATGACCCAGCAACAGTAGCCCAAAGTGACAGAAAGAAGAGAAACACACAGACCAATGTTATCTCTTCCACAGGAGGCTTTTCTTTGTATACAGTTGCACCATTTGTAATAACAATGTTTCTGTAATACCAATAAAACTGCTTTACACACAGCAGTCTTTATACTGGACCTCCCTCACAAGGCTTCTCTTGCACATAAGTTTACCTCACACTGACTGAGGAGTGTTCCTCACTGAGGCAAACTAACACTAACAGGCTTCGGCCTACCCACTCTCCTCAGGCAACGCTAGCTTTGGCCCACTGTCTCTAACAGGCTTCGGCCTGCTCACTCTCCTCAGGCAACTCTAGCTTTGGCCCACTGTCTCTAACAGGCTTCGGCCTGCTCATTCTCCTCAGGCAACGCTAGTTTTGGCCCACTGTCTCTAATAGGCTTCGGCTTGCCCACTCCTCAGGCAACGCTAGCTTTGGCCCACTGTCTTCAACAGGCTTCGGCCTACCCACTCTCCTCAGGCAACGCTACTTTTGGCCCACTGTCTCTAACAAGCTTCAGCCTGCCCACTCTCCTCAGGCAACGCTAGCTTTGGCCCACTGTCTCCAACAGGCTTCGGCCTACCCACTCTCCTCAGGCAACGCTAGCTTTGGCCCACTGTCTCTAACAGGCTTCGGCCTACCCACTCTCCTCAGGCAACGCTAGCTTTGGCCCACTGTCTCTAACAGGCTTCGGCCTACCCACTCTCCTCAGGCAACGCTAGCTTTGGCCCACTGTCTCTAACAGGGCTCTCCTCAGGCAACGCTAGCTTTGGCCCACTGTCTCTAACAGGCTTCGGCCTACCCACTCTCCTCAGGCAACGCTAGCTTTGGCCCACTGTCTCTAAGAGCTCCTCAGGCAACACTAGCTTTGGCCCACTGTCGGCCTACCCACTCTCCTCAGGGCTTTGGCCCACTGTCTCTAACAGGCTTCTAACAGGCCTACCCACTCTCCTCAGGTGCTTTGGCCCACTGTCTCTAACACTTGCCCACTCTCCTCAGGCAACACTGCTTTGGCCCAATCTCAACAACCCACTCTCCTCAGGCAACGCTAGCTTTGGCCCACTGTCTCTAACAGGCTTCGGCCTACTCCCTCTTTCAGTGCTTGACTCACACTTTTGTAATCAAAAATAGCTAGTTCATATTTAATATTCCTGACAAATACATTGGCCATTGGCTTATAAAGCAAATACATGGGTCCTAGAGAAAACCAAGCTTGAATTCGTCCTAGAAGCCAAGGTGACTGAACTGACACAGTTGTAATGTGGGTGTATCACAATTACACAGGCTCACTAGAAAAGACAATGTCTTAGTAAGAGCGAAGGCAGCAGGAAAAGAGAGAGATTGGATTACAGGGGGAAGGACTCCACCAAGGGAGACATGGCTGTCCTGGTTCTCCAAGACCTGAGCAGACCTGGCTTGGAGGTCCCTCAGTCATACAATCACCATCAGTCAAAGTTGGCCTGAAGGCACTTACCAACAACAACATCTTCATCCCTGGCCTTGCTCAGGTCTTGCCTTCCATGATTGAATACAGTATCATAAAATAATAAATACAGTCCTAGAGTTGGAAGCGCCCACAAGGGCCATCCAGTCCCAGCTCCCTGCCATGCAGGAATACACATTCAAAGCACTCTTAATGGATGGCCATTCAGCCTCTGTTTAAAAACCTTCAGAGAAAGAGTCTCCACACTTTCAGGTAGCAGCATACTCAATTATTGAACTACTCTTACCGTTAGGAAGATGGTACCACCAGAAATTGAGACCATGGCCAATAAAATATCCTTTCCGTTTCAATTCCTACAGGAGGTGCATCAGAACCAACACATACTGGCTTACCTCTTCCTTTTGATGTACGCAGCACACCTTCTGTGACACCAGGTCAGGTAGGTGAGAGAATCCCTGATGGGCCAAGAAGGGCTCAGGCTTCCAGTGTCCTCTTTGCATTGTCATTTTCCGCTCTTTCCACCCAAGATGCCTGCAGCAAAGTCCCTGTGTAAAGATGGACATCTATATCGGCTACCAGAAACAATGGGGTTTCTGCCTGGGGTCAGCGTGTCCTGCTTACCAATCATGTTTCTCTGCCCAGGTGACCTTCCAAGAGGTGGCCGTGTCTTTCAGTGAGGGGGAGTGGGCCCTGCTGAATCCGGACCAAAGGGCCTTGCATCAGGAGGTCATGGAGGAAAATCTCGAGACTGTGTCCTCTTTAAGTAAGGCACCCCCTTTTAAGAGTAAGTATTAGTCATAATATGCCATAGCTGCATAATGTCACTTAAAAGGGGGGGGGGGGAGACCTCCCTAGGTTTGGCATAGGTTTTCAGCAGGATAAAATAACATTACGTTTACCATTCAAGTATAGCACCTTTCTGTAGGTCTGGCATGATGTAGAGGGGGGCAGAAACACTCAGGTGTCATTATTTACATCAAGCAGTAGAAACAACCAGGCTGTGTAACACAGAAACTACCATAGGATGAAAACAAAAACCTCACTCAAAATAGTTCAGTGATAGAACACATATATGTCTTACATTCACAATGAATTTATACGTACAAATGCAGTCCCAGTCAATGGCATGAACCAATGTTCTTTCCCGACGAAAGGTTGCAATATTCTCAACCCCTCATAGGTCCAGCCATATCATTAAACCCATACACATCAGTTTGTGGTAGTCCAACAGTAATCCAATATTTCCAAAATTGGCCAAAGAACAAAGGTTTAGGTTCTCAAAGGGTCGGGAAAATGAGGTTCAGAACGGAGAGGTATAAATCCAATGAAGCTTCTTATGGGAGCGGAGTATACAATCAAACGCAGCAAATGCTGCGGACGCGGAGAGGAACAATGGGCGTCTACAAATGAAGTCAAGTCACAGAAAAGCTGACGGCATGCTTATGCTGTTATCCACGGCCAAACAAAAACGGTCTCACCTTCTGGTTTTTCAAAGCATTAATATAAGCAGTTGTGCGTCCGTTGAATACAAATTGATCAAAAAATATAAAGAGCAGCTACATAGTAATATACATCCAAAATAGCCCGTCAAAAAACAGAAAATCATATAATGACAATACATACCATTGGATATTTCATCAGTAGCATAACCTTGTCTTATGTAGCAGGGTGACCCAAAGGTAACTAATGCACAAAACAGCTGGCTATATATAATCACTAGAACAGGATCAGATTAGCATTGAGTTCTAATCAACGGTTTTTGTTTGGCCGTTTGAGAACCTGGACTTTTAGTCTTTGGCCAATTTTGGAGATATTGGATTACTGTTGGACTACCACAAACTAATGGGTTTAATGATTTTGCTGGACCTATGAGGGATTGAGAATATTGGAACCTTTCGTCGGGAAAGAACATTGGTTCATGCCATTGACTGGGACTGCATTTGTACATATAAATTCATTGTGAAAGTAAGACATATATTGTATTATATATGTTCTATCACTGAACTATTTTGAGAGAAGTTTTTGTTTTCAGCCAACAGTAGTTTCTGCATTATTTACATCAACACAGTGTTGAAACACGTTGAAAAGAAACTGGTTGTTTCCATCATTTTGTACAGCAGATGTCATTTTTTCCATTGTTCTTGTTGTCATTGTTGTGTACATTAAAGTCTTTTCCATTTTATGGCAAGCCTTAGACAAACCTACCACAGGGTTTTATAGGACTGATATGGTGTGACTCACCCAAGGTTTCCATGACTGAGCAGGTAATTGAATATAGTATCTAGAGGAGCCATAACCCAATGTATAAACCACTCCAATTGAGAGGTCGTCCCCTTTTTTTCTAATGCCCATCTATTAGTAATTATCAAACAACAACAAAAACCCCCAAAATACTTAGCTCTTTAGGCTGCAGTCTATCAGAGTTGTCACAAAATATGGGGAGAAGTCCTGTTTCTGGGTCTACAAGAACTGTTTGTTTATAATTCGGTTTATTATTAGTAATACCTTTTTTTGAAAATGCAGAAATAGGCACACTATAGCATGTGCCCTGTTTTATCATATCATGGTTCCACCAACCCGAACCTGGGGAAAGTGGTATCTTCTACATGATTTTACGGTTTGCTACCCCTGGAAGGTAGCATTGGTTTTTCTAAAGGGGGTACATCCAGGTCTAATTGTTGGATGTTACAAGAAGATTTTGGGATGACTGTAGAAGAAAACTCTTGAAGTGAGAGAACTTCAACAATGAGATTGATTGCCTGAATTGCTGGTAAGCACTTTTATGATACCTATTAAGATATTGTTTTTTAAATGTGTGTTCTCATTGTCTTTGTTGTCAAGTAACAAACAGAGAAGGGGAGTCATCTCAATACCGGGACTGTGGAGAGAATCAGGAGCTGTGTCTCTCTCGTCAGCAAGCAACGTCTACTAAGAGGAAGTCCTTCAAGTACTTAGAGTGCGGAAAATATTTCCATAAGAAGAAAAGCATTGCTTATCATCAAGCAACGCACACCAGAGAGAAAGAGTTCAAATGCCTGGAGTGTGGGAAGTGCTTCATTCAGAAGAGACAGCTGACTTATCATCAAGCTATTCATACTGGGCAGAAGCCATTCAAATGCTTGGAGTGTGGAAAGCATTTCACTCATAAGTTAAGCCTCACCTATCACCAAGCAGTCCATTCTGGGCAGAAGCCATTTAAATGCTTGGAGTGTGGGAAGGGCTTCATTCAGAAGGTAAAGCTCAACTATCACCAAGCAATTCATACTGAGCAGAAACCATTTAAATGCTTTGAGTGTGGGAAGTCTTTTACTCAGAAGACAAGCCTCACCTATCATCAAGCTACTCATACTGGAGAGAAGCCATTTAAATGCTTGGAGTGTGGAAAACATTTCACTCATAAGATAAGCCTCACCTATCATCAAGTAGTCCATTCTGGGGAGAAGCCATTTAAATGCTTGGAGTGCGGAAAGCAGTTCTCTCATAAGTTAAGTCTCACCTATCATCAAACAATCCATTCTGGGGAGAAGCCATTTAAATGCTTGGAGTGTGGGAAGAGTTTCATTCGTAAGTTAAGCCTCACCTATCATCAAGCTACTCATACTGGGGAGAAGCCATTTAAGTGCGTAGAGTGTGGGAAGGGATTCATTGAGAAGAAACGCCTGACTTATCATCAAGCAGTCCATTCTGGGGAGAAGCCATTTAAATGCTTGGAGTGTGGGAAGAGCTTCACGCACAAGATAGGCCTCACCAATCATCAAGCTACTCATACTGGGGAGAAGCCATTTAAATGCTTGGAGTGTGGGAAGAGTTACACTCAGAAGACAAGCCTGACTAAACATCAAGCTATTCATACTGGGGAGAAGCCATTTAAATGCTTGGAGTGTGGAAAGTGCTTCATCCAAAAGATACATCTGACCAATCATCAAGCTATTCATACTGGGGAGAAATCATTTAAATGTTTGGAGTGTGGGAAGGGCTTCATTCGGAAGACAGGTCTTACCAATCATCAAGCTACTCATACTGGGGAGAAGCCATTTAAATGCTTGGAGTGTGGAAAGAGTTTCACTCAGAAGAAAAGCCTCACCTATCATCAAGCTACTCATACTGGGGAGAAGCCATTTAAATGCTTGGAGTGTGGAAAGGGCTTCATTCAGAAGAGAAATCTGACTTGTCATCAAGCAGTTCATACTGGGGAGAAGCCATTTAAATGCTTGGAGTGTGGAAAGGGCTTCATTCAGAAGGGACATCTGACTTGTCATCAAGCAATTCATACTGGGGAGAAGCCATTTAAATGCTTGGAGTGTGGAAAGGGCTTCATTCAGAAGATAAAGCTTACCTATCATCAAGCTGTTCATACTGGGCAAAAGCCATTTAAATGCTTGGATTGTGGGAAGGGCTTCCCACACAAGGCAAAGCTCACAAAACACCAAAGAATCCACACTGGAGAAAAACCCTTTCAATGCTTGGAGTGTGGAAGAAGTTTCAAACAGAAGAAAAGCCTCCATCTTCATCAAGCGAAACACACGGGGCAAAGAACCCTTTAAATGCTCAGATTGTGGAAAGGTCCTTCTTTTCCATCAGCCAAATCATGAGGAGACTGAACATCTGCAATAGAGAGCGATGACTTTAAAATTCTATTTCTTTGTTGTTGTTGTTGTTGTTGTTGTTGTTATAAAATAAATCTTTCTTTATGAACAAACTGGCTTCTTTTGATGAAATATCAAAATAGGACTTGCTGAAAGTAAGACAGAAGGGCAAAAAAAAGGTTTATGGCTAGACAAGATTCATGGGAATAAAGGGGTAGACACGTGTTTGAGGTAAAAATCACAGGTATAATCATATGAACAAATTCAAGTGCTAAATAGCATAACAATCTCACAAAAAGCACAATGCAATGCAATTCATTCACAGTGTTCCAGATTCATATAATAACAATAGTAGTGCCCCTACAATGGTATGGGGCCAAGCACAATATTCCAATAGAATCTGTGTTCCCCTATCAATAGTCAAGAGTATAATAACTCATAGGCTAACGACTGAGTCAGAAAGGGAGCCTTGGTGGGTTGAAGAGCTGGCAAGCTGCTGGGTGGGCAGGCACCAACGGCTGGAGGTAAGCTGGCGACACCAAGATGGCCGTTTCGCGTAAACTCCGCTTCGTCAGGGTGCTCAAAACTTCTGACCGCTCCTCCCCGGTGTTGTAGTAACACAATAAGGACTCAAAGTTGATACAGGAGATTTCGCGTTTCCATGTTCTAATACATGTCAATGCTGTGAGTCATTCCCGGGCTGGAATCCATATGATTGTTCATATGATTATACCTGTGATTTTTACCTCAAACACGTGTCTACACCTTTATTCCCATAGATCTGCCCCTTTATGCCCTGTGGTTTAGCTTTGTGTATACTGAGTTGTTACCAGTGATTGCTCTGTTTCTGTATTGAAATGTTAGACAAGATTCATGGCCAGGAATATGAAGTATATGTTGGGACTCTGTCCTTGGAGGGAGTGCTTTGGGTGGCTCGTCAACACTCTGGGTTAAAGCTGTTTGTGGAGGCGGGAGGCTGTCTGTGTAAGTGGACACCTCTGCCACATACATTTTCACTTTAATTGCATGTATAGAAAATAGACAGATGATACAGAAATAACTAATTTAGCTTGTAGGAGATATAATGCAAATATGTTTGAATGGTTTTAACTCTGAAACTTTTAATACTATTTACATTTAGTTATTTTTTAATATTTGTATATTTGAAATGGTGTGATCACGTTTTTATGTTAAGTCGCCTTGAGACTATCTTTAAACAGACAAGGGTTCCCTCTCCTACTCTGGACAGTCCACAGGTATATACATACACCCCACTTGCCTCATTACCAAGAGACCTCTGCACAAACTCCTGAGGATGCCAGCCACAGATGCAGGCTAAACATCAGGAGATAATGTGACTGGAACATGGCCATACAGTGCGAAAAACCCACAGCAACCCAATATCAATGCTATGTGAATGGGCCATTGCCCTTAGATGATATTGATCCCTACTGTGTAAATTCGCTCTCTGCGCTTCCCTTCCAAATCTGGCACGTTCAGACTTTGCAACCTAAGGTTCTTCAAAAAGAAACTCATCCGCTTAGACTCCTGCTGTGTTTCTACACCGGGTGGATGGGGGGGGGGTCTCCCAAATGTCACTGTGGTTCCTATGTGGAACCACATTTATGTAATTCACCCCCACAATCTATAATATGTTCAGAGAAAGGTCAGTTCCAGCAGCCAAAGGAAATTAGACTTGCTTGTGGTTCCTGTTTGGGGCTCTAAGTGCATTTGGGGGCTAAAGTCTAGGGCCCCAGCATAGCCCTCTCAGGATGCATCCACACTGAAGAATGAATGTAGTTTGACAGCACTTTTAATTGCCACGGCTCAGTACTACACAATCCTGGGAGTTGTTGTTTGTGGAGGCACCAGCATTCCTTAGAAGACAAGGCTAAGGACATTGCAGACTTCTGTCCTCATGATTCCATAGCATTGAACTACAGCAGTAAAAATGGCATCAGGCTGCATTGAGTCCCATGTACATTCAGCCAAGGACTTTGGGATCACTAGATGCATCTATTATATACTGTAGCGTTTGTAGGGGCAAAGAAACCAAAATATTTCCACTTTTTGGTTTTTGCTCAGGTATGTGTATGCTGTTTGATAACAGGGACGGTACCATAATTCAGTGTATGGGATCCTGGGATTTGCAGTTTGGGGAGGCCTTAGCTCTCTTTGGCAGAGAAGGCTGAAGAGCGAGCTTGTAGAACTCCAACTTTCAGGATTGCACAGCATTGAGCCGAGGCCATTGAAGTGGTGCCAAGCTGCATTCATTCTACAGAGTTACCCAAGGAAGATGAGGCCAGAGAAACAGGAGAGGCTCCTTGGGGGAAATGTTACCTATTTATCTAGTTTTCTTTTTCATTGCTGGAAGATTAGGTGTTTTGTAGAAGCATCTCTGAGCAGGCAGAAACTGTCTTGCCAGTGGCTTCCTGCGGATTCTAGCCTACAGCATCCAAGCACTCCAGAGCTACTCCTTCTGAGCTTCCAAGGGCAGAAAGTGTCCTGGTGCCTTTAAGACAGTGTCCCAATTTATAGACTGCCAGATGTTTTAAACTTCATCTCCCAGAATCCTCATCTTTTTTGGCCAAGGATTGGCGATTGTGGGGATTAGAGTCCAAACATACGGAGGACCTCAGATTGGGAACTGCCACTTTAAATTACTTCAACCCTCTCCTGTTCCTGGGAAAATCCCTTGAATGAAGCAGCTTCCCATGTCTTTCAGAAAGAGATTTTGCTCTTTGGCTTTCAAAAGGTTAAAGCAAAACATGTGGATGCCTAGAATGGAAGAAAGTGGCCAATCAGAAGCCTCCTGCAGGCAAGGCCCCTCCCCTTCTGGCCATGTGGAACTCTTCCTGGAGGAGGAGGAGGAGGAGTGGCTGCGTGAGCCTTGGGAGGTTTCCTGACTTGGCGAGAGAGAGAGAGCGCTCAAGCCTTCCTTCCTTCTCAGGAGGGGACATGGCTCTCCTGCCCATGCTGGAGCCTGGCTGCAAAGACAGGCCGCAGGAGGGAAGGCAGCCCAGTGCTTCAGGCCCAGAGCCAAGCCAGGACCCTCACCCTGCCTTTCCTGCTGCTGCTGCTGGGCATGGAGGGCAGTCCTGGGGAGAAGGAGGAGGGGGAAGCTTGTTTGTGGGGAAGGAGGGGGGCCTGCTGCTGCTGCTGCTGGGAGAGCCCCCACCTTCAGGGGCAGCAGCAGAGCGCCAGAGCTTCAGGCAGTTCACCTACCAGGAGGCCGGGGGGCCCCGAGAGGCCTGCAGCCGCCTCCACTCTCTCTGCCGCCTGTGGCTGAAGCCCGAGCGACACTCCAAGGCGGAGGTGCTGGACCTGGTGGTCCTGGAGCAGTTCCTGGCCCTCCTTCCTGCCGAGATGGGGCGCTGGGTGAGGGAATGCGGGGCAGAGACCAGCTCCCAGGCCGTGGCCTTGGCGGAAGGCTTCCTCCTGAGCCGGGCCCAAGAGGAGGAGGAGGAACAGGTGAGAGAGAGAAGCTTCTCCCTGCGCTTTCAAAGACCCAGGAATGCTTATGATGAAGAGAGCCAAACTCCAGATCCCTCCCTTCCCTCTTTCCCATATTTTCTGATCATTTCTACCTGTGTCCCTTTGGTGGTTTTTTCAGGTGGCAGACTTGTGTGCAGAAGTGGCCTCTGCCTTGGGAAGGCCCCCCTCCGCCTCCAGCCGGATGCCGGATTATGCAGGACAAAGGGAACCTCCCAGCGCCACAAGTAAAGACCCAGGGACACTTGGGTGGCTTGACTCCACTCCTTTTGAGTCTCGGTGGCTCAATGAACATATGTATGAAAGGGATGTACTGAACATGAGTAAACAGTACAATCAAGCAGTTTAAAAATCAATGCATTTTTCTGCATCATTAGGAGTGTAGTGCCTAGGGATGTGAGCTGCATTGGCTTTACGTGATAGCAGCGTCAAGTTACTCCAAAGTAATCTTCAAGTTGTGCTTAAGTAGCTGTTTTTGAAAATTAGGGCTGCTCCACATGCATTCAGCCAGTCTTCCAAAGCAATTCCAGCCATGTGATAATGTGCAGTGACTTTGAGGCCACTGACACGTATTGTGGGTGTGCTGTGGCCATTCCTCCTCTCCACTGTTGTCACCTGCTCGCATTACCATGAAAGGGAAACTCCTAAGATCTCATCCCGGCAGAGCAGGCAATTAAAAGAAAAAGAACCATTCTCCTTTTAGGTGAAGAAAAATTTTTTTTTGTGAGCATGTCCATGCAAAGACGGGTGCAGCCAAAGACAAGTGTCTTCAAACAAAGGACTGCCCGTACACGACATTCTTCCCGTTATCTTATATATTTTTTCACTAGGCATGTCATCGCCCCTCTTCTCACATCTCTTTATCCAATCACATTTTTTAAAACCTGCTTTTCTCAGTTTTTTCTATTTTAACACTTAACCTAATATACTATTACCTATACATTTATTGCTTTCATATTGCGGTGCCCAACATAGACAAACAATATATTATTTGTTCCTTCCAAGGAGAAATTTGCCAAGTCACTGAAATCGTAACATCCTACTTATCTAGGAACACACAGTTCTCCCCTTTGCCCTCGTTCCTTCTGCTCCCATCTTGCAAAGAGGCATTTTTCATTTTCAAACAGCAGTTTGCACTATTAAAGCTTACTAACCATTTCAACCACTACTCGAAGGCAGTCAGAAAAGAAGTTAGGCTGCAAACCTAAACGTTCTTTATTTCTCCCCAATCACTTCCTTTAAAAAAATTAAATAAAATGAAACAACAGCACAGCTCTGTGGTTGTATTGGGCCAGAAGTGACCCTAGTGGCCATCGATCTGGATATCATGAATCCCTACGAGGGGCAGCTTAGGGAGCTGGGTAAGAACCTATTTTTGAGTACCAGGTGCGAGAGAAAGCACTGTCTGAGAGTATTGAGGACAATTTTCTATCCGAAATAGTCACCAAAAAAAGCAGAGGAGGGGGTTGGTGGAATAAATTCCTCAAAGAGCCCGATGGCGATCAGGGTGTATAAAAGGGCTGAAGTCTCCAGGCCAGAGGTTGTTGCTCATGTCAACGTGGCTTCGGCTAATGAATGAAAGGCCACAAAGTAAACCTTTTCTATGTATGACTGTGAAAGCTGCACAGTGCAGAAAGCCAAACTGAAATGTGAAATGAAACTCTGCTGGAGGAAAGTTTGGTGGATGCCGTCGTCTGAAAATGCAAAGATTGTTGTGCAAGTGGGCTTAATAACAGAATCCTCTCCCCATAAATGCACAGCAGAGCAACTTATCAGCAGCCGCATGACCCAGCAACAGTAGCCCAAAGTGACAAAGAAGAGAAACACAGAGACCAATGTTATCTCTTCCACAGGAGGCTTTTCTTTGTATACAGTTGCACTATAATAACAATGTTTCTGTAACACCACTAATACTGCTTTACACACAGCAGTCTTTATACTGGAGCTCCCTCACAAGGCTTCTCTTGCACAGAAGTTTACCTCACACTGACTGAGGAGTGTTCCTCACTGAGGCAAACTAACACTAACAGGCTTCGGCCTACCCACTCTCCTCAGGCAATGCTAGCTTTGGCTGCTGTCTCTAACAGGCTTCGGCTGACTCTCCTCAGGCAACGCTAGCTTTGGCCCACTGTCTTTAATAGGCTTCGGTCTACCCACTCTCCTAAGGCAACACTAGCTTTGGCCCACTGTCTCTAACAGGCTTCGGCCTACTCACTCTCCTCAGGCAACGCTAGCTTTGGCCCACTGTCTCTAACAGGCTCCGGCCTACCCACTCTCCTCAGGCAACGCTAGCTTTGGCCCACTGTCTCTAACAGGCTTTGGCCTACCCATTCTTCTCAGGCAACGCTAGCTTTGGCTCACTGTCTCTAACAGGCTTCGGCCTACCCACTCTCCTCAGGCAACGCTAGCTTTGGCCCACTGTCTCTAACAGGCTTCGGCCTACCCACTCTCCTCAGGCAACGCTAGCTTTGGCCCACTGTCTCTAACAGGCTTCGGCCTACCCACTCTCCTCAGGCAATACTAGCTTTTGCTCACTGTCTCTAACAGGCTTTGGACTACCCACTCTTCTCAGGCAACGCTAGCTTTGGCCCACTAACTCTTAACAGGCTTCGGCCTACTCCCTCTTTCAGTGCTTGGCTCACACTTTTGTAATCAAAAATAGCTAGTTCATATTTAATATTTCTGACAAATGCATTGGCCATTGGCTAAAAAAGCAAATACACAGGTCCTAGAGAAAACCAAGCATTAATTCCTCCTAGAAACCAAGGTGACTGAAGTAACATAGTTGTAATATCACAATTACAAAGGGCTCACTAGAAAAGATAATGTCTTGGTAAGAGTGAAGGCAGCAGGAGAAGAGAGAGATTGAATTGCAGGGGCTTGGACTCCACCAAGGGAGACATGCTTTTCATTCGTTCAGTCGCTTTCAACTCTTCGTGGCCTCAAGGACCTGCCCATGCCAGAGCTCGCTGTTGGCTGTGGCCATCCTCAGGTCCTTCAAGGTCAAGCCAGTCACTTCAAGAATGCCATCAATCCATTCTGCCCTTGGTCGGCCTCTCTTCCTTTTTCATTCAATTTTCTCCAGCATCATTGTCTTCTATAAGTTTTCCTGTCTTATTATGTGGCCAAATTACTTCATCTGTGCTTCTTATATCCTTCCCTCCAATAAGCAGTTGTGCTTTATTTCATGAAGTCTGGACCGATTGGATCTTCTTGCGGTCCAAGGCACACTCAGAACTTTCCTCCAACACCATAGTTCAAAATCATCTATCTTCCTTCACTCATGGCTGTCCTGAATCTCCAAGACCTGAGCAAACCTGGTTTGGAGGTCCCTCATTCATAGAATCAGTCAAAGTGGCCTGAAGGCACTTACCAACAACTACAACAATATCAACAACAACACCTCTTCATCCCCGGTCTTGCTCAGGTTTTGCCTTCCATGATTGAATCATAGAAGTATAAAATAATACAATACTAGAGTTGGAAGTGCCCACAAGGGCCATCCAGTCCCAGCTCCCTGCCAGGCTGGAATACACATTCAAAGCACTCCTGACGGATGGCCATTCAGCC
>JARBWK010000001.1:210028960-210127103 GCA_030556195.1 Anolis apletophallus | reverse complement strand
CTTTTGGGAAATTTAGAAAGATTTAAGTGGGTTATATATATCTCAAACAAATTATATATTTAGTTTTTAATTAAAACATTTTCAGGGTTTAAAAAAAATACTAGCTTGGGTACCCAGCAATGAAAAAGGCATTGTTTGTTTTGGGGTGAAAGGTAATATCACTTAGTTGATTAGTAACACTATTTATTAGAAAAAAGCCAGTTGATTTCACCGTGCAAAGTCACAAGAAGTGAAAAGATCTCTCTCTACCCTTCTCTTCCAAATCTGGGACATTCAATCTTTGCCACCCACTATTCTCCAAAAACAAGCTCATCCACTTAGACTACTGCTGTGGTTCTACACAGGGGCCTCCCTAATGTCACCATGGTTCTTATGTGGAATTTATTTTTAGGAATCCACAACCTGGATTCACGAGAAAAGAAATTAGGGAAATTAGAAATCCAATGTTGAGTAATATATTAGAAGTATGGAATAAATATAGGAGAATGTTAATAACGGATGGATCAGTAATAACCCCAATTGTAATGGAAAAGAAATTTCCAAAGAATTTAAAACAAATAATGGATAAAAAGTTAAGGGATTTTTTTTTTTAGATAAAATGGGGGATTGGATAAAGGTAGGAATGAAGAAGGAAATGATTATGGAAGAATTTAGAGAAATAAAACTGACATGGTTCCATTGTATACAATTAGAACAATGGTTTAAAAATTGGCTAAAAAATAATAAAAAAGGAAGTAAAGTTAACCAATTTGAACAAATAATACTAAATGGGAGGGATGTAGAAGAGCACAAAAACTTGAAAGGAATAACTAGTAAAGTATATAAGATAATAATTGAAATAAAGGAAGGAAAAACAAAAAATAATACCCTTAAGAAGGTTTGGGAAGAAGATTTAGGGATAAAAATAAAGGAAACAGTGGCAGCAATTATGAAGACAAAGACATCTAAAAAATTTATCAATAAGGATTAAAGAAAATTACTATAAGTTAATATGGAAATGGTACCTTACACCAGTAAGAATAGCAAATATAAATAAAAACTACTCGGAAAACTGTTGGAGAGGATGCCAAGAAACAGGAACATATATACATATGTGGTGGCAATGTAAATATGTAAGCAAATTTTGGGTGAAAGTATTTAAAGAAATAGAAGATATAATGAATATTAAAATAGAAAGTCCTAGTATAGCTTTATTATCATTATATAATAGTAAACAATTGGAAAAAAAGGATAAAGATGCGATAACAAACCTATTAACAACAGCAAGACTGCTTATAGCAAGGAATTGGAAAAAAGAAATAAATATACAAATAGAGGAATGGTACAAGGAAGTGTGGAAACTGGCAATAAATGACAAGTTAACATGTATATTAAAAGTAAAAAGAGGTATATGGAAACAGTGATTTCTATGAGGTATGGAGAAAATTTATTGAAAAAGGATTAGAAAAGGAAGAAGGAAAGTTACCTCCACAAGAAGAAATGAAATTTTGGACGAATGATACAGCACAGTGGTGAGGGATACAAAAATGTATAAGAAAAACATAATGGCAGGTGCTAAAGATTGAAGTATTGTAGCTAGAAATGAATAACATGAATCTGCTGTAAATAGACATTGTATAATATTGTGTTGACAATGATAAAACAATTTAAAAAAATTATTTATTTTTAAAGGAATCCACAACCTATAATATGTCCAGAGAAAGGCTGCCAAAACGGTCTGTTCTAGCAGCCAAACTCAACTTGCTTTGCTTGTGGTTCCCTTTTGGAGCTCTAAGTGCATTTGAGGGCTAAAGTCTAGGGCAGTGATTTTCAACCTTTTTTGAGCTGCGGCACACTTTTTACATTTACAAAATATTGGGTCACACCACCAACCAAAATGACACAGTAATACATATAGTTAATATGTTTTTAATGTATTTATACACTCAGTGTGAAACCTGGGCCTGTTTTGATGAACACAAAATAGATATCCTGGCAGGAATGGTAGAAAGACACACACGAAGCTCTTGCTCAACAACTTCTCCATCACTGTCACTCGCTTGTCTTGCTGTGATCCCAAATTGCCACTGTCACTTGACACACAGCTGCAGCACTAACTCTAACTTTGTTTACTTAGCCACGTCTGAGTGAATCCAAGATGGCGCAACCATAGCACTCTCATGTCACTTCTTAGGTGATGCGAGAGTGCTATGGTTCCATTTCTTAAAGGGACAGATGCGCCTTATAGTTTATATATGAAGTTCGAAAATAATTTCTCGCGGCACACCTGATGATCTCTCACGGCACACTAGTGTTCCGTGGCACACTGGTTGAAAATCACTGGTCTAGGGCACAGGCTTAGCCCTCCCAGGATGTATCTACACTGCAGAATTAATGCAGTTTGCCATAGCTCAATACTATGCATGTAATCCTGGGAGTGGTAGTTTGGGGTGGCACCAGCATTCCTTGGCAGAGAAGGCTAAGGACATTGCAAAACAGGCATCCTCAAACTGTGGCCCTCCAGCTGCTTGGGCCTTCAACGCCCACAATTCCTGATAATGGAACAAGCCCGTTAGGAGTTCTTGGAGTTGGAGGCCCAAACAGCTGGAGGGCCGCAGTTTGAGGATGCCTCTTCTACAGCATAGAGTCACCCAAGGAAGCTGAGTTACCCAAGGAAACATTAGAGGCCCCTTGAAGGAAATGTTACCTATTTCTCTGATTTTCTTTTCCATTGCTGCAAGATTTGGTGTTTTAAAGAGGCAGCTCTGAGCAGGCAGTGCGATGCCGCGGTGAGCGCCATCTGCATGGAAAATCTTGAGTTCTTAAAGGTTTGCATTGTTAAAGTGTGTTTTTGCAGCCTGCACAGTTTGCAAGAGGTTTAGTTGCATTGATTGGTCCTTAGCACCTGCCAATCATCATTAGCAGAGCTCAGTTGAGTTTGTTCTGTCCCTTTTTTCCAGGGATCTGGGGAGCAAGCTATTTTTGCATTTTAGAGTCTACCAGGACGTGTTTAAAAGGGTTTGCCAGACCAGGCCCTTGGTCAGGCTATCTGTCGATACCAGTCTGATTTCCTTGGAATTCAAGCATATCGGAAGGCTGAGTAACTCTGGGGAGTCCCAAGCACCTCCAAACCAGTCGTTCGGCCTTTAGAGGAAGACTTCGTGACTTCAAGTTTGGCCATCTGATTGGGGCTGCGAGTGTTCCTACCTCAAAGCCATTGGAAGAGAAAGGATTCAGAGAACCTTCCGGCTAAAGCTTTCTGGACCTAAACAGTAAAGGAACTTTAAGAACTTTTCTACCTCATTTTGGGAACTATGTCACCAGTTGTTATTTTGGGGGAAACCAAGCGGAGTGCCTGAGTGAAGTTAACTCATGTAATGAACAATAAAGTGTTTGAGTTAACCGAAGAGTTCAGTTTGACCCTTGGAGCCTTTCAAGGGAGGCAAAAAAGCAATCCCCCGGGATAAATAGACCATGTCCCTGCCCTTTCACAAGGCATTGATAGCCCGGGAGCAACGGCACAGGCAGGAACTGTAACGCACAAGGCTTGCCAGTGGCTTCCACTGAATCCTAGCCTACAGCACCTGGGATTCATTGGTGCCTCCCAACCAAGCACTACCAGAGCTAGTCCTTCTGAGCTTCCAAGGACAGAAAGTATCCCGGTGCCTTTAAGGCAGCATCCCAATTTCTAGACTTCCAGGTGTTTTGGACTTCATCTCCCAGAAGCCTCATCTTCCTTGGCCAAGGATTGCGGATTGTGGGGATTAAAGTCCAAACATCCAGAGGACTTCAGTTTGGGAACTGCTGCTTTGAGGTATTTGAACCCTCTCCTGTCCCTGGGCAAAATCCCTTGAGAGCAGCCTCTCCCCATGTCTTTCAGAGAGAGATTTTGCTCTCTGGCTTCCAAAGGGTTAAAGCAAAGGAGGTGGATTCCTAGAGGGGAAGGGAATGGCCAATCAGAAGCCTCCTGCAGGCAAGGCCCCTCCTCTTCTGGCCATGTGGAACTCTTCCAGGAGGAGGAGGAGGAGTGGCTGGGTGAGCCTTGGGACTAGGTTTCCTGACTTGGGGAGAGAGAGAGATAACACCTTCCTTCCTTCCCAGGAGGGGACATGGCTCTCCTGCCCACGCTGGAGCCTGGCTGCCAGGACAGGCCGCAGGAGGGAAGGCAGCCCGGTGCTTCAGGCCCAGAGCCAAGCCAGGACCCTCACCCTGCCTTTCCTGCTGCTGCTGCTGGGAATGGAGGGCAGTCCTGGGGAGAAGGAGGAGGAGGAAGCCTGTTTGTGGGGAAGGAGGAGGCCCTGCTGCTGCTGGGAGAGCCCCCACCTTCAGGGGCAGCAGCAGAGCGCCAGAGCTTCAGGCAGTTCACCTACCAGGAGGCCCAGGGGCCCCCGAGAGGCCTGCAGCCGCCTCCACTCTCTCTGCCGCCTGTGGCTGAAGCCCGAGCGACACTCCAAGGCGGAGGTGCTGGACCTGGTGGTCCTGGAGCAGTTCCTGGCCCTCCTTCCTGCCGAGATGGGGCGCTGGGTGAGGGAATGCGGGGCAGAGACCAGCTCCCAGGCCGTGGCCTTGGCTGAAGGCTTCCTCCTGAGCCGGGCCCAAGAGGAGAAGGAGGAGAAGGAACAACAGGTGAGAGAGAGAAGCTTCTCCCTGCGCTTCCAAAGAGCCAGGAACGCTTGTCATGAGGGAGCCAAACTCCAGATCCCTCCCTCCTCCTCTTTCCCTTATTTTCTGATCATTTCTACCTGTGTCCCTTTGATGTTTTTCCAGGTGGCGGACTTGTGTGCAGAAGTGGCCTCTGCCTTGGGAAGGCCTCCCTCCACCTCCAGCCGGATGCCGGATTGTGCAGGACAAAGGGAACCTCCCAGCACCACAAGTAAAGACCCAGGGACACTTGGGTGGCTTGACTCCACTCCTTTGGGGTCTCTGTGGCTCAATGAACATATATATGTATGAAAGGGATCCAGGAGCCTTTGGATACACAGGTTCTCCTGAACAGGAGTAAACAGTACAATCAAGCAGCTTAAAAAACAATGCAGTTTTGTCTGCATAATTAGAGGAGTGTAGTGCCTAGGGATGTGAGCTGTGTTGGATGGTGGCTGGCTTTACATGACAGCACCGTCAACTCACTGCAAACCAATCTTCAAGTTGTGCTTAAGTAGCTGTTTTTGCACATCAGGGCTGCTCAACATGCATTCAGTCAGTCTTCCAAAGCAATTTCAGCCATGCGATAATGTGCAGTGACTTTGAGGCCACGGACATAGATGGTGTGTTGTGGCTGTTCCTCCTCTCCACTGCTGTCGCCTGCTCCCAGTCTGCTCCCATTGCCACTACTCGTAGGCAGCCAGAGAAGAAATAAGAAACCTAAACATTCCTTATTTCTCCCCAGTCACTTCCTTTAGAAAATAAAATTAAATAACACAACAGCAGGGCTTTGTGGCTGTACGTGACCCAAGGAGACCAAAGCGGTCATTGGTCTGGATATCATAAATCCCTATGAGGGGCAGCTTAGGGAGCCGGGTATAGTGTGGTTGGAGAAGAGCAGGCTGAGGGGAATATGTTGAAAGGATGTCATATTGATATACATACTGCTAAGCTATTCCCATGGTGAGAACATATTTTTAAGTGCCACATGGGTTAGGTACAGTCTTCTCTTCCCACATATCCACCAAAAAGGTTTGGATATTGCGGAGAGAATGAAGGGGGCAATGGGTGATCTTTGCAATAGCTAAGCTTTGCTAACAAAATGCAAGAAATGTACCCCTCTCTGCAGAGAAGGAGCAACACGTCAGCACCAGGAGGAGATTGTTCAGAGAAATCAAAAAACAAGAAGTTTTGAACCTGTCCTAATTTAATAAGTGAGGTGACATATAGAGGTCATGCAATATGCTTGGCTTGTGTTAAGTTGAAATATCTAGCTGTTAAAATATTAAATTGCTATACTGCTATAGGAAATTGGCTTGCAGTAAGGCGCAGGCATCTGCAAGACTGTTCTGGTTCATAGAGAACAACGTGGTATTGACAGCCTAATGCTCTGAGAAAAACAGGAAGCCAGGCCAGGTGCACAAAAAGTCCATGAACCCATGTTCCAAAGCTGATGGGAGGGGGAGCCAAGGGAGATATGGCTGTCCTGAATCTCCAAGACCTGAGCAGACTGCCTTGGAGGTCCCTCAGTCATGCAATCTCAATCAAAGTTTGCTTGAAGGCACTTACAAACAACAACAATGCCTTCTCATTCCCAGCCTTGCTCAGGTCTTGCCTTCCGTGACCAAATAATAGAATTATAAAATAATATAATCCTAGAGTTGGAAAAGTCCACAAGGGCCATCCAGTCCCAGCTTCTACCAGAAAACAGACCATTGCCAATAAAGTATCCTTGCCTTTTCTATTTCTGCAGGAGGTGTATCTGAAGCAACACATACTGGCTTACCTCTTCCTTCTGATGTAGGCAGCATACCTTCTGTGACACCAGATCAGGTAGGTGAGAGAATCCCTAATGGGCCAAGAAGGGCTCAGGCTTCTGGTATCCTCTTTGCTTTACCATTTCTCCCTCTTTCCACTCAAGATGCCTGCAGCAAAGTTCCTGTGTCAAGATTGACATCTATATCAGTCACCAGAAGTGGGTTTTCTGTCTGGGATCAGTGTTTCCTGCTTACCAATCATGTTTCCCTGCCCAGGTAACCTTCCAAGAGGTGGCCGTGTCTTTCAGTGAGGAGGAGTGGGCCCTGCTGAATCCGGACCAAAGGGCCTTGCATCAGGAGGTCATGGAGGAAAATCTGGAGACTGTGTCCTCTTTAAGTAAGGCCCCCTCTTGTATAAGGAAGTATTAGTCACAACATGACATAGCCGCATAATGTCAATTTAAAGTTTACCATTCAACTATAGCAGGGCTGTCCAACTGGCGGCCCCGGGGCCGGATCCGGCCCCGTAGCCTGTTGGACACGGCCCCACCTATGCCCTCAGCCGCCATTTTTAATTTTTTAAAAAAATCAATTTTTTTAATAAAAAAATGGCGGGGGGGGAGGGGGAGGGGGCAGGGAGGAGGAAGAGAGCTGGCTCCTCCTCCTTCTCGCTTCCTCCTTCCCCTCCCTGCACCGCGGCTCACGATTGGAGCCGCGGGCGCGTCCGCTGGGAGGAGGAGGGGCGAAGGAGGAGGAAGTCAGCTGGCTGCTTTCTTCCTCCTTCGCCCCTCCTCCTTCCCCCCGAGCCGGCGCTCGGGATCGGGGCAAGGGCAGGGGGAAAAAGGGAGAAAGGAGAAGCCAGTCAGCTGACTGGCTTCTCTCTCTCTCTTTCCTGCGCGCTGAGGATCCCAGGCGCCAGCGCGAAAAGAGGGAGAAAGGAGAAGCCAGTCAGCTGACTGGCTTCTCTCTCTCTTCCTGCGCGCGGGATCCCAGGCGCCAGCGCGTGGGGAAAGAGGGAGAAAGGAGAAGCCAGTCAGCTGACTGGCTTTCTCTCTCTTTCCCGCGCACGCAGGGATCCCAGGCGCCAGCGCGCGAGGGGAAAGAGGGAGAAAGGAGAAGCCAGTCAGCTGACTGGCTTCTCCTCTCTCTTTCCCTGCGCGCGCGGGGATCCCAGGCGCCAGCGCGCGGGAAAGAGGGAGAAAGGAGAAGCCAGTCAGCTGACTGGCTTCTCTCTCTCTTTCCCTGCCGCGCAGGGATCCCAGGCGCCAGCGCGGGAAAGAGGGAGAAAGGAGAAGCCAGTCAGCTGACTGGCTTCTCTCTCTCTCTTTCCCCGCCCGGGATCCCAGGCGCCAGCGCGCGAAGGGGAAAGAGGGAGAAAGGAGAAGCCAGTCAGCTGACTGGCTTCTCTCTCTTTCCTGCGCGCGCAGGGATCCCAGGCGCCAGCGCGGGAAAGAGGGAGAAAGGAGAAGCCAGTCAGCTGACTGGCTTCCTCTCTCTCTCTTTCCCTGCGCGCGCGGGGATCCCAGGCGCCAGCGCGCGCGGGGAAAGAGGGAGAAAGGAGAAGCCAGTCAGCTGACTGGCTTCTCTCTCTCCCCGCGCGCAGGGATCCCAGGCGCCAGCGTGGGGAAAGAGGGAGAAAGGAGAAGCCAGTCAGCTGACTGGCTTCTCTCTCTCTCTCTTTCCCTGCGCGCGCGGGGATCCCAGGCGCCAGCGCGCGCGGGGAAAGAGGGAGAAAGGAGAAGCCAGTCAGCTGACTGGCTTCTCCTCTCTCTTTCCCGCTCCCAGGCGCCGCGAGGAAAGAGGGAGAAAGGAGAAGCCAGTCAGCTGACTGGCTTCTCTCTCTTTCTTTCCGCGCGCGGGATCCAGGCGCCAGCGCGCGCGGGGAAAGAGGGAGAAAGGAGAAGCCAGTCAGCTGACTGGCTTCTCTCTCTCTCTTTCCCCGCGCGCGCAGGGATCCCAGGCGCCAGCGCGCGTGGGGAAAGAGGGAGAAAGGAGAAGCCAGTCAGGGGAAAGACGAGGAAGAATGACAGCTTAGGAGGGGCTGGGGGCGGGGCCTGGGGCAGGGCCTGGGGGAGGGGCTGGGGGCGGGGCCGAACGGCCCCCCAGGTCATCAGTGACCTCAAGTCCGGCCCTTGGCCGGTTAGAAGTTGGACAGCACTGAACTATAGCATGTTTACCAATCAACTAGCATGCCGTAGACAAACCTATCACAGGGTTTTCTAGGGTTCAGATTGTGTGACTCGCCCAAGGTCACTCAGTAGGTTTCCATGACTGAGCAGGGAATTATATAGTGTCTAGAAGAGCCATAGCCTAATGTTCAAACCACTCCAATTGAGAAATCGTCCCATTTTTTTCTAATGCTCATCTTTTAGCAATCATCCAACCCAACCCCAAGCGCTCTTTAGTCTGCAGTCCCTCAGATTTATCACAAAATATGTGGACCATCTGTTTTCCGGTGAAGAAGAACTGCTTGTTTGTAATTTGATTAATGATTAAAAATACCTTTTTCCAAAAAATGCAGAAATAGGTGCTTTCTTTTTCAGTTAGTCAGATTAATTAGTAACTATAGAATGTACCCTATATCTGTGGTTTCCTCCACTTGAGCCTGGGGGAGGGTGGATTATACGGTTTGCTAGCCCTGGAAGGTAGCATTTAGTCTTGCTAAAGAGGGTAAATCAAGGTCGCATTGTTGGAAGCTACAAGGGAGTAGATTTTAAGATAGCCGTAGAAGGAAACTCTTGAAGAGAGAGAAGTTCAGCAATAGGATTGATTACCTGAATTATTGGTGAGCACTTTAATTATACCTATCAAGGTTTTGTTTTTTAAATATGTGTTCTCATTGTCTTTGTTGTCAAGCAGCTCACAGAAAGGGGGAATCATCTCAATACCAGGACTGTGGAGAGAATCAGGAGCTGTGTCCCTCTGGTCAGCAAGCAACGTCCACTAAGAGGAAGCCCTTCAAGTGTTTGGAGTGTGGAAAACCTTTTATTCGGAAGAGAGATCTCGCTTCTCATAAAAAAATTCACTCGGGAGAGAAACCCTTTCAGTGCTTGGAGTGTGAAAAGTCTTTTATTCGGAAGGGACACCTCACTTCTCATCAAACCATTCACTCGGGGGAGAAACCCTTTAAATGCTTGGAGTGTGGAAAGAGTTTTACTCATAAGTCAAGCCTCACCTATCATCAAGCAGTCCATTCTGGGTAGAAGCCATTTAAATGCCTGGAGTGTGGGAAGAGTTTCACTAAGAAGACAGGCCTCACATGTCATCAAGCTACTCATACTGCGGAGAAGCCATTTAAATGTTTGGAGTGTGGGAAGGGCTTCGTTCGTAAGAGAAACCTCTACATTCACCAAACTATTCATACTGGGCAAAAGCCATTTAAATGCTTGGAGTGTGGGAAGGCCTTCAATCAGAAGACAAGACTTACCTATCATCAAGCTATTCATACTGGGCAAAAGCCATTTAAATGCTTGGAGTGTGGGAAGGCCTTCAGTCAGAAGACAAGCCTCACCTATCATCAAGCTATTCATACTGGGAAGATGCCATTTAAATGCTTGAAATGCGGAAAGGGCTTCATTTGGAAGACCGCCCTTACCAATCATCAAGCTATTCATACTGGGAAGATGCCATTTAAGTGCTTGGAGTGTGGAAAGGGCTTCATTCAGAAGATAAGCCTCACCTATCATCTAATTACTCATACTGGAGAGATGCCATTTAAATGCTTGGAGTGTGGAAAAAGTTTCAAACAGAAGACAGGCCTCACCTGTCATCAAGCAGTCCATTCTGGGGAGAAGCCATTTAAATGCTTGGAGTGTGGGAAGGCCTTCAATCAGAAGACAAGCCTCACCTATCATCAAACTATTCATACTGGGCAAAAGCCATTTAAATGCTTGGAATGCGGAAAGGGCTTCATTCGGAAGACAGGCCTTACCAATCATCAAGCTATTCATACTGGGAAGATGCCATTTATATGCTTGGAGTGTGGGAAGTCTTTTACTCAGAAGATAAGCTTCACCTATCATCAAGCTACTCATAATGGGGAAAAGCCATTTAAATGCTTGGAGTGTGGAAAAAGTTTCACACGGAAGACAGGCCTCACCTATCATCAAGCAGTCCATTCTGGGGAGAAGCCATTTAAATGCTTGGAGTGTGGAAAGGGCTTCATTCAGAAGAAAGCCTTTACCAATCATCAAGCTATTCATACTGGGGAGAAGCCATTTAAATGCTTGGAGTGTGGGAAGGGCTTCATTCAGAAGCAAGCCTTTACCAATCATCAAGCTATTCATACTGGGGAGAAGCCATTTAAATGCTTGGAGTGTGGGAAGGGCTTCATTCAGAAGAGAAGCCTCACCTATCATCAAGCTACTCATACTGGGGAGAAGCCATTTAAATGCTTGGAGTGTGGGAAGAGTTACACTCAGAAGATAAACCTCACCTATCATCAAGCTACCCATACTGGGGAGAAACCATTTAAATGCTTGGAGTGTGGAAAGAGTTTCATTTTGAAGGCAAAGCTCACACAACATCAAAGAATCCACACTAGAGAAAACCCATTTCAATGCTTGGATTGTGGGAAGGGCTTCCCACACAAGACAAAGCTCACAGAACATGAAAGAATCCACACTGGAGAAAAACTATTGCAATGCTTGGATTGTGGAAAGGGCTTCCCACACAAGGCAAGCCTCACATATCATCAAAGAATCCACACTGGAGAAAGAACATTTCAATGCTTGGAGTGTGGAAAGGGCTTCCCACAAAAGGCAAGTCTCGCACAACATCAAAGAATCCACACTGGAGAAAACCTATTTCAATGCTTGGATTGTGGGAAGGGCTTCCCACAGAAGGCAAAGCTCACAGAACACCAAATAATCCACACTGGAGAAGGAACTTTTTAATTCTTGGAGTATTAAAGAAGTTTCAAACAGAAGAAAAGCCTATCTTCAACAAGCAAAACACACCGGGGAAAGAACCCTTTAAATGCCCAGAGTGCAGAAAGAGCTTTTGCCAGTAGAAACACCTCCCTCCTTTTCCCTCATCCAAACCATGAGGAGACTGAACTTCTGCAATAGAGAGAGATGACTTTAAAATTCGATTTCCTTGTTGTTGCTTTTTCAGGAAGTTTTAGAAAATCATTCTTTTCAAACAAACTGACTTCTTTTGATGAAATATCAAAAAAGAGATGCTGAAAACAAGACAGAAGGACAAAAAAGAAATTTCAGGCTGGACAAGATTCATGTGAAGAGAGATGGGTGTTCTTCGTGAACACTATGAAAAATTAGGCGGGGGTGTCAATCTTATTAATATCTATATTTATTTCTTATTTTGATCAATCAACTTTCATCATTTTTAAAGTGGAATATGTAGTGGAACATCCATCATCATCATAAAGGCAATGAAAATCGCAGGAATAACTTCTAAATAATATTCATATGTAATCCAAAAGGAGTTCAAAATAGTAATATCTATAAATCCAAGTTATAATGCGAATGATGCAGGTCGACGGCCTACACAAAAAGGCCCTGCTGTTTCGCCGATATTCTAGAAACCGGCCCAGTGGAAATTCATACTGTATGTGGACAGGAATTATCTGTCAGGTCCCGAGGAAGCCGAGAATATCGGCGAAACGGCAGGGCCTTTTTGTGTAGGCCGTCGACCTGCATCATTCGCATAACTTGGATTTATAGATATTACTATTTTGAACTCCTTTTGGATTACATATTAATATTTGGAAGTTATTCCTGCGATTTTCATTGCCTTTATGATGATGATGGATGTTCCACTACATATTCCACTTTAAAAATGACAAAAGTTGATTGAGCAAAATAAGAAATAAATATAGATATTAGGAAGATTGACACCCCTGCCTGATTCTTCATAGTGGACAAGATTCATGGCCAGGTATATGAAGTATATGTTGGTACACCAATTTCTCTCTCCACAAAGAAAGGCTGCCAATACGGTCTGTTCTAGTAGCCAAACTCGATTTGGTTTGCTTGTGGTTCCCTTTTGAAGCTCTAAGTGCATTTGAGGGCTAAAGTCTAGGGCACAGGCATAGCCCTCCCAGGATGTATCTACACTGCAGAATTAATGCAGTTTGACAGCACTTTTAATTGCCATGGCTCAATACTATGCATGTAATCCTGGGAGGGGTAGTTTGGGGTGGCACCAGCATTCCTTAGAAGAGAAGGCTAAGGACATTGCAGACTCCTGTCCTCATGATTCCATAGCATTGAACTATAGCAGTGAAAGTGGCGTCAGACTGCATTAATTCCAGTATAGATTCACCCAAGGACTTTGGAATCACTTCAGATGCACCTATTATATACTGCAACTGTGTATGCTGTGTGATAACACTGAGAGTACCATTATTCAGTGTATGGGATCCTGGTTTTTGTAGTTTGGGGAGGACCTAGCCCTCTTTGGCAGAGAAGAGCGAGCTTGTAGAACTACAACTCCCAGATTTCCACAGCATTGAGTCGGGGCCATTGAAGTGGCATCAAGCTGCATTCTTTCTACAGCAGGCATGCTCAAACTGCGGCCCTCCTGCTGTTTGGACCTTCAACTCCCAGAATTCCTGACAATGGAACAAGCCTGTTAGGGCTTCTTGGAGTTGGAGGCCCAAACAGCTGGAAGGCCGCAGTTTGAGGATGCCTGTTGCACAGCATAGATAGTCACCCAAGGAAGCTGAGGCCAGAGAAACAGGAGAGGCTCCTTGAGGGGAACATTACCTATTTCTCTGGTTTTCTTTTCCATTGCTGGAAAATGTGGTGTTTTGAAAAAACAGGCAGTTTTGCCAGTAGCTTCCTCCAAATCCTAGCCTACAGCACCTGGGATTCATTGGGGCCTCCCATCCAAGCACTACCAGAGCTAATCCTGAGCTTCCAAGGACAGAAAGTGTCCCGGTGCCTTTAAGGCAGCATCCCAATTACTAGACTTCAAGATGTTTTGGACTTCATCTCCCAGAAGCCTCATCTTCCTTGGCCAAGGATTGCGGATTGTGGGGATTAGAGTCCAAACATCCTGAGGACCTCAGATTGGGAACAGCTGCTTTATGTTATTTCAACCCTCTAGATCATGGGTCGGGAACCTATGGCTCAATAAGGAATGGCAGGGTAAGGGTTGAATAAAGGGTAAGGTGTGGGGGGGTAAGGAAGGGGGACATGGGAGCCATATATGGATCTTTTGTTGATTTTTTATGGCTCCCAGGCGCAGCAGGGTTGGCCCCTCCCTTCCTGCCCAAGGAGTTGCCGGAAAGCGACCCTGGGCCGCGGAAAATGGTGTGTGGCGGGCCCTGCCAGGCCCGAAACCCACAGCAAGGGAGGCGGGGAGGACTGGGGCAGGCAGGGTCTGCCACGCGCTGTTTTCCGTGATCCAAGGCACTTTCCGGCAACTCCTTGGGAAGGGAGGGGATTGTGGCCTGGCATCCCGCCCCTCCCCGCCCAAAGAGTTGCCGGAAAGCGACCCTGGGCTGCGGAAAATGGTGCGTAGAAGGCCCTACTGGGCCTGAAACCCACAGCAAGGGAGGCAGGGAGAACCAGGGCAGGCAGGGCCCACCATGCGCCGCTTTCTGCGACCCAGGGCCCCTTTCCGGCAACTCCTTGGGCGGGGCCGGATACGCACAGCAAGAGAGGGGGGGAGGACCAGGGCAGGCCAGGCCGGCGTGGACAGTGGGTCGAAACCATTCCCTGTCCGAGTCTAGCTGAGTCTAGCCAGGGCCAGCGGCAAGAAAGGGGGGGAGGGGGCAGACGCAGCCCCCCGCAAGCTCTCCCCCCCTAACAGAGAGAAAAGACGGCCTAAAACAGAGAGGCCGGATGCATGGCAGGCCCCCGCCGAACCCGTTGCAACGGCAGGGGAGGAGGGAAGAGTGCGGGAGGAGAGCTTCCCGGAAAAAAGGAGCGGAAGCCATGAAGGTATTCTTCCGTGAAGATGGGCACGGGGGAATACTTTTCTCATAGTATGTAATATATACTCACATTTAGTTGAATTCAGTCTCTCTCTCTCTCTCTCTCTCTGTGTGTGTGTGTGTGTGTGTGTGTATATATATAATATGGCCTCACTGAAATAAATTTCCAAATATGTTGCTTTTATGGCTGAATCAAAAAGGTTCACAACCCCTGCTCTAGATGGCTTCCAAAGAGTTAAAGCAAAAGAATTGAAGTGAATGGCCAACCAGAAGCTCCTGCAGGCAAGGTCCCCCTTCCCTTTCTGGCCATGTGGAACTCTTCCTGGAGGAGGAGAAGTGGCTGGGTGAGCCTTGGGACTAGGTTTCCTGCCTTGGGAGAAGGACCGTCTTCCTTCCCAGGAGAGGATGTGGCTCTCCTGCCCACGCTGGAGCCTGGCTGCAAGGACGGGCCGCAGGAGGGAAGAAGGCCCGGTGCTCTCCTCAGTACACACTAGCTTCTGACTCTTAACAGGCTTTGGCCTGCTCACTCTCCTCAGAACACTAGCTTTGGCCCACTGACTGAAAGGCTTTGGCCTACTCACTTTCCTCAATATGACACTAGTTTCTGCCCACTGACCAACAGGCTTCGGCCTGCTCACTCTCCTCAGGATGACATTAGCTTTGGCCTATTAACTTTAACTGTCTTCGGCCTACTAACTCTTTTGGTGTTTTATTTTTAATATTCCTGACATTATAGTCCAAACATCCAGAGGACTTCAGTTTGGGAACTGCTGCTTTGTGGTATTTGAACCCCTCCTGTTCCTGGGAAAATGCCTTGAAAGCAGCACCTCCCCATGTCTTTCAGAGGGAGGTTTTGCTCTCTGGCTTCCAAAGGGTTAAAGCAAAGGAGGTGGATTCCTAGAGGGGAAGGGAATGGCCAATCAGAAGCCTGGAGGAGGAGGAGGAGGAGTGGCTGGGTGAGCCTTGGGACTAGGTTTCCTGACTTGGGGAGAGAGTTCCTTCTTTCCTTCCTTCCTTCCCAGGAGGGGAGATGGCTCTCCTGCCCACGCTGGAGCCTGGCTGCAAGGACAGGCCGCAGGAGGGAAGGCAGCCTGGTGTTTCTGGCCCAGACCCAAGCCAGGACCCTCACCCTGCCTTTCCTGCTGCTGGGAATGGAGGGCAGTCCTGGGGAGAAGGAGAAGGAGGAAGCCTGCCTGTGGTTGGGAAAGGGGGCCTGCTGCTGCTGCTGGGAGAGCCCCACCTTCAGGGGCAGCAGCAGAGCGCCAGAGCTTCAGGCAGTTCAGCTACCAGGAGGCCCGGGGGCCCCGAGAGGCCTGCAGCCGCCTCCACTCTCTCTGCCGCCTGTGGCTGAAGCCCGAGCGACACTCCAAGGCGGAGGTGCTGGACCTGGTGGTCCTGGAGCAGTTCCTGGCCCTCCTTCCTGCCGAGATGGGGCGCTGGGTGAGGGAATGCGGGGCAGAGACCAGCTCCCAGGCCGTGGCCTTGGCTGAAGGCTTCCTCCTGAGCCGGGCCCAAGAGGAGAAGGAGGAACCACAGGTGAGAGACAGAGAGAAGGTTGTCCCTGCACTTCCAAAGAGCCAGGAATAATTGTCACGAAGGGAACCAAACTCCAGATCCCTCCCTCGCTTCTTTCCCTTATTTTCTGACCATTTCTACCTGTGTCTCTTTGGTGTTTTTCAGGTGGCGGACTTGTGTGCAGAAGTGGCCTCCGCCTTGGAAAGGCCTCCCTCCACCTCCAGCCGGATGCCGGATTGTGCAGGACAAGGGGATCCTCCCAGCACCACAAGTAAAGACCCAGGGACACTTGGGTGGCTTCCACTCCTTTGAGTCTTTGTGGCTCAATGAACGTATATATGTCTGAAAGGGATCCAGGCCCCTTTGGATACACAGTTTCTCCTGAACATGGGGAAATAATACAATCAAGCAGCTTAAAAACAATAGATTTGGCTGCATCATTATGAGTGCCATGTGCAGGGATGGGAGCTGCGTTGGATGGTGTCTGGCTTTCCATGACAGCACCGCCAACGCACTGCAAACCAATTAAGTAGCTTGAGTAGCTGTTTTTGCACATTAGTCCTGCTCAAAGTTCATTCAGTCACTCTTCCAAGGCAATTCCAGCCATGTGATAAAGTGCAGTGACATTGAGGCCCCTGACATGTATTGTGGGTGTGTTGTGGCCATTCCTCCACTGCTGTCGTCTGCTTCCATTGCCACTACTCGTAGGCAGTCAGAAAAGAAGTTAAGCTGCAAACCTAAATGTTCTTTATTTCTCCCCAATCACTTCCTTTAAAAAATAAAATAAAGGGAACAACAGCAGGGCTCTGTGGTTGTATTGGGCCAGAAGTGACCATAGTGGCCATCGATCTGGATATCATGAATCCCTACGAGGGGCCGCTTAGGGAGCTGGGTAAGAACCTATTTTTGAGTACCAGGTGGGAGAGAAAGCACTGTCTGTTAGTACTGAGTACAGTTTTCTTTCCGAAATAGCCACCAACAAAAGCGGAGGAGGGGGTTGGTGGAATAAATTCCTCAAAGAGCCAGATGGTGATCAGGGTGTATAAAAGGGCTGAAGTCTCCAGGCCAGAGGTTGTTGCTGATGTCAACTGCTCTCAACGTGGCTTCGGCTAATGAATGAAAGGCCGCAAGGTACCCTTTTCTATGTATGACTGTGAAAGCTGCAGAGTGGACAAAGCCAAATTGAAATGTGCTGGAGGAGAGTTTGGTGGATGCTGTCGGCTAAAAAGGCAAATACTGTTGTGCAAGTGGGCTTAATAACAGAATACTCTCCCCATAAATGCACAGCAGAGCAACTTATCAGCAGCCGCATGACCCAGCAACAGTAGCCCAAAGTGACAGAAAGAAGAGGAAACACGGAGACATATGTTATCTCTTCCACAGGAGGCTTTTCTTTGTATACAGTTGCACTATTTATAGTAACAATGTTTCTATAACACTAATAAGACTGCTTTACACGCAGCCGTCTTTATACTGGAGCTCCCTCACAAGGCTTCTCTTGCACAGAAGTTTACCTCACACTGACTGAGGAGTTTCCTCACTGAGGCAAACTAACACTAACAGGCTTCGGCCTACCCACTCTCCTCAGGCAACGCTAGCTTTGGCCCACTGTCTCTAACAGGCTTCGGCCTACTCCCTCTTTCAGTGCTTGACTCACACTTATGTAATCAAAAATACCTAGTTAATATTTAATATTTCTGACAAATATATGGGTCCTAGAGAAAACCAAGCTTGAATTTCTCCTAGAAGCCAAGGTGACTGAACTGACATAGTTGCAAAATGGCCATATCACAATTACACAGGGCTCACTAGAAAAGACAATGTCTTAGTAAGAGAGAAGGCAGCTGGAAAAGAGAGAGGTTGAATTGTAGGGGGATGGACTCCACTAAGGGAGACATGGCTGTCCTGAATCTCCAAGACCTGAGAAGACCTGGCTTGGAGGTCCCTCAGTCGTAGAATCTGCATCAGTCAAAGTTTGGTTGAAGGCACTTGCGAAGAACAACAAGGCCTTCTCATCTCCAGCCTTGCTCGGGTCTTGCCTTCCATGACTGAATAATAGAATTATAAAATAATACAACCCTATAGTTGGAAAAGTCCACAAGGGCCATCCATTCCCAGCTTCCACCAGAAATTGAGACCATGGCCAATAAAGTACCCTTGCCTTTTCTATTTCTGCAGGAGGTGTATCTGAAGCAACACATACTGGCTTACCTCTTCCTTTTGATGTACGCAGCACACCTGTGACACCAGGTCAGGTCAGTGAGAGAGTCCCTGATAGGCCAAGAAGGGCTCAGGCTTCCGACGTCCTATTTTCCTTTCCATTCCCCCCTCTTTCCACCCAAGATGCCTGCAGCAAAGTTCCTGTGTCAAGATTGACATCTACACTATATCGGCCACCAGAAGTGGGTTTTCTGTCTGGGATCAGTGTTTCCTGCTTACCAATCATGTTTCTCTGCCCAGGTGACCTTCCAAGAGGTGGCCGTGTCTTTCAGTGAGGAGGAGTGGGCCCTGCTGAATCCGGACCAAAGGGCCTTGCACCAGGAGGTCTTGGAGGAAAACCTGGAGACGGTGTTCTCTTTAAGTAAGGCTCCCTCTAATATAAGGAAGTAGTAGTCACAACATGACATAGCCACATAATGTCAATTAAAAGTTTACCAATCAACTATAGCATGTTTACCAATCAACTAACATGCCGTAGACAAACCTATCACAAGGTTTTCTAGGGCTCAGATTGTGTGACTCGCCCAAGGTCACTCAGTAGGTTTCCATGACTGAGCAGGGAATTATAGTGTCTAGAAGAGCCATAGCCTAATGTTCAAACCACTCCAATTGAGAAGTCGTCCCATTTTTTTCTAATGCTCATCTTTTAGCAATCATACAACAACAACCCTCCCAAAAATAGCTCTTTAGTCTGCAGTCCCTCAGATTTATCACAAAATATGTGGACCGTCCTGTTTCTGGGTGAACAAGAACTGCTTGTTTGTAATTTGATTAATGATTAGAAATACCTTTATCCAAAAATGCAGAAACATGTGCTCTCATTTTCACAGTCAGATTAACTAGCATGACAGCCCTTTTTAGACTGGCTTTTAATTAAGCTGGCCTGCTCTGGCTTGTAATTCTGTGAATTTTATAATGTTTTTTAGGCTCTGTTGTGTGTTATATGTTTTTAACATGTGCTGTATGTTTTATTATATGCTGTGATCCGCCCCGAGCCTGCAGGGAGGAGCAGAATATAAGATTGAATAAATAAATAAATAAATAAATAAATTAGTAACTATAGAATGTACCCTATATCCGTGGTTTCCCCCACCCGAGCCTGCGGGAAAGTGGATTATACGGTTTGCTAGCCCTGGAAGGTAGCATTTAGTCTTGCTAAAGAGGGTAAATCCAGATCGCATTGTTGGAAGCTACAAGAGAGTAGATTTTAAGATAGCCATAGAAAGAAACTCTTGAAGTGAGAGAAGTTCAGCAATGGGATTGATTACCTGAATTATTGGTGAGCACTTTAATTATACCTATCAAGGTTTTGTTTTTTAAATATGTGTTCCCATTGTCTTTGTTGTCAAGCAATTCACAGAAAGGGGGAATCATCTCAATACTGGGACTGTGGAGAGAACCAGGAGCTGTGTCCCTCTGGTCAGCAAGCAATGCCCACTAAGAGGAAGCCCTTCAAGTGCTTGGAGTGGGGAAAATGTTTCCATCACAGGAGCAGCATTGTTCGTCACCAAGCAACACACATCAGAGAGAAAGAGTTCAAATGCTTGGAGTGTGGAAAGTCTTTTATTCGGAAGGGAGATCTCAATTCTCATAAAAAAATTCACTCGGGAGACAAACCCTTTCAATGCATGGAGTGTGGAAAATCTTTTCTTCGGAAGAGAAATCTCACTTCTCATAAAAAAATTCACTCGGGAGAGAAACCATTTCAATGCTTGGAGTGTGGAAAGTCTTTTACTCAAAAGGGACATCTCACTTCTCATCAAACAATTCACTCGGGGGAGAAACCCTTTAAATGCTTGGAGTGTGGAAAGAAGTTCAGTCGTAAGAGAAACCTCACCTATCATCAAGCTATCCATTCTGGGAAGAAGCCATTTAAATGCTTGGAGTGTGGGAAGACTTACACTAAAAAGACAAGCCTTACCTATCATCAAGCTACTCATACTGGGGAGAAGCCATTTAACTGCTTGGAGTGTGGGAAGGCCTTCAATCAGAAGACAAGCCTGACTAAACATCAAGCTATTCATACTGGGCAAAAGCCATTTAAATGCTTGGAGTGTGGGAAGGCCTTCAATCAGAAGACGAGACTTGCCTATCATCAAGCTATTCATACTGGGCAAAAGCCATTTAAATGCTTGGAATGTGGAAAGGGCTTCATTTGGAAGACAGGCCTTACCAATCATCAAGCTATTCATACTGGGAAGATGCCATTTAAATGCTTGGAGTGTGGGAAGTCTTTTACTCAGAAGATAAGCCTCACCTATCATCAAGCTACTCATACTGGGGAGAAGCCATTTAAATGCTTGGAGTGTGGAAAAAGTTTCAAACAGAAGACAGGCCTCACCTATCATCAAGCAGTCCATTCTGGGGAGAAGCCATTTAAATGCTTGGAGTGTGGGAAGGGCTTCATTCAGAAGAAAGCACTTACCAATCATCAAGCTATTCATACTGGGGAGAAACCATTTAAATGCTTGGAGTGTGGGAAGGGCTTCATTCAGAAGCAAGCCTTTAGCAATCATCAAGCTATTCATACTGGGAAGATGCCATTTAGATGCTTGGAGTGTGGGAAGGGCTTTTTTCAGAAGACACAACTCACCTATCATCAAGCTACTCATACTGGGGAGAAGCCATTCAAGTGCTTGGAGTGTGGGAAGAGTTACACTCAGAAGATAAACCTCACTTATCATCAAGCTACTCATACTGGGGAGAAACCATTTAAATGCTTGGAGTGTGGAAAGAGTTTCATTTTGAAGACAAGGCTTACCTATCATCAAACTACCCATACTGGGGAGAAGCCATTTAAATGCCTGGAGTGTGGAAAGGGCTTCCCATACAAGGCAAGGCTCACACAACATCAAAGAATCCACACTGGAGAAAAACCATTTCAATGCTTGGAGTATTAAAGAAGTTCCAAACAGAAGAAAAGCCTCTATCCTCATCAAGTGAAACACATGGGGGAAAGAATCCTTTAAATCAGTATTTCCCAACCTTTTTTGAGCCGTGGCACACTTTAAACATTAAAAAAATCCGGGGGCACACCACCAACCAAAATAAGACAAAATGACACTCTAACAGTGGTGGCTCCTCGGCTTTGGAACGCCCTTCCTAATGACATCAGATCGGCCCCCTCCCTCCTGACATTTCGCAGGAAGGTTAAGACCTGGCTATTTGACCTGGCTTTTGCAGATGTAGTATGATTGTCAAATTGAGACCTAAGGAACGACGATGATGCAATTGGAAGTTGATTTAATTAATGAGACGCTGATATTGTGTTTTTAACGTTGAATGCTAATGTGTATATGTTGGAATTGTATTGTATTGATAATTGTTGATATGTTTTTGCTGTTGTACACCACCTCGAGTCGCCTTTGGGCTGAGAGAGGCGGTCTAGAAGCAAAGTAAATAAATAAAATAAAAAAAATAACACAGTAAAGAACGGCTGGGGGATGGTGGCCTGCTGGGAACAGCTGTTGGGAGTGCCAAAGCCAGGGGGAGGGGGCGGATCCAGGCCACGCCATGCCCCACCCCCTCCCCCTGGCTTCAGCTCTCCCTTCAGGTGCTCCAGCCTTGAGGGGCAGTGGCAAGCCAGCGGTGGCAAAGCCAGCACAATGCGGGCTTGGCACTGTCCCCTCAAGGCTGGAGCAGCTGCTGGGAGTGCCGAAGCTGGAGGGACGGGGTGGAGCCAGGCCGCGCCATGCCCAGCCCCGCCCCCTCCCCCCAGCTTCAGCTTTCCCACAGAGGAGGACCATGAGCAGTGGACGGCCTTCCGTGGGCAGGGCTCCTCCTTCACGCGGCTTCAGCGAGCGAGGGGCGAGAGTCATGGTGGATTGGAGGCTGGCTGGAAAAACGGCTGAAGGAGCAGAGCCCCGGCCCCTTCTTTTCCTTTGCCGCCGCCTGGCCCTTCCTCCTCCTCCCCCAAGCAGCAGGAGTTCGGCAGGAGGAGGGGGGAAAGGAAGGGGGGCAGAGAGCTTTTCTCGCAGCACAGCAGGAGGTCTGTCACAGCACACTAGTGTGCCACGGCACGCTGGTTAGGAAACACTGCTTTAAATGTTTGGAGTGTGGAAAGAGCTTTTGCCAGTAGAAACACCTCCCTTCTTTTCCGTCATCCAAATCATGAGGAGACTGAACTTCTGTAATAGAGATGACTTTAACATTTTATTTCTTTGTTGTTGCTTTTTTAGGAATGACTGGAATTTTTAAAAAAATAATTCTTTTTAAACAAACAGACTTTTTTGATGTAATATCAAAAAAGAGTTGCTGAAAGTAAGACAGAAGGACAAAAAAGAGATTTTTCAGGCGGGACAAGATTCATGGCCAGGTATATGAAGTATGTGTTGGTACTCCACTTTTTTTCTCCACAAAGGAGGCTCAAAGCAGTTGTTCTCTTTGCTCTTCTTCAATGAGCATGGAAAGATGTCTGCTGTGGGTTGGACGGATAGCTGGCCCCTGTTCACTTTCCTATCTAGTGATGTTCTTTGAATAAACTCTATTATAACTTGTTAAGCTTGACTCTGCTCCCGAATTGCTTAAACTCAGTTACTCTGTTGCTGCCACCAGAAGCTTCTCATTTTCTGAATTGCTACTGCTACAGCTGATGCTGCTGATTTACCTTTTTTAATGCTTTCTCCTTTTGGAAAATTTGGAAAGATTTAAGTGGTTAAATATATATCTCAAACAAATTATATTTTTAGTTTTTAATTTTAAAAAATTCAATTGTTTTTTAAAAATACTAGCTTGGGTACCCGGTGATGCACGCGTTATTTGAAAAAGGCATTGTTTGTTTTGGTGTGAAAGGTAATATCATTTACTTAATTAGTAACACTATTAGAAAAATGCCAGCTTTGGATTAATTTTTTTATGAATGCTCCCATTAGAAAATGCATAAGAATGTGATGAACTACAATTCCCCCCAAACCAGGCCTGGATGTACAGTTGGCCATGTTGCATCTATGTGCCAGTTTGTTCCAAATCCAGCTTTGGCTGTGTTGAATGCTCTGTGGATGCAGGTGAACTACAACTCTCACATTCCCAGGGCAGTCTATGTGCCAAGTTTGTTGAGTTACAACTCCTACAAATCAAGGTCAATTCCCCCCAAACTTCTTGTTCAGTTGCTAATCAATTCCTGTTTGCTGTGTGCCATAGGAAAGAGTAGGAAAGGGTTAAGGGAATGGCAGTGGGTGGGGACATGCACATTCCACACCCCTAGAGAGAGAGAGAGAGAGAAAGGAACCCTGGGATGTCCATTCTGAAGGAAAATCAGAATGTCTACGATGAAATTGTCCCCAAATGATAACATTCCTTGGGTGGTGGGCAGGATGGTGTTTGGGGAGGACATTGACATTAATACTGTTGACATTTTTCTTTCTGTTTTAATATTTGTATATTTTAAATGGTGTGCTCACATTTTTATGTTAATCGCTTTGAGACTATATTTAAACAGACACGGGTTCTATCTCCTACTCTGGACAGTCCACAGGTATATATACATACAGCCCACTTGCCTCATTTCCAACAGGCCTCTGCACAAACTTCCGAGGATGCCAGCCACAGATGCAGGTGAAACATCTGCAGAGAATGCTACTTCAAACTACAAGAAAGGAGATTCCATCTGAACATTAGGAAGAACTTCCTGATTGTGAGAGCCGTTCAGCAGTGGAACTCTCTGCCCCAGTGTGTGGGGGAGGCTCCTTTGGAAGCTTTGAAACATAGGCTGGATGGCCGTCTGTCGGGGATGCTTTGAATGCAATACTCCTGCTTCTTGGCAGGGGGTTGGACAGGATGGCCCACGAGGTCTCTTCCAACTCTACGATTCTACGGAACATGTTTAAAGAGCTCCATTGGTTGCCATTTATGTTCCGGTCCCAATTCAAGGTGCAGGTTCTTACCTACAAAGCCCTGAATGGTTTGGGACCTGCCTACCTGCGTGACCACATCTCCATCTATGAACCCACATGTTCTCTTCGATCTTCCAGAGAGTCCCTTCTCTCGCTCCCAACTCCATCGCAAGCGCGATTTGTGAGGACGAGGGAGAGGGCCTTCTCTGTAGTGGCCCCTTGGCTCTGGAATTCGCTCCCCAGAGATATCAGGCAAGCCCCCACCCTGGCAATCTTTAGGAGGAGCCTGAAAACTTGGCTGTTCCAGTGTGCCTTCGATGATTGAATGTAAGGTAATTCCTGACCAAACTCTGCATATAAGGCCCTCAGAAGTACTTTATTTTCTGGGTTGTGCAACTAAACCTTACCTTATCCCCAGATCCCCTGTCCTGATATATTTAATTACCCTATCACCCAGTGGTTTAAAAAAATGTACCTTGAAATTGGTCCTGGCCACTGTGCTCATGTTTAGTATTTTAGTGTTCTGAGTATATAGTGTTGCACTGTTTATATTGGTTTTCTTGATATATTTTTTTCTTGGTGTTCTTGTGTTATCTTGTGTTACTGTACTGATGGGCGTGGCCTTATGTAAGCCGCCCGAGTCCCCTTAGGGAGATGGTGGCGGGGTATAAATATTTATTATTACTACTACTACTACTACTATTAACATAGCCATACAACCCGAAAAACTCACAGTAACCCAAGATCAATACTATTTGAGTGGGCCATTGCCCTTAGATCAGTGGTTCTCAACCTGGGGGTCCCCAGATGTTTTGGCCTTCAACTCCCAGAATTCTTAACAGCTGGTAAACTTGCTGGGGTTTCTGGGAGTTGTAGGCCAAAACACCTGGGGACCCCCAGGTTGAGAACCACTGCCTTAGATGATATTGATCCCCACTGTGCAAAGTCACGAGAAGTGAAAAGATCTCTCTCTGCCCTTCTCTTCCAAATCTGGCACCTTCAGTCTTTGCAACATAAAGTTCTTCAAAAACTAACTCATCCACTTAGACTACCACTGTGGTTCTAACCGGGGGCTCCTGAGTGTCATCGTGGTTCTTATGTGGAACGTTATTTATGGAATCCACAACCTATAATATGTCCATAGAAAGGCTGCCAAAAAGGTCTATTCTAATGGCCAAACTCGATTTGGTTTGCTTGTGGTTCCCTTTTGGGGTTCTAAGTGCATTTGGGGGCTAAAGTCCAGGGCCCCAGCATAGCCTTCCCAGGATGCATCTACAATGCAGAATTAATGCTGTTCGACAGCACTTCTAATTGCCATGGCTCAGTACTATGCAATCCTGGAAGTTGTAATTTGGGGAGGCACTAGCATTCCTTGGCAGAGAAGGCTAAGGACATTGCAGACTCCAGTCCTCATGATTCCATAGCATTGAACCATAGCAGTGAAAGTGGCATGAAGCTGCATTGATTCCACCGCAGATTCACCCAAGGACTTTGGAATCACCTAAGATGCATCCAGAGGACTTCAGTTTGGGAACTGTTGCTTTGAGACCTTTGAGCCCTCTCCTGTTCCTGGGAAAACCATTGAAAGCAGAACCTCACCATGTCTTTCAGAAAGAGATTTTGCTAGTTGGCTTTCAAAGAGTTAAAGCAAAACATGTGGATTCCTAGACAGTAAGTGAGTGGCCAATCAGAAGACTCCTGCAGGCAAGGCCCCTCCTCTTCTGGCCATGTGGAACTCTTCCTGGAGGAAGAGGAAGAGTGGCTGGGTGAGCCTTGGGAGCTTTCCTGACTTGGGGAGAGAGAGTGCCTTCCTTCCTTCCTTCCTTCCTTCCTTCCTTCCTTCCTTCCCAAGAGGGGAAATGGCTCTCCTGCCCACGCTGGAGCCTGGCTGCAAGGACAGGCCGCAGGAGGGAAGGCAGCCCAGTGCTTCAGGCCCACCACAGCCAAGCCAGGACCCTCACCCTGCCTTTCCTGCTGCTGCTGCTGGGAATGGAGGGCAGTCCTGGGGAGAAGGAGGAGGAGGAAGCCTGCCTGTGGGGAAGGAGGAGGGCCTGCTGCTGCTGCTGGGAGAGCCCCCACCTTCAGGGGCAGCAGCAGAGCGCCAGAGCTTCAGGCAGTTCACCTACCAGGAGGCCAGGGGGCCCCGAGAGGCCTGCAGCCGCCTCCACTCTCTCTGCCGCCTGTGGCTGAAGCCCGAGCGACACTCCAAGGCGGAGGTGCTGGACCTGGTGGTCCTGGAGCAGCTCCTGGCCCTCCTTCCTGCGGAGATGGGGCGCTGGGTGAGGGGATGCGGGGCAGAGACCAGCTCCCAGGCCGTGGCCTTGGCTGAAGGCTTCCTCCTGAGCCGGGCCCAAGAGGAGACATTGGAGGAACAACAGGTGAGAGACAGAAGCTTCTCCCCACACTTTCAAAGAGCCAGGAACCCTTATGATGAAGAGAGCCAAACTCCAGATCCCTCCCTCCCCTCTTTCCCTTGTTTTGTTATCATTTCTACCTGTGTCCCTTTGGTGTTTTCCAGGTGGCGGACTTGTGTGCAGAAGTTGCCTCTGCCTGGGAAAGGCCTCCCTCCACCTCCAGCCGGATGCCGGATTGTGCAGGACAAAGGGAACCTCCCAGCGCCACAAGTAAAGACCCAGGGACACTTGGGTAGCTTGACTCCACTCCTTTGGGGTCTTTGTCGCTCTATGAATGTATATATGTCTAAAAGGGATCCCGGAGCCTTTAGGTACACGTGTTCTCCTGAACAGGAGTAAACAGTGCAATCAAACAGCTTAAAAAGCAATGCAGTCTTGGCTGCAACATTAGAGGAGTGTAGTGCCTAGGGATGGGACTGCGTTGGATGGTGGCTGGCTTTACATGACAGCACCGCCAACTCATAGCAAACCAATCTTCAACTTGTGCTTAACTAGCTGTTTTTGCACATCAGGGCTGCTCAACATGCATTCAGTCAGTCTTCCAAGGCAATTTCAGCCATGCGATAATGTGCAGTGACTTGAGGCCACAGATATATATGGTGAGTGTGAATTGGCTGTTCGTCCTCTCCATTGCTGTCACCTGCTCCCAGTCAGTTCCCATTACTACTACTCATAGGCAGCCGGAGAAGAAATAAGAAACTGAAATGTTCCTTATTTCTCCCCAAATGGAGACTAGGACGCAATGGAACAATGGTTTCAACCTACAAGAATAGAGATTCCATCTGAACATTAGGAAGAACTTGACTGTGGGAGCTGTTCAGCAGTGGAACTCTCTGCCCCAGAGTGTGGTGGAGGCCGCTTCTTTGGAAGCTTTTAAACAGAGGCTGAATGCAATTTTCCTGCTAGGCAGGGGGTTGGACTGGATGGCCCGTGAGGTCTCTTCCAACTCTATGATTCTATTTAATAAATAAAATAACAGCAGGGTTCTGTGGCAGAGCCTGGCCAAAGGAGACCAAAGTAGTCATCGGTCTAGATATCATGAATCCCTACGAGGGGCAGCTTAGGGAGCCGGGTATGGTCGGCCTGGAGAAGAGTAGGTTAAGAGGGGAATAAGTTGAAAGGATGTCTGTCATATTGCTAAATTCCTCAAAGAGCCAGATGGCGATCAGGGTGTATAAAAGGGCTGAAGTCTCCAGGCCAGAGGTTGTTGCTGATGTCAACCACTCTCAACGTGGCTTTGACTAATGAATGAAAGGCCGCAAGGTACCCTTTTCTATGTATGACAGTGAAAGCTGCAGAGTGGAGAAAGTCAAATTGAAATGAGTTTGGTGGATGCAGTCGGCTAAAAAGGCAAATACTGTTGTGCAAGTGGGCTTAATAACAGAATACTCTCCCCATAAATGCAGAGCAGAGCAACTTAGCAGCAGCCGCATGACCCAGCAACAGTAGCCCAAAGTGACAGAAAGAAGAGGAAACACAGAGACATATGTTATCTCTTCCACAGGAGGCTTTTCTTTATATATAGTTGCACTATTTATAGTAACAATGTTTCTATAACACCAATAAGACTGCTTTACACTCAGCAGTCTTTATACTGGAGCTCCCTCACAAGACTTCTCTTACACAGAGGTTTGCCTCACACTGACTGAGGAGTTTCCTCACTGAGGCAAACTAACACTAACAGGCTTCGGCCTACCCACTCTCCTCAGGCAACGCTAGCTTTGGCCCACTGTCTCTAACAGGCTTCAGCCTACTCACTCTTTCAGTGCTTGACTCACACTTTTGTAATCAAAAATAGGTATTTCATATTTAATATTTCTGACAAATACATTGGCCATTGGCTAAAAAAGCAAATACACGGGTCCTAGAGAAAGTAAAGCTTGAATTTTTCCTAGAAGCCAAAGTGACTGAACTGACATAGTTGTAATGTGGCCATATCACAATTACACAGGGCTCACTAGAAAAGACAATGTCTTAGTAAGAGAGAAGGCAGCTGGAAAAGAGAGAGGTTGAATGGCAGGGGGATGGACTCCACCAAGGGAGACATGGCTGTCCTGAATCTCCAAGACCTGAGCAGACCTGGCTTGGAGGTCCCTCAGTCATAGAAATCCATCAGCCAAAGTTGCCTGAAGGCGCTTACCAACAACAACACCTTTTTATCCCCAGCCTTGTTCAGGTCTTGCCTTCCATGATTGAATTTGATATCTTAAAATAAATTTATTTTATTTATTTACAGCCTTTCTACGCCGCGTTTCTCAGCCCGAAGGAGACTCCAGGCGGCTTACACTGGCACAATTCGATGCCACAATGAACATAAACAAATTTAAAACAAAATGAACAACATTTAACACATATTATAAAAACCCTGTAAAAAAAACATTAAAAGCATAACTTCCTATTAGCTCATTTTCCATAGAAATTGTCAATCTGTTCCATGTTCATTTTATCCTGGGTTCCATACATAGAGTTGGAAGCGCCCACAAGGGCCAACCAGTCCCAGCACCCTGCCATGCAGGAATACACATTCAAAGCACTCTTAATGGATGGCCATCTAGCCTCTGTTTAAAACCTCCAGAGAAAGAGACTCCACCACACTCTCAGGTTGCAGCATACTCCATTGTTGAACAGCTCTTACCATTAGGAAGATGCTATCACCAGAAATTGAGGCCATGGCCAATAAAAATACCCCTGCCTTTTCTATTCCTACAGGAGGTGAATCAGAACCAACACATACTGGCTTACCTCTTCCTTCTGATGTACGCAGCACACCTTCTGTGTCACCAGGTCAGGTAGGTGAGAGAATCCCTGATGGGCCAAGAAGGGCTCAGGCTTCCGGTGTCCTCTTCGCATTGCTACTTTCCCCTCTTTCCACCCAAGATGCCTGCAACAAAGTCCCTGTGTAAAGATGGACATCTAACAATGGGTTTTCTGTCTGGGGTCAGTGTGTCCTGCTTACCAATCATGTTTCTCTGTCCAGGTGACCTTCCAAGAGGTGGCCGTGTCTTTCAGTGAGGAGGAGTGGGCCCTGCTGAATCTGGACCAAAGGGCCTTGCATCAGGAGGTCATGAAGGAAAATCTGGAGACTGTGTCCTCTTTAAATAAGGTTCCCTTTTTTATAAGTAAGTATTAGTGCCATAGCCACATAATATCACTTAAAAGGGGAGGGGGAGAACTCCCCAGGTTTGGAATAGGTTCGCAGTAGGATAAAATAACCTTGACTTTACCCTTCAACTATAGCACCTTTCTGTAGGTCCGACATGATGTGGAGGGGGGCAGAAACGACCAGGTTTCATTTCAGTGTTGAAACAGGTTGAAAAGAAACTGGTTGTTTTCATCATTTTGTACTGCAGATGTCATTTTTTCCATTGTTCTTGTTGTCATTGTTGTGTACCCTGAAGTCATTTCCATTTCATGCCAAGCCTTAGACCAGGGGTCAGGAACCTTTTTGACTCAGAGAGCCATAAAAGCAAAATATTTGAAAATTTATTTCAGTGAGAGCCATATAATAGATATAATATATTTTAAGACTTAATTTAATAATAATAATAATAACAACAACAACAATAATGAGCTGGGAGAGACCCCTTGGGCCATCTAGTCCAACTTCCTTCTGCCTTCATGCATGGAAAGCACAATCAAAGCACCCCTGACAGATGGCCACCCGTGCTTAATAATAATAATAAGAAGAAGAACAAGAACAGCAGAGTTGGAAGGGACCTCTAAAGGCCATCTAGTCCAACCCCTTTCATTCTGCCTTCGTGCAGGGAAAGCTCAATCAAAGCACCCATGACAGATGGGACAGTGCAGGCCAGTGCGAGGAAGGAGGCCAAAGGCGACCTGGAAGAGCGGCGTGACATAGGCCAGATGCTCTGTTGGGCCCCAGCTGGGCCCAAGAAGGACAGAAGCAGCGTGAGGAAGGAGGCTGGAAGTGGTATTGCGGGAAGCAGCATTAGCCACTTCACTCAGCCAGAGGTGGCTTTGTTCAGCCAGCTTCACTCAGCCTTGGCGGTCTGCAGCGACGGAGGCTGCATCGGGCCTCATCAGCAGTGAGGCTGAGTGAAACTGGCTGCGTAGGCCTGCGCTGGCCTCTTCATCCAGCTTCACTCAACCAGAAGTAAGGCCGAATGAAGCTGGCTGAGGAGGCCAGCGCAGGCCTACGCAGCCAGTTTCATTCGGCCTCGCTGCTGCTGAGGCCCCATGCAGCCTCCGTCTGAGTGAAGCAGCTTCTGGCTGAGTGTAGCAGCTTCCAAGTGCACCTGTCGCCGCTTCCCGCATGGCTGCCTCCAGCCACGCGGCCTGGCCTCAAAGGAAGCCTCTCGCCCGACTCGCAGTGTGCGAGGCCTGGCTGCGAGGTGGTGCCTCCCTCATCTGGCTTTTGCTGCTTGCCAGACCCGGCGGGCGGTGTGAGCCAGGAAAGGGAGGCACCGCCATCTGGCCTGGCCTCGCGGGACGGCCTTCATTTCGCTCGCGCCACCCGCGGGGCCTAGCAAGCGGCAAAAGCCAGGCGAGGAAGGCTGCACCACGTGGCCTGGCCTCACATTATGCCTCTCATCCTGGTCACACCACTTGCCGAACTTGGCAGGCGGCAAAAAACGGACAACAGAGGCATCACTGCTCAGCCTAGTGGAGAGGGCGGGGCCAATGGACATGGCACTGCGACCCCTCCAAAACAACCAGGTGACCCATCGGCGAGCCAGATGGGATTATCAAAAGAGCCAGATATGGCTCGCGAGCCATAGGTTCCCAACCCCTGCCTTAGACAAACCTATCACATGGTTTTCTGGGGCTGATATTGTGTGACTTGCCCAAGGTCACTCAGTAGGTTTCCATGACTGAACAGGGAATTGAATATAGTGTCTACAGGAGCCATAGCCCAATGTATAAATCCCTTGAGAGGTTGTCCCCTTTTTTTTTCTAATGCTCATCAATTAGCAATCATCAAACTACAACAAAAACCCAAAAATAATGAGCTCTTTAGGCTGCAGTATCAGTGTTGTCACAAAATATGGGGAGAAGTCCTGTTTCTGGATCAACAAGAACTGCTTGTTTATAATTTGGTTTATTATTAGAAAAACATTTTTTTTAAAGATATATGCAGAAATAGGCACTCTCTTTTTCATAGTTAATCGGATCAATCTGTAACTACAGCATGTGCCCTGTCTTTTCATATCATGGTTTCACCCACCCGAGCTTGGGGAAAATAGTATCTTCTACATGATTTTACAGTTTGCTACCCCTGGAAGTTAGCATTTAGATCTAATTGTTGGAAGTTACAAGAAAGTAGATTTTGAGATGAGTATAGAAGAAAACTCTTATGATTGCTGGTGAGCACTTTAATGATACCTATTAAGATTTTGTTTTATGTGTTCTCATTGTCTTTGTTGTCTAGCAGCTCACAGAGAAGGGGAGTCATCTCAATACCGGGACTGTGGAGAGAATCAGGAGCTGTGCCTCTCTCGTCAGCAAGCAACGTCCACTAAGAGGAAGCCCTTCAAGTGCTTAGAGTGGGGAAAATGTTTCCGTCAGAAGAAAAGCATTGCTAATCATCAAGCAATGCACACCATAGAGAAAGAGTTCAAATGCTTGGAGTGTGGAAAGTCTTTTATTCGGAAGGGACATCTCACTACACATCAAACAATTCACTCGGGGGAGAAACCCTTTAAATGCTTGGAGTGTGGGAAGGGTTTCACTCAGAAAACAAGCCTCACCTATCATCAAGCAATCCATTCAGGGGAGAAGCCATTTAAATGCTTGGAGTGTGGGAAAGGCTTCATTCAGAAGGCGAGACTAACTTCTCACCAAACAATTCACTCGGGGGAGAAACCCTTTCAATGCTTGGAGTGTGGAAAGTCTTTTATTCGGAAGGCACACCTCACTTCTCATCAAACAATTCACTCGGGGGAGAAAACCTTTAAATGCTTGGAGTGTGGAAAGAGTTTCACTCATAAGTTAAGCCTCACCTATCATCAAGCAGTCCATTCTGGGGAGAAGCCATTTAAATGCTTGGAGTGTGGGAAGGGCTTCATTCGGAAGAGACATCTGACTTACCATCAAGCAATTCATACTGGGGAGAAGCCATTCAAATGCTTGGAGTGTGGAAAGGGCTTCATTCAGAAGAGACATCTGACTTATCATCAAGCAAGTCATACTGGGCAGAAGCCGTTTAAATGCTTGGAGTGTGGGAAGCGTTTCACTCATAAGTTAAGCCTTACATATCATCAAGCAGTTCATTCTGGGGAGAAGCCATTTAAATGCTTGGAGTGTGGGAAGCGTTTCACTCATAAGTTAAGCCTTACATATCATCAAGCAGTTCATTCTGGGGAGAGGCCATTTAAATGTTTGGAGTGTGGGAAGAGTTTCACTCGTAAGCTAAGCCTCACCCATCATCAAGCAGTCCATTCTGGGCAGAAGCCATTTAAATGCTTGGAGTGTGGGAAGAGCTTCATTGAGAAGAAACGCCTGACTTATCATCAAGCTATTCATACTGGGGAGAAGCCATTTAAATGCTTGGAGTGTGGGAAGAGTTTCACACACAAGATAGGCCTCAGCAATCATCAAGCTACTCATACCGGGGAGAAGGCATTTAAATGCTTGGAATGTGGCAAGAATTTCAATCAGAAGACACACCTGACTAAACATCAAGCTATCCATACTGGGGAGAAGCCATTTAAATGCTTGGAGTGTGGAAAGGGCTTCAATCAGAAGATACATCTGACTTATCACCAAGCAATTCATACTGGGGAGAAGCCATTTAAATGCTTAGAGTGTGGGAAGGGCTTCGCTCACAAGATAAGTGTCACCAAACATCAAACTACTCATACTGGGGAGAAGCCATTTAAATGCTTGGAGTGTGGGAAGAGTTACACTCAGAAGACAGGCCTTACCAATCATCAAGCTACTCATACTGGGAAGAAGCCATTTAAATGCTTGGAGTGTGGAAAGTGTTTCACTGAGAAGAAAACTCTCACTTATCATCAAGCTACTCATACTGGGGAGAAGCTATTTAAATGCTTGGAGTGTGGGAAGGGCTTCATTCAGAAGATACATCTGATTCGTCATCAAGCTACTCATACTGGGGAGAAACCATTTAAATGCTTGGAGTGTGGGAAGGGCTTCATTCAGAAGAGAAATCTCAGTTCTCATCAATCAATTCATACTGAGGAGAAGCCATTTAAATGCTTGGAGTGTGGGAAGGGCTTCGCTCACAAGATAAGCCTTACCAATCATCAAACTACTCATACTGGGGAGAAGCCATTTAAATGCCTGGAGTGTGGAAAGGGCTTCCCATGCAAGGCAAGCCTCACACAACATCAAAGAATCCATGCTAGAGAAAAACCATTTCAATGCTTGGAGTGTGGAAGAAGTTTCAAACAGAAGAAAAGCCTACATCTTCATCAAGTGAAACACACGGGGGAAAGAACCCTTTAAATGCCCAGAGTGCGAAAAGAGCTTTTGCCAGTAGATACACCTCCTCCCCCTCCCCCCCTCATCCCAAACTATGAGGAGACTGAATGAGAGATGACTTTAAAATTCTATTTCTTCGTTGTTATTTTTTCAGGAATTACTGCCATTGTAAAAAAAAATATTTCTGAACAAACTGGCTTTTAATGAAATATCAAAACAAATGTTGCTGAAAATAAGACAGAAGAAAAAAAAAGAGATTTCAGGCTGGACTAGATTCGGTGATAAAAAAGGCATTTGTTTTGGTGTGAAAGGTAATATCATTTAGTTAATTAGTAAGAATATTTATTAGGGGAAAACATTTTTGATTGGTTTTTATGAATGTTCCCATTAGAAAATGCATAACGATGTGGTGAACTACAATTCTCAAAATCTTGGGCTAATCCTCCCAAAACCAGATCTGTATGCACATTTGGCCAAGTTGCTTTTATGTGCCAAGTTTGGTCCAAATCCGACATTTGCTGGGTTGAGTGCTCTCTGGATACAGATGAACTACAACTCCCAGATTCCCTAGGCAGTCACCCCCAAACCCTGCCTGTATTCAAAGTTGGGCATATTGCATCTGTGTGCCAAGTTTGTTGAGCTACAACTCCTATGAATCAATTTCCCCAAAACCTCTTACTCAGTTGCTGATCAATCCCTGTTTGCTGTGTGCCATAGGAAAGAGTAAGGGAAAGGCAGTGGGCGGGGACATGCAAATTCCACAGCCATGGAGAGAAAGAAAGGAACCCTGGGATGTCCATTCTGAAGGAAAAACAGAACGTCTAAGATGAAATTGTCTCCGAATGAAAGCATCCCTTGGGTGGTGGGCGGGATGGTGTTTAGGGAGGACACTGGCAGGGATTGGGGGACATGTTTATGGGGCTGGTATAACCTGAAATGTCCTTGGAGGGAGTGCTCTGGGTAGTTCCTTACCACTCTGGGTTAAAGCTGTTTGTGGAGTTGGGGGTCTGTATCTGTGTAAGTGGTCACTTCTGCCACATACACATTTTCACTTTAATTATGTGTATAGATAGATAGAAGATAGGTAGGTAGATAGAGATAATACATAACTAATTTAGCTTGAAGGAGATATAATGCAAATATGTGTGAATGGTTTTAACTCTGAATCTTTTAATACTGTTGATATTTAATTCTGCTTGTATATTTTAAATGTTGTGCTCACGTTTTTATGTCAAGTTGCTTTGAGCCCCCTTTGGGGGAGATAAAGCAAGGTATCAATAAATATGATAATAACAATAAATAAGAAAGGGTGCTGAAGTATTCCTTACTTATTCCTCCATTCCAATTTTCTCTTTCCCCGCACTATCTGACTTTATAGACCACACCCACCCTATTCTCACACAAACAGTATTCCACCTGATCCTTCCTCAATAGCCTTTAAAATTAATTCCTGCCACCATTAAATAATCAGGTTACATACACAAAAACTCCAACCATCACCCAAGTCAAAAAAAGAAACACCATTAAAGCCCTGCCAGACCGTGCAAACAATCAAGTGCCAGTCAACACCCACCAAATGGGGATGCCTCCAGGCCCGGCCCAGCCTTGCAGAGAGCCTGTCACCCAGCTGCCGCCTACTGAGTCCTGGCAAACAGCGGGAGCCAGATGATCGAGGGTGCGCCACTCGGCCCAGCCTCCCTAACAGAGCAAAGCCAGAATTCTCCAAGTAACATCAAATCCCAGATTTCAAGGTATATTTTCTGACAGCCTCGCCAGTATTTTGTGTTGGTCATGGGAGTTCTGTGTGCCAAGTTTGGTCAAGGTCTGTAATTTGTGAGGGATCTCAGTGGTCTGTGGAAGTCAGAGCTGAATTGGTCGAAGGTACTGCAAATCCCATCATCCGTTGTCCATACTCCCCCAAACAAATTGTTTTTGTGATTAATCACTATGCTTTAATTATGTTCAATTTGTAACAATGAAAATGCATCCTGCATATTAGATATTCGCATTAGAATTCGTAAGAGTAGCAAAATTATGAAGTAGCAACAAAAATATGGTTGGGGGTCACAACAACATGAGGAACCTTATTTAGGGGTCACGACATTAGAAAGGTTGAGAACCACTGCATTAATCCATATATCTTCCTGTTTAATTGGTATTTTTAAAAAATTAAATTAATTTCTAGTGGGGTGCTGAGTATTTTTTTTTTTCTGGAAAGGGGGTGGTAGGCCAAAAATGTTTGGGAACCACTGATTTAGGACTTATCTCAGTTTGGGAACTGCTGCTTTGAGGTATTTGAACCCTCTCCTGTTCCTGGGAAAAGGCCTTGAAAACAGCACCTCCCCATGTCTCTCAGAGGGAGGTTTTGGTCTCTGGCTTCCAAAGGGTTAAAGCAAAGCAGGTGGATTCCTAGAGGGGAAGTGAGTGGCCAATCAGAAGCCTCCTGCAGGCAAGCCCCTCCTCTTCTGGCCATGTGGAACTCTTCCTGGAGGAGGAGGGGGAGGAGTGGCTAGGTGAGCCTTGGGAGGTTCCCTCACTTGGGGGGGAGAGAGAGAGAGAGAGAGAGAGAGAGAGAGAGACCCTTCCTTCCTTCCTTCCTTCCTTCCCAGGAGGGGACATGGCTCTCCTGCCCATGCTGGAGCCTGGCTGCAAAGACAGGCCGCAGGAGAGAAGGCAGCCCGGTGCTTCAGGCCCAGAGCCAAGCCAGGACCCTCAGCCTGCCTTTCCTGCTGCTGGGAATGGAGGGCAGTCCTGGGGAGGAGGAGGAGGAGGAAGCCTGCTTGTGGGGAAGGAGGAAGGCCTGCTGCTGCTGCTGGGAGAGCCCCCGCCTTCAGGGGCAGCAGCAGAGCGCCAGAGCTTCAGGCAGTTCACCTACCAGGAGGCCCAGGGGCCCCGAGAGGCCTGCAGCCACCTCCACTCTCTCTGCCGCCTGTGGCTGAAGCCCGAGCGACACTCCAAGGCGGAGGTGCTGGACCTGGTGGTCCTGGAGCAGTTCCTGGCCCTCCTTCCTGCGGAGATGGGGCGCTGGGTGAGGGAATGCGGGGCAGAGACCAGCTCCCAGGCCGTGGCCTTGGCTGAAGGCTTCCTCCTGAGCCGGGCCCAAGAGGAGGAGGAGGAACCACAGGTGAGAGAGAGAAGCTTCTCCCTGCGCTTCCAAAGAGCCAGGAATGCTTGTCATGAAGGGAGCCAAACTCCAGATCCCTCCCTCCCCTCTTTTCCTTGTTTTCTGATCATTTCTACCTGTGTCCCTTTGGTGTTTTTCCAGGCAACGGACTTGTGTGCAGAAGTGGCCTCCGCCTTGGAAAGGCCTCCCTCCACCTCCAGCCGGATGCCGGATTGTGCAGGACAAAGGGAACCTCCCAGCGCCACAAGTAAAGACCCAGGGACACTTGGGTGGCTTGACTCCACTCCTTTGGGGTCTCTGTGACTCAATGAACATATATATATACATGAAGGGGATCTAGGAGCCTTTGGATACAAAGGTTCTTCTGAACAGGAGTAAACAATACAATCAAGCAGCTTAAAAAGCAATGCAGTTTTGGCTGCATCATTGGGAGTGTAGTGTCTAGGGATGTGAGCTGCGTTGGATGGTGGCTGGCTTCACATGACAGCACCGCCAACTCACTGCAAACCAGTCTTCAACTTGTGCATAAGTTGCTGTTTTTGCACAATAGGGCTGTTCAACATGCATTCAATCAGTCTTCCAAAGCTGGAGGAGAGTTTGGGGGATGCCGTTGGCTAAAAAAGCAAATAGACGGGTCCAAGAGAAAATCAAGCTTTACTTCCTCCCAGAAGCCAAGATACCTGAACTGACGTTAGTTGCATTATTATTTATTTATTTATTATTTCACATTTGTCTGTCAACGATTATGGCCATATGGGCTACATGGGGCTGATTAGAAAAGCCAGGAAGTCTTAGCAAGAGAGAAGGCAGCAGGAAAAGAGAGAGACTGAATCGCAGGGGGATAGACTCCACCAAGAGAGCCCAGCTGTCCTGAATCTCCAGGACCTGAGCAGACCTCTTTTGGAGGTCCCTCAGTCATGGAATTTCCATCAGTCAAAGTTGGCCCCAAAGCACTTGCCAACAACAACAAGAAGAACAAGAACGCCTCCTCATTCCCAGCCTTGCTCAGGTCTTGATTTCCACGATTGCATCATAGAATTATACAATAATAGAATCCTAGAGTGGAAAGAGTCCACAAGGGCCATCCAGTCCCAACTCCCTGCCAGGCAGGAATGAACATTATAAGCACTCCAAATGGAGTCTAATTGAAATGTGCTGGGGGAGAGTTTTATGGTTGCCATCGGCTAAAAAGGCAAATACTGTTGGGGAAGTGGGATTAATAACAGAATACTCTCCCCATAAATGCACAGCAGCCATCCAGGCTATCAGAGCCGCATGACCTGGGCAACAGTAGCTGGGTGACGTCAGAAGCCAACACACAGACCAATGGAATCCTTCCTGAAAATGGGCGGGCCGTGCAGGAGGCCTTGGGCCGGATTTATAATAACAGCACTGCTATAACACTAATAAGACTGCTTTACACCCAGAAGTCTTTATACTGGAGCTCCCTCACAAGGCTTCTCTTACACAGAAGTTTTACCTCACACTGACTGAGGAGTTCCCTTATTGAGCCAAACAAACACTAATAGGCTTTGGCCTACCCACTCTCCTCAGGCAACGCTAGCATTGGCCCACTGTCTCTACGAGGCTTCGGCCTACCCACTCTCCTCAGGCGATGCTAGCTTTGACCCACTGTCTCTAACAGTGCTTTCAGTGCTTGACTTACACCATTGTAATTTTAAAAAGCTAGTTAATATTTAATATTTCTGACAAATACATGGGTCCTAGAGAAAATCAAGCTTGAATTTCTCCTAGAAGCCAAGGTGACTGAACTGACATTAGTTGTAATGTGGCCATATCACGATTACACAGGGCTGACTAGAAAAGGCAATAAGTCTTAGGAAGAGAGAAGGCAGCTGGAAAAGAGAGAGATTGGATTACAGGGGGATGGACTCCACCAAGGGAGACATGGCTGTCCTGAATCTCCAAGACCTGGGCAGACCTGGCTTGGAGGTCCCTCATTCATGAAATCAGTCAAAGTGGCCTGAAGGCACTTAACAATAACAACAACACCTCTTGTCTTCCATGATTGAATATAGTGTCATAAAATATTAGAATCCTAGAGTTGGAAGAGCCCACAAGGGCCATCCATTCCCAGCTCCCTGCAGTGCAGGAATACACATTCAGAACACCCCTGACGGATGGTCATCCAGCCACTGTTTAAAACCTCCAGAGAAAGGGACTTCACAACACTCTCAAGTCGCAATGTATTTCATTGTTTAACCAGTCTTACCATTAGGAAGATGGTACCACCAGAAATGAGGACCATGGCCAATAAAAGTACCCTTGCCTTTTCTCTTCCTACAGGAGGTGAATTAGAACCAACACATACTGGCTTACTTCTTCCCTGTGATGTATGCAGTACACATTCTGTGACACCAGATCAGGTTGGTGAGGGAATGCCTGATGGGCCAAGAAGGGCTAAGGCTTCTGGTGTCCTCTTCGTATTGCTATTTCCCCCCTCTTTCCACCCAAGATGCCTGCAGCAAAGTCCCTGTGTAAAGATTAACATCTGTATCGGCCACCAGAAGCAATTGGTTTTCTGCCTGGGGTCAGCGTGTCCTGCTTACCAATCATGTTTCTCTGCCCAGGTGACCTTCCAAGAGGTGGCCGTGTCTTTCAGTGAGGAGGAGTGGGCCCTGCTGAATCCGGACCAAAGGGCCTTGCATCAGGAGGTCATGGAGGAAAATCTGGAGACCGCATACTCTTTAAGAAAGGCTCCCTGTATTAGGAAGTATAAGGCACAACATGACATAGCCGCATAATATAATTTTAAAAAGGGAGGGGGAGAAGAACTCCCCAGGTTTGGCATATGTTCGCAGCAGATGAAATAACATTAAATGTCCCATTGACTATATACATTATTTATATTCCACCCTATCTCCCTGAGAGGACTCAGGGCGGATCACAGAACACATACACGGCAAACAACTGTTTCTTTAATGCTTTTAATGAATTTTTAAAAATGTTTTTATGATTGCGATGGCACCAAATGGTGCTTGCTGTGAGGCTGCCCTGAGTCCCCCCTCGGGGGTGAGAAGTGGTGGGGTACAAGTGTATGCGTTGTAATGTATTTTTAAATTTTTTGGCTTTTTAAGTCTCTTCCACTCGGTTTTTCCCGTGTTTTATGAGTGACGGTCACTTGTTGGCATGATAGGTGTATTGTGTTTAAATTTGGTGTCAATTCATCCAGTAGTTTTTGAGTTACTTTAATCCCACAAACGTACAATACATTTTTATTTATATACGACTTGCCGTCCCCTGCCACACATTGCTGTGGCCCAGTTTGTGTACATGTGTTTTGTGTGTGTATATGTTTTGTGTGTGTGGGCACGTGTGTGTATATATATGTGTGTGTGTATGTGTATTTATGTGTTTTTGTGCATGCGTTGTATTTTTTCTGTTTTTTAAAGCCTCTTCCACTGTGTTTTTCAGTGTTTTTAAGAGTGATGGTCACTTGTTGGCCTGATAGGTGTATTGTGTCTAAATTTGGTGTCAATTCATCCAGTGGTTTTTGAGTTGTGTTAATCCCACAAACATACATTACATTTTTATTTATATAGATTGTATGTACTGTATGTACATATAATTTGTAAGTTGCCTTGAGTCCCCTTAGGGGTGAGAAGGGCAGAATATAAATGTCGTAAATAAATAAATAAATAAATAAATAAATAAGAGAAGTTCAGCAATGGAAATTATTTCCTAAATTGCTGGTGAGCACTTTAATGATACCTATTGAGATTTTGTTTTTTAAAAAAAATATGTGTTCTAATTTTCTTTGTTGTCAAGCAGTTCACAGAGAAGGGGAATCATCTCAATACCGGGGCTGTGGAGAGAGTAAGAAGCGCTGCCTCTCTCGTCAGCAAGCAACATCCACTAAGAGGAAGCCCTTCAAGTGCTTAGAGTGTGGAAAATGTTTCCGTCAGAAGAAGAGCATTGGTCATCATCAAGCAACTCACACTGGAGAGAAAGAGTTCAAATGCTTGAAGTGTGGAAAGGACTTCATTCAGAAGATACACCTGACTTATCATCAAGCAATCCATTCTGGGGAGAAGCCATTTAAATGTTTGGTGTGTGGAAAGAGTTTCAAACAGAAGACAGGCCTCACCTATCACCAAGCAATTCATTCTGGGGAAAAGCCATTTAAATGCTTGGAGTGTGGAAAGAGTTTCAAACAGAAGATAGGCCTTACCTATCACCAAGCAGTCCATTCTGGGGAGAAGCCATTTAAATGCTTGGAGTGTGGAAAGGGCTTCCTTCAGAAGATAAAACTCACCTATCATCAAGCACTTCATACTGGGCAGAAACCATTTAAATGCTTGGAGTGTGGAAAGGGCTTCAATCAGAAGACAGGCCTTACCTATCATCAAGCTACTCATACCGGGGAGAAGCCATTTCCATGCTTACAATGTGGGAAGTCTTTTATTCTGAAAGGAAATCTCACTTCTCACCGAACAATTCACTCGGAGGAGAAACTCTTTAAATGTTTAATGTGCGAAAGCTCTTTTACAGGAAAAAGATGTCTCATTGCTCATCAAGCAACACACTCTGGGGAGAAGCCATTCAAATGCTTGGACTGCGGAAAGGGCTTCGCAAGGAAGGCACACCTCACAGAACATCAAAGAATCCACACTGGAGAAAAACCATTTCAATGTTTGGTGTGTGGGAAGGGCTTCGCATGCAAGAGAAACCTCACACAACATCAAAGAATCCACACTGGGGGGAAACCATTCAAATGCCTGGAGTGTGGAAAGGGCTTTGCGCAGAAGGCCATCCTCACAGAACATGAAAGAATCCACACTGGAGAAAAAACATTTAAATGTTTGGAGTGTGGGAAGGGCTTCACATGGAAGGCAAATCTCATACAACATCGAAGAATCCACACTGGGGGAAAGCCATTTCAATGTTTGGAGTGTGGGAAAGGGTTTGCACGGAAGGCACATCTCACAGAACATCAAAGAAGCCACACTGGGGAAACACCATTCCAATGCGTGGAGTGTGGGAGAAGTTTCAAACAGAAGAGAACCCTCCATCTTCATCAAGTGAAACACGGGGGGAAAAGCCCTTTAAATGTCCAGAGTGCAGAAAGAGATTTTGCCAGAAGAAACACCTCCCTTCTTTTCCCTCATGCATACAATGAGGAGACTGGACTGTAATAGAGAGTTGCTGAAAATAAGACAGAAGGACAAAAAAGAGATTTTGGGCTGGACAAAATTCATGGCCAGGAATATTAAGTATGTGTTAATATTCTCCTTTTTCTCTCCACAAAGGAGGCTCAAAGCAGCTGTTCTCTTTTCTCTTCTTCAATGAGCATGGAACAATGCCTGCTGTGGGCTAGATCGATAGCTAGGCCCTGTTAACTTTCTTATCTAGTGATGTTCTTTGAATAACGTCTTCTATAACTTGTTAAGCTTAAGCTCAATTGCTCAGTTGCTGTCACCAGAAGCTTCTCATTTGCTGAACTGCTGCGACAGCTGTTGCTGCTGATTTACCTTTTTAAATGCTTTCTCCTTTTTGACAATGTCCCCAACATTCTAAAATGGGTTAAATGTATATCTCAAGCCAATTATTTATTTAGTTTTTAATAAAAACATTTTCAGTTGGCTTTAAAAAAAATACAGAAATAACTAATTTAATTTGAAGGATCTACAGGTCCTTCTCAAAAAATTAGCATATAGTGCTAAAGTTCGTTGTTTTCCATAATGTAATGATAGAAATTAAACTTTCATATATTGCACACCAACTGAAATATTTCAGGTCTTTTTTTGTTTTGTACTGATGATTTTGGCATACAGCTCCTGAAAGCCCAAAAATACTGTCTCAAAAAATTAGCATATTTGGTCGGATGGAATATGCTAATTTTTTGATATATGTATGCCAAAATAATCAAATTTAAAACAAAAAAAGACCTGAAATATTTCAGTTGTTGTGCAATGAATCTAAAATATATGAAAGCTTAATTTTTATCATTACATTATGGAAAATAATGAACTTTAGCACTATGTGCTAATTTTTTGAGAAGGACCTGTATAATGCAAATATGTTTGAATAGTTTTAACTGCAACATGTTTTAATACTGTTTGCATTTCTGTTTTAATATTTGTATATTTGTATATTTCAATGATGTGTTAACGTTTTTATGTTAAGTCGCTTTGAGTTGTAGGCCAAAACACCTGGGAACCCACAGGTTGAGAACTACATATATGATGAGTGACGAATATATTCTTACTAAAATCTGGATGATACTGCAATTCTTCACCATATCGCTTGTTGAAATTTGGAGGGTGAGGAGGTTTGCCATTTAGGCTGCTGTACTCACTGGGTCAAAGTTATATTTGTTCTGTTTCAAAGTAAATGCTACCAGCTTTGGAGGGTTTTATCTGTGTAGTTATGTTTTCCCCGTAACATTCCTGTATCAATTAGGTTTTATGGCACTTCCATGAGGCTCTCCTCTTCAGGTAGACATTCTTCAGGTGGAAAGAGTGATGACATTTCCCCCCTCCCCAAATCACTTTTCCAAAAGCAAAGGAATGGACACAATTGCAGCCATATGACATCCTTAGTGTGAAGTAATTGTTGGGTGAGTGGGCTTTAATAAAAAAAAATTATTTATTTCCACCATTTCTACCCCGCTTCTTCTCAACCCCTGAGGGGGGACTCAGAGCGGCCTAACAACGGCAACAATTCGATGCCAACACAACATAAAAAACCCCCCCAAAAACAGTTAAAATTAAATACATTAAATTACAGCTGGCATTAAAATTCGTTAAAATACAATTAACATTAAAAGACATCATATATATTCACATCAGTTAAAACAGTATTCCGTCCATGAATGTACAGCAGAGTAACTTATTAGCAGCAGCTTGGCCCAGCACCAGTAGGCCAAAGTGATAAAAAAAGATCAAAAATAAACAAGCAAATGTTATATTTTCCATAGGAGCCTTTTCTTTATAGCAAAATAATATGGTTGCACTATTTACAAGAACAAGGTTTCCATGAGACAAAGTCCAACCTCCACACTGGAGCATCACACACGACAGCCTTCTCATACCGAGGTTTACCTCATTTTCCTCAGGACGACACTAACTTTGGCCCACTAACTCTAACAAGCTTTGGCCTACTCACTCTCCTCAGGACATTAGCTTTGGCCCACTGACTCTAACAGGCTTCGGCCTACTCACTCTCCTCAGAATCACACTAGCTTTGGCCCACTGTCTTTGACAGGCTTTTTGGCCTGCTCACTCTCCTCAGGACAACACTAGCTTTGTCCCACTGACTGTAACAGGCTTCGGCCTGCTCGCTGTCCTCAGAACAACACTAGCTTTGTCCCACTGACTGTAACAGGCTTCGGCCTGCTCACTCTCCTTAGGGCGAGACTAGTTTTAGCCCACTGACTGTAACAGGCTTCGGCCTGCTCACTCTCCTCAGGACAACACTAGCTTTGGCCCACTGACTGTAACAGGCTTCGGCCTGCTCACTCTCCTTAGGGCGAGACTAGTTTTAGCCCACTGACTATAACAGGCTTCGGCCTGCTTACTCTCCTCAGGACAACACTAGCTTTGTCCCACTGACTGTAACAGGCTTCGGCCTGCTCACTCTCCTTAGGGCGAGACTAGTTTTAGCCCACTGACTATAACAGGCTTCGCCCTGCTTACTCTCCTCAGGACAACACTAGCTTTGGCCCACTGACTGTAACAGGCTTCGGCCTGCTCACTCTCCTTAGGGCGAGACTAGTTTTAGCCCACTGACTATAACAGGCTTCGGCCTGCTTACTCTCCTCAGGACAACACTAGCTTTGTCCCACTGACTGTAACAGGCTTCGGCCTGCTCACTCTCCTTAGGGCGAGACTAGTTTTAGCCCACTGACTATAACAGGCTTCGGCCTGCTTACTCTCCTCAGGACAACACTAGCTTTGGCCCACTGACTGTAACAGGCTTCGGCCTGCTCACTCTCCTTAGGGCGAGACTAGTTTTAGCCCACTGACTATAACAGGCTTCGGCCTGCTTACTCTCCTCAGGACAACACTAGCTTTGGCCCACTGACTGTAACAGGCTTCGGCCTGCTCACTCTCTTCAGGATGACACTAGCTTGGGCCCACTAACTCTTAACTGCCTTCAGTGTTTGATTCACACTTTTGTTATATTAATTTTTCTGGCATTATAGTCCAAACATCCAGAGGACCTCAGATTGGGAACTGCTGCTTGGAGTTTTTTGAACCCTCTCCTGTTCCTGGGGAAATGCAGCCTCTCCCCATGTCTTTCAGAAAGAGATTTTGCTTATTGGGTTCCAAAGGGTTAAAACAAAGGAGGTGGATTCCTAGAGGGGAAGAAAATGGCCAATCAGAAGCCTCCTGCAGGCAAGGCCCCTCCTCTTCTGGCCATGTGGAACTCTTCCTGGAGGGGGAGGAGTGTCTGGGTGAGCCTTGGGACTAGGTTTCCTGACTTGGGGAGAGAGAGAGCGAGCCTTCCTGCCTGCCTGCCTGCCTGCCTTCCTTCCTTCCCAGGAGGGGAGATGGCTCTCCTGCCCACGCTGGAGCCTGGCTGCAAGGACAGGCCGCAGGAGGGAAGGCAGCCCGGTGCTTCAGGCCCAGAGCCAAGCCAGGACCCTCACCCTGCCTTTCCTGCTGCTGCTGCTGCTGGGCATGGAGGGCAGTCCTGGGGAGAAGGAGGAGGAGGAAGCCTGCTTGTGGGGAAAAAGGAGGGCCTGCTGGGAGAGCCCCCACCTTCAGGGGCAGCGGAGCGCCAGAGCTTCAGGCAGTTCACCTACCAGGAGGCCCAGGGGCCCCGAGAGGAGAAGGAGGAGAAGGAACAACAGGTGAGAGAGAGAAGCTTGTCCCCACACTTGTATTGGGTGCCAGGAACGCTAATAATAATAATAATAATTAAGGTGGTCCCCTTGGTGATCGGCGCACAGGATGCAGTGCCTAAAGACCTTGGCCTGGACTTAAACACAATTGGCGCTGACAAAATTAGCATCTGCCACATGCAAAAGGCCATCCTACTTTAATCTGCAGGCATTATTCGCCGATACATCACACGGTCCTAGACACTTGGGAAGTGTCCGGTTTGTCATCCAATACAATAGCCAGCAGAGTAATCTTGTTTGCTGTGGACTCATCTTGTGTTTCTAATAATAATAATAATAATAATAGTAATTTGTTCTTCTATCTTACCACCATCTCCCCAAAGGGACTTGGGCGGCTTACCTGGGGACCAAGCCCAGCATAAACAAGTGCTCCAAGTAACATGCCTAAAACATATATCATGTAACAGTAAAATATAATTAGGACACTAAAACTGAAACAATAAAAAACATCTTTGAAAAACCTCAACAGACGCAGTACCCGGTAGCTAGGGAAAGTGGATGTGTTTAGGATTGATCGGGCAGGGCATGGGCTTTTGCAAGGCGAGCTGTAGGGCTGGGCCGAAATCAAAGTGCTGGGGAATCAAAACCATAAGCTAGGGTAGGGTTGGACAGTCCTAATCAGGCGCTAAACCGTTATTAGTTGGCAATTTGGCTTTAATGTATTTTTATCCATACATATTTTAATCTTGTATTGTTGTTGGTTGTTTTAATTTGTAATGTAGCATTGAATACTTGCTGTAAGCCGGTTTGAGTCCCTCTACGGAGGTGAGAAGGTCGGGATACAAATGTTTTTTTAAAAATAAACAAACCAGTTGCCGGGAAAAGTGGGCATGTTCAGATTTGATAGGGCAAAGGCTTGTGCAAAAGTAAAAACTGGAGGCCTGCGCTGGAAATGAAGTGCTAGAAAGTCAACCATAAATTGGGTATTGGGCAGTCTTAGACCATTATTCAAAGGCACATTGGAACACCTCTTTCACTCTTCAAGCTTCTGATCTTTTCTATCTGTGTGCCTTTGGTGTTTTTTTAGGCGGAGGACTTGTGTGCAGAAGTGGCCACCACATTGGAAAGGCCTCCCTCCACCTCCAGCCGGATGGCAGATTGTGCAGGACAAAGGGATTCACCCAGCTCCACAAGTAAATACCAAGGGACACTTAGATCACTTTCCTCCACTCCTTTTGAGTTTTTTGTGGCTCAATGCACACATATATGTTTGAAAGGGATCTAGGAGCCTTTGAATACGCAGGTTCTACCCAACATAGAATCATAGAGTTGGAAGATACTTCGTGGGCCATCCAGTCCAAACCCCATTCTGCCAAGAAACAGCAAATACACATTCAAAGCACCCCAAACAGATGGCCATCCAGCCTCTGTTTAAAAGCCTCCAAAGAAGGAGCCTCCACCACACTACGGGACAGAGAGTGAGTGAGAGAGAGAGTGAGTGAGAGAGTGTGTGTGTGTGTGAGAGAGAGAGTGTGTGAGAGAGTGTGAGAGAGAGTTTGTGAGAGAGAGTGCGTGTGTGAGAGAGAGTGAGAGTGAGTTCCACTGCTGAACAGTTCTCACATTCAGGAAGTTCTTCCTCATGTTCAGGTGGAATCTCCTTTCCTGTAGTTTGAAGCCATTGTTCCATTGCATCCTAGCCTCTAGGGCAGCATAAAACAAGCTTCCTCCCTCCTCCCGATGACTTCCCCTCACGTATTTTTACATGGCCCTCATCATGTCTTCTCTCAGCCTTCCTTTCTGCAGTTCTTTTAGCCGCTCCTCATATGGCTTGTTCTCACCCTCCTCTGGACACATTCCACCATATACATCTTTCAATCGCAGTGCCCAGAATTGGACAGTGTGTGATTCCAGGTGTGATCTGACCCAGGCAGAATAGAGGGGGAGCATGACTTCCCTGGATCTATAGACAGTAGACTCCTTATTTATGCAGGCAAAAATCCCATTGCCTTTTTGGCTGTCTCATCACAGTGTTGACTCATGTTTGTTGTCCAAAAAGATCTTTTTCACACATACTGCCACCGAGCCTTACATCCATCCCCCATTCTGTATCCTTCCCCCCTCTTTTTTCTGCCTAAGTGGAGTATTTTGCATTTGTCCCTGCTGAACTTCATTTTGTTTGTTTTGGACAATCATCTCTCTAATCTGTTAAGATCATTTTGAATTTTACTCCTGTCTTCTGGGGTATTAGCTATTAACAACCAAGTAGGAACAGTAAGAACAGGCCAGGGAACAACCAACTGGTTCAAGATTGGGAAATGACTACGGCAAAGCTGTATACTCTCACCCAACCTATTCAACTTGTATGTAGAACACATCATATGACATGCGGGGCTTGATGAATCCAAGGCTGGAGTTATAATTGCTGGAAAAAACATGAACAACCTTAGATATGCAGAGGATACCACTTTGATGGCCAAAAGCGAGCAGGAGCTGAGGAGCCTTCTAACCAAGGTGAAAGAAGAAAGTGCAAAAGCTGTGTTGCAGTTAAACATCAAAAAGCCGAGATGATGGCAACCACACTGATTGATAACTGGCAAATAGAGAGAGAAAACATGGAGCCAGTGACATACTTTGTATTTCTAGGCACGAAGATTACTGCAGACGCAGACTGCAGCCAGGAAATCGAAGACGTTTGCTTCTTGGGAGGAGAGCAAGGACCAATCTTGATAAAATAGTGGACATCACACTGGCAACAAAGATCCACATAGTTAAAGCAATGCTATTCCCTGTAATAACGTTTGAATGCGAGAGCTGGACTATAAGGAAGACTGAGTGAAGGAAGAAATATGCTTTTGAACTGTGGTGCTGGAGGAAAGTTCTGAGAGAAGATCCATCCAGTCCATACTCCAGGAAATAATGCCCGAGTGCTCACTGGAGGGAAGAATATTTAGATGCAAAGACGAAGTAGTTTGGCCAGATCATGAGAAGACAGGAAAGCTTGGGGAAGACAATGATGTTGGGAAAAATGGAAGGAGACAGGATGAGGGGCCGACCAAGGGCAAGATGCATGGATGGTATCCTTGAAGTGACTGGCTTGACCTTGAAGGAGCTGGGGGTGGTGACGGCTGACAGGGAGCTCTGGCGTGGGATGGTCCATGTGGTCACGAAGAGTTGGCAGTGTCTGAACGAATAAACAACAACCCAAGTTGGTGGCATCTGTAAACCTAAACGTTTATTTCTCCCCAATCACTTCCCTTAAAAAAACCCCAAATAAAACAACATCTGGGTTGTGAGGCTGTTCCTGGCCAAAGTAGATCAAAGTGGTCATCAGTCTGGATATCATGAATTCCTACGAGGGGCAGCTTAGGGAGCCAGGTATGGTCAGCCTGGAGAAGAGCAGGTTAAGAGGGGAATATGTTGAAAGGATGTCATATTGATATACATATTGTTATGCTATTCCCATAATGAGAACCTATTTTGAGTGCCAGGTAGCTTAGGTACAGTTTTCTCTCCACAATATCCACCAAAAAAAGCAGGGGGCTGGGTGGGAATAAATTCGTCAAAAAGCCCAGTGGGATTCAGGGTGTATAAAAGGCTGAAGTCTCCAGGCCAGAGGTTGTTGCTGATGTCAACTGCTCTCAAAGTGGCTTTGACTAAGGAATGAAAGGCCGCAAGGTACCCTTTTTATGTTTGACAGTGAAAGCTGCACAGTGCAGAAAGCCGGTTTGAAATGTGCTTGGGGGGAGTTTGGTGGATGCTGTCGACTCAAGAGGCAAATACATGGATAATAGAGAATTTAAGCTTGAATTCCTCCTAGAAGCCAAGATGTTTAAACTGACATAGTTGTAATGTGGCCATATCACGATTACGCAGGACTTACTAGAGAAGACAAAAAGTCTTGCCTTCCATAATTGAATCCTAGAATCATAAAATAATAGAATCCTAAAATTCAAGGATTCAAGGGCCAATTCAAGGGCCATCCAGTCCCAGCTCCCTGCCAGGCTGGAATACATTTCCAAAGCACTCCTAATGGTTGACCATCCAGCCGCTGTTTAAAAACCTCCAGAGAAAGACACTCCACCACACTCTCAGGTTGCAGCATACTCCATTGTTGAACAGCTCTTACCATTAGAAAGATGCTACCACCAGAAATGGAGACCATGGCCAATAAAATGACCTCGCCTTTTCTCTTCCTACAGGAGGTGAATCAGAACCAACACATACTGGCTTAACTCTTCCTTTGGATGTACGCAGCACACCTTCTGTGACACCAGGTCAGGTAAGTGAGAGAATCCCTGATGGGCCAAGAAGGGCTCAGGCTTCCGGTGTCCTCTCCTCATTGCCATTTTCCCCTCTTTGCCTGTAGCAAAGTCCCTCTGTCAAGATTGACGTCTATATCGGCCACCAGAAGGGGGTTTTCTGGCTGGGATCAGCTTTTCCTGCTTACCAATCATGTTTCTCAGCCCTGGTGACCTTCCAAGAGGTGGCCGTGGCTTTCAGTGAGGAGGAGTGGGCCCTGCTGAATCCGGACCAAAGGGCCTTGCATCAGGAGGTCATGGAGGAAAATCTGGAGACTGTGTCTTTTTTAAGTAAGGCCCCCTCTTTTATAAGGTAGTATTAGACACAACATGATATAGCCACATAATATCACTTAAAGGGTGGGGTGGGGAACTCCCTAGGTTTGGCATAGGTTTACAGCAGGATTAAATAACATTAAGTTTACCATTCAACTATAGCACCTTTCTGTAGATGTAATGTAATGTGGAGGGGGGCAGAAACTCCCAAGTGTCATTTTTGTAATCAAACACATTGTTAAACAGGTTGAAAAGAAACTGGTTGTTTCTATCCTTTTGTCCAACAGATGTCATTTTTTCTATTGCTCTTGTTGTTGTGTCCCGTGACATTTCCATTTTATGCCAAGCCTCAGACTAACCTATCACAGTGGTTTTTTAAGGTTGATATGGTGTGACTTGCCCAAGGTCACCCAGTAGGTTTCCATGGCTGAGCAAGGAATGGAATATAGTGCCTAGAAGAGCCATATCCCCAATGGCTTTTCACCTTTTTCCTAATGCTTATCTATTTGCAATCAAACAAAAAGACACTCTTTTTTCACAGTTGATCAGATCAATCCCTAACTATAGCATGTGCCCTGTATATTTATATCCATGGTTTCACCCACCTGAACCTTGAGGAAATTGGTATTTACGACATGATTTTATAGTTTTCTACCCCTGGAAGTTAGCATTTAGTCTTGCTAAAGAGGGTACATCCAGGTCTAATTGTTGGAGGTAACAGAAAAGTAGATTTTCAGATAAATGAAGGAAACTCTTGAAGTGAGAGAAGTCCAACGATGGGATTGATTCCCTAAATTGCTAGTGAGCACTTTAATTATACCTATTAAGATTTTGTTTTTTAAAATATGTGTTCTTATTTTTTTGTTGTTAAGCAACTCACAGCAAAGGAGAATCATCTCAGTACCGGGACTGTGGAGAGAATCAGGAGCTGTTCCTCTCTGGTGAGCAAGCAACGTCCACTAAGAGGAAGTCCTACAAGTGCTTGGAGTGCGGGAAATGTTTCCATCACAAGCAAAGCATGGCTTACCATCAAGCAACGCACACCAGAGATAAAAGGTTCAAATGCTTGAAGTGTGGAAAGGGTTTCATTCAGAAGATAAAGCTCACCTATCACCAAGCTACTCATAGTGGGGAGAAGCCATTTAAATGCTTGGACTGTGGAAAGCGTTTCACTCAGAAAGCAAGCCTCACGTATCATCAGGCTTCTCATACTGGGAAGAAGCCATTTAAATGCTTTGAGTGTGGAAACAGTTTCAGCCTTAAGAGTATCCTCACCCGTCATCAAGCTATGCATACTGGGGAGAAACCATTGAAATGCTTGGAGTGTGGAAAGAGTTTCACTCATAAGTTAAGCCTCACCTGTCATCAAGCTACGCATACTTGGGAGAAGCATTTTAAATGCTTGGAGTCTAGCGAGAGTTTCACTCAGAAGATACACCTGACTAAATATCAGGCTATTCATACTGGGGAGAAGCCATTTAAATGTTTGGAGTGTGGGAAGAGTTTCATGCGGAAGACAAGCCTCAGCAATCATCAAGCTACTCATACTGGGGAGAAGCCATTTAAATGCCTGGAGTGTGGAAAGGGCTTCATTCAGAAGAGACATCTGACTTATCATCAAGCTACTCATACTGGGGAGAAGCCATTCAAATGCTTGGAGTGTGGGAAGAGTTTCACACGGAAGATGGGCCTCACCAGACATCAAGCTACTCATACTGGGGAAAAGCCATTTAAATGCTTGGAGTGCGGGAAGAGTTTCATGCGGAAGATAGGCCTCACCAATCACCAAGCTATTCATACTGGGGAGAAGCCATTTCAATGCTTGGAGTGTGGAATGTCTTTTATTCTGAAGGCACACCTCACTTCTCATCAAACCATTCACTCGGGGGAGAAAATCTTTAAATGTTTAGAGTGTGGGAAGGGTTTCACTCAGAAATCAAGCCTCACCTATCATCAAGCAGTCCATTCTGGGGAAAAGCCATTTAAATGCTTGGAGTGTGGAAAGAGTTTCACTCATAAGTTAAGCCTCACCTATCATCAAGCTATTCATACTGGGGAGAAGCCATTTAAATGCTTGCAGTGTGGAAAGTCTTTTATTCGGAAGGGACATCTCACTACACATCAAAAAATTCACTCGGGGGAGAAACCCTTTCAATGCTTGGAGTGTGGAAAGAGTTTCTCTCAGAGAACAAGCCTCACACATCATCAAGAAATCCATTCTGGGGAGAAGCCATTTCAATGCTTGGAGTGTGGGAAGTCTTTTATTCGGAAGGGACATCTCACTACACATCAAAAAATTCACTCGGGGGAGAAAACCTTTAAATGCTTGGAGTGTGGAAAGAGTTTCACTCATAAGTTGAGCCTCACCTATCATCAAGCAGTTCATTCTGGGGAGAAGCCATTTAAATGCTTGGAATGTGGAAAGTCTTTTATTCGGAAGGGACAGCTCACTACACATCAAACAGTTCACTCGGGGGAGAAACCCTTTAAATGTTTGGAGTGTGGTAAGGGTTTTACTCGGAAAATAAGCCTCACCTATCATCAAAGAGTCCATTCTGGGGAGAAGCCTTTTAAATGCTTGGAGTGTGGGAAAGGCTTCATTCAGAAGACTAGACTCACTTCTCATCAAACAATTCACTCGGGGGAGAAAACCTTTTGTGGTGAATTGTCAAAATAGCAATGTGATTTCAGGAAATATGTTCATTGGTTTTGATATGTGTAAATATGAAAAACAGGGAAATCCTTTGCCTAAACCTAGTCAACGCAGTAGCAGATACATCCTTACCATGATTGACTATGCAACTTGATATCCAGAAGCTGTGGCATTGTCTAACATCGAAACATCTACAGTAGTGAATGCCTTACTATCCATATGGGGAAGAACAGGCTATCCTAAGGAGTTAGTCTCAGATTTAGGAACTCAATTTACATCTAGACTAATGGAGAAGCTGTTAGAGATGTCTGGTATTCGTCATTTAACATCTTCAGCATACCATGTACAAACCAATTGGCTTGTAGAAAATCTAAACAAGACCCTGGTGAAAATGATAGAGGCCTACAGTCAGCATAATCCAAATGACTGGGACTAGAAATTGCAACAGCTCCTGTTCACCTACCGAGAGGTCCTCCAAGGCAGTACAGGCTACAGTCCATTCGAGCTTTTGTATGGCTGACAAGTCTGTAGACCACTTGTATGGCTGACAAGTCTGTAGACCACCTTGTGAGGCAGCACTGGGAGATGTATCTGGAGGAAGAATCCATTCCAGTGATCCAGTACATCAATGATCTTCAAGCGACCATTGAGACGGTCCGAGACATCGCGAGGATCAACTTAATGTCGGCGCAGCAGAAACAGAAGTCGCGGTACGACGTAGAGGTGAGGTGCCGGAGTTTCAATGTTGGTGATGAAGTACTGTATCTGAACCCCATAAAATCCAACAAACTTCAGCTAGACTGGACTGGTCCTTGGAAGGGGACCAGGAAATGTAATAGTATTAACTATTTGCTTTTGGACGAACAATCTAGTGTTGAAAAACTGGTGCATGTTAACCTTTTGAAACCATATGTAACCAGGGAAGCCAATGTATGTCTGGTTGTCTCAGGGGAAGGGAATGGGACATTTTCCTTCTGGGAGCGCAACAGAGAAGCTTTTAGAAATGTCAACCAGGTAAAGGTTGACGAAGGGTTATCCCTAGAGCAACAAGCCCAAGTTAAGGGAATACTTAACAAATATTGTAAAATGTTTTCCAACCTTCCAGGTACAGTGGAAGGAATGCAGCATAGGATCATCACTGGTGATGCACTACCCATTGCATCCACTCCGTATAGAGTTACAGGTCATTTGATACAGTGCATTGAAAGGGAAATATGTGAAATGTTGGAAATTGGCATTATAGTTCCATCTAGCAGCCCATGGGCTTCAACTATTGTGTTGTACGTAGCTTTGGTCTGGAGTGTTATCAGTACGCTGATGACACCCAGCTGGTGCTGCGGATGGAAGGCCGGCCGGACTCCGTACCTGATTCTTTCCATCAGTGGCTTGAGGCTATGACTGGATGGCTACGGTCCAGCCGGTTGAAGGTGAATCCTTCGAAGACGGAGATCTTGTGGCTGGGTCGTCTGGGTGGGGGGAATGCCGGCTGCCTACACTGGATGGCGAGGTACTATGCCCGTCATCATTAGTAAAAAGTTTGGGGGGTCCAATTGGACCCATTGCTGACCATGGAGACTCAGGTCTCCACGGTCAGCAAAATCGCATTTTTCCATCTGCGCCAGGCTAGGCGGCTGGCGCCCTACCTATCCGTGAACGATTTGGCCACGGTGATCCAGGTGATGGTCATCTCGAGACTGGATTACTGTAACGCCCTTTACATCGACCTACCTCTGAGGGTGACCCGGAAGCTCAAGCTAGTGCAGAATGCTACGGCATGTCTTCTTGCCGGGGCTCCGGCGAGAAGTCACATCACACCTATACTGCGGCAACTGCACTGGCTACTAATTGAGTACCGGATCTTCTTCAAAGTTTTGGTCCTAACCTTTAAGGCCTTGTATGGTCTTGGGCCAGTGTACTTAAGGGACCGCCTCTCCCCATATCTATCCCAGAGATCCCTGTGCTCCGGCGAACAAAATCTCCTCAATGTCCCCTCTATTCGACAATATCGTTTGTCAACAATGAGACAAAAGGCATTTTCGGTGGTTGCACCAACGTTGTGGAATGCGCTACCAGAAGAAGTTAGAGGAATTAGAGAACTGTCTTCATTCTGTAGAGTTTGTAAGACGCTCCTCTTGCGTTTAGCATTCCCGTCTGAGTAGAGTGGTTATATTGTTGCGTAGTTTTGAAACTATGTAGTGCTAGTGATAATTTTTAGATCAATTTTGTAGTTTTACCCTATAGTTTTATTCTCTGTTTGTATTTTATACTGCTGTAAACCGCTCCGAACTTCTAGAAGGAGCGGTCTAGAAGCTGAAATAATAAATAATCCAGAAACCAGACCATACAATACGGTTCTGTGTTGACTATCGGCTCTTAAACAAGGTAACACAGCCTGACACCTATCCCATGCCCAGATTAGATGATTTACTGGAACGTATGGGAGGGGCAAGTTGCATCAGCAGTCGGGATTTAACATAGTAACCGACTCACTTTCCAGGAGACCTTAAGGAGAGTTAAGATTATGCCGATATACCATTATCTGGAACAGGTGGACATTTGGTTTGTATGATCTTGATACTGTTATTATAGTGCATGTTACTCACAATCATTCTGAGATTACTTTTGACAACTCTAGATTAGAGAAGTCAAAAATAATCCAGATGGGTTGGGAGGTGTATGGTGAAGTGTCAAAATAGCAATGTGATTTCAGGAAATATGTTCATTGGTTTTGATGTGTGTAAATATGAAAAACAGGGAAATGTGTAAGCATTTGAATGTTTATATATTGTATGTTGATATAAACTTGTTTTGAAATTGCTTTATTTAAAGATGGGTGTATGTAAACAAAATGCTCAGCTAATGTATAAGTTTTAGATAGGAGTTGGACAGTGGCTCCAAGCATTGCCACAGCAACCTAGCTCCATGTTGAGGGAAAGGGGTGGAGCTAATTGTCACTTGGTTTTAAAAAACAGTTAGTTAGGAGAAGTCTGTCAGCAGTCAATCAGTTAGCAGTGAGGTACTTAACTGAAGAAAACTAGAGAATTAGCTAAGGAATAGCTAATTTAGTTAGAACTCGGTCTTCAGGTGTAAATATACAAGTCCTTTTGGGAAAAGGAAAGGCTTGAATGAAAGTTAGGCTGAAACTGTGTTTTGTAACGTCTTACTAAGAGAATAGTCACATATTGTAACCATCAAGCATCTGTACTCTGGAAACCACCAAACATTTGTACTTTTGTAACCACTATGCTTTGTCACAAGAACGCTACAAAAAAACTAAGTTACTGTTTCTTCTGAGTGAAACTTGCTTCCAGCTAACTATGGATGCCATATAGCTGTTATAAACAATTCCTTTGGGCGGGGGGGGGGGGGGGAGGCAACTCCCGAAAAATCCAGTAAAATAAATAAATAAATTTCCAAGCAGAGAGGCTCAATTTGTTTCTTGGAAACCTGAGAGGGGGCTGCTAGGAGGGGGGGAAGACTGCCAATTTCCCACGGCACACCTGATAATCGCTCAGGGCACACTAGTGTGCCACGGCACACTGGTTGGGAAATACTGATCTAGAACAGTGTTTCCTAACTAGTGTGCCATGAGCAATCATCAGGTGTGCCATGGGAAATTGGAACCTCCAATACCCTTTCTTCCCTCTCCTGCTGAACACTTTTTCTTCTCCACTCGGGCTCCCTTCTTCCCAGCCTCACTCTGCTTGCTTTGCCTCGCTTTGCTCATGCTGCCGCTTCTGCGGGAGGGGGGAAGACGTGACCCGTGCGGGCGCTACTGCGCAGACTCGCCCCACGTCTTCCCATTCCCCTCCACAGTGTTCTCTGGATATAGGTGAACTACAACTCCAAAACTCAAGGTCAATGCCCACCAAACTCTTATAGTATTTTCTCTTGGTTATGGTAGTTCTGTGTGGGAAGTTCGATCCCATTCCATCATTGGTGGAGTTCAGAATGCTCTTTGATTGCGGGTGAACTGTAACTCCCAGCTGTTGAGCAAGACCTTCGTGTGTGTCTTTCTGCCGTTCCTGCAAGGATATCTATGTTGTGTTCATTGAAACAGGCCCAGGTTTCACACTGAGTGTATAAATACATTAAAAAACATATTAACTATATGTATTACTGTGTTAGAGTGTCATTTTGGTTGGTCGTGTGCCCCAGGATTTTGTAAATGTAAAAAATGTGCTGCGGCTCAAAAAAGTTGAAAAACACTGATCTAGAAGACCTCAGTTTGGGAACTGCTGCTTTGAGGTATTTGAACCCCCTCCTGTTCCTGGGAAAATGCCTTGGAAGCAGCATCTTCCCATGTCTTTTCAAAAGGAGGGTTTGCTCTAGGTCTTCCAAAGGGTTAAAGCAAAGGAGGTGGATTCCTAGAGGGGAATTGAATGGCCAATCAGAAGCCTCCTGCAGGCAAGGCCCCTCCTCTTCTGGCCATGTGGAACTCTTCCTGGAGGAGTGGCCGAGTGAGCCTTGGGTAGTTTCCTGACTTGGGGAGAGAGAAAGTGCGCCTTCTTTCCTTCCTTCCTTCCTGCGCCTGCCTGCCTGCCTTCCTTCCTTCTCAGGAGGGAAGATAGCTCTCTTGCCCATGCTGGAGCCTGGCTGCCAGGAGGGAAGGCAGCCCGGTGCTTCAGGCCCAGAGCCAAGCCAGGACCCTCACCCTGCCTTTCCTGTTGGTGGGAATGGAGGGCAGTCCTGGGGAGAAGGAGGAGGAGGAAGCCTGCTTGTGGGGAAGGAGGTGGGCCTGCTGCTGCTGGGAGAGCTCCCACCTTCAGGGGCAGCAGCAGAGCGCCAGAGCTTCAGGCAGTTGACCTACCAGGAGGCCCAGGGGCCCCGAGAGGCCTGCAGCCGCCTCCACTCTCTCTGCCGCCTGTGGCTGAAGCCTGATGAACATACAAAGGCGGAGATGCTGGACCTGGTGGTCCTGGAGCAGTTCCTGGCCCTCCTTCCTGCGGAGATGGGGCGCTGGGTGAGGGAATGCGGGGCAGAGACCAGCTCCCAGGCCGTGGCCTTGGCTGAAGGCTTCCTCCTGAGCCAGGCCAAGGAGAAGGAGCCACAGGTGAGAGAGAGAGAAGCTTATCCCCACACTTGCATAGGGTGCCAAGAACGATTATTATTATTATTAAGGTGCTCCCCTTGGTGATCGGCAAACAGGGTGCAGTGCCTAAAGACCTTGGCCTGCACTTAAACACAATCGGTGCTGACAAAATTAGCATCTGCCAGATGCAAAAGGCCACTCTACTTGAATCTGCACGCATTATTTGCCGATACATCACACAGTCCTAGACTCTTGGGAAGTGTCCGACGTGTGATCCAATACAATAGCCAGCAGAGTGATCTTGTTTGCTGTGGACTCATTTTGTTGTGTTTCAAATAACAACAACTTTGTTCTTCTATCCCACCACCATCTTCCCAAAGGGACTTGAGGTGGCTTACATGGGGACCAAGCCCAGCATAAACAAGAGCTTCAAGTAACATATTTAAAACATATATAACGTAACAGTAAAATATAATTAGCACACTCAAACTAAAACAATAAAAACCATCTTTGAAAATCCTCAACAGACACCGTAACCAGAAACCAGGGAAAGTGGGCGTACGCGGGATCGATCGGGCAGGGCATGGGCTTGTGCAACACAAGCTGTAGGGCTGGGCCGAATGCAAAGTGCTGGGGAATCAAAACCATAAGCTAGGTTGGACAGTTCTAATCAGGTGCTAAACCGTTATTCAAGGCACGTAAACCAGTGGCTGGTAAAAGTAGGCATGTTCAGATTTGATAGGGCCAAGGCTTGTTGTGGAAACACAATAACTGGAGGGCTGGGCTGGAAGTGAAGTGTAGGAAGTCAACCATAAATTAGGTATTGGGCAGTCTTAGACCATTAGTCAAAGGCACATTGGAACATTCAAGTTTTCAAGTTTTTCTTGAAGGTGGACAGAGTGGGGGCTAATATGGTCTTCCTGGGGAGAGAGTTCCAGAGCCAGGGGCCACTACTGAGAAGGCCCTCACCCTCATCCCCACCAACCACGCTTGGGACAGAGGTGGGAGCTAGAGAAGGAGCTCCCCGGCAGATCTTAGAATCTGTGCAGGTTCATAGATAAAAGATACGATCATGGAAGATAAGCAGGACCCAAACTTTGAGTCTTTGTGGTTTCATTGAGCCACAAAGACTCAAAAGGAGGCTTTGAAGGTAATAGCCTGCACTTTGAATTGGGACCGGAATCTTATCATGAAGCAAGCCAAACTCCAAATCCCTCCCTCACCTTTCACTCTTCAATCTTCTGATCTTTTCTATCTGTGTCCTTTTGGTGTTTTTTCAGGCGGAGGACTTGTGTGCAGAAGTGGCCAACGCATTGGAAAGGCCTCCCTCCATCTCCAGCCGGATGGCAGATTGTCCAGGACAAAGGGAATCACCCAGCTCCAGAAGTAAACACCAAGGGACACTTAGATCACTTTCCTCATATGTCATATTGCTATACATATTATTATGCTATTCCCATAATGAGAACCTATTTTGAGTGTCAGATAGCTTAGGTCAGGGCTGTCCAACTGGCAGCCCGGGGTCCGTATACGGCCCGCAGCCCCTTCCCTGCGGCCCCCTAAGCTTTTTAATAAAAAAAGGAAAAAAATTTAAAAAGAAAAAAAATACCTACTTCCGGATTCGGGATGGAGGAGGCGGGCCTATGGAGGAAGAAGGGAAGCGCTTCCCTTCCTCCTCTTTAGGCCTGCCTCCTCCCCCCCGGCGTTCTCGATTGGTGCGCCGGGGGGAAAGGCGGGATGGAGGAGGCGGGCCTATGGAGGAAGAAGGGAAGCACTTCCCTTCCTCCTCCGTCCCGCCTCTCCCCCCGGCACACCAATCGGGAACTCCGGGGGGGGGGGGGAGGGAAGGAGGCTATTCCCTCAACCTCCTTCCCCTTCCCCGGAGAAATTCAGGTAACAAACCAGGGCTTTGACACAGGAGCAGTTCCATCTTTCAACGAGCCCTGCTCCAAAAGTTAGCAAAGAACCCAGGAGGTATGGAAACGGGGGCCGAGGCTGTCCCTGTGTTGCTTTTGTGTGCAAACAGCTGCCTCGGCCTCGCCATTTGACCTTCCGCTGCCTCTCCAAGCGAGACGAAGAAGCAGCAGCAGCAGCAACCCTGAGTGCTATCTCCTATTTTGCTCTGCTCTGCTGGGACCTCCATCTCCCTGCCTTTCTTCCTCTCCATCGCCCCCAAACTTTGCCTAAACTCTCGTTTCACCCTCCTCCTCCTCTTTCTCGCTAGCCCAGAGCTGTAACGTTTTAGCCAGAGACAGATCTCTCTGTGCAAAGACACAGAAAAACCCCATATAAAAAACTAGAAGAGAGCCTCCTTTTCCCTTGTGTATCTATCTCTCCCCCTTTCTCTTCCTCAGGAAGGGGACAGGGAAAAGAGGAGCCCAAAGGCAGGGAGAGAGGGAGACTCACACTACCTCGCTTTCTCTCTTAACACACACACACACAGAGGAGGAAGGGGGGGGGCAGGAATTAAAAGGACACGAGGCTGTTTATCACCAACATGCTGCCTGGCCTCAGACCTTAAAAAGAGGACTGCAAACCCATGGCTGGCATGTCTTTGTCAGTTTCACCTGTGAAACCCTCACACTAAGTGGCACAAATCGAGGGGAGGAAGGAGGGAAGGCAGGCAGCGAAGAAAAAAAGGTTTGGATGTGGAAAGAGGGAGAAAATAATAAAGGGGAACCTAGGAGGGTTGAGAGAGGCAAAGGAGGGCAATCACGTGAAGAAGAAAGTTGCTTGGGCTCCTCCTTCCTCCTAGCATCCCCCCCCCCTTCACTCCTTTTGACCGAGTTGAGGGAGAGAGTAAGTTTAGACATCTTGGCTTCTAGGAGGAATTCAAGCTTAATTTCTCTATTGTCCATGTATTTGCCTCTTGAGCCGACGGCATCCACAAAACTCCCCCAAAGCACATTTCAAGCCAGCTTTCTTCACTGTGCAGCCTTCACTGTCATACATAAAAAGGAGCCATGGCGAGAGGTTGGAAGGAGAGGAGGGGGGGGGGGGCAAAAGGTGCCTGGCTTGGTTGCCTTCTATTGGATCGCTCGCGTGCACCTTCCTCTCCCCAGTCCTTCCCACTTCCTCCTTTCCTACCCCAGTTTTCCCCTCTTTTCCAACACCCCCTTCCCACTCCTGTCTTTCATTTTTCTAGTTCAGAATGCTCTTTGATGGCAGAGGAACTATATATCCCAGCAGCTCCCAAATGCCAAGGTCTGTTTTCCCCAAGCCTCTCCAGTATTTTCTATTGATCATAGGAGTTCTGTATGCCAAGTTTGAATCAATTCCATGGTTGCATGAGTTCAGAATGCTCATTGATGGTAGAGGAACTATATATCCCAGCAACTCCAAAATGCCAAGGTCTATTTTCCCCAAGCCTCTCAGTATTTTCTGTTGATGATGGGAGTTCTGTATGCCAAGTTTGAGTCAATTCCATGGTTGCATGAGTTCAGAATGCTCTTTAATGGCAGGAGAACTATACATCCCAGTAACTCAAATATCAAGGTCTGTTTTCCCTAAGCCTCTCCAGTATTTTCTATTGATCATAGGAGTTCTGTATGCCAAGTTTGAGTCAATTCCATGGTTGCATGAGTTCAGAATGCTCATTGATGGTAGAGGAACTATATATCCCAGCAACTCCAAAATGCCAAGGTCTATTTTCCCCAAGCCTCTCCAGTATTTTCTGTTGATGATGGGAGTTCTGTATGCCAAGTTTGAGTCAATTCCATGGTTGCATGAGTTCAGAATGCTCTTTAATGGCAGGAGAACTATACATCCCAGTAACTCAAATATCAAGGTCTGTTTTCCCTAAGCCTCTCCAGTATTTTCTATTGATCATAGGAGTTCTGTATGCCAAGTTTGAGTCAATTCCATGGTTGCATGAGTTCAGAATGCTCATTGATGGTAGAGGAACTATATATCCCAGCAACTCCAAAATGCCAAGGTCTATTTTCCCCAAGCCTCTCCAGTATTTTCTGTTGATGATGGGAGTTCTGTATGCCAAGTTTGAGTCAATTCCATGGTTGCATGAGTTCAGAATGCTCTTTAATGGCAGGAGAACTATACATCCCAGTAACTCTCAAATATCAAGGTCTGTTTTCCCCAAGCCTCTCCAGTATTTTCTGTTGATCATAGGAGTTCTGTATGCCAAGTTTGTTTCAATTCTATTGTTGTTGTAGTTCAGAATGCTCTTTGATGGCAGGGGAACTATACATCCCAACAACTCCCAAATGCCAGGAAAATAACCCAAAAACTCTCCACTGTTGGTTATGGGATTTCTGTATGCCAAGCTTGTTCAATTCAATTTTTGTTGGAGTTCAGAATGCCCTTTGATGACAGAGGTGTCAGGGATTATGTGTTAGGTTTTCCAAATATATAAAACACAAACCTAATCTTGCAGAGTAAAACAAAATGTAGCAGCTTCAGCTTAGCCCAGAAGTAATGTGGTCATTGAGAAAAACTCCATACCAAAAAGTCAACTTACTTTATTGTAAGTAAAATAAAATATCCATACAGGAGAGTCATAAAAGGGAGCCACAAAGGTAACTCAAAAATAATAAGCCACAAATGGAAGGATACAAAATGGAAAGGAGTATTTAAGGACATAACAATTAGACCCCCACCTTTCCCCAGGAATCTAATTGTTGAGCAACTCAACTGTACCTTGTAACACTGAAATTAACATCACTGAAAACACTTAAAGGTACAAATATAATTTTGTAACATAAAACTTTCAACTATAAATCCCAGCAACTACAACTCCCAAATGTCAAGATCAATTTTCTCCAAACTCCACCATTGTTCAAATTTGGGCATATTGAGTATTTATGCCAAGTTTGGTTCAGATCCATAGTCATTTGGGTTCACAGTGCTTTCCGGATGTAGGTGAACTACATCTCCCATAAATCACTGTCAATTCCTCCCAACCTCCTCCAGTATTTTCTGTTGGTCATGGGAGTTCTGTGTGCCACGTTTGGTCTAGGCCTGTAATTTGTGGGGGATCTCAGTGGCCTGTGGAAGTCAGAGCTGAATTGGTCGAAGGTACTGCAAATCCCATCATCCGTTGTCCATACTCCCCCAAACATATTGTTTTTGTGAATAATCACTATGCTTTAATTATGTTCAATTTGTAACAATGAAAATACATCCGGCATATTAGAGATTTGCATTAGAATTCATAAATATAGCAAAATTATTTATGAAGTAGCAACGAAAATATGGTTGGGGGTCACCACAACATGAGGAACCTTATTTAGGGGCCATGGCATTAGAAAGGTTGAGAACCACTGTGCTAAAGGGTCACGCCAGCCTCAGAAGCGGGCGATTTCGCCGCTTCTGAGGCTGGCGTGACACTTTAGCAGGAAGGGCGAAGCCATGGAGGGCTCCCCTTGGCTTCGCCCTCCCTCCTAAAGAGTCGTGTCAGCCTCAGAAGCGGGTGAAATCGCCCGCTTCTGCCGCCCCGGCATGACACTTTAGGATGAGGGGCGTGGCCAGGGGCATGGCCAGGGGTGGGGGTGAGGCCAGGGGCGGGGCGGGCCCCCAGGTCATCAGTGACCTGAATTCCGGCCCTTGGCTGGTTAGAAGTTGGACAGCCCTGGCTTAGGTACAGTTTTCTCTCCACAATATCCACAAAAAAGCAGGGGGGATGGGAATAAATTCCTCAAAAAAGCCCAATGGGGATCAGGGTGTATAAAAAGGCTGAAGTCTCCAGGCCAGATGATGTTGCTGCTCTCAAAGTGGCTTAGACTAAGGAATGAAAGGCCGCAAGGTCCCCTTTTTTATGTATGACAGTGAAAGCTGCACAGTGCAGAAAGCTGGCTTGAAATGTGCTTTGGGGGAGTTTTGTGGATGCCGTCCAAATATATGGACAATAGAGAAATTAAGCTTGAATCCCTCCTAGAAGCCAAGATGTCTAAACTGACATAGTTGTAATGTGACGTAACACAAAGAGTGTAGACAATATATCAAATTAACAAAAGTGTTATTTTTCAATGGTGATAATACACATTCATACACAAAAACATCAAAGTATTGATATAGGAATACACATATCAAGCATGCCCGCCGTGGGCTCCTACCCCATACGCCAATAGCATCAGTCAATGTCCAAGATACTTCGGATTTAAGGGAAAGAGTTCAAGGGTTCATTGAGTGAGAGTGGATTCCAGGTAAGAGAATAAAGGGGAGGAGGAGCACAAACCAACGGGTTGTGCCCAAGCCCAGTGGGTAGGCTCTCCTTCCAAAGGAGAGCTGGCAAGCTGTAGAGATGGTTTCAGCGGATTGATGAGTCGAGGAGTTGTTTGCAGGCAGAGCCCAGGAATGATTTCAATTCGGATTAGTAATGAGGATTATCGCTGGGCTGCCTTGGTATATCCGTGGGCCGACGGGGATAACGATCTACAATGGTCCCAACTCCCGTTTCGACCCTCCACAACGGGTCTTTCTCAAGGCCATAAATGATAGGCAAAGCAACTCAAATCCATCCTGGTGCAAATGCAAGGTCTGTAAACAATTGACCATAGTAAGTAAGCGGCTTGAAGTAAAATAGAAAGCACTCAAAAGCAACTCACAACTCCTCGACTCAGAGGGGATTGGTTGCCACTGAGGGAGTATTTGCATAAAGGACTCTGATTGGCCAGCATCCAAGAATCTAAGCCTCTTCATTCAAACAACATGATTGGTTGCCACTGACGGAGAATTTGCAAAACTGGCTCTGATTGGCCAGCTTCTAGATTCCATCATTCTAAGGTGACGCCTCAGGCAGTCACTGCGGCCAAAGCAATGACGGATCAGGACCAAACTTGGCACACAGAGGCCCAATGGCCCACTTCACAACCTGCTGTGGTTTAAGGCAGAATGGACCACGGATGATGGGATTTGCCGTACCTTCACCTTATTCACTTCCCAAATAACACTGTAGCCCCTATAAATCACAGACCAGGCCCAAAATTGACAGTAAGGCTACCTTAACTTACTTAACCTTAACTTGATTTTCCTGACTAAGCCTCACCTCATGGGATATTGTTAGGTTTCCTCTACTTGATTTTCCTGACTAGGCCCCCAACAATGACAGAACAAGACCAAACTTGGCACACAGACCCCCCAAGATGCACCCTACATCCTGGTGCAGTTTGAGGGAGGATGGACCATGGATGATGGGGCTTGCTGTACTTTAATTCACTTCCTTACAGCACTGTGGCCCACATCAATGATGAATGAGGACCAAACTTGGTACACAGAGGCCCAATGGCCCACTTTACAACCTGGTGTGGTTTAGGGCAGAATGGCCCACAAATGATGGGATTTGCAGTAACTTCACCCGATACATTTCCCACAGAACATTGTAGCCCCTAAAAATCACAGACCAGGCCCAAACTTGGCACACAGAGTACTCATCACCCACTCTACATCCTGGTGCAGTTTGGAGTGGGACAGACCGTGGATGATGGGACTTGAAGTACCTTCACTTACTTTCTGAGACCACTGTGACCCTCATCCAATTACCAAAAAAAAGCAAATAAACTACTAGGCAAATAGAGCCATTCTACATCCTGGTGCAGTTTCAAATAGGACGAACCATGGATGATGGGCCTTGAAATACCTCCACTCACTTCCAGAGACCACTGCAACCCTCATCCACTGTCTGATCAAGACCAAACTTGGCACACAGAGCCCTCATGACCCACTCTACATCCTGGTGCAGTTTGAAGGAGGATGGACTATGGATGATCGGACTTGAAGTACCTTCACTCTTCCTGAGACCACTGTGATCCTCATCCAATCACTGATCAAGACTAAACTTGGCACACATAACCGCTATGACCCCCTTTCTATCCTGCTGAAGTTTGGGGGAGGACAGACAATGGATTATGACATTTGTAGTACTTTCACACCCTTCAGTTCCCACAGACCTCTGTGGCCCCCAACAAAGACCGATAAAGACCAAACTTGCCACACAGAGCTCCCATGACCCACTCTACATCCTACTGCAGTTTGGAGGAGGGCAGACCACAGATGATGGGACTTGAAATACCTCCAGTCACTTCCCGAGACTGCTGCAACCCTCATCCAATGATTGATCAAGACCAATCATTGGATGATTGGCACACAGAGCCCTCATGACCCACTCTACATCCTGGTGCAGTTTGAAGGAGGATGGACCATGGATGATGGGACTTGAAGTACCTTCACTCTTTTCCTGAGACCACTGCGATCCTCATCTAATCAGTGATCATGACCAAACTTGGCACATACAGACCCCATGACCCACTCTACATCCTGGTGTAGTTTGGAGAAGGATGGACCATGGATGACGGACTTGAAGTACCTTCACTCACCTTCCGAGACCGCTGCGACCTTCATCCAATGAATGATCAAGACCAAATGTGGCACACAGAGTCCCCATGACCCACTCTACATCTTGGTGCTGTTTGGAGGGGGATGGATCATGGCCAATGGGACTTGCAGTACCTTACAACAACCACTAGGGTTATGAAATGGCAACAGTAAGATCAGTATCAATTTTTTTTAGGTCTACACAATCTATTAACGGTCTACACAATAAGTACTACACATAAGAGAGCAACACATCAAGATCTACACAACAAGAATTACACATACCACGTAGACATCTGATAAGGACCAACCTTGGCACACAATGCCTTTCTCAAATAACCCGGGCACCACCGGGTCCCCAAGCTAGTAGAATCATAAAATAATAGAATCCTAAAGTTGGAAGAGCCCACAAGGGCCATCCAGTCCCAGCTCCCTGCCATGCAGGAATACATTTTCAAAGCACTCCTAATGGTTGGCCATCCAGCCTCTGTTTAAAAACGTCCAGAGAAAGACACTCCACCACACTCTCAGGTTGCAGCATACTCCATTGTTGAACAGCTCTTACCATTAGGAAGATGGTACTACCAGAAATGGAGACCATGGCCAAAAAAAATTACCTTTTCTCTTCCTACAGGAGGTGAATCAGAACCAACATATACTGGCTTATCTCTTCCTTTTGATGTAGGCAGCACACCTTCTGTGACACCAGGTCAGGTAAGTGAGAGAATCCCTGATGGGCCAAGAAGGGCTCAGGCTTCTGGTGTCCTCTCCTCATTGCTATTTTCCCCTCTTTCCACCCAAGATGCCTGCAGCAAAGTCCTTGTGTCAAGATTGATGTCTATATCGGCCACCAGAAGCAACTGGTTTTCTGCCTGGGGTCAGCATTTCCTGCTTACTAATCATGTTTCTCTGCCCAGGTGACCTTCCAAGAGGTGGCCGTGTCTTTCAGTGAGGAGGAGTGGGCCCTGCTGAATCCGGACCAAAGGGCCTTGCATCAGGAGGTCATGGAGGAAAATCTGGAGACTCTGTCCTCTTTAGGTAAGGCCCCCTCTTTTATAAGATAGTATTAGTCACAACATGATATAGCCACATAATGTCATTTAAGCCGGGGGGGGGGGGGGGGTTGGGGCGGGGACCACGGGGACTAAGGATCTCCAGGTTTGGCATAGGTTTACAGCAGGATTAAAAAACATTAAGTTTACAATTCAACTATAGCACCTTTCTGCAGATGCAACATGATTTGGAGGGGGGCAGAAACTCCCAGGTGTCATTTTGTTTCTATCATTTTGTCCAGATGTCATTTTTTTCTATTACTCTTGTCGTCGTCGTTGTGTCCCCTGACATTTCCATTTTATGCCGAGTCTCAGACTAACCTATCACAGTGGTTTTTTAGGCTGATATGGTGTGACTTGCCCAAGGTCACCCAGTAGATTTCCATGGCTGAGCAGGGAATGGAATATAGTGCCTAGAAGAGCCATACCCCAATGCTCAAATCACTCCGATTTAGAAGTCATTCACTTTTTTCTTAATGCTTATCTATTTGCAATCATACAAAAAGGCACTCTTTTTTTTCACAGTTGATCAGATCAATCTCTAACTATAGCATGTGCCCTGTATATTTATATCCATTGTTTCACCCACCTGAACCTTGAGGAAAGTGGTATCTAGGACATGATTTTATGGTTTTCTACCCCTGGAAGTTAGCATTTAGTTTTGCTAAAGAGGGTACATCCAGGTCTAATAGTTGGAGGTAACAGAAAAGTAGATTTTCAGATAAATGAAGGAAACTCTTGAAGTGAGAGAAGTCCAACGATGGGATTGATTCCCTAAATTGCTGGTGAGCACTTTAATTATACCTATTAAGATTTTGTTTTTAAAAAAATATGTGTTCTCATTTTTTGTTGTCAAGCAACTCACAGCAAAGGAGAATCATCTCAGTACCGGGACTGTGGAGAGAATCAGGAGCTGTGTCTCTCTCGTCAGCAAGCAACATCTACTAAGAGGAAGTCCTACAAGTGCTTGGAGTGTGGAAAATGTTTCCATCACAAGCAATAGGCCTCACCTATCATCAAGCTACTCATACTGGGGAGAAGCCATTTAAATGCTTGGAGTGTGGGAAGAGTTACACTCAGAAGGCAGGACTCGTCTATCATCAAGCTACTCATACTGGGGAGAAGCCGTTTAAATGCTTGGAGTGTGGGAAGAGTTACACTCAGAAGGCAGGACTCGCCTATCATCAAGCTACTCATACTGGGGAGAAGCCATTTAAATGTTTGGAGTGTGGGAAGAGTTTCACACGGAAGATAGACCTCACCAGTCATCAAGCTACTCATACTGGGGAGAAGCCATTTAAATGCTTGGAGTGTGGGAAGAATTTCACTCAGAAGGCAGGACTCACTTATCATCAAGCTACTCTTACTGGGAGAAGCCATTTAAATGTTTGGAGTGTGGGAAGAGTTTCACACGGAAGATAGACCTCACCAGTCATCAAGCTACTCATACTGGGGAGAAGCCATTTAAATGCTTGGAGTGTGGGAAGAATTTCACTCACAAGGCAGGACTCACTTATCATCAAGCTACTCATACTGGGGAGAAGCCATTTAAATGTTTGGAGTGTGGGAAGAGTTTCACACGGAAGATAGACCTCACCAGTCATCAAGCTACTCATACTGGGGAGAAGCCATTTAAATGCTTGGAGTGTGGGAAGAATTTCACTCAGAAGGCAGGACTCACTTATCATCAAGCTACTCATACTGGGGAGAAGCCATTTAAATGTTTGGAGTGTGGGAAGAGTTTCATTCATAAGACAGACCTCACCAATCATCAAACTACTCATACTGGGGAGAAGCCATTTAAATGTTTGGAGTGTGGGAAGAGTTTCACACGGAAGATAGACCTCACCTATCATCAAGCTACTCATACTGGGGAGAAGCCGTTTAAATGCTTGGAGTGTGGGAAGAGTTACACTCAGAAGGCAGGACTCGCCTATCATCAAGCTACTCATACTGGGGAGAAGCCATTTAAATGCTTGGAGTGTGGGAAGAGTTTCACACGGAAGACAGACCTCACCAATCATCAAGCTACTCATACTGGGGAGAAGCCATTTAAATGCTTGGAGTGTGGGAAGAGTTTCACACGGAAGACAGACCTCACCAATCATCAAGCTACTCATACTGGGGAGAAGCCATTTAAATGCTTGGAGTGTGGGAAGAATTTCACTCAGAAGGCAGGACTCACTTATCATCAAGCTACTCATACTGGGGAGAAGCCATTTAAATGTTTGGAGTGTGGGAAGAGTTTCACACGGAAGACAGACCTCACCAATCATCAAACTACTCATACTGGGGAGAAGCCATTTAAATGTTTGGAGTGTGGGAAGAGTTTCACACGGAAGATAGACCTCACCTATCATCAAGCTACTTATACTGGGGAGAAGCCGTTTAAATGCTTGGAGTGTGGAAAGGGCTTCATTCGGAAGGCAAAGCTCGCAGAACACCAAAGAAGCCATACTGGGTAAAAACCCTTTCAATGTTTTGAGTGCGAAATCTCTTTTACAGAAAAAAGATGCAAAACACTCTGGGGAGAAGCCATTCAAATGTTTGGAGTGTGGGAAGGGTTTCGCATGGAAGTGAAAGCTCACACAACATCAAGGAATCCTTATTGGGGGGAATACATTTTAATGATTGGCGTGTGGAAGAAGTTTCAAACTGAAGAGAAGCCTACAGCGTCATCAAGTGAAACATATGAGAGAAAAAACACTTTAAATGCCTTGAGTGCGGAAAGATTTTTTGCCAGTAGAAACACCTCCTTTCTTTTCCCTCATCCAAACCATACAATAGAGAGGGATGACTTTAAAATAGTATTTATTTGTTACTGTTTCTTCATTCATGACCGAAATTTTAAAAATCTTTCTTTGTGAACTAACTGGATTCTTTTGATGGGGTGTGTGTGTGTGTGTGTTTGTGTGTGTATATATATATACACATATACACTAGCTTGGGGACCCGGCGCTGCCCGGGTTATTTGAAAAGGGTATTGTTTGTTTTTGGATGTTAGGTAATATCAGTTTGGTCATATATTATGCTATGTCTTAAGAAAACTCAATCTTAGTCTATTTTCCTTTTGAACTCTTTGAAGTTTTATTCATGTATGTAAAACAACCGAATAATTTTTTTTTTAAAAAAAACAACTCAATTTTGGTCCAGATCTGCCATTGGTGGGGGTCACAGTGGTGTCTGAAAATGGGTGAATGTGCTGTAAATCCTAAATTGCCGCACCTGATAAAAGAAGCACAATAATTTACCAGTGTAATTCAGAAAGGAATTTAAAAAATTGTAGTTGTGGTTCAGGGAATAACGTATTGCAGTGCACTAAAATGCCCCTAATAATGATAGGATCCCAGTCTCTGCGGCCTGATCTGGAGTTTCAAGTTAAGGAAGCCTTACTGTCTACTAATTCCTATCATAGTAGCCCAGGATCTGAGGCCTAGTCAGGATATTCAAGTTGAGGAAGCCTTACTGTTAATTCATTCATGCCCTTTCAGGCTCTTTATGTAGTAACTTGGGCCTTGTCAGGAAAATCAAGTTAAGTAAAGGATGCCTGAGAAATGTATATGCAGGTTTAAATTACCTCAAACAGGACAGTAATGTTTTCAGTACGTGAGGAATACCTCAAACAGCACAGGAATGCTCTCAGTACATCAGGAAACCCTCTGACTCTAGTGACATCCTCTCTAGAAGTGAGCGTTCCATTTCCAACTGAAAAAAACCTGTCAACTGGCTAACTGCCCAAACCACGTTTGCATCTCTTGAAGCTATATCTCCCTTTTATCTGCACAGCATGAATGATTGCTGTAAATGTGGGTCTGTCTTTGTACAGTATCATAGTAGCTGAGGCCTAGTCAGTAAATTCAAGTGGAGGAAGCCTTACTGCTAATTCATTCAGGCCCTTTCAGGCCCTGTTAAATCAGTCAGTTTCGGAAGCCCTGTTAATTCAGTCAGGCCCTTTCTTTTCCCCTCTCTGTCGCCATTCATAGGCGATATGCACTGCAGTAGAAAGTAGCCTGGGCCAATCAGAGTGCCTTTTGCAAATACTCCCTCTGTTGCAGCCAATCCAAGTTTGTTCATGATCAGTCACTTGATGAGGGTTACAGTGGGCTCGGGAAGAGAGTGGACGTACTTGAAATCTCATCATCCATGGTCTGCCCTCCTCTAAAGTGCAATAGGATGGTGTGTGGGTCATGGGGGCACTGTGTGCCAGGTTTGGTCTTAATTAGTCATTGGATGAAGGTCGCAGCGGTCTGGGGAAGTGAATAGAGGTACTTCAACTCCCAGCATCCATGGTTGTAAAGTGGGCCATTGGGCCTCTGTGTGCCAAGTGTGGTCCTGATCCATCATTGATGTGGGCCACAGTGCTGTAAGCAAGTGAATTAAAGTACTGGCAAGTCCCGTCATCCATGGTCCATCCTCCCTTAAACGGCACCAGGACGTAGAGTGGGTCTTCGGGGTTCGTTATGCAAATGTCCCTCAGTGGCAACCAATCATGTTGTTAGAATGTAGAGGCTGGGCGCCAACCCCCCACCCCCCCGGCAGTTTAGAATTTCAGAATGTTGGGTGGCTGGCCAATCAGACCATTATGCAAATGATCCTGCATTGGGAGCCAATCGAAACGCTGGCACATATTCCTCCACAAACACTGACTTTTATTATATCTATAGATATAGATAGATAGATAGAATGTACTGTTTTTAATTAATTTTTAGTTAACTCTTTTAATTAATTGTTTAATGCTTTTAATTATATTGTTGAATGTTTATAATTGTGACAGCACCGGATGGTGCTTGCTGTGAGGCCTCCCTGAATCCCCCCTCGGTGGAGAGAAGGACGGGTTACAAATGCAATAAATAAATAAATATAGCAAGAGATAGAGAGTTCCCAAAAATAACACAAAAAATAAGACTGTAGACCAGAAGCTTCTGATTTGCTGAACTGCTACTGCTACAACTGTTGCTACTGATTTAATGTATTGTTGAAGGCTTTCATGGCTGGAATCACTGGGTTGTGGTGTGTTTTCCGGGCTGCCTGGCCATTTTCCAGAAGCATTCTCTCCTGGCGTTTCACCTGCATCTATGGCAAGCATCCTCAGGGGTTGTGAGGTCTGTTGGACACTAGGAAATGGGGTTTGACCTACCTCAAACAGACAAGAGATCTTTCTCTCACCCTGGAAATTCCACATATATATTTAACCCCATTTTCCTAGTTTCCAACAGACCTCACAACCTCTGAGGATGCCTGCCACAGATGTGGGCGAAATGTCAGGAGAGAATGCTTCTGGAACATGGCCAGACAACCTGGACAAAACACAACAACCTGTTGCTGTTGATTTACCTTTTGAAAATGCTTTCTCCTTTTGGAAAATGTCCCCAACATTATTTAGTGGATTTAAATATATATCTAAAACAAACTCTGGCTCTTCAATGGCTTTCAGTCCCTGGCCAAACTTCCAGAACCTTCTCTCTTTCTCTCCCTGCTCAGCCATAATACAATAATGTGCTCCTCTTTTGAATCCTTTAATGATTGCTGAGCCACCCATCTTATGAATTCTTCCATTCTGAAATAGTTAAATAATCCAAAACAATCAGCCAGTAGGGTTAACTTCACCTTAAGCAATGAGGAATTCAAGTCATGCTAGGAGAAAAGGTCTAATGTGTTAATGACGAGTGATGGACGTATTCTTACACAAAACTGGATGTATTACTGGCATTCTTCACCATATCACTTGTTGAAATTTGGAGGGGGAGGAGTTTGCCATTTAGGCTGATTTGTTCATTGGGTGGAAGTTATAAGTATTCTGCTTCAAAGTAAATGCACACTGCTTTGGAGGACTATCTGTGTATTTACATTTCCCCGTAACATTCCTGTATAAACTGTTAGGTTTTATGGCACTTCCAGATGTGAAGAGTGATGATATTTCCTTCCCTCCCCAGCTCACTTCCCCAAAAGGAAAGGAATGGACACAATTACAGCCATATGACATCCTTAGTGTGAAGTAATGTGGTCACCACACTTTACACCTGAAGAATGCCTGAAGACGAGAGCCTTGTGGAAGTAATAATAATAATAATACTTTATTTATACCCTGCCACCATCTCCCCAAAGGGATTTGGAGTGTCTTACATGAGGCGAAGCCCAAAGTACAGCAAAGCAAATATACAACATAAATATAAACAGTAAAATATAATGAAAATAAAAACTAAAATACAAAGACAATATAAATAAGCGCACCAAACAATATAAAATCACAGTAATCAAAGTGGGCAGGGCGAGTTGCAAAGATTAAAAGTTGAAAACTGGGTAAGCAGGCCATGTAGTATATCTAGAAGAGGATCAAAGGATCTAGAACAGGGGTGCTCACACTTTTTCAGCATGCGAGCTAATCTTAAAGCAAACAAGTCCAAAAGATCTACCTGCCCCCGCCGCCGTGCGCTCCTGCGTGCTCCCGCTGCCGCGCGCTCTTGCTACTGCACATGCTCCTGCTGCTGTTTTCCACCCGCGCAGTGCTTCTTCCATCTGCAGGGCATTGCAGGAAGGAGAAAACACGAGGCGGGGCATCCAGAGGGAGCGCTCCGCCCTGCCTGTCTCGCCGGCAATGGAGGCTGCACAGCTGCTTCTGGACGAGAGAGAGGCAGGGCGCTCCCTCCAGAGGCCCCGCCTCGTGCTTCCTTCTTCCTGCAATGCCCCGCAGGTGAAAGAAGCACCGCGAGAGCGGAAGCCAGCAGCAGGAGCATGCGTGCGCGCAGGGTGTGCACACGCATGGCAGGAGCGCCCCATCCGGCTGGTGAGGCCCGAAGATCACCTGAAAGAGGGCTGAAGATCTACCTAATGAGCACCCCTGATCTAGAAGTAGATTCCTTTTGACCAGGGGAGACCCCTCACAACTATCAATGGCTGAAGCCCTTACACAGTCTTGTGTGAAGATCAGTACAGACCCACGAGAAAAATTCAAAAATGTTCACGTTTAGCAAAGGGTAAGTTGGCTGTTTCTTCATTCAGTCGCTTCCGACTCTTCATGGCCTCATGGACCAGCCTAGGCCAGAGCTCTGTCGGCCGTGGCCACCCCCAGCTCCTTCAAGGATACCATTCATCCACTTTGCCCTTGGTCAGCCCCTCTTCCTTTTTCTTTCCCTTTTCCCCAGCATCATTGTCTTCTCCATGCTTTCATTCTTCATCTTTGCCTCTAATATCCTTCTCTCCAGTGAGCAGCTGAGCTTTATTTCCTGGAGTATGGACTGGTTGGATCTTCTTGCGGTCCAAGACACTCTCCAGCTCCATAGTTCAAAAGCATCTTATCTTCCTTTGCACAGCCTTCCTTATGGTCCAGCTCTCGCACCTATAGATCATTATGGGGAATAGCATTGCTTTAACTATGCGGATTTTGTTGCCCATGTGATATCTCTACTCTTCACTATTTTATCAAGATTGGCCTTTGCTCCCCTCCAGAGAAATAAACATCTTCTGATTTCCTGGTTGCAGTCTGCGTGTGCAGTCATCTTTGCGCCTAGAAATACAAAGTCTGTCACTGACTCCACGTTTTCCCCCTCTATTTGTCAGTTATCAATCAGTCCAGTTGCCATCATCTTGGTTTTAAAAAAATATTTGCCTGCAACCCAGCTTTTTCCCTTTCTTCTTTCACCTTGGTTACAAGGCTCCTCCTCGCTTTCAGCCATCAAAGTGGTATCCTCTGCATATCTAAGGTTGTTAATGTTTCTTCCAGCAATTTTAACTCCAGCCTTGGATTCGTCAAGCCCCGCAAGTCGTATGATGTGTTCTGCATACAAGTTAAATAGGTTGGGTGAGAGTAGACAGCTCTGCCGTACTCCTTTACCAATCTTGAACCAGTCTGTTGTTCCATGGTCTATTCTTACTGTTGCTACTTGGTCAAAGGATACGAGTAGTTTTCTAACTCAGGCATGGGCAAACTTCAGCCCTCCTGGTGTTTTGGACTTCAACTGCCACAATTCCTAACAGCAAAACACGTGGATGACCGAGGTTTGTCCATGCCTGCTCTAACCACTGCGGGAGTGTACTGTATACCTGGAACAATGGCTTCAAACTACATCTGAACATTAAGAAGAACTTCCTGACTGTGAGAGCTGTTCAGCAGTGGAACTCTCTGCCCTGGTGTGTGGTGGAGGCTCCGTTTTTGGAGGCTTTTAAACAGAGGCTGGATGGCCATCTGTCAGGGGTGCTTTGAATGCAGTTTTCCTGCTTCTTGGCAGAATGGACTGGATGGCCTGTGAGGTCCCTTCCAACTCTATGATTCTATGATTCCATGCAGCTGTGGACAAGTCATACTTGGGGACTACCAAATACAGTAGCATTGCCCAGACACAAATGAAAAAACATAAAAGGCAATGCAGACTGATTCAACCAGAGAAGTCATCCACAGCAGAGCACTTCATGAGCCACCCTGGACACAAAATATTATTTGAGAACGCAGAAATGCTGGACCACTCTGACAAGCTTCATGTCAGACTACACGGAGAAGCAATGGAAATTCAAAAGAACATGCAGATCAAGAATAGGGTTCCACAGTCACCTACGTACCCACCGCCAGGACACCGATCTTGGAAGACCATCCTACTCGGAGAACGAAGGATCACCTAAGAGAAGAGAGCACACGTTTTGCTAGTGGCTTCTTCCGAATCCTAGCCTACAGCACCTGGGATTCATTGGTGTCTCCCATCCAAGCAATACCAGAGCTACTCCTTCTTAGCTTCCACAGACAGAAAGTGTCCTGGTGCCTTCAAGACTTCCAGACGTTTTGGATTTCAACTCTCATAAGACTCATCTTGACCAAGGATTGCAGATTGTGGGGATTTGAGTCCTAACATCCGGAGGACCTCCGTTTGGGTAAAGGAAGCATATATTGGGAAAAGGGGCTTATTTAGAATCCAATGTCAAAAATATGTTTTTGCAAATTAGATCAACAGGTGCTTTAGGTATCTTATAATTAAATACAAAATTCCCCCATGAAACAAGTTATCAGTGACATACGTAACTGGCATTTGTGATGAAACCGAAAGCTCATAAATAGAACAAATTGTGGTTTCGACAGCATAATGCTTAAGTGCAGGTGTGCAAAGAGGGACTTTCCATCTAAAAGGTCAGATGACAGGAGGATTGGAAAGAACAGAGACAAGGGGACTTTCCATCTTTTGTTCCATCTGCTGTTTCCATCTATCTGTATATAGGGTTTTACTTTGGTCAGGGAAGGGCCGGGCAGTCCTTGTAAAGTGTGGGCACCTGCGCGTGCCCTACACCAGTGTTTCCCAACCAGTGTGCCTGGGCACACTAGTGTGCCATGAGCGATCATCAGGTGTGCCGTGGGAAATTGAAACCTCCAGGAGGGGAGGGGGGAGTCTAGTGTGTTGAAGTATAAAAACCCTAAGAAACCTACTTCAATAAAAGCACTCCATGTGTGTTCATAGTTGGGCATATTGAGTATTCATGCAAAGTGTGGTCCAGATCCATAATTATTTGAGTCCACAGTGCTCCCTAGATGTAGGTGAACTACAACTTCCAAACTCAAGGTCAATTCCCAAGCAAACCCTTTCAGTACTTTCTGTTGGTAATGAGAGTTCAATATGCCAAGTTTGGTTCAATACCATTGTTGCAAGAGTTCAGGATGCTCTTTGATTGTGTGTTAACTATAAATCCCAGAAACTGTAACTCCCAAATGTCAAGGTCTATTTTCCCCAAACTCCATCTGTGTTCACATTTGGGCATATTGAGTATTCATGTGAAGTTTGTTCCTGATCCAACATTGTTTGAGTTCACAGTGCTCTCTGGATATAGGTGAACTACAACTCCAAAACCCAAGGTCAAGGCCCACCAAACTCTTATAGCATTTTCTCTTGGTTATGGGAGTTCTGTGTGGGAAGTTTGTGTCTTTCTGCCATTCCTGCCAGGATATCTATGTTGTGTTCATCAAAACAGGTCCACGTTACACCCTGAGTGTATAGATACATTTAAAAACATATTAACTATATGTATTACTGTGTTAGAGTGTCATTTTGTGTCATTTTGGTTGGTGGTGTGCCCCAGGATTTTGTAAATGTAAAAAATGTGCCGTGGCTCAAAAAAGGTTGAAAAACACTGGCCTAAGAGAAGAGAGCACATGTTTTGCTAGTGGCTTCTTCCGAATCCTAGCTTACAGCACCTGGGATTCATTGGTGTCTCCCATCCAAGCACTACCAGAGCTACTCCTTCTTCGCTTCCACGGACAGAAGGTGTCCTGGTGCCTTTAAGACAGCGTCCCAATTTCTAGACTTCCAGATGTTTTGGATTTCAACTCTCAGAAGCCTCATCTTCCTTGGCCAAGGATTGCAGATTGTGGGGATTTGAGTCCAAACATCCGGAGGACCTCCGTTTGAGTGAAGGAAGCATATATTGGGGAAAAAAACTTTGCTTTTTTATCTTCAATGGGGCTGCTTCATTCTATTGCGCCTTAGTAAGACCTAAAATTAGGGTCTCGAACATGGGGACTGCTGCTTTGAGTTCTTCGAACCCCCTCCTGTACCTGGGAAAATGCAGCATCTCCCCTTGTGTCCAATTGTGTCCAGTTCTGGGCACCACAATTGAAGAGAAATATTGACAAGCTGGACTGTGTCCAGAGGAGGGGGACTGAAATGATCAAGGGTCTGGAGAACAAGCCTTATGAGGAGCGGCTTAAAGAGCTGGGCATGTTTAGCCTGAAGAAGAGAAGGTTGAGAGGAGACATGATGAGGGCCATGGATCAAGATGTCAGGGGAAGTCAAAGGGAGGAGGGAGCAAGCTTGTTTTCTGCTGCCCTGGAGACTCAGGACTGTGGCACAGCTGGCTGGGTGTCAGCTGCATTAAGATCACTACTGACCAAAAGGTCATGAGTTTAAAGCCAGCCCGGGTCGGAGTGAGCTTCCGGCCAATTTTGTGTAGCTTGTTGTCGACCTTTGCAACCCGAAAGACAGTTGCATCTGCCAAGTAGGAAATTTAGGTGCCACCTATGTGTGGGGAGGCTAACTTCACATCTGTTTATTATGTGCGGGGTGGCTAATTTAACTAATTTATGAGGCCATAAAAAAAATCTCCAGCAAAAAGCATGCGGGGGAATGCGGAAAGTACTTCATCAGTGTCGCAGATGGACGGTGAAGCGAAAGCTCCCCTGGTGGCCAGAAAAAAGTTAAATAGCTTCTGACTATCTGTCTATATGTGTTGTGTGTCTATGGCATTGAATGTTTGCCATGTATGTGTACATTGTAATCCGCCCTGAGTCCATTGTGGCGTGAGAAGGGTGGAATATAAATACTGTAAATAAATAAAATAAAGAAATAGGACGCAATGGAACAATGGATTCAAACTACAAGAAAGGAGATTCCATCTGAACATTAGGAAGAACTTCCTGACTGTGAGAACTGTTTAGCAGTGGAACTCTCTGCCCTGGAGTGTGGTAGAGGCCCCTTCTTTGGAGGCTTTTAAACAAAGGCTGGATGGCCATCTGTTGGGGGTGCTTTGAATGAAATTTCCCTGCTTGGCAGGGAGTTGGACTGGATGGCACATAATGTCTCTTCCAATTCTATGATCCTATGTCTTTCAGAGGGAGGTTTTCCTAGTTGGCTTCCAAAGGGTTAAAGCAAAACATGTGGATTCCTAGAGGGGAAGGGAATGGCCAATCAGAAGCCTCCTGTAGGCAAGGCCCCACCTCTTCTGGCCATGTGGAACTCTTCCTGGAGGAGGAGGAGTGGCTGGGTGAGCCTTGGGAGGTCTCCTGACTTGGGAAGAGAGAGAGCGCCTGCCTGCCTGCCTTCCCTTCCAGAATGGCTCTCCTGCCCATGCTGGAGCCTGACTGCAAGGACAGGCCGCAGGAGGGAAGGCAGCCTGGTGCTTCAGGCCCAGAGCCAAGCCAGGACCCTCACCCTGCCTTTCCTGCTGCTGCTGGGCATGGAGGGCAGTCCTGGGGAGAAGGAGGAGGAAGCCTGCTTGTGGGGAAGGAGGAGGGCCTGCTGCTGCTGCTGCTGGGAGAGCCCCCACCTTCAGGGGCAGCAGAGCGCCAGAGCTTCAGGCAGTTCACCTACCAGGAGGCCCAGGGGCCCCGAGAGGCCTGCAGCCGCCTCCACTCTCTCTGCCGCCTGTGGCTGAAGCCTGAGGAACATACAAAGGCGGAGATGCTGGACCTGGTGATCCTGGAGCAGTTCCTGGCCCTCCTTCCTGCGGAGATGGGGCGCTGGGTGAGGGAATGCGGGGCACAGACCACTTCCCAGGCCGTGGCCTTGGCTGAAGGCTTCCTCCTGAGCCGGGCCCAAGAGGAGAAGGAGAAGGAACAACCGGTGAGAGAGAGTGAGAGAAGCTTCTCCCCACGCTTTCAAAGAGCCAGGAACGGTTGTGATGAAGGAAGCCAAACTCCCAGATCCCTCCCTACCTCTCTTAACCATTTCAGTTTCTTCTTGTTTACATTTTTTAAACATTTTTTTTGAAAACATGCAAATGTGAGTAGATAAATAGGTACTGCTCCGGCGGGTAGGTAATGGCGCTCCATGCAGTCATGCCTATGGCCACATGACCTTGGAGGTGTCTAAGGTCAACACCTGCTCCTTGGCTTAGAAATGGAGATGAGCACCACACCCCAGTCGGACACAACTGGACTTAATGTCAGGGGAAAACCTTTACCTTAAAATTGTTTTATAGTAAGCTAAAGGTTTTCCCTGACATTAAGTCTAGTTGTATCAGACTGGAGTTTGGTGCTCATCTCCATTACTAAGCCGAAGAGCCTAACTTCCCCCTGGAGCGGAACCTATTGGTCTACTCACATTTGCATGTTTTCAAACTGCTAGGTTGGCAGAACAGGTTGTGGCTAGCAGCAGGAGCTATTGCCACCCCTCGGATTTGAACCTGTGACCTTTTCGATCAGCAAGTTCAGCAGTTCAGCGGTTTAACCCACTGCACCACCGGAGGCTCCTCTATTTTATAGTGTATATAAAAAATATAACACGATTTTAAAAAGAGCAAAAAGCAAAAAAAGATAAACAAAAGAATAAGCACGTTTACAAAATGGCATACAGCCAGCACTCATTACAGTTGTTATACCTTAATTTTTATTATCCCTCTAACATTTATTTATTATTTATTTCTGGCATTTGTACCCCATCACTTCTCAACCCATGAAGGGGGAATCAGGACAGCGTACATTAGTAACGGTACAAGGCCACTACATCTCAAATACAATAATATAATCACAGTCACATACATAAACATTAAAAACAATCACACAATCATTAAAAACCAGTATATAAAGCATTAGATAAACCATAAAACAACCACAATGTCATCTGCCTCAACACCATTCCAGTCAATGTCCATTAAAGTTCAAATTATGTCTGTTGCCTGAAGGCCTGGTCCCAGAACCATGATTTTAATATTTTTTCTGAAAGCCAGAAGGGATGGGGTTGATCTTGCCTCATTTGGGAGTGCGTTCCATAGGCGGGAGGGGGCACCACCGAGAAGGCCCTGACTCTCATCCTCGCCAAACGTGCTTGCGATATTGGCGGGAGCGAGAGCAGGGCCTCCCCAGACGATCTTAGGCTTCGAGATCGGGCATAGTGGCAGATGCGTTTGGACAAGTAAGCTGGGCCAGAACCGTATAGAGCTTTGTAAGTCAAAACAGCACTTTGAATTGGGTTTGGAGATGGACCGGCAGCCAGTGGAGCTGACACAACAAGGAGGTGGTATGTTCCCTGTATTTTGCACCAGTCAGTAATCTGGCTGCCGCCCATTGAACTAGTTGGAGTTTCCGAACCATCTTCAAAGGCAGTCCCACGTAGAGCATGTTGCAGTAATCTATTTGGAATGTAACCAGAAGGTGGACGACCATAGCCAGTTAAGAGTCTAACCCAGTGTTTCTCAACTTTCCTAATGCCGCGACCCCTTAATACAGTTCTTCATGTTGTGGTGACACCCAACCATAAAATTGCTTTCGTTGCTACATCGTAACAGTAATTTTGCTACTGTTATGAATCGTAATGTAAATATCTGATATGCAGGATGTAATTTCATTTACTGGACCAAATTTGGCACAAACACCCAATGTGTCCAAATTTGACTACTTTTCAATTTTCTGATAATTTGTATCTGTGACCCTTTGGTATTTTTTCAGGCGGCAGACTTCTGTTCAGAAGTGGCCACCGCATTGGAAAGGCCTCTCTCCTCCTCCAGCCAGATCTTGGATTGTGCAGGACAAAGTGAACCACCCAACTGCATAAGTAAGTACCAGGGAAACTTTTTGACTTCACTCCTTTTGAGACTTTGCAGCTCAGTGAACACACACAGACACATATATGAATGGGATCTTGGAGCCTTTGGATACACAGGTTATACTGAACAGGAGTAAACAGTATAATCAAGCAGCTTAAAAAAGAAAGCATTTTGGCTGCATCATTAGGAGTTGGATGGTGGCTAGCTTTACATAACGGCACCGTCTACTCACTGCAAACCGATCCTCAAGTTGTGCTTAAGTAGCTGTTTTTGAAAATTAGGGTTGCTTAACATACATTCAATCAGTCTTCCAATTTCAGGCGTGCGATAATGTGCAGTGACTTTGAGGCCACGGACATATCAGGTGGATGTGTTGTGGCTGTTCCTCCTCTCTGCTGCTGCTGCCTCCTTGTATGTAGCCAGAAAAGAAGTTAAGCTGCAAACCTAAACGTTATTTATTTCTCCCCAATCACTTCCTTTGAAAAACAAATTAAACAAAATAACAGCAGGGCTTTGTGCTTGTTCGTGGCCGAAAGAGACCAAAGTGGTAATTGGTCTGGATATCATGAATCCCTATGAGTGGCAGCTTAGGGAGCCAGGTATGATGAGCCTGGAGAAGAGCAGGCTAAGAGGGGAATATGTTGAAAGGATGTGATATTGATATACATGCTGCTGTGCTATTCCCATGGTGAGAACCTATTTTGGAGTGCCAAATGGGAGGGAAAGCACTGTCTTTTAGTATAGAGTATAGCTTCCTTTCCAAAATAGCCACCAAAAAAGCGGGGTGAGGGGAATAAATTCCTCAAAGAGCCCAATGGGGATTAGGGTGTATAAAAGGGCTGAAGTCTCCAGGCCAGAGGTTGTTGCTGATGTCAACTGCTTTCAACAGGGCTTTGGCTAATGACTGAAAGGCTACACGGTAGCTTTTTCTATGTATGACAGCGAAAGCTGCACAGTGAAGAACGCTGATTTGAAATGTGCTGGAGGAGAGTTTGGTGGTTGCCGTTGGCTAAAAAGGCAAATACACTGCTCCTAGAGAAAATCAAACTTCAAGTCCTCCTACAAGTCAAAATTACTGAACAGACATAGTTGTAATATGGCCATATAACTATAAAATACTTACTAGAAAAGACAATAAGGTCTTAGTAAGAGAGAAGGCAGCAGGAAAAGAGAGAGACTGAATTGCAGGGGGTGGACTCCACCAAGGGAGACATGGCTGTCCTGAATCTCCAGGACCTGAGAAGACCTGGCTTGGAGGTCCCTGGCTTGGAGGTCCCTCCATCGGTCAAAGTGGCCTGAAGGCACTTACCAACAACAACAACACCTTTTCATCCCCGACCTTGTTCAGGTCTTTCCTTCCACAATTTAATCATGGAATCATACAATAATAGAATCCTAGAACTGGAGGAGCCCACAAGGACCATCCAGTCCAAGCTCCCTGCCACACGGGAATACACATCCAGAGCACTCCTAATGGATTATCATTCAGCCTCTGTGTAAAAACCTTCAGAGAAAGAGACTCCACCACACTTTTAGGTCACAGCATACTCTGTTGTTGAACAGCTTCTTACCATTAGGAAGATGGTATCACCAGAAATGGGGGCCAATACAAACACTCTTATGTTTTCTCTTCCTACAGGAGGTGAATCAGAACCAACACATACTGGCTTACCTCTTCCTTCTGATGTATGCAGCACACCTTCTGTGACACCAGGTCAGGTAGGTGAGGGAATCCCTGATGGGCCAAGAAGGGCTCAGGCTTCCGGTGTCCTCTTTGCATTGCCATTTCCCCCTCTTTCCACCCAAGATGCCTGCAACAAAGTCCCTGTGTCAAGATTGACATCTAACTCGGCCACCAGAAGCAATGGGATATCTGACTGGGGTCAGCGTGTCCTGCTTACCAATCATGTTTCTCTGTCCAGGTGACCTTCCAAGAGGTGGCCGTGTCTTTCAGTGTGGAGGAGTGGGCCCTGCTGAATCCGGACCAAAGGGCCTTGCATCAGGAGGTCATGGAGGAAAATCTGGAGACGGTGTCCTCTTTAAGTAAGGCTCCCTCTTTTATAATTAAGTATTAGTCACAACATGACATAGCCGCATAATGTCATTTAAAAAGCGGGGAAGGGGAGGAGAATACCCCAGTTTTGGCATAGGTTCACAGCAGGATACAATAACATTAAATGACTATTCAACTAAAGCATCTGCATGTTTGTAATTTGCGTTATTATTTAAAAAAAATAATATAGCATGTGCCCTGTATATTCATATCCGTGGTTTCACCCACCCGAGCCTTGGGGAAAGTGGTCTCTTCTACATGATTTTATGGCAGGCTACCCCTGGAAGTTAGCATATTGTCATACTAAAGAGAATATATCCATAATTATATCTATTAATGGTTTTTTAAAAAAAAATGTGTTCTCATCTTTTTTTGTTAAGCCACTCACAGAGAAGTGGAATCATTTCAATGCCAGAGCTGTGGAAAGAAGCAGGAGCTGTGCCTCTCTTGTCAGCAAGCAATGCACACTGAGGACTTCATTACATCGAGGCAAGGAAACATTTGGCTGAGAAGACTTCCCTTTTTCAATGAAACGGATGCTTTCCCAACCTTCATCACACTGTTAAATGTATCCATGCAACTCCGAATTTTTACTCATCACACTCTAGAGCAGTGTTTCTCAACCTGGGGTCAGGACCCATTGCTCCCTTGTGCCCTGGTCTCTAGAGCAGCAAAAAGTCAGTCCCCCCCCCCTCAATGGGACACCCCTTAAATCTTGAAACATGTTCCCATGTTCCCTCTCTATCTTCTCTTCTCCAGGCAAAGGCTAAACATCCCCCAGGAGGAAAGGAGGAAGGAAAAAGAGAAGGGAGGAAGGGAAGGATGGAAGGGAAGGGAGGGGGAGAAGTGAAGGAGGAAAGAAAGAAGGAAGGAAGGACAAATGGGAAAAGAAGGAAGGAGAAAGAGAGAGTGAAGGGAGGGAGGGAAGGGGAAAATAAGGGAAGGGAGGAAGAGAAACATGGAAGGGAATGGAGGGTGGGAAGGAGTGAGGGAGGAGGGAAAGAGAAGGAATGAAAGAGAAAAGGGAAGGAAGGAGAAATAGAGAGGAAAGGAGGGAGTTAGGAAAGAAGGAAGGAAGGATGAAAGGGTGGAAGGAAGGGAAGGAAGAAAGGAGGAAGAAGAAAAGGGGAGGAAAGGAGAAAATAAAGAGGGAAGGGAGTATGAGAAGGGTGGTAGGAAATGGAGGGAAGGGAGGGAGGAAAAAGAGAAGGAAGGAAGGACATAAGGGCGGAAGGAAGGAGGGAGAAAGGGAGTGAAGGAAAGAGAAGGGAGGGAGGAAAGTGAGGAGGAAGGAAAGACAAAAGGGGAAGGAAGGAGAACAAGAAGGAGGGAGGAAAGGGAAGGAAGGAGGGAGAAAGGGAGTGAAGGAAAGAGAAAAGGAAGGAAGAGAAGGAGGAAGGGAGGGAGGGAGGAAAGTGAGAAGGAAGATAAGACAAAAGTGAAGGAAGGAGAGAGGGAGGGAGGAAAGAGGGAAGGAAGGACAAAAGGGTGGAAGAAAGGAAGGAGGGAGAAAGGAGTGAAGGGAGGGAGGGAGAAGAGGAAGGAAAGAGATAAGGTAGGAAGAGAAGGAGGGAGGGAGGAAAGAGAAGGAAGGAAAGACAAAAGGGAAGGAAGGAGAAAGAGTGGGTAGGAGGGAGGAAAGTGGGAAGGAAGGATGAAAGGGTGGAAGGAGGGAAGGAGAAAGGGAGTGAAGGACAGAAGGGAGGAAGGGAAAGAGAATGAAGGAAGGATAGTGGGAGAGTGGAGGGCTTGAGAAATGATCCCAAGGGGCCGCATTCGATCCCCAGGCCTGATTTTACCCTTACCTGTGTGAGAGGGTGTCACATGCTTTTTGTTGCATTTCTTAAATATACAAAATGTCTACTAGCTCTGGAAAATATTTAGGAACACATCGATACTAAAATGAAACCCTGCTTCTTCCCAATGTCCTGACATATGACTGGTTTCCATACCTTGTTCACCTTCAGGAGACTTACACACCTACTACTCTGGAAGCCAGATCACAGTGTGACCAATCCTCTGTTCTCTCCCCCCCCTTTTTTTTTCTTTATTTGATCTATAGGTGTTCAGACACCTCCCTTTGCTTCCATACGGCTCCACTTCCTGACCTTCATTTGGTAACACTTGCAATCTCTCTCCTACTTCAAATGGAGATAGAAAGACTGCAAAGGAGGAATCGTTACCTGCTGCAAGTACTACTCTTCCTGAAAAGGATGCTCGAGAGGCCAGGCAAGAGTTCCGACCCTGTGGCCTCCCAGTCGCCTGTTCTTTCCTGGTATGGTACGACTCCGGAGCCCAGGAGGTGGTGGGTGAGACCACGCACTCGCCGTCGTTGGTGGAAGGAAGAGGTTTTGTCCCTTTGGGATGAGGAGATGTGGGTGTCCAACTTCAGGATGTCCAGGGAAACCCTTTTTGAGCTTTCCAACTGCCTTCGGCCGCATCTGGAGCGTCAGGTCACAACCCTGAGGCAACCCATCAGCGTGGAGGAAAGGGTTGCAATCGCGATATGGTGGCTTTCGTCACCTTTGCTCTACAGAAAGGTTGCGTCCCGTTTCGGGGTCGGAGAATCGACTGTAGCAGTTATCGGAATAGAGGTCTGCCTTGCCATAGAAAAAGCACTACTTGGAAAGACGGTCCAGCTCGGGGACTACAGGCAGGTATGTGATTCTTGTAGCAACAACAAAAGAAGACTATGTGTATACAACAAGATAAACACACTGAATAATAGAGAAAAGTCTAAATACAGAGAACAATGAGTCAATGTAATGCAAAATATACTCTATTGTATTTGTGATTGCTGTCCTGGGTTCGTTACTCAGTTCTATTCCTTTCTAATAGAGTATATTTTGCATTACATTGACTCATTGTTCTCTGTATTTAGACTTTTCTCTATTATTCAGTGTGTTTATCTTCAAGTATGTGATTCTTCCCTTTACTTACTAAAGAGAGACAGCATAGAGTACTGAATAACAATACTTTGATTTATTGTCGAAGGCTTTCGTGGCCGGAATCACTGGGTTGTTGTAGGTTTTGCGGGCCGTGTGGCCATGTTCTAGAAGCATTCTCTCCTGACATTTTGCCTGCATCTATGGCAGGCATCCTAAAAGGTTGTGAGGTCTGTTGGAAACTAGGAAAATTGGGTTTATATTTTGGTGGAAAGTCCAGGGTGGGAGAAAGAATAGGTGTGAAGAAGACGAAGCCATTAGAACAAATGCCATCAAAGCCAGAACTGAAAAATCGACGACAGACCCCAAATGCAGACTGTACAAGGAATCAGATGAAACAATAGATCCCATCCTCAGCTGCTGCAAGAAGATCGCACAGGCAGACTACAAGCAGAGGCATAACACCATTGCTCAGATGATTCATTGGAACTTGTGCCACAAATACCATCTGCCTGCAACAAAGAACTGGTGGGATCACAAGCCGGAAAAAGTTACAGAGAGTGAACACGCCAAACTCCTCTGGGACTTCCAGATTCAGACTGACAGAGTTTATTTATTTCTTTAAAACTTTTATATCCTGATCTTCTCTACCTCTGTAGAGGGACTCAGACCGGCTATAGAGGGACTCAGACTGGAGTTTTGGAGTACAATACTCCTGACCTCAAGATCGTGATAAAAAACAAAGTATGGATAATTGATGTCGCAATCCCAGGCGACAGCAGGATTGAAGAGAAACAACTGGAAAAGCTGACACGATATGAAGATTTAAATATTGAACTGGAAAGACTCTAGCAAAAAGCCAGTCAAGGTGGTCTAAACGTCGTCCCCCCCAACTTATCTCTAAACTTTTTCTTCACCTCTATCCTTCACTTCCCCCCTTTTCCCTTTCCTCTACTTTATCCCGCCCTTTGTTTCCTCACTTTCCTCCTCTCCCCTCCCAATTTTCTTCCCTGATTAACTTCATTTCCAACTCTATGTTTTATTGTATTATTTTTGAAAACCCAATAAACAAATATTAAAAAAAAGAAGACCTTGGCCTGCACTTAAACACAATTGGCGCTGACAAAATTACCATCTGCCAGCTGCAGAAGGCCACCTTACTGGGACCTGCATGCATTATTCGCCGATACATCACACAGTCCTAGACACTTGGGAAGTGTCCGATGTGTGGTCCAGTACAACAGCCAGCGGAGTGATCTTGTCTGCTGTTGACTCATCTTGTTGTGTTTCTAATAATAATAATAATAATAACAATAATAATATTTTATTTATATTTATATTCCGCCCTTCTCACCCCGAAGGGGACTAAGGCTGGATCACAAGTACACATACACGACAAACGTTAAATGCTGCTTTATAGACAGTACACAGACAGACAGAACAGAAGGAGGTGTTGTTTCGATGCCATGGACAGTTGGGCTCGAGTCCACAGGGGGTGCTGTTGCTCCATCCTCTATGACAGTGTTTCCCAACCAGTGTGCCGTAACACTAGTGTGCCATGAGCGATCAGCAGGTGTGCCGTGGGAAATTGGCACTCTTCCCCCTCCTAGCAGCTCTTTCTCCCTCTTTCAGGAAAAACGAATCACCTCTCAACAAAGGATTCCCTCCAGACAGGAACAAGCCACTCCTAAAAACTGCTAGGCCATCAAATGCTAATCAAGGTGGCCAATTGAAACATTCACACCTAGCTCCAGCAGACAAGAGTTCTTTCTCCCACCCTGCACTCCACCTACAGCTGAATTTGGGGTCAAGCATAGAAAACTGCCCTTTTTTGGACTATGTCAACTTATGCCAAGAACTCTACAGAAACAGGTGGAAAATGGCCTTGTGGTGGAGGTGTAATGCTTGAAGGTATCAGTAAGCCAAACTTTAAGACTATGTGTGTTTTGGGATTGGGATGGGCTATGGCCGATGAGATGTGACAGAACGCAATTAGCCTCCTGTTGTCCATTGCCTACCCCATCAACAATGCACACCAGGCCAATGTGAACCATGCTTGCTCTTGAGCTTCGGACAATGGTTTATTTTTTATTTATTTACATTACTTATATTCCAACCTTCCTTACTCCGAAGGGGACTCAGGGCGGATCACAATGCACACATACACAGCAAACATTCAATGCTGTATTTAGACATACCAGGCAGACAGAGGTATTTTGGTATTTCCAACATTGGTGCCTGGAGGTTATGCTCGATTCTAGCGACGGGGGTGGGGGGGGGTGGGGTGTACTGTTGCTTCATCCACTATGACAGCAAGTCATTTTGATCGTATTTCCTCCTTGTTCTTTGATTTCCAGCATTTTTATGGTGTCGTAAAATACCTCCCTGCTTTAAATGGTTCCTAATTTCTCTCCTCACAGCTCAGCTGTTTTCAAACTGCTTAGGTGAACAGTAAGCTAGGCTTAACAGTTGGGCACTCAATCCGACTCGGGCTTTGAACGTGCCACCTTCTAGTCGGCAGTAATCTATTGCTGCTGGTGATTAACCAGTTGTGCTACAACCCGGCCCTCTACTCCTTAGATTTGGGTTCACATATCTCCTTCTTCTTCTTCTTCTTGACTTTTCTTCACAAATGAAGATTCAGGAAGGACTCATCCAACGCTTTCCACAAGCACGTTGATGATTCGGAGGTTGGATGTGTCCTTCGAGCCTGTGCAATGGATTTTTTTCTGGTGGAGCACAGCGTGCACAGAACTGGCCTCACCCTTTAAACCAAAGGTTCGTCTGCCGGGGCCTAGCAAGCTTAGACAGTAGCAGCGAGGTACTCAGGTCCTAGATTTGAATTGAGTTTCCTTCTCTTAGATAGTTGACCTTACAGGGTTAAACGAGCACCATCTGCCCGGGTTTGAAATCAGAGTTTTCCTTCTCCTAGGATGATTGCCAAAAGGCTAGAGAGCCCATCCTACCCGTTGCCGTTCTTTGTCAGACCCTTCGGTTGTGACCTCTCTGGCATGGGAGGCCCTACCGGTGGCTATTATGCCACCGCCAGCATAGCTCACAACTTCATTAGGGTACATAAGCCTCTCCCCCACATCAAGGGGGCACCAACAGAGAGGACATACCTCCACTCCCACAATATAATGGCAAATCCTCCCCCAAAGCTCTCCATTACCAATACCAAGATATGCCCCATTATTTGTTCCACAGGTATTGCAGACTTGGAAGCTGGTATCTGAAACAAAGGCTGGTAATTGCTTCTTTTTTTCTTTTAACAAAAATATTTATCTTGACTAAACCTTTCTTCCAGATTATGGCAGGATTCGCCGACCTTGGGTTTCCCCACTGTATTGGGGCGATAGGTGGAATACACATCCCTGTCCGCCCCCCAGTGAGACGTGCTGACGACCAGAAAAACAGCGACTTCATTGTTCTTCAGGGAACGACAGACCACACTGGGAGATTCATCAACATTGAAGTTGGGCAATCAGGAAGAAACTCTGACGTGCACCTTTTCCGTTCCTCGGCAATCTCTCAAGCTATGGAGGAGGGAGCATTTGTGCCAGGGAATCCACACACAGAATGCAACGGAGTTCAAATACCACCCTTGGTTTTGGGAGACGGAGCTTATCCTCTAAGGAGGTGGCTTATGAAGCCCTACGGGGGAAATCTTGACAATAGAAAGCAAACATTTAATGTATCTCTGTGCAGAGCTAGAAGCGTTGTCGAAAGAGCATTTGAACGACTAAAATCTCGATGGGGGTGTTTGTCTTCCCGCTTGACCGTGGCAGAGGAAAAATATGTTCCAATTGTCTCCGCATGTGTGGTGCTGCACAATATATGTGAAACAAAGGGACATCTATTGTCACCTCAGGTCCTGGCACGTAGGGATCTTATTCTTCCGGTGCAGGAGGAGTTTGAGTTGGGAAAATATGCTGGTGGAGCAAAGGAGGGTGAAAAAGTCCGTTCAGCAGTAGCAGGACTGCTTATGGGAGAAAGTTAACTGCTGGTTTCCCCAACAATAACATTAACTATTAAAGTCTGTATTTTTCTACTACAGTGGGTCTACTTGCTGCTTTGACATACAGGAAAACAACTTGTTTCCTTATCTGGTCCGTTAAATAACTGGTCTGTTAAATAACCTACCTATGTGACAGTTGCCTTTCTCCACAATTAAGATCTGTTTAAATGTATTGTATATGTGTGTATTAGTATTCAGTTTTCCTTAGCTCTGTTGTGGAAGAGGCTGCAGACCATGTGATCAGATCTGGGACTGTTCAGGACTCCGACTCCATTTTAGAAGTCAGTAGAAACAGAATGCTTTAGAGCAGTGTTTCTCGACCTTCCTAATGCCGTGACCCCTTAATACAGTTCCTCATGTTGTGGTGACCCCCCAACCATAACATTATTTTCGTTGCTACTTCGTAACTGTAATTTTGCTACTATTATGAATCGTAATGTAAATATCTGATATGCAGGATAAATTTTCATTCACTGGACCACATTTGGCACAAATACCCGATATGCCCAAATGGGGGTTGATTTTGTCATTTGGAAATTGTAGTTGCTGGGATTTATGGTTCACCTACAATCAAAGAGCATTCTGAACTCCACCAATGACGGAATTATGTGACTGTGGAGCTGAACAGACAACTCCACATCTGTATGCTTGTCCACTGTGCCCCGCCTCATGTATACAGGAGGAATTGTTGGAGGCAGACCCGGATCAGGCCCTTTTGCCGCCCAAGGCCAAAGGGTCTGCCTCCGCCCCTCCCCCGGCTCCGCCCCTCCCCGCCCCCACCTCCTCGCCGGATTGAAGGAAGGAAGGCTGGGTGAGGAGAAAGAGGCGCCCTCCCGCCGCGCGTCCTGTGCGCCGCCCACCCCTTTTCGGCGGGGCTGGCGCAACGCAAGGGAGGAGGGGCGGTGGCGCGGCTTCTCCCTGCCTGGCAACGCCAAGCCAGGGAGGAGGCAGAGAGGAGTCCTGCCGCCGCCCCTCCTCCCTTGCGTGGCGTGATGATGCAAGGGAGGAGGGGGGCGGGCCGCTCGCCGCCTCCCTGGCTTGGCGTCGCCAGGCAGGGAGGAGGAGACGGAGAGAATTCGTGCCGCCGGCCCTCCTCCCTTGCGTCGTCATGCCCTTTTCAGGCCGGCTTTAGGAGGGAGGGCGGATTGGCTCCGCGCTGGTGAGGAGGGATGGAGTCAGGCGCGGAGCTGCTCCTCCCTCCTAAAGCAGAGCCGAGGAGAGCAGAGCAAAGGGAGGGGGCGGCCGCGCATGTGCCCTTTTTCCCGATTTTTTTTAAAAAAATTGGGGGGTTCGGATCTGCTGCCCCCCCAAAAGTGCCACCCGAGGCCATGACCTAGGGTGGCCTTATGGGTAATCCGGGCCTGGTTGGAGGCTACAGACAATGCCATTGTCGTAGCCCGTTTTTGGTCAAAAGATATTTAGCTGCCTGTGTGCCTTCTATTTTTATCAGTCTTTTACTAATTTATGCAATGTTTTGATACGAAATAAATGTTAAAAGAGAAGAAGAAAATACACAGGATGGTGGATACGTCGAGTTGAAAGTATATGTTACTTTATCATACATTATATTATCATTGAAGGAATATAGTTTCATGCCAAAATAAGAAATATCTCAATACGCAGAAGGGTTTAGTAAGACAGTAGTTATGTGGTAATGATACAGGTCTCGCTTAAAGCCTAAGTAATAAGTTCCCCAGCTTCTGTCAACCTAGCAGTTCGAAAACACACAAATGTGAGCAGATCAATAGGTACCGTTTCTGCGGGAAGGCAACAGTGCTCCATGCATGCCGGCCACATGAGCTTGGAGGTGTCTATAGACAATGCCGGCTCTTCGGCTTCGAAATAGAGATGAGCACCAACCCCCAGAGTTGGACACGACTGGACTTAATGTCAGGGGAAAACCTTTACCTTTTTAATCCATTTTTAAAAGATGAGTGAAAGATATGTGGCAGGCATTCCAAAACCAAAGTTAAGTGCATCTAAGTCACACGTACAAACATGCGGTAGAGAAATCACATGCTCAGGATTAGTTAGGAGGTTGAAGAAAATTGCTGACAGATAGTGGTAGTTGCTATTACAGACCGTACCATGCAAAAGAAAATTTTACAGTTCCAGCACTCCATAGCAGTGGTCGATATCAGTCGAGGTAGTAGCAAACCTCCATAATTCAACAGTGAAGTTGCAGTAATTTATTTCTGGGATTCATTGGGGCCTCCCATCCAAGCACTAACCAGAGCTGCCCCTTCTTAGCTTCCAAGGACAGAAGGTGTCCTGGTGCCTTAAAGGAAGTGTCCCAGTTTCTAGACTTCCAGATGTTTTGGACTTCAACTCCCAGAGGCCTCATCTTCCTTGACCAAGGATTGTAGATTGTGGGGATTAGAGTCCAAACATCCAGAGGACCTCAGTTTGGGAACTGCTGCTTTGAGTTCTTTTCGAACCCTCTCCTGTTCCTGGGAAAATGCCTTGGAAGCAGCCTCCATGTCTTTCAGAGGGAAATTTTGCTAGTTGGCTTCCAAAGGGTTAAAAAAGCAAAAGATGTGGATTCCTAGAGGGGAATTGAATGGCCAATCAGAAGCCTCCTGCAGGCAAGGCCCCTCCTCTTCTGGTCGTGTGGAACTCTTCCTGGAGGAAGAGGAGGAGGGGCTGGGTGAGCCTTGGGAGGTCTTCTGACTTGGGGAGAGAGAGAGAGAGAGAGAGAGCACCTTCCTTCCTTCCTTCCTTCCTTCCTTCCTTCCTTCCTGCCTGCCTTCCCTGCCTGCCTGCCTTCCCTGCCTTCCTTCCTTCCTGCCTGCCTGCCTGCCTGCCTTCCTGCCTTCCTGCCTTCCTTCCTGCCTTCCTTCCTTCCTTCCTTCCTTCCTTCCTTCCTTCCTTCCTTCCTTCCTTCCAGGGGACATGGCTCTCCTGCCCATGCTGGAGCCTGGCTGCAAGGACAGGCCGCAGGAGGGAAGGCAGCCCGGTGCTTCAGGCCCAGAGCCAAGCCAAGACCCTCACCCTGCCTTTCCTGCTGCTGCTGCTGGGCATGGAGGGCAGTTCTGGGAAAGAAGCCTTGTGGGGAAGGAGAGCCTGCTGCTGGGAGAGCCCCCACCTTCAGGGGCAGCGGCAGAGCGCCAGAGCTTCAGGCAGTTCACCTACCAGGAGGCCCAGGGGCCCGAGAGGCCTGCAGCCGCCTCCACTCTCTCTGCCGCCTGTGGCTGAAGCCCGAGCGACACTCCAAGGCGGAGGTGCTGGACCTGGTGGTCCTGGAGCAGTTCCTGGCCCTCCTTCCTGCGGAGATGGGGCGCTGGGTGAGGGAATGCGGGGCAGAGACCAGCTCCCAGGCCGTGGCCTTGGCTGAAGGCTTCCTCCTGAGCCGGGCCCAAGAGGAGAAGGAGGAACAACAGGTGAGAGAGAGAAGCTTCTCCCTGCGCTTTCAAAGAGCCAGGAACGCTTGTCATGAAGGGAGGCAAACTCCAGATCACCCCATTCCCTCTTTCCCTTATTTTCTGATCATTTCTACCTGTGTCCCTTTGATGTCTTTTCAGGTGGCGGACTTGTGTGCAGAAGAGGCCTCCGCCTTGGAAAGGCCTCCCTCCCCCTCCAGCCGGATGCCGGATTGCGCAGAACAAAGGGAACCTCCCAGCGCCACAAGTAAAGACCCAGGGACACTCCTTTTGAGTCTCTGTGGCTCAATGAACGTATATATGTCTGAAAGGGATCCCGGAGCCTTTGTATACACAGGTCCTCCTGAACAAGAGTAAACAATACAGTAAAGCAACCTAAAAAGCAATGCAGTTTTGGCTGCATCATTGGGAGTGTAGTGTCTAGGGATGTGAGCTGCGTTGGATGGTGGCTGGCTTCACATGACAGCACCGCCAACTCACTGCAAACCAGTCTTCAACTTGTGCATAAGTAGCTGTTTTTGCACATTAGGGCTGCTCAACATGCATTCAATCAGTCTTCCAAAGATGGAGGAGAGTTTGGGGGATGCCGTTGGCTAAAAAAAGCAAATACACAGGTCCTAGAGAAAATCAAGCTTTACTTCCTCCTAGAAGCCAAGATACCTGAACTGATGTCAGTTGCATTATGGCCATATCACGATTACATGGGGCTGACTAGAAAAGACAGTAAGTCTTAGCAAGAGAGAAGGCAGCAGGAAAAGAGAGAGACTGAATCGCAGGGGGATAGACTCCGCCAAGAGAGCCCAGCTGTCCTGAATCTCCAGGACCTGAGCAGACCTCGCTTGGAGGTCCCTCAGTCATGGAATTTCCATCAGTCAAAGTTGGCCCCAAAGCACTTGCCAACAACAAGAACAAGAACGCCTCCTCATTCCCAGCCTTGCTCAGGTCTTGATTTCCACAACTGCATCATAGAATCATACAATAATAGAATCCTAGAGTGGAAAGAGCCCACAAGGGCCATCCAGTCCCAACTCCCTGCCATGCAGGAATACACATTCAAATGGATGGCCATCCAGTCTCTGTTTAAAAACCTCCAGAAAAAGAGACTCCAGCACACTCTCAAGTCGCAGCATACACCATTGTTGAACAGCTCTTACATTTAGGAAGATGGTACTATCAGAAATGGAGACCATGGCCAATAAAATGCCCTTGCCTTTTCTATTCCTGCAGGAGGTGAATCAGAACCAACACGTACTGGCTTACCTCTTCCTTCTGATGTACGCAGCACACCTTCTGTGACACCAGGTCAGGTAGGTGGAAAAAATCCCTGATGAGCCAAGAAGGACTCAGGCTTCCAGTGTCCTCTTCATTTTGCTATTTTCCGCTCTTTCCACCTAAGATGCTTGCAGCAAAGTCCCTGTGTAAAGATTGAGATCTGTATCAGCTACCATTGGCTGGCATCAGCATGTCCTGCTTATCAATAATGTTTCTCTGTTCAGGTGACCGTCCAAGAGGTGGCCGTGTCTTTCAGTGAGGAGGAGTGGGCCCTGCTGAATCCGGACCAAAGGGCCTTGCATCAGGAGGTCATGGAGGAAAATCTCGAGACTGTGTCCTCTTTAAGTAAGGCTCCCTCTCATATAAGGAAGTATTAGTAACTGCATGACATAGCCGCATAATCTCACTTAAAGAGGTGGGGTGGAAGAGGGGGGTGGGGGCAAAGGACTCGCCAGGTTTGGCATAGGATCACAGCAGGGTGAAATAACATCAAATGTAGCATTCAACAATAGCATATATTTTTAGGTCCGACATGATGTGGAGGGGGACAAAAACTGCCAGATGTCATTTTTGAAATCAACATAGTGTTGAAACAGGTTGAAATGAAACTGGTTGTTTCTATCATTTTGTACAGCAGATGTCATTTTCCCCCAATGTTCTTCTTGTCATTGTTGTGTCCCCTGAATCATTTCCATTTTATGCCAAGCCTTAGACAAACCTATCACAGGGTTTTCTGGGGCTGATATTGTTTGACTCGCCCAAGGTCACCCAATAGCTCTCCATGACTGAGCAGGGAATCAAATATTTTTGAAAGTCATATCCTTTTGAAAGGCCAAAACTTTTGGAAATTATTACCTTTTTGAGATCATAACCTTTTGCAAACCAGAATCTCCATAGCCATTTGGAAGTGTGACCCTTTTTGGAGATTAACTGGCATTCACACTATTTGAAATATTCATAAAGTATGATCTTCCTGAGTAGAGATAAAAACTCGCTTGAGTGAATCTCCTCCTTAGTGGTAAATATCCACTAGTATTCCTGCAAGCCAATTTAGGTTTCTCAGTTGTTAGACTGTTATCCTTGTTGATCTCTTTGAACTGCTAAGAACAAAAATATGCCAATGCATAAAAGATAGAACAGATCTTCAGAAGTGCTATTTCCGTTGCCCAAAAACATCTACTCTCCCATAAAATATATTGCTTTTAAATCATGCTCTCAAGAGGCCAAAAATAAGTAGTTAATTAAAAGTTAACATAGTTTATTTACTTACAAACTTCATGCATAAGAACATAAGAAGAGCCATGCTGAATCGGGCCTCAGCCCATCTAGTCCAGCATTCTGTGTCACACAGTGGCCCACTAGTTGTACACAGGGATCTCTAGCAGAAAGGAGGGCAAAACCCTCACCTGCTCCCGACCCCCCACAACCAGTACCCGGGGAAAATCCTGCCTGCCTCCATCAACACAGAGGTGGCACTTGGATGTCCATTTCAGTAACTACTGGTTCCCTTGGTATCCATGAATCTGTCTAATCCTGCCTTGAAGCTGTCCAGGCTGACAGCTGTCACAACCTCCTCTGGAAGTGAGTTCCATAACCCAATGACCCTCTGGGTGAAGAAATATTTCCCTTTATTAGTCCTAACTTTCCTACCTTGGAGCTTTAGGGAGTGCCCCCTAGTCCTAGTGTTGTGTGACAGAGAAAATATTTTTTCTTTATTCACCTTTTCTATCCCATGCATGATTTTATACACTTCGATCAAGTCACCTCTTAAACGCCGTCTTTCAAGGCTGAAAAGACCAAGGCGTTGCAACCTGATTTCATAAGGGAGCTGCTCCATCCCTTGGATCATTTTTGTTGCCCTTCTTTGTACCTTTTCCAGTTCCGTTATATCCTTCTTGAGGTGCGGTGACCAGAATTGTACACAGTACTCCAGATGTGGCCTCACCATAGATTTGTAGAGAGGCAATACAACATTTGCCGACCTATTTTCGATTCCCTTCCTGATCATGCCAAGCATAGAATTTGCTTTTTTCACTGCTGCAGCGCACTGGGTTGACATCTTCATGCATACAAGTACATTGCTTATTGGCTAAAGTTTTAAACCATCTGTCCTTTAAGCATTCATTCTGTTTCAGTCTCTTCTCTGTTGCGTACAGACTATCACTTTCTTCAGTTTAATACATTACTGAACACTGACTCAATATAAACTAACTACTCTCTGCAGCATACTGTACTCAACTGCATTCTATCGCATACTTTGCTAAACTATATACTGAAGCATACTACATACTAACTCAAAGAGAAGCATACTGAACTAAATGGAGTGTCACTCTGAATAGTCCAGATCTAGTCACATGGTCTGTAGTCCCCCCCACAACCTCAAAGGAAAAACTGCATAGCAATATATACATACAATATAGTAAGCAATCGGAATTATATACATAACAAATAACTAGCATGGAAATCAGAGAAGCTTGTTATTTGGTTTATTATTGGAAATACCTTTTCTGAAAATGCAGAAATAGCCACTCTCTTTATCAGAGTTACTCAGGTCAATTGGTAACTACAGCATGTGTGTGCCCTGTATATTCATATCCATGGTTTCATCTACCGGAGCCTTGGGGAAAGTGGCATATTCTATGTGATTTTACGGTTTGCTACCCCTGGAAGTTAGCATTCAGTCTTGCTTAAGAGGGTACATCCAGGTCTAATCGTTGGAAGTTACATGAGAGTATATTTTGAAATAACAGTAGAAGGAAACCCTTGAAGGGAGAGAAGTTCAGCTGGTGAGCTTTTTAATGATATCTATAAAGTTTTTTTAAAAATACGTGTTTTCATTGTCTTTGTTTTCAAGCAACTCACAGAGAAGGGGAATCATCTCAATACCGGGACTGTGGAGAGAATCAGGAGCTGTGTCCCTCTGCTCAGCAAGCAATGACCAGTAAGAGGAAGCCCTTCAAGTGCTTGGAGTGCGGAAAATGTTTCCGTCAGAAGAAAAGCATTGCTAATCATCAAGCAATGCACACCAAGGAGAAAGAGTTCAAATGTTTGGAGTGTGAAAAGTCTTTAT
>JARBWK010000001.1:210020380-210028860 GCA_030556195.1 Anolis apletophallus | reverse complement strand
GGAAGAGGAAGGAACAAAGAGGAGGAGGAAAGAAGGTAGGGAGAGAGGGAGGAAAAATAATGAAAGAAAAAGAGAGGGAAAATTTGCGTCACTCCTCCCCTCTGCATGCTGGGAAACCGAGGCCCAGGCTGCTCTGGAGAGCCAGATGCAATCATGAAAAGAGCCACACCTGGCTCCCGAGCCATAGGTTCCCTACCCCTGATCTAGAGTTTGCCAGAGAGAACACTTAATTAAGTCTGTGAAAAGTCAAACCCACAAATGTGGCGAACCAACAATACGGTGATCTCAACCGAGATATATTACCGTGAACAGCTTTCTGGGACAAGAGAGTCAGAAACCAGCACACTGGCTTTATAAATGGATTTGATCAACCAAAAGAAAGATGAAGCCTTACCATGGGAGGACACGAGCTCCCAATTCTCCTCCATCACCTCTCTGTGAAGGACTCTTTGGCCGGGGTCCAGCAGGGCCAACTCCCCTTCAGTAAAATCCACAGCCACATCTTGGAAGCTCACCTAACGAAAAACCAATCATCCACAAGCTGAACATGTAAACCCTGAGTCAGAAAAGGCAACAATGTAGTTTGGTGTGTTGTCGAAGGCTTTCATGGCCAGCATAACTGGGTTGCTGTGAGTTTTCCAGGCTGCATGGCCATGTTGAAGAAGCATTTGCTCCTGACGCTTCATAGAATCCTAGAGTTGGAAGAGACCTCGTGGGCCATCCAGTCCAACCCCATTCTGCCAAGATGCCGGAAATTTGCATTCAAAGCAGCCCCAACAGATAGCCATCCAGCCTCTGTTTAAAAGCCTCCAAAGAAGGAGCCTCCACCACACTCCGGGGCAGAGAGTTCCACTGCTGAACGGCTCACACAGTCAGGAAGTTCTTCCTCATGTTCAAGTGGAATCTCCTTTCCTGTAGTCTGAAGCCTCCACTGCGTCCTAAACAAGCCTGCTCCCTCCTCCCTATGTCTTCCTCTCACATATTTATACATGGCTATCATGTCTCCCCTCAGCCTTCTTTCTGTGTTTCACCCACACCTATGGTAGGTTGAGAGGTTTGCTGGAAACAATGCAAGTGGCGTTTATATATCTGTGGAATAATGTCCAGGGCGGGAGAAATAATTCTTGTCTACTTGAGGCAAGTGTGAATTTTGCAATTGGCCACCTTGATTAGCACTGAATAGCCTTGCAGTTTCATGCCTGGCTGCTTCCTGCCTGGGGGAACTCTTTGTTGGGAGGTGATTAGCTGGCCCTGATTGTTTCTTGTCTGGAGTTCCCCTGTTTTTGAGTGTTGTTCTTTATTTACTGTTACAATTTTAGATTTTTAAAAATACTGGTTGCCAGATTTTGTTCATTTTGTATGGTTTTTTCCTTTCCGTCAAAATTGTCCACATGCTTGTGGATTTCAGTGGCTTCTCTGTGTAGCCTGACATGGTGGTTGAGAGAGTGGTCCAGCATGTCTGTGTTCTCAAATCCTATGCTGTGCCCAGGTTGGTTCATCAGGTTCAGTAATACACAATGCTAACCCAGGCAATTTAAAGGGGTAGACCTGTAGGCGATGCTAATGAAGAGACTCACTGATACAAAAATATCAAAAAGTGTATTCTAAACAATCTCAGAGCTGTAGAAAAATATTACATACAGTGTAATGCTATGTGCATATATCACAATATATCTTACAACATATATCATGTATAAATCAATATGCCAGTGTAGTAAAAGCCCTTACATACATGTGAGGGCTAAAGCGACAACATACAGTATATCATGTATAAATCAGTATGCCAATATACCAAAAGTCCTTACAAACATCTGAGGGCTAAAGCGACGTGCTAACAAGGTCCAGGTAACCCTATGGGGAGTCCGGAGCCTAATAACTCACGGACTGGGAGACAGAGTCTGTGGGGGACCCTTGGTGGACGAAAGAGCTGGTAAACTGATTTATTCATGATATATGTTGTCGCTTTAGCCCTCAGATGTATGTAAGGGCTTTTACTACACTGGCATATTGATTTATACATGATATATGTTGTAAGATATATTGTGATATATGCACATAGCATTACACTGTAATATTTTTCTACAGCTCTGAGATTGTTTAGAATACAACCATATGAAAGCAGCAAGGGTGGCAGTGTACAGGTTCGGTGGAAGAAAATCCACTCACCAGGATTTGTGGAAAGAAGTGACTTAACGAGATCCGGATTACGAGGTGAAGGTGCGCTTCATCAGAAAGATATCAGTGTTTCTCAACCTTCCTAATGCTGTGACCCCTTAATACATTTCCTCATGTTGTGGTGACCCCCAACTATAGAATTATTTTCGTTACTACTTCATAACTGTAATTTTGCTACTGTTATGAATCGTCATGTAAATGTCTGATCTGCTGGATGTATTTTCATTCACTGGACCACATTTGGCACAAATACCTGATGTGCCCAAATTTGAATGTGGGTGGAGTTGAAGGGTATTGATTTTACCATTTGGGAGTTGCAGTTGCTTGGACTTATAATTCACCTACAATCAAAGAGCATTGTGAACTCCACCAATGATTGAATTGAACCAGTCTTGGTATACAGATCTCCCATGACCAACAGAACATACTTGGGAGGGTTTGGTGGGCATTGGCCTGGAGTTTTGGAGTTGTAGTTCACCTACATCCAGAGAGCACTCAAACAATGATGGAGCTGGACCAAACTTGGCACGAATACTCAATATGCCTAAATGTGAACACTGGTGGAGTTTGGGGGAAATAGACCTTGACATTTGGGAGTTGTAGTTGCTGCGATTTATAGTTCACCTACACTTAAAGAGCATTCTGAACCGCACCAACGACAGAATTGGGCCAAACTTCCCACACAGAATTCCCATGACCAAAGAGAAAATACTGTGTTTTCTGTTGGTCTTAGGCGACCCCTCTGACACCCTCTCGCGACCCCCCTAGGGGTCCTGACCCCCAGGTTGAGAAACGCTGGTATAAATCAGGGCTGCCCAACTGGCGGCCCGGGGAGGGGCCGTACACGGCCCCCGAGCCCCTTCCCTATGGCCCCCTAACCCCCTGCAAGACATCAGGTTTTTTAAAAAAAAAAATTCGGAAAAAAAATTCAAAAAATTTTGATCTGGGGGGGGGGGGCGAGGAGGACCGACGCGAGTGAGGAGGAGGCGGAGGGAAGCCACGTCCGATGCCCTAGGGGCGGGACTTCCCCCCGCCTATTCCTCGCTCGCACAGGGCCGCTCGCGGGCTTGCGCCAGGGCGGATTGGCGAGCCGCCCTCCGCCCGTGTCCTAGCTCTTGCAGCGGCCGCGCCTGAAGGAAGGTAAGCCCGGAGCTTACCTTCCTTCAGGTGCGGCCGCTGCAAGAGCCAGGGACACGGCGGAGAGCGGCTCGCCGATCCCGCCCTGGCGCCAAGCCCGGCATCTGCGTGACTCGCCCCTTTTCGACGGGGTGACGTCAGGCGCCGAAAAGGGGCAGGTCGCGCAAGATGCCTGGCATGCGCGCTAGGGCGGGAGGCGGGCCGGGGATCGGCGAGCCGCCCTCCGCCGTGACCCTAGCTCTTGCAAGGAAGGTAAGACGGGAGCTTACCTTCCTGAAGGAAGGCAAGAGCCACGGACACGGCGGAGGGGGGCTCGCCGATCCCGTCCTGGTGCGCAAGCCCGGTATCTTGCGTGACCCGCCCCTTTTCGGCGGGGCTGGGTGATGTCAGGCATGGCAGGACGCTGGGCATGCGCGCCAGGGCGGGAGCGGCCCCACCCCCTGCTGCGGCCACGCCCCGACGAGCGGCCACGCCCTCCGCTCCGGCCCCCAAGGTGATCCGTTACCTGCATTCCGGCCCTTGGGCCTGAAGAAGTTGGACAGCCCTGGTATAAATGAAAGGCAGAGCAAGCTGCCGGTTTCCAGGACGCCCCGGGTAAGGAAAAAAGAGATAGAGCGGCACTGTGCCCAGAAAAACATGCCTCTTTCACCTGTCTGGTCTGCCCTTGTATCCTATTACCATACCTCCTTCTGTCCCTCTCAGATCTTGCTCCTGAGGCACGCACGTGCGAGATCTGAGAGACAGAGAAGGAGGTATGGTAATAGGAAAATTACCATAGTGAAATCAAATCTGATGTTTTAAAAAAAATATTTTGTGTGCGTTGGAAAAGGAGTAGTCTTATACGGTGAGTATATCTCAATCTCTATATTTTAATTGGACAAGTTGGGCGCGCCCAGTCATCTTATACGTCAGAAAATACAGTGTGTGTGTGTGTGTGTGTATAAATATACAAAAATATAGTTATATTGCTAAAAGCAATAACTAGAAAGAAAAGTAACAGAACCATCAGCTCGATCTTAAAAAATGTTCTTATGTGTTCAAACACATTTCAAGTCTTGAATCCAATAAGCAGGGTGCAAAAGAGGAGACTCGTGGTGATTGCTGCCCTTCCTTCCAACCTGCTCTTCCTTTGGCCCACCAAAGATCCTAATCCTTACCTCACCCTGTCTTGCAGAAGGTGTTTGCAAACCATACTGAAAAGATGTGCTTGGACATATAAGCTGGGTCCTCATTCCACCTCCTGCGAGAACAGACAAGGGCAAAAGAGAGCATTATTTCTCATTCAAGTATTTTCATTCACATATGTAGCATACTTTAGTGGGAAGGGACCTCATGGGCCACCAAATCCAACTCCTTGTTTAGTGCAGGATCTCCAGCTAGACTCGCTAGACGCAGTGGTTCTCAACCTGTGGGTCCCCAGATGTTTTGGCCCTCAACTCCCAGAAAACCTAACAGCTGGTAAACTGGCTGGGATTTCTGGGAGTTGTAGGCCAAAACACCTAGAGACCCACAGGTTGAGAACCACGGCGCTAGAGCATCCATTGCAGGGAGATATCCAGTATTTTCTTCAAGAATCATGGAATCATTGAGTTGGAAGAGATCTCGTGGTCCATCCAGTCCAATCCCACACTGCCAAGAAGCACCAGGAATGAGGCACAGATGGCTAAGTGTCAGCTGCATAAGATCTCTGACCGTAGGTCATGAGTTCGAGGCCTGCCCAGGTCGATGTGGGTGCTCGACCTTTAAGTGTAGCCTGATGTCGACCTTTGCAGCCCGAAAGACAGTTGCATCTGTCAAGTAGGAGATAAAGGTACCACATTAAGTAGGGAGGCAAATTTTGACTGAATTATGAGGCCATTAAAGAACTCCAGGAACGCTGAGGAATGCGGAAGGAACAACAAGGGACGCTGAGAGGTGAGGAGTGCATCAGGTCCCCCCTGGTGGCCAGAGTTTGCCTCTGTTCGTCTATATGTTGTGTATGTGGAAAACAGCAGGAATTGTCTGCTAAGTAAGTGTACCTGTAATCCGCTCTGAGTCCCCTTCGGGATGAGAAGAGCGGAATATAAATAAAGTAAATAAATAAATAAAAATAAGCAGGAAAATCGCATTCAATCACCCTCGACAGATGGCCATCCAGCCTCTGCTTAAAAGCCTTCAAAGAAGGAGCCTCCACCACACTCCGGGCAGAGAGTTCCACTGCTGAACAGCTCTCACAGTCAGGAAGTTCTTCCTCATGTTCAGATGGAATCTCCTTTGAAGCCATTGCTAACCAGTGAGGAAGATATGGATCACACTTGCACCAAAGGCTAGGGAGGGCACGTCCACAGCGTGAAAGGACTGCAAAGCACACAACTCAACTATTTGGGGCAGACCCAGGAGGAATCCTTACCCACTGAGGTGGAAGCTCTGTCACCATCTTGCACGGCCCACTCATTCTTCACCTCAGTAGTCTCTTTCACAAAGATGTTCTGTACCGAGGACAGGAAAGAAAAAAGAAAATTAGGATAAAGTCTGGCATACTAGACCCCCAACCATAACATTATTTTCATTGCTACTTCATAACTGTCACTTTACTCCTGTTATGAATTGTCACATAAATATCTTTTATGCAGGATGTATTTTTATTTACTGGACCACATTTGGCACTAATATCTGATATGCCCACATTGGAATACTGGTGGGGTTGGAGGGAGGTTGAGTTTGTCACTTAGGAGTTGTAGTTGCTGGGATTTATAGTTCACCTACAATCAAAGAGCATTCTGAACTCCACCAACGATGGAATTGAACCAAACTTGGCACACAGAACTTCCATGACCAACAGAAAATACTGGATGGGTTTGATGGGCATTGATCTTGAGTTTTGGAGTTGTAGTTCACCTACATCCAGAGAGCACTACGGACTCAAACAAAGGAGGATTTGGACCAAACTTGGCACAAATACTCAATATGCCCAAATGTGATCACCGGTGGAGTATGGGGGAAATAGACCTTGACATTTGGGAGTTGTAGTTGCTGGGATTTATAGTTCACCTACAATCAAAGAGCATTTTGAACTCCACCAACAATAGAATTGGTCTAAACTTCTCACAAAGAACCCCCATGACCAACGGAAAATACTCTGATGGTCTTTGGCTACCTCTCTGACACCCCCTCACAACCCCCTCATGGGTCCCAACCCCCAGGTTGAGAAAGGCTGGTCTAGCTTGTCAAAGTATAGCATATTACAGTCATTCAGGCAGAAACTAACTAGGGCATGTGTCACCTTGGCCACATCAGACCCCTTTCAGGAACAGATTCAGCTGCATCCAACTTTCAACTGAGCAAAGGCACTCATGGCAACCTAGAAAGCTGCCTCAGTTTTAGGGCTGAATTTATTTATTTATTTACTTCATTTCTATTCCGCCCTTCTCACCCCACAGGGGACTCAGGGCGGATTACAATGTACACATTACTTTGAGACACACAAACACACAAGACAGAGGCAATATAACACCTGGCCACCAGGGGGAGCTGTCGCACACCTTCATTCCTCAGTGTGTTTCCTGGAGGACATTTTTAGGCTCATAAATCAGTTAAATTAGCCTCCCCACTAAGTGGTACCTTAATTTTCTACTTGACAGATGCAACTGTCTTTCGGGTTGCAAAGGTCGACAACAAGCTACACAATAGGTCGAGAGCCCACCTCGACCCGGGCAGGCCTCGAACTCATGACCTTCTGTTCAGTAGAGATCTTATGCAGCTGACACCCAGCCAGCTGCGCCACATTCCCGGTGAATCCAGGAGTACATTGAGATTGCAAGCCATGACTTCAGGGTGAGTTTAAATCCATTCACCAGAGACTACGTTCCTTTTTCTTGATTTTTTTTTATTGACCAGGAGCTCTTATGTCGCATTGGCATTTGTTCAAGCATTTTCTGTATTTATTATTTATTTATTAAGAGCATTTTTATACAATCCTTCTCGCCTCCAAAGAAGGACTCAGGGCGGCTACCAACAGCCGCCATTCGGTGCCAAACAATAAAACAAACATAATATACAAGTAAACTGCAGTAATAACAATTATGGATACATTAAAACAGTTCGCTGCTTCACGTCGTCTTCCAAAACAATCCATTGCCGTCAGCTAAAAGTCCATTAAAACCAGCTATTCTGCAAACGCTTGATCCCATAACCAGGGTTCAAGCTTCTTCCGGAAGGAAATGAAAATGTAAGATAAAAGGCATAGGAATTAGAACGACTGGACAATGAGATGGGACAATGTTTTTATTAGAAGACGAAAATGATGTATGTTTTTAGTATTGTTATGGTTTTTTTAATTATGTACTAATGTTTTTAAATGTTTTATGGTGTTTTTGGGTATTGAATTGTTTCCATTGTAAACCACCCTGAGTCTCCTAAGGGCTGAGAAGGGCGGTATACAAATATAGTAAACAAATAAATAAATAAACGAGGAAGGAGAGCAGATCTGATCTCATTAGGGAGGAAGTTCCACAGCCGGGGGGGGGCACCACCGAGAAGGCCCTGTCTCTCGTTCCCACCAAACGCAACTGCGATAGTGGTGGGACCAAGAGCAGGGCCTCTCCAGACGAGCTTAAGGTCCTTGGGGGTTCGTAGAGGGAGATATGTTTGGACAGTTAAGCTGCAAATAAATATATCTCACCTTCTGAAATGTCTTGGGAGGAAAACCACTCACCTGTTGCTCTTCAAATTTCTCCTCTTGGGCCCGGCTCAGGAGGAAGCCTTCAGCCAAGGCCACGGCCTGGGAGCTGGTCTCTGCCCCGCATTCCCTCACCCAGCGCCCCATCTCGGCAGGAAGGAGGGCCAGGAACTGCTCCAGGATCACCAGGTCCAGCACCTCCGCCTTGGAGTGTTGCTCGGGCTTCAGCCACAGGCGGCAGAGAGAGTGGAGGCGGCTGCAGGCCTCTCGGGGCCCCGAAGCCTCGTTGTAGGTGAACTGCCTGAAACCTTGTTGTGCGCCTGAATCCCCCTCCTGGTCCCCCGGTTCCTTCTGCATAGCTCCTCCAAGGAATCCTGCTCTGTGCTGAGCCTGAACAAGACCAGGCCGTTCTCCCAACTCAGGGCTCACTGCGTGCATTGGCATCTTGGCCTTTCACCTGCTCCCAAAGGGCCCTTTTAGAGTTGGACAGATCCCATCACCCCCTTTCTTT
>JARBWK010000001.1:209937880-210015380 GCA_030556195.1 Anolis apletophallus | reverse complement strand
AGAGGTTCTGAGGTCTGTTGGAAACTAGGAAAATGGGGTTTATAGATCTGTGGAATAATGTCCCAAGGTGGGAGAAAGAACTCTAGTCTGCTTGAGGAAAGTCTAAACGTTGCAATTGGCTACCTTGATTAGCACTGAATAGCCTTGCAGCTTCAAAGCCTGGCTGCCAAATGGAACTCAAGTAAAGCGGCGTCTGCTCACCCCTCGCACGGAGAAGCAGTTTACTGTTTATTGTTTACATCCAGGGATTTCCCGAGTTATACTCCAACCAGATACTCCCTATATCAGTACCTTGCTTTAGAATGTATTATGTATACATGCTGTAATATGCATATTATGAATGTTGAAGTAACGCCATGAATGTGAATGTGAATTTGATGAAATGATACTATGAATTTGTATAATTGAATATAGACTTGCACTTTGCACTATATCTATATGATATTCTATTGATTTTTCATTGATTTTTATAAAATAAGTGATTTACACAATATTGAATCAATACCTACTCTTTATTAGCTTCCATAACGTGTTGTTAGTATTGTTAGTATTAGAGCCTTACTCTGTGTATAGGATTCATGCTTCCTGCTTGGGCCAGGAGGCAGGGGAGCAGGGCCTCCACTAGCCGGAGCCAGAGAGAGAGGGAGGTAGGCAGGCCCCAAGAGCCCTTGCTTGTGGAGGGAGGAGGGCACCAGTGGGCCCCAGAGGAAGAAGAGCCCCCCTGCTGCTCCATCTGCAGGGCCAGGAGAATAAGGACGCCTCCTGGGCCTTGGCTTCAGCAGACCACCAAAACACCCTGGTCGGGAGCGGTGGGGCCTGCAGGGGGGAAGCACTGCCATGACCACAGCCACAACCAAAAAGAACTAGCAAGAATTAAAGGGAAACCCACTGAGAATCGAATTGATTCATAACAATTATATTGAGAATAATATTAGTTCCCACATGGGTGCTTCTCAGTCTAGGACAGTACCTGGGTCATGTATTGATACATATAACACAAGTACACTGAGAAAATATACCATATAATCCGTATCAAATATGGTCCAGACACAGGTAAGTATATTGGTGCGTGTTAGTCCAATGTCAATAAACGCTGGTAGGTCCGACTGAAAGTCCGTGATTCTAATCAAATGTAACAAAAAAAAAATCAATGTCAGAGTGCACCAAAGAAGCAATGGATGGCACAAATAAGGATCATGAGTGTAATTGTAATCCGCAGTGTAAACATCAAGGAGTTGAAACGGCCGACGAGGATTATTTTATACGGGATTCCTTCACTCGTTTTGACTCTGAATGAGTCTTTATCAAGGCCCACCAACAACTATAAATCAATGAATCCCATCCATAATATATAATCCACATTGGGCGGCGGAAACACTCATGCATGGTAATAAAGTCTAATCCATAGACTCTCACTTCTATGGAGAAGTATATGGCTTTTGCGTAGTTGTAGTTGTACAACCAAAAAGGACACAGGGTTTCCAGGCTGTCTGTCCATGTTCCAGAAGCATTCTCTCCTGATGTTTCGCCTGCATCTGTGGCAGGCATCCTCAGAGGTTGTGAGGTCTGTTGGAAACTAGGAAAATGGGGTTGATATATCTGGAAAGTCCAGGGTGGGAGAAAGAAGTCTTGTCTGTTTGAGGAAAGTGTGAATGTTCCCATTGGCTACCTTGATGATAATAATAATACTAATAATATGTTTCTGGAGCTTTATCCCCAGAAACATAGGCCCAACTAATAAAAGGGATGTAGACAGACATCATCATCATTATCATTACAAGCATCATTAGTATAATTATTATCCTACTATTTCTTTCTAGAAACCAAGACCCAAGTGGTATAAAGGATATAGTTAGAATACTATTGTTGTTGTTCTTGTTGCTGTTGTTGTCACGACTACTTCTCCTCCACTACTTCTCTTTGGAAACCAAGATCCAAGTGTTATAATGGATATAGACACCAAACATAATTATTGGGTTGCTGTGAGTTTTCCAGGCTGTCTGGCCATGTTCCGGAAATATTCTCTCTGGACATTTCGCCCACATCTATGGCAGGCATCCCCAGAGGTTGTGAGGTCTGTTGGAAACTAGGAAAATTGAGTTTATATATCTGTGGAATAATGTCCAGGGTGGGAGAAAGAACTCTTGTCTGATTGAGGCAAGTGTGAATGTTCCCATTGGCTACCATAATAATAAATTATTATTATTACTATTACTAAATTATTATTATTACTCCATCTCCCCGAACGGACTTGGGGTGGCTTACATGGGGCCAAGCCCAATCACACAGAGTTAAAAACATAGCATGTAAAAATATAACAACAGTGTAAAGCAACATAAAACATTATAACAATAATAAAACAGGCTTCATAAGCAACAACCAAAGATATATTTCAGGTCTCGTTGTGGGGGGGTGGGCTGGTGTGCAAACAAGTTAGAAAGTAGGCTAGTCAATAAGGTGCATAGGTCATAGAGCAGCGTAAGGGCAAGAGCAGTTATAACAGGGTCATTATAGCTTTGAATAGTGCAGTAGTAAGGTGAAAGGACGCAAGTTTTAGGCCATGGTTAGGGCCAACTATCAAGGGAATTGTCTAATCAAATGCATTCAAAACCTGGTTGCTTCATGCCTGGGGGTATCCTTTATTGGGAGGTGATAAGCTGACCCTGATTGTTTCCTACCTGGTATTCCCTTGTTTTCTGAGTGTGTTCTTTATTACTGTCCTGATTTTAGAGTTTTTGAGATACACAAAATAAGGGGAGGGATATACAGTATGGAACAACTGAAGAGGGCCCTGACTTTCATCTGTGAGAAGATTAGGATCCTTTCTGTGAATCTAGGGTTTTGCCCTCTATCCACATTGAGAAGCCAGCCATCTATTAAACATTCATGGTCAAAACATTTATTCTGCCCCAAAGGCCTCATTATTGGGGTCTCATTATCATCTTGTTTTCTTTTTTCAAGCCCTTTCAGTGTTTTCTGACCTTGCCTTTGGATACACTTTGTCCACTTTGGAAACCCCTTAGGCCCCTTTCTTCACTGTTCCTATATCCCAGGATCTGATCCCAGATTATCTGCTTATCTCAGATTATATGGCAGTGGAGACTCACACAATCCAGTTCAAAGCAGATAATCTGGGATGTAATCCTATGAGATAGGGCAGTGTAAATCCAGCCTAAGTTTGAGAATGCAGGGGATTCACAAAATATGAGGAGGGATTTGATGGTGGGAACAATTGAGAGGAGCCTGGCTTTGAGACATTCAGGACCTTTTCCTTGAGTCCAGGTTTTTGCACTCTATCCATATTGAGAAGCCAGCCATCTATCAGACATTCATGGTCAAACATTTGTCCTGCCCCAAAAGCCTCATTATGAGAGTCTCATTATCTTGTTTTCTTTTTCCAGGCCCTTTCAGTGTTTTCAATCCTTGCCTTTGGATACAATCTTCGTCCACTTTGGAGGAGAAGCACTGAACAAAGATGGAAAGGCAAGAGCCAGCTGGCCCTCAGTTAGAAACATTTTCTGCTATTGAGGTGCAGAGCGGTGGGGTGTTCTGGGAGGACCCTTGGAAGCAAAACCTGGAAAACAGTCTGCTCCATTCAGAACTTCAGAGCCTACTCTTTAGGCGCTTCCACTATGAGGAGGCCTTGGGGCCCCAGGAGGTTTGCAGCCACCTCCACTTTCTGTGCCGCCTGTGGCTGAAGCCCGAGCGACACTCCAAGGCGGAGATGCTGGACCTGGTGATCCTGGAGCAGTTCCTGAGCATCCTGCCCCCAGAGATGGAGCGCTGGGTGAGGGAATGTGGGGCAGAGACCAGTTCCCAGGCCGTGGCCTTGGCTGAAGGTTTCCTCCTGAGTCAGGCAGAAGAGGAGAGGAAACAGGAGAAGCCCCAGGTGAGGCAGATTCATCTTAGTAATTCCAAGGAGCCAAAATGATTGTTTTGAAGCATAATATCCACATGTTACATTTATTTATTTATTTACAAATTTACAATTACAATATTTATAGCCCGCCTTTCTCAGCTATACGGCGACTCAAGGCGGGTTACAGATTGGCATAATTCAATGCCAGGCATTCATAAAAGTGCAGTTAAAAACAACATGACAATATAAAACATATATAAGAACCATTAAAACAATAATCGGTGTCATTCTGTTAAAAATGTTATCCAGTAACAAGGTCTGGCCATTTCATGTTCATCATTCATAGTTTCGTGTTATCTATTCCGCTGCATTCTCAAAAGCTTGCTCAGAAAGTCGGGGGGAGGGGGCCGATCTAATACCCCTGGGGAGGGAGGTAATTAACAACCACAGGCAGGATTTCCCCACCAACACAAAGGAAAGTCAGAGTGGACAAAACCTTAATTGGCTGCCCAACTACAATCAATGCAGTTGAGCAGGTTACTGAAAGAGAAACCCACACACACACTTTTCTAATCTTTGTTTTTTTAAAATGCCCCTTCTTGTTCAGTTGCAGGACTCTTTTGCAGATGAGACCAATGAGGTGGAAAAGTCTCTTTCGGGCACAATTTGCACTGACCAGGTTGGAGACAGGGAACGCACCACAGTTGGTAAGGAATGGGCAAGGATAATCATCCCCTTTTGAGTAGCCCTGAAAAGTTTGAGCTTTGTGACTTGCAGAGAGCCAGTGCTGGATTTAGGGCAAATGAGGCCTCATACTAGTTATTATGAGGTCCTTGTCTTGGGCCCTGAAGGAAGTAGTCACAGTAGGCCTGCTTTGTGGTACACTCCCATAGACTATCAACTGTATCATTATGTCTGGAATTACTCCGAAACAGAATGCCTTCAAATTTAGAATTGCATCTCATCAGCAAAATCCATCGTAATTTTTTTAATTTTTGGCAGGAATATACCACAATGCCCACCCCAGGCATCTGGCCCCTTGCACCGGAAATGTGGTGCAGCTGGCTGGGTGTCAGCTGCATAAGATCTCTACTGACCAGAAGGTCATGAGTTCAAGGCCTGCCCGGGTCAAGGTGGGCTCTCGACGTATTGTGCAGCCTGTTGTTGACCTTTGCAACCCGAAAGACAGTTGTATCTGTCAAGTAGGAAATAAAGGTACCGCTTAGTGGGGAGGCTAAATTTAACTGATTTACGAGGCCATAAAAAAATCTCCAGAAAACACGCTGAGGAATGGAGTGCGACAGCTCCCCTTGGTGGCCAGATGTTAAATTGCCTCTGTCTGTCTTGTGTGTTTGCGTGTCTAAATGTAATGTGTACATTTTAATCCACCCTGAGTCCCTTGCAGGGTGAGAAGGGCGGAATACAAATGAAGTAAGTAAATATATAAATGTGTTTAAGCACACCTAAGCACAATGGCAAATCCAACACTGGTGAAAGTTTATATGACCTAACTGTTTGGCCCCTGATGTGTGTAAGGAGAAAAGATTGAGAACAAAGCAGGTAAGGGGAATGCCTGTTTTCTGTCACGTTGTCAGGGCTTTGCCTTATTCAGAGGCAGAGATGAACCAAACAAAAACCCAGTTTGTGTTAAACAATTTAATTAAAACAGCACTTACTTTCTATTTTAATAGTCCAAAATATAAAACATAAAGATAGCACTCAGCCACAGAATATAAATCAAAAACAGCAAACACTTGCAGGTTCAAGACAACTCTGTAGTCAAAAGGTACAGTCCAGTGGTCCAACTCTGAGAGTTCGATAAAGTCCAGGGATCAAGAGTCTATACCAGGGGTGGGCAATTACCGGCCCTCCAGGTGTTTTGGACTTCAACTCCCAGAAAACCTAAGAGCTGGTAAACTGGCTAGGATTTCTGGGAGTTGAAGTCCAAAACACCTGGAGGGCCGGTAATTGCCCACCCTGATCTATACCATAGTCAAAAGCCAGTCCAAAGGTTCAAGGTTCCAGGATTCCAAGGTTCAGGAGACAGGTCAGGACATCGAAAATCCAAAGACCTGGGGGACAACCAGCAGCATTACCACCAAGATAAGACACTACTTTTCTCCCAAATATCAGTCCCAAGGTTAGCTCCTGATATTCAGGAACACCCAGCTGCAACCTATCTCTTGCATGCCTCCATCCTTAGTTGCGTTCACCCATAAACGCTTACTTAGAGATTGCTCAACTCTTTAGAACTGAGACTTACATTAACCCTTCCATCACCAACTACTAGGCCTACCACCACCAACCACCACCAACTGCAGTACATGACATTTTCATCCCTTGGTGTCCATGTCAGACATGGCCCAATACTTTCTCTTCACACACCCTCTACTTCCCACTAGGAATGGGTTCAGTTAGCATTCATTCTCCATTGAGCCTGGCTAGACCTCCATAGGAACTCCTCCCTTTGTGTGTTTTGGAATTGTAAAAGGAAAACTAAATGTGGTAATTTCCACCTTGTACCATTTAAATACTGGTTTATTCATTTACTTTGCATCAAAAGCATTGCATAAATTAGTATAAAACTGTTAAAGCTAGAAGGAGAACAAGTGGCTAAATATCTTTTGACCAAAAACGGGCAACAGCATTGTCTGCATCCTCCAACAATTCTTCCTCTGTACATGAGGCAGGGCATTGTGGACAAGCATACAGGTGTGGAGTTGTCTGTTCTGCTCCACAGTCACACAAGGTATGGGATTCTTTAGGTCGTGCCATTTTGCCAGGTTGTCTTTTGATCTGCCCACTCTGCTTCTGAGTCTGTTCAGGGACTTCCAAGTTGCACATTCTTGGTTTGCCCCTGGAGGAAGACCTCGCCGGGGGGGGGGAGGAAGCATCCAGTTGGGATTTCCTGGTTTAGCTGCCCAGAGGGATACCCTTGCTGTTGCTGGGGGGATGCCAAGAGGAGTGGTAGTTCTCATAAAAGTTTTCCTTGATCTGAATCTACTGGGAGGAGGCTGGTAGCCCATGCAATGAGTGGCTTTCACAGTGTTCAACCTTATTTCTCTCACAGTTAGCAGCAACTGCCCGATGCACATCCAGCTAGCTTGTAGAGTTTATCAACAGGTGTAGGTTAAATACTGGTTCTATGTGTAGTCAAGAAGAGGACTTATTGAGACAAGGAAGTGATTTCTCAGCATTCTTTTATCTCTATGGACCTTTTCTCCAACTTTCTCATGGAAGGGAATGCTTGTAAGGGTTGGGAGCTGCACACCAGGGACTTTGGAGGACTTGACTCCCATCGGCCCCACAAATTATTTTGCCTTTTATTTGGTTACACGGTCTCTCTCCTTGGGGCTCCTGGGACATGGCTGTTAGTTTTGTCATGTGTATGGAATTCTCCTGGAACAGCTTAAACCAGAACTAACTTAGAAACAGGACTATGGATAGCAGCCTATACTCACCAAGGGACATTGTACTTATTTTATCTTTGCAGTTCAATCTTTCAATCCTCGAAAAGGTGACACGATATGAAGATTTAAAGATCAAACTGCAAAGACTCTGGCACAAGCCAGTAAAGGTGATCCTAGTGGTGGTCGGCACACTGGGTGCAGTGCCTAAAGACCTTGGCCTGCACTTAAACACAAACGGCGTTGACAAAATTGCAAAAGACTACCCTACTCGGATCTGCATACATTCGCCGACACTTGGCTTGCCCATCCTGTTTGATTTTTATTGGGTAAATTTGCTTTATGATTTTACTTTATTGTAATTTATTTTCTGATGCATTTTGTTTCTTGTATTCTGTATTTTATTGTGTTGTATTGTATTTTAAAAGGCTTGGCCTCATGTTAGCCACCCCAAGTCCCCATTGGGGAGATGGTGGCGGGGTATAAATAAAGATGATTATGATGATGATGATGATGATTAGATCACACAGTCCTAGACACTTGGGAAGTGTTCGACGTGTGATCCAATACAACAGTCAGCATTGTGATCTTGTTTGCTGTGTACTAATCTTGTTGTGTTTCTAATAATAATAATAATAATAATAATAATAATAGGAATTGAAGGGCCAGCCTTGAAAAAGGATTGGTCTCACCTCCCTGGTGTCTTTCCTCTTTTCTAGGCAATGGAACATGGCCAAGTGACAGTAGCCCATATTTTCATGGTTCTTTCCTGAGAAGAGATTCTGTGGGACCAGATCAGGTAGGCAGCACGATCCCTGGAGGGGAGGGAAGCGCAGTTACCTTGTCCCTTGAATGTTGCCCTGGCTGAACCTCTCTGTCTTCCTTTTCCTTCCATCCAATATGCTCTCTTAAATGAACACCATAAGTGGTCTGGTTTTCCTTTCTGACTGGGGTTGCATTTTCTCCTCACAGATATTATTTTTTGTCTTCGGTTACGTGCAAGTATGGCTGTGTGCATGTATGTAATGTATGTGTGTGTGTATGGATGGTTTTGTAAGGAAATTATAACATTGTCACAATCACCATTACAATTTTTTTCCTTCTACAATATAGTCTCGGTTATCCAACCTCCGCTCATCCCACGTTCTGTATTATCCAACGCAATCTGCCTCTTGCTGTTGTTTCAATACATGGTGATATTTTGGTGCTTAATTCATAAATACAGTAATTACTACATAATGTTATTGTTTATTGAACTGCTTTTTTCTGTAAAACGTGATATTTTGGTGCTTAATTTGTAAAATAACATAATTTGACATTTAGTAGGGTTTCCCTTAATCCGTCCATATTATCCAACATTTTCGCTTATCCAATGTTCTGCCAGCCCGTTTATGTTGGATAAGTGAGACTCAACTGTATTCTCATACTATTCTGATGATTCCTGTTTTCCTATATTTTACATTTCTATACTTATCTGCTACTTAGACATATCCAATTTTCCCCTTCACTCCCCCCCCCCCCCTGGGCACAGTTGTATCTCTTCTCTTTGCATTATTTTATTTGATCATGAGAAATGTCTGATTCAATTCCTTATATTTTGCTTTCCCTTTTACTCTGGCTATAAGCCCTTTCCATTCTGACTCCCAGTTCTCCTTAGAATGTCTATTTCAAGGGTGCTCACACTTTTTCAACATGCAAGCTACTTATAAAGCAACCAAGTCACAAAGATCTACCTACACAGAAATGTAAAACTATTTTCTAATTTATTAAAGATTCTTTGTATGTACAATGTATGCTGATGTACCTTGCATAACTGAATAAGCCAATATTACACAACACACATAATAAATAATTATTTACATTTTTTTTCAATTAAATGAGTTTACTTTGATGACTTGCACTAAATTGATTCAGCCAGGGATGCATAGTCCAGACAGTAGCTGCTGACAGACAGCCTCAAGCACCCAACATACGATAGTTCCTTCTCCCACCCTGGACATTACTCCACAGATACTGTATATAAACATGCAGAAAGAAGCCAGACCTTTCAACTGCAAGGCCATTCAATGCTGATCAATGTGGCCAATGGTACATTAAACAATGCAACCAGACTAGAGTCCCTTTTCCCACTCTGACATAATTCAGAGATATATACTGGCAGAATGGAAGCACACAGACCTTGAAGCTTGCAAGGCCATTCAATGCTGATCAATGTGGCCAAGCAGATGAACTCCTCGCAGTCGGAGATGGCTTTTGCCAAAGCCTCCTGGTTGTCCTCCCTTGTGGCTCGTCTTTGCGCGCCACCGCAGGCTCCAAAAGCACATGTGCGGGGTGGGTGCCTGCCCCCTCCTTCGCTCTGCTGCCCTTCTTCTCCGTCTCTCCTCAGGCACTGAGGATGGAGGCGGAGGAGTCGCCTCGGGGGCAGCATGACGAAGGGGAAGATGCGCCGCGCGAAAAGAAGGAGCGCCGCGCACCTTCCTTCCGCGTGGCACATCTTCCCTTCGTCATGCTGCCCCCTGAGGCGACTCCCCCGCCTCCATCCTCAGTGCCTGAGGAGGGAGAAGGAGGGCAGCAGGAAGGAAGGTGCACCATGCGGAAGGAAGGAGCGCTGTGCACCTTCCTTCCGCGCGGCGCATCTTCCCTTCGTCATGCTGCCCCCTGAGGCGACTCCCCCGTCTCCATCCTCAGTGCCTGAGGAGGGAGGGAGAAGGAGGGCAGCAAGAAGGTGCGCCGCACGAAAGGAAGGAAGGTCCGCGGTGTGGAAGGAGGGAGCTGCCCCGCAATCGACCCTGGTTTGGCCCCTGGTTTGGCCCTGCGATCGACTGGTTGATCGCGATCGACTTTGTGGACGACCCTGACCTATTTGTATATTTAATTGTTTCAATGATGGAATCTTGAAGCATATAATCTGATAAATATTCATACCATCTAAGTTTCCATTTCCTTTACTCTTTCCATCATAAGGCTACCATTGCTTGCGTTACTGCTATCATACATTTTACTATTTTGCCCCATTCTTTATTACCTTCTATTTTTTGAGCAAAAATTGCTTTTTGTTCAACTCTATTTCCCTCTTAATATTTCCTCCATCTTGTTCTTAGGTTTTTAATAACTTTTTGTAGCCTGTCACAGTCCCATCACATATGGATAAAGCTTCCGATTCCTCCACATTTATGGCACCACAATTTTGGTGTTTTTGTTTATTTCTTTATATATTTTTGTCTCCAGGTGACTTTTGAAGATGTGTCTGTGGATTTCACAGTGGAGGAGTGGGCCCTCTTGCATCCTGGCCAAAGAGCCTTGTACCAGCAAGTCATGGAGGAGAATTTAGAGATCACGTCCTCTCTAGGTAATGCTCCCTTATACTGGTGGTTAACCCCAAAATCATCCATTGTTTCAGGTCTTTTCCTCAGAAACAACAGAAATCAGTCTCATTCAATTTCACATGTGCAAGCCAGCCCAATAAGAGAATTGGCACTCGTGTGGGGTTGCAAGATTATATGTATTCTAGGCAAATTGGTATTTGGCATCAAAACAACCAAGCTTGGGTCAAAATAACCAAGCTTGTGTAGTTGGTGGGACTGATAGAAGGGCTTCTACAGATAATCTTAGCCTCCTGGTAGGTTTGTGCAAAGACAAGCTATCAGTCAGATAGCCTGGACCTGAATTATATAGATCTTTAAAGGTCATAACCAGCAATGTGAACTATGCCCAGAAATGAATTGGCACCCAGTGGAGCTGTGGCATCAAAATACTTGTGTGCTCTCTGTAGCCAGCCCTGGTTAACAATCTCCATGCATCTCTTTGCACCAGCTGAAGCTTTCCAAAACTCCTCAAGGGCTACCACAAGTAGAGCACATTAGTCATCCAAACAGGATGTAGCTTGAGGCATGTGCCACCATGAGCAGATCCAGCATCTGAAGAAACCTTTGCAGTAGGTGCACAAATTTGGATTTCCAGATTCAGTGCTGAGTGCACCCCCTTGCCTCCAAATGCAGAACCTCTGTCTTTAGTGGTAATGTAATCCCATCTAGCACAGGGTGAATCCCTATTTTGTTGTCTGCTTTCCAACTGACCAAGACCATCTATGTTTGGTCTAGAATAAGTGTTCACAGTTTTTTTGCCCTTCTCCCATTAGTGATGAGAGATATTGGTTTAGCTCAGTGGTTCTCAACCTGTGGGTCCCCAGATGTTTTGGCCTACAACTCCCAAAAATCCTATCCAGTTTACCAGCTGTTAGGATTTCTGGGAGTTGAAGGCCAAAACAGTTGGTAACCCAAAAGTTGAGAATCACTGGTTTAGGTGGAAAGGGGAAGTAGAGCTGGGTGTCATCTGCATATAGATGGTACTCCACCCCAAAACTCTGGATGACCTCACCTAGGAGTTTCATATATATGTTAATAATAAACTTTATTTATATCCCACCACCATCTCCCTGAAGGTCGAATTTGGTCCAGTGAATGAAAATACATCCCGCATATCAGATATTTACATGACGATTCATAACAGTAGCAAAATTACATTTATGAAATAGCAATGAAAATAATGTTATGGTTGGGGGTCACCAGAATATCAGGAACTGTATTAAGAGGTCACGGCATTAGGAAGGTAAAAACACTGATCTATTCATTTTAATGGTTAATTTTTATTATTTGTTTTGCTTGCCTATTTTTGCTTAATTTGTTTATTTTGATATTTACATGGCATTGAATGTTTGTCATTTTGTTTTTGGGAGCCACCCTGAGTCCCCTTAGGGAGAGAGGGCAGGTTAGAATTATTATTATTATTATTATTATTATTGGAAATGGCTGAAAGGTCCAGTGGAATCAACAGGGACACTCTCCACCTTGTCTAGTTCCCTTTGTACAGGGGTAGGGAACCTATGGTTCGGGAGCCAGATGCGGCTCTTTTCATGATTGCATCTGGCTCTCCAGAGAAGACTGGGCCTCGGTTTCCCAGCATGCAGCGGGGAGGAGTGACGCAAATGCGCCACAAGTGCCGCTTCCACGCCGCCATCGCCGCCTCTTCCTCATCCCCCGCTGCTCTCGGGGCCCTACGCCCACTTCTTACTTTCTTTTTCCCTCTCTTTTTCTTTCTTTTTTCTCCCTCTCTCCCTACCTTCTTTCCTCCCTCCCTCTTCACCCTTTCCTTCTCTCCTTCCTTTTCTCTCCCTCTATCCCCTTCCTTCTTTCCTCCATGCTCCTCCTTCCTTCCTTCCTTCCTTCCTTCCTCTTCCTTTCTTTCTTTCTCCCTTCACCCTTTCCTTCTCTCCTTCCTTTTCCCTCCCTCTCTCCCCTTCCTTCTTTCCTCCATTCTCCCCTTCCTTCCTTCCTTCATTCTTTCCTTCCTTCCTTCCTTCCTTCCTTCCTTCCTTACTTTTTCCTCACTCCCTTTCCTTTCCTTTCCCCAGCCTTTCCTTTCCTCCCTTCCCATTTCCTTCTTTCTTTTCCCCTCCTTGTTTCTCTCCTGCTTTTCTTCCTTTTCCATAGTTCGTTCTTCTTTTCTTTCTCTCTCTCCTCTTCCTCCTTTATTTCCTCTTTCTTTCTTTCTTTCCTCCTTCCTTCCGCCTTCTCTTCCTTCCCAGAGTCTTGAGCATGCTTTTTGCAGAGCCAGGTCTGAAGGGTCCCGTCATTCTGCCGGGGGAATCCTTTTCTCATAGTATGTACGTATATACTCATATTTAGTTGAATTCAGTCTTTAAATATATATATTATATGGCTCTCACTTAAATAAATTTCCAAATATTTTGTTTTCATGGCTCTGAGTCAAAAAGGTTCTCGACCCCTGCCTTTGTAGGTCATTCACCAAGGGGGCCAAAGCAGGCCTGAAACCAAATTAAAATGGATCTAGTAACCATGGTTTGTGGAGCAAGCCATTTTAATTCAGCTTATCGCTTTTCCAGTGAGGTGTCATATCTCACATGTGTCCCAGTCAGGTTTTTTTGGCCTCTCAGGAAAGTTACGTCCTGGTTTGCTCTAGGGTGCTTTCCTTTGTGTTTTCTATTTGAATGAAGCACCCAAACAGGTGGATTTGTTCAGATGTCTGAGTTAATCTGCTCTTATTATTTTCATGACAGCAAAGGGTTTTTGTTCAGGTTTTTAAAAATTATTAAAATACATCTCTATACGCTACATGCAAGGAACAGGTAATAAAATAAATGCAGGCCTGTGCTTGTGAAGCTATTGATAGAAAATAGATTGCCCTTTATGTCTGTACTAAATCTGAAGTCGAGAAAACCAACACTAGGAGAGTACAGGGGATTCTGGAAAATTTATTTATTTATTTACTTTATTTATATTCCGCTCTTCTCACCCCAAAGGGGACTCAGAGTGGATTACAGGTACACATACTTAGCAGACAATCCCTGCCGTTTCCACAAACACACATATATAGACGAACAGAGGCAAACTTTGGCCACCAGGGGGAGCTGACGCACTCCTCATCTCTCAGCGTCCCTTGTTGTTCCTTCCACATTCCTCAGCGTTCCTGGAGTTCTTTTTAATGGCCTCATGATTCAGTCAAAATTTGCCTCCCCACTTAAAGTGATACCTTTATCTCCTACTTGACAGATGCAACTGTCTTTCGGGCTGCAAAGGTCGACAGCAGGCTACACTAAAAGGTCGAGCACCCACCTCGACCTGGGCAGGCATCGAACTCATGACCTACTGGTCAGAGAGATCTTATGCAGCTGACAGCCAGCTGCGCCACATTCCTGGAAAATACTCGGGCTAAACACTTGGGCTATATTTCAACCATCCCTGGTTTAGATATGATTTATTTTGAAACTTTCATCTTTGTATTGTTTTTGAAGCAAGGACAAAACAGCCAGTGTGAGAAAAGGGTTATCTTGGCTAAATGCATCTTGTAATTTGTTTAATATGTAATAATTCAAGGAGAATTTCAATCTAATATAACCTTTTCTTTTACTTCCCTTGTTCTCAAACCACTTAAATTGAAGCGACACTATTTAAATGTTTGGAAAATGGAAAGACTTTCAGTTGGAAGGAAAAGCTCACCAGCCATCAAGCAATTCACACAGGAGAGAAACCTTTTGAATACTTGTCTGGAGGGAGCTTCATTCAGAAGGAAAACCTTAGTAGTCGGGAAAATCTTACTCCTCATCAGGGAGCTCATGCAAGAGAAAGACCATTTCAATGCTTGGAGTGTGGAAAGAGTTTCACTCGGAAGATAGGCCTCACCCATCATCAAGCTATTCATACTGGGGAGAAGCCGTTTAAATGCTTGGAGTGTGGAAAGAGTTTCACTCAGAAGGCAAGCCTCACCTATCATCAAGCTACTCATACTGGGGAGAAGCCATTTAAATGCTTGGAGTGTGGAAAGAGTTTCACTCAGAAGGCAGTCCTTGTCTGTCACCAGGCAACTCACACAGGAGAGAGACCTTTTCAATGCTTGGAGTGTGGAAAAAGCTTCAGTCAGAAGACAAACCTTGTTCGTCACCAGGCAGCTCACACAGGAGAGAAACCCTTTCGGTGCTCAGAGTGTGGAAAGAGCTTTACTCGGAAGGAATACCTTGTTCTTCATCAGGCAGTTCATACAGGGGAGAAACCATTTCTATGCTTGGAGTGTGGAAAGAGCTTTAGTGAGAAGAGAAACCTTTACACGCACCAAAGATGCCACACTGGGGAAAAACCATTTAAATGCTCAGACTGTGGAAAGAGCTTCAGGCAGAAGGCAGTCCTTGTTTGTCATCAGGCAACTCACACGGGGGAGAAGCCATTTAAATGCTTGGACTGTGGAAAAACCTTCAGTCAGAAGACGAACCTTGTTCGTCACCAGGCAGCTCACACAGGAGAAAAACCATTCAAATGCTCGGAGTGTGGGAAAAGCTTCGGTCGTAAGACAATCCTGACTTTTCATCAGTCATCTCACACAGGGGAGCAACCATTTAAATGCTTGGACTGCGGGAAGAGCTTTAGACAAAAGAGGAACCTTACTAATCATCAAAACTATCACACTGGGGAGAAGCCATTTAAATGCTTGGAGTGTGGCAAGGGTTTCAGTTGGAAGAAAAGTTTAATTAACCATCAAGTAACTCATGCAGGGGATAAGCCATTTAAATGTTTGCAGTGTGGAAAGAGCTTTAACTGGGAGAAAAATCTAGATTGTCATCAGGCAACTCACAAGGGCGGAAAAGCATTTAAATGCCTGGAATGTGGGAAATGTTTCTCTCTTAAAAGCAGCCTCACTCGTCATCAGGTAACTCACACAGGAGAGCAACCATTTAAATGCTTGGAGTGCGGAAAGTGCTTCATTTGGAAGAATAGCTTAATTTATCATCAAGTAACTCATTCAGGGGAGAAGCCATTTAAATGCTTGGAGTGTGGGAAGAACTTCAGTTTGGAGAAAAGCCTCATTTCCCATCAGGCAACCCACACGGGTGTAAAAGCATTTACATGCCTGGAGTGTGGGAAATGTTTCTATCTTAAGAGCAGCCTCACTCGTCATCAGGTAATTCACACATGAGAGAAACTGTTAAATTGTTTACAGCAGGGGTGCCCACACTTTTTCAGCATGCGAGCTACTTATAATAAAACCAAGTCAGAAAGATCTACCTATCTCCTCAAGGCTGGAGAGGGGAGGGGGCGGGGCTTGGTGTGGCCTGGCTCCGCCCCCCTCTGGCTCCCGTTCTACCAGCAGCTTCTCCAGGCTTGAGGATGGCAGTGCCAAGCCAGCCTTGTGCTAGCTATGCCACCACTGGCTTGGCATTGCCATCCTCAAGCCTGGAGAAGCTGCTGATAGAACGGAAGCCAGAGGGGGCAGAGCCAGGCCACACCAAGCCCCATCCCCTCCCCTGGCTTTGGAGCTCCCAGCAGCTTCTCCAGGCTTAAGGATGGCAATGCCAAGCCAGTGGTGACATGGCTAGCACAAGACTGGCTTGGTACTGCCATCCTCAAGCCTGGAGAAGCTGCTGGGAATGCCGAAGCTGGGGAGGGGTGCGCCCTGGCTCCGCCCCCCTCTAAGAAGCGCCCCATCCGGCTGGGATCGACCTCCTTCGGCTGGGATCAACCTCCAGCCCTGGCTTACAGTGTGGAAAAAGGTCAGTTTTGCAAAATAGCTCAAATGTCACCATACAAGTCACACTGGAATGATTAGTGTGGGAACGAATAATGTCAAGAGATCCATTTTACTTCTCACCATGCGGTTGATGCAGGGGAACAATTATTTTATTCTTCAGAGTGCAGGTCAAGCTGGAGAAAGACAAGCTGGGGGATGTCCCTCTCTGGAAATATTCACACATTTTCTGTTATGAAATATTGAATCAAACATAACTGATAATATGTTGACAGTTATCCATTCATGTATTCTGGTGATTGCATATATTTCTAGTGGTATGGTGGAGTCTCCTTTGGAGGCTTTTAAACAGAGGCTGGATGGTCATCTGTCTGAGGTGCTTTGAATGCAATTTTCCTGCTTGGCAGAATGGGGTTGGACTGGATGTTTCTTTATGATTCTATGATTTTATCATGTATATTCAGGGTAAAAAATACATGCTTTTTTCTTTGTCAAAGAACTGTAAGTTTATTCAAACAGTGGTTTCAGAGTTCAAAGCTTAGGTGGTTACAATATCTTCTCAGAGGTACGTTTCTTAAGGTTAAAATACATTAACTATGGAGATACAGCTTGATACTATATCACTGCACTCCTAGAACTAACAACTCAGCAGTTTTTTCACTCTGCTGGTCCTTAAACCAACTGCTCTCCTGGCTGTTCAACCACAGTTTTACTACTACTCTCTCCCAGAGTAGAATCAGCCTTTTTTTCCAAAAGTTTTTTATTGTGTTTTCCAAAAGAAATACAGTAGTGGTGAGATAAAAGAGGAGGGTTTTTTTTCAAAACATGCTTAGAACTCTGAGGTGTGTTTTTTTATGCTATGATATTAATGGGAAAACTACAGCTCCCTTGAGCCATGGTAATTAAAGCAGTGTCAAATTGCATCAATTCTTCAGTATAACTCGGGCATGGGCAAACCACGGCCCTCGAGGTGTTTTGGACTTCAACTCCCACAATTCCTAACAGCCTCAGCCAAGAATTCTCAGGATAGAAAAGGTTCAGCTTCTGCCCTGCTTAACACTCCTCACACACGCTCTGGGGTCATCTGGGTGCAACCTGCCATGTTGAACTCCTCTATCAAGCTGTCAAAATTTAGATGCCTTATTTATTGCCATCTTAAGTGGCTGAGGGGTATAAGTGGTATAGATGCACCAGTAGCAACACTCATGCTACCATATTACACTGGGTCCTCTGCTGGGTTAGAATAAGAGGCACAATTTCAAAGAATTCCAATGAGGAGGAAAAATAGGCGTCTAGAGAAACCAGGAAGGATGCCTAAGAAACTTCCAATTCAGCTAAGATTTAAAAGGAACATGCCCAAGGAATGGAAAAGGGAGAAATCCTCAAAGAAGAATCCAAATGACTAGCTAGCATATCTATATAAATAAAAATGTAATGTTAGTTTGTGGGATTAACATAACTCAAAAACCACTGGACGAATTCACACCAAATTTGGACACAATACACCTATCAGGCCAACAAGTGACCATCATTCATAAAAAACATAGAAAAACATAGCAGAAGAGACTTAAAAAGCCAAAAAAAAATACAAGGCCTGCACAAAGCCACATATATATACACACAAAACACATATACACAGACTGGGCCACAGCAATGTGTGGCAGGGGTTAGCTAGTATAGGAATAAAACTAGAAAAGCCAAAGCCCAGAAGGAGTTCAGGCTTGATAAAGATTTCTATCTATCTAATAAAAGTCAGTGTTTGCGGCAGTGGGTGGTGCGGAGGGAGGAATATGTGCCAGCGTTTCGATTGGCTGCCACTGTGGGATTATTTGCATTAAAGGACTTTGATTGGCCAGCCTCACAACTCCAACATTCTACGGGCCCAGACAGAGGTGATTGGTTGCCACTGAAATGGTATTTGCATAAAGGACTCCGATTGGCCAACCACATTCCAACATTCTAAAGTGCCTCAGAGGGAAAAGGAAAGGCCTCAGGCAGTCAGACACTGCGGCCCACAGCAGTGTCGGATCAGGACAAAACTTGCCAAACAGGCCCAATAGCCCACTTCACAACGCGACCCTCACCAAATGCCACAATTACAAATTACAATACAGAGCCCCCATGACCCACTCTACACCCTGGTGCTGTTTCAAGGAGGACGGACCACAGATTATGGGACTTGAAATACCTTCACTCACCTTCCGAGACCGCTGCAACCCTCATCCAATGAATGATCAAGACCAAATGTGACATGCACAGCCCCCATGACCCACTCTACATCCTGGTGCTGTTTGGAGGGGGATGGACCATGGCCAATGGGACTTGCAGTACCTTCACTAAGTTCCTGAGACCACTGCAAGCCACATAAACGTCTAAGAGGAACTAACCTTGGCACACAATGCCTTCCTCAAATAACCCGGGCACCGCCGGGTCCCCAAGCTAGTTAAAAATAAATTAAAAGGGCTTATTTGGTTGTGCTTGCAGCAAAGGAAAGAACAAGAAAATGGTACAGCTGCTCTGTACAGGTGATGGCAAAATGCTCATGGGACAAAGAAAAGGCAGAATTATTCAGTACCACTTTGCCTCAGGGCCTATCCAGACAGTACCTTTACCCCAGGATCTTCTGTAGCAAACAGGAGGGTGGCCAGATGCCTTTCTCAGTAAACCTGGAATCGATAACTACAAAAGGCAAAAAAAACATGATATTTTCAGGTGTGGGAATATCGTAGTTTTGAGACAGATATCCGGATCTTTGCATGTTTTTATGTTCCTGCAGTTGGAAATCATGGGATTTTAAATCTGGGTTTGTTCCTGGATTTTAGATGCTTGTTCCTGATTGGTGGGTTCTTTAAAAAGTGACACTTGAGTAGAAGGTAAAAACTTCATTTGTGTGCCAGAAACTTTGTGAAATGTGTGGAGGGCACATTTTCTCTGGCCAGGACAAAGTTGTGGACTCCTAGTCAATGTTGTACATCTTTTCACAAGAAGACCAATCAGGAACAGCCATGTATAACTCGGGAACAGCACCCTGTTGTTTGATGCCACAAGTACACAACCAAATCTGGCTGGACAGATGGCCAGGCAGCCATGCTCTAAAAATAGAAGTTAATGACAGAGTTCAGTTCCCGGCTTAAAAGTGTGTGTTCCTGTTTCATTGTGTAGTGCTGACTTGAACAGAAGTAGTTCTACCCCGTAAACTTTGTGTGCCAGAAACTTTATGAAACTGTGGAGGACACAGTTTCTCTGGCCTGAACATAATAATAATAATACACTTTATTTATATTCCGCTCTTCTCATCCCGAAGGGGACTCAGAGCGGATTACAGGTACACATACTTAGCAGACAATCCCTGCCGTTTCCACATACACACATATAGACGAACAGAGGCAAACTCTGGCCACCAGGGGGAGCTGATGCACTCCTCATCTCTCAGCGTCCCTTGTTCCTTCCGCATTCCTCAGCGTTCCTGGAGTTCTTTAATGGCCTCATAATTCAGTCAAAATTTGCCTCCCCACTTAATGTGGTACCTTTATCTCCTACTTGACAGCTGCAGCTGTCTTTCGGGCTGCAAAGGTCGACAGCAGGCTACACTTAAAGGTCGAGCACCCATTTCGACCCGGGTAGGCCTCGAACTCATGACCTACTGGTCAGAGAGATGCAGCTGACACTTTGCCACATTCCCGCCAAATATAATGGAACTTTTATGGTGAGCAGCATAACTGAATCTCCGCATATCCGCATCCCATGAGGTTGTTTTTTTTTAAAAAAATGACCAGTTTCAAGTGAAAGTCTCATAGCAGCCGTTTTGGGAGCCTCTAAATCTCGGAGCAAAGCATATCTGGACAATGGAGTCAGAAATCCTGGGACCAACAGGTCTGTCTGTATGTGAACCTCTCGGAAGTCCCGGGGTTTTTTTGCCCCTCACTAAAACCCGTGATTTAGTGCTGTCTGGAAGCACCCTTAGTCTTCTCATATAAGAGTAACAGTGCTCAACTTGGAGCAGAGGATGCAGATGGTAAAATAACAGCACAGAAAAGGTAAAGAGTCAGTACAGAAATATTTAGCTATTCTACATGAATTCAAGTCTCCAGGCAGGGGCGGTCTAAGGTCACTTTAATTGGTAAGCGAACATTATTTTGGTGTCCCTCCCCCCCCCATGTAAAGCAAACCTTTTCCCTACCTCTTCTTTCCTTCCTCTTCCTTCTTTCCTCTTTCTTTCTTTCTCTCGGAGGAGGAGGAGCTGCCGCTCGGCTCAGGCTGCAAGGAGGCGGAGAGGAAGGGGGCCGGTCAGGGAGGAGGAGGCGGCGGCGGCGCCATGTGGTGCTGCTGCTCCCTCCTCCGACCCCTCCTCCTCGGATCAGCTTCTGGGCATGTACAAAGGTTTTGCGCGCATGCACAGTGCCTATGGAGCTCAAGTGGAGCTCCATAGGCACTGCGCATGCGCACAAAACCTCCGCGTATGCCCAGAAGCCTTTGCGCGCATGCGCAGTGTCTACGGAGCTTCACTTGAGCTCCGTAGCCACAGCGCATGCGCGTGGAGATTTTCGCGTGCATGCGCTGTGGCTACAGAGCTCCACTTAAGCTCCATAGGCACTGTGCATGCGCGCGGAGATTTTCGTGCGCATGCGCTGTGTCTCAAGTGAAGCTCTGTAGTCACAGCGCATGCGCGTGGCGCCCCACGATGGCGCCCCATGCTGGCGCCCCACGCTACCACGACCAAGATGGCGCCCTACGCAGGGCCAACTGGACAACACCAAAGGGTATTAAAAGAAATGGCAGAAGTAAATTTCCGAACCACTGGCAATCACCTTTGAGAATTCCAGGAGAACAGGTAAAGTTCCAGCAGACTGTCTTCTGACAGCAGGCATTTGGAGAAGAATATGGGACATGCTACTGGGGAGGTGGGGAATTGTGAATATTAAAGGCTATTTTAAGTGTATTATATTTTTATCTGTTTTTCCTTAACCCACATTGTATTTATTATGTTTTTTGTACTGCGCTTCGTAAACTATGACCACACAACCTCTGAGTATGACTGCCATAGATGCAGGCGAAACGTCAGGAGAAAATGCTTCTAGACACTTAGACTCCTATTGATGCAGGCCAAAATCTCATTGGCTTTTTCCTCCCGCTGCATCACATTGTTGGCTCATGATTAACTTGTCCACGAGGACCCCAAGATCTTTTTCACACTTCTGAACCCCATTTTCAATACATAATTTAGAGTTATTTATATCCACTGCTATTCATTTGGATCCTTATCCAAATGCCTAGCACCAAATGCCTAGCTGAAGTTTTCCTTTCTAATCCTTCCATCTAATTTTCCTTACTGATCCTTCCATCCGTACCTTAGGAAGTCTGACTTGGCCACGGTGGTCCACGCTCTGGTTACATCCCGAATAGACTACTGCAACGCTCTCTACCTGGGGTTGCCTTTGAAGACTGCCTGGAAGCTGCAATTAGTCCAGCATTCGGCAGCCAGGCTACTGACAGGAGCTGGGTACAGGGAGCGCATAACTCCCTTGCTGCACCAGCTCCACTGGCTGCCAATTAGCTTCCGAGCACAATTCAAAGTACTGGGGAGGGGAGGTGGAGTCCTCGGAGAAAGGTGTCACGCCTCGCCACCCGCTTGAACCGGGCGCCGAGGGGGGGTGGCGGGGGAGGTGGGAGGGGCTGGGGAGGGGAGGCGTGTCCCGCCTGAACACGCCCGCCACCCGCTTGAACCGGGCGCCGAGGGGGGCGGCGGGGGAGGTGGGAGGGGCTGGGGAGGGGGGGGGGGGTGTCCCCGCCCCCTGCCGGGGGGGGGGGAGGCGGGGGAGGTGGGAGGCTGGGGAGGGGGGGCTGGGAGGCGTGTCCTCGCTCTCTGGCCACGCCCCCCGCCACCCGCTTGAACCGGCGCCGAGGGGGGCGGCGGGAGGTGGGAGGGGCTGGGGAGGGGGGAGGCGGGGAGGTGGGAGGGGCTGGGGGGAGGGAGGCGTGTCCCGCCCTGGCCCGCCCCTCGCCACCCGCTCTTGAACCGCCGAGGGGGGTGGCTTGAACCGGGTGCCACCCGCAACCGGGGGGGTGGCGGGGGAGGTGGGAGGGGCTGGGGAGGGGCTGGGGAGCCCCTCGCCACTGGAACCGGGTGGCAAGGGGGTGGCGGGGGAGGTGGGAGGGGCTGGGGAGGAGGGAGGGGCTCCCTCCTCCTTCCAGGTCCCCCCACGCCGCTCTTCCTGATCAAAGGAGGAGGCGGAGGAGGCGCTCTGGCTGCCATGTGCGAACGTTCTAAGCGCTCGCGCTGGCAGCGGCGGCCGGGTGGGAGTTCAGTTGGCAATTTTTGGGGTTCGTTTTTTTGGGGTGTTGGGAGGGATGTAGGTCCGGTTTTTGCTGTTGTCTGTAGCGAGTGTAATGGTCCAGTCTGTTGTCAAGTTTGGTGCTTCTGCGAGCCATAGTTTCTTTGTCTATATACGACATTAAACGGACTGACCAAAATTATATATATAGATTAGTAGCATTGAATTCTTGCTGTAAGGTGAGAAGGTGGTGAGAAGATCGGGATATAAAAGTTGTAAATAAATAAATAATAATTTAAATAAATAATAATAAACAATTTTCTTTTTTTCCCTACCTGTCTTTATAGACCACACACCCTATTCTAACATAAAGTATATATGCTAAGAGAGGATCTGTGTGCATTCCACCTGAAAGCACCTGATTCCTTCTCAATAGGCTTTAAAGTTAATATCAACCAACCTTTAATAATCAAGTTGTTTTTAAAAAGAGCAAGTAACCTTAGGATGCTTGCCACAGATGCAGGCAAAACATCAGGAGAGAATGCTTATAGAACAGACCTGGGCATCTTACAGCCCGCGGGCCGGATGCGGCCCGCTGGCCGATTCTGACCAGCCTGGGGAGAAGGGCGTCGGGGGTGGGGCCATTTCCGCAAGAGGAATGGCTGCCGCTGCCGCCATCCCAGTGCAGGCTGTGAGGCTTGCATCGGCAGACAGCCCGCCACTCCGGAGAACGATCAAAGGAGCGGTGGCTTTGTAGTGTCTGCCATCTCGGAGGCGATCTGGGCCTGCAGCGGGAGCACTCAGCGACCTGCGGCGCTGATCGCCCTGGTGACCCGGAAGACTTGATTGTCTTCTGGGTCGCCAGGGCGATCAGCTGCCGCAGGTCACCGACTGCTCCCGCTGCAGGCCCAGATCGTCTCCCGGGGTGGCAGGCATTCCAAATCCGGGATGGCAGGCACTCCATGGCAGGGCGATCAGCTGGGGAACGGCTGGGGGCAAGAGTGGGCGGAGGCCTGCAGCCTCCGATCGCTTGCTGCTCTCCTCTGCTGCGGTGGCGGCTGGGTCCGCTGTGCCATCCTCTGGGCTGGGGCCATTGGGCCATTCCATCTTGGGATCCTTCCTCTCTTGAGGATGTCGGCCTCTAACTTGGTTTGCACCTTGTCTTCCTGAATTTCATTTTATTTCAGTGGTTTTTATTATTATTTTATAATAATTTTATAATAAATAATATAATATAATGTTATATATTATAAGTTCAATATATTATGCCTATATATATACTACTAGCTGTACTCGGCACACATTGCTGTGCCCTATTTAGGAGATGCGAGAAAGTCTGAGTATGTAAGGGTTGGAATTGATGTTACTTATGTTCTTTGAGGGGTCATGGCTGTGTCGTTGTGGGTTGTTCTGGTGGGTGGGATGTTGAAGTTCTGTGGAGTTGTCGGTGTGTGGTGTTGCTGGCGTTCTGCAGAGCTTGTGGATATACAATGTTTTTTGTCTTTCCGTCTGCTGTGTTGATGTAGAGGTTCTGTGGTTTCCCAACTCTGGAGCACGCTACATAGAGTTGTCCGTGGGAGAAGCATTCTGTGTCAAGGTCTATGCCACAAATTTGTAGTGTTTGTCCTTGAGCCTTGTTTATGGTGATGGCAAAAGCTAGTGTAGTGCAGTGTCTTTCTGTTCTGGCGTTTGTTCTGCCCTTTTTTGTGTGATGTATGTAGCGTTGCGAGTGTGTTGTCCGATGCTGATCTTTTTAGGAGGCATGGCTTGTCTTTTGGGTCAGCTTATGCCTGTGTGGAAGGAAGGAATGGCATACAAATGGGTTGAGCAGTAGACGCAAGGTTGTTTTATGTGCGTATTGTGTTGTGTGTAGGTATTACTTTTGTGTTATTCTGGGGGTATGTGTTTGTCAGTGGTGCCTGTGTCCCTGGTGCCCTATTTGTCTCCCCTCCCAGATGGCCTTGGCAGTTTAACCCTCAAACACCAACTGATTAAACTGAATTCACTCAGCATTCTAATCTAGCCTTCGCTGGCTTGGGCCACCGTTACTATGGTAACTGATGTTGGCCAATGGGTTTTGCTTGCGGCCGCAGAGGATGCTGGGAAATGTAGGTTTTTTTGTATCGTTGTTTTGGGGGCCTTCTAGGTTTTTTTTGGGGGGGGGAGTTTATGTGCTAAAAACCTTCCTTGCCTGAGGCCTATTTATGTTGCCAAATTTGGCGTTTCTGCCTTGGAAGGTTTCTCTGCCTAGGACGGTCGTTTGATGACGGGATCTCCTTTATATAATAGATAATATAATAATTATGATATCAATACTAATAATATATGAATATTTCTTGATATATTAATATGTTAATATTAATGATGTGTAATACATAGTAAGTAAATAAATAAATAATGTAGATTAGAATGTAGTTCAGCCTTTAGGTGTGGCCCTCCATAATATTATTTGGCTCTCGCGTGGCCCCTTGGAAAAAATAATTGCCCACCCCTGATCTAGAACATGGCCATACAGCCTGGAAAACCTACAACAACCCAGCTCATTAATCACTTTAGAAAAGGAATGCTGTGATTACTGAAAGTCAACATGGATTTCTCCAATTGGATTTCTCAATGTGAGATTATTGACCTCTTGCTGCTTGGTACTTGTTGTGTTTGCCCAACCCTCTCTTTAGCCTTCCAGACACTTGGGCTTCTCTAGGATCAACACTGAATCCAGGGATTCCCTGGAACTGCAGGCTGGATCCCTTTTCCCTGAGAGCAGATCTTGCTCTGAAGGGTTAAAACCACCGAGAAGGCTTCCTAGAGGGGAAGAGGGAAGGATGGAAAAGCGTCCCACGGCCTCTTCCTAGAGGGGCACCGGAAGAGGCTTGGGCTGCAGGGGGAGAGGGAAGTGTCTTCCGGAAGAGAGCCAGTCCTCCTAAGGCGGGGCTGGAGGCGGGCCTGCACTCACCTGGGCAGCTTCTCTCCTCTCTTCTGGGAGATCCACCCATCCATTCCTGCTCCCACCCTTACCTTCTGTTTCCTGGGTAAACAATGGCCTTTCTGCCTTATTAATTCTTTCATCTCCTTATCTGGCAGTGTGGACTCACATAATCCGGTTCAAAACAGGAAGGCCTGCTTCCCTGTCCCGGGGAAAGAGAGGGAGGGAAGCAGAAGGAGTGGGGCCTCCAGCTGGCAGGCTCAGGGCCCTTCCAGGCAGGGCCTCTGTCCCAGGTTTTCAGTTTATCCCAGATTATAGGTCAGTGTGGACTCACATAATCCAGTTCAAAGCAGGAAGCCTGGGCTGTAGGGCCTGCTTTCCTATCCCGGGGAGAGAGAGAGGGAAGCAGAAGGAGTGGGGCCTCCACCTGGCAGGCTCAGGGCCCTTCCAGGCAGGGCCTCTGTCCCAGGTTTTCAGTTTATCCCAGATTATAGGTCAGTGTGGACTCACATAATCCGTTTCAAAGCAGGAAGCCTGGGCTGTAGGGCTTGCTTTCCTGTCCCGGGGAAAGAGAGGGAGGGAAGCAGAAGGAGTGGGGCCTCCACCTGGCAGGCTCAGGGCCCTTCCAGGCAGGGCCTCTGTCCCAGGTTTTCTGTTTATCCCAGATTATAGGTCAGTGTGGACTCACATAATCCGGTTCAAAGCAGGAAGCCTGGGATGGTATCCCTGCTGCTCTGGGCCAGAGTGAAGAGAGAGGGGAGCAGGAAGACAGCTCCACCTTGTCTCCTGTGCTATGCTAATCTCTCTCTCTCTCTCTCTCGGCATTATTTCGCGAACGAAGATTCTTAGGAAGGACTCATCCCACGCTTTTTACAAGCACGTTGATGACTAAAAAGACCAATCTGAGATAGGCAAGTTCGGTTGCAGAAAGCACAGCAGAAAGTCTCATTGGGTGATGTTGTTTCCATGTTGCGGTTCTTTCTGCGTTGTCGAGACCTGTTCGGCGTGTCTTCTCGAAAGAGGCTGCAGCATTGTGGATAGTGCATCTCCATGCCTCCCGATGTGAGGCCAGGGTGGACCATTGTTGGTGATCAATCTGGCCGAGCCTGAGATGTTGTTTCAGGGAGTCCTTATATCTCTCTTTTTGGGGGCGCCTCTGTTACGCTGACCCGTGACGAGTTCTCCATGGGAGGCGGTGGTCCTCCATCCTAGAGACGTGCGCTGCCCAGTGCAGCTGTGTTCTCAATAGTATGGTGTCAAAGCTGGTGACCCCTGCTTGCTCAAGGACAGCAACATTCGTCACATAGTCAGTCCAGTGTATATTTAGGATTGTGTGAAGACAGTGCTGATGAAAGCGTTCAAGGAGTCGTAGGTGCTGACGATAAGTGACCCATGTTTCAGACCCATAAAGGAGAATAGACAGTACAATGGCTTTGTACACACTGATTTTGGTGCTTTGTCTCAGGTGTTTGTTACTCCAGACTATTTTGTGAAGCCTTCCGAATGCACTATATGCCTTTGCTAATCTGTGATCTATCTGTGCTAATAATATAATATAATATACTAGCTGTTCCCTGCCAGGCGTTGCTGTGGCCCAGTCTGGTGATCTGGAAAATAAAGTAATGGGAAAGTGTTGCTTTCTAATATATGTAATTTCTTTATACTTGTGGGTAAACAGTATTTCTTGCTGTTTCTTTGTCAGTATTGACGTGGAGATTGTCTGGTTTGCACATTCGGGAACATGCAACATATAATTGTCCTTCTTTAGGAGTCCTTTTCAAATCTGTGATAGTGTGTGTGTGTGTGTGTGTGTGAGAGAGAGAGAGAGAGAGAGAGACAGAGAGAGAGAGAGAGAAATCATATATATATCAATCTATATATGTGGCTGGATGGCTCTTTGTCAGGAGAGCTTTGATTATGTTTCCTTGCCCTGGTGAAGGGAGTTGGACTGGTTGGCCTTCAGTATTTTCTGTTGGTCATGGGGGTTCTGTGTGGGAAGTTTGCCCCAATTCTGTCCTTGGTGGGATTTCAGAATGCTCTTTGATTGTAGGTGAACTATAAATCCCAGCAACTACAACTCCCAAATGTCAATGTATATTTCTTCCAAACTCCACCAGTGTTCACAATTGAGCATACGGAGTATTCCTGCCATGTTTGGTCCAGATCCATCATTGTTTGAGTCCACAGTGCTCTCTGGATGGAGGTGAACTATGACTCCCAAACTCAAGGTCAATGCCCACCAAACGTTTCTAGTGTTTTCTGTTGGTCAAGGGAGTCCTGTATGCCAAGTTTGGTTCAATTCCATCATTGGTGGAGTTCAGAATGCTCTTTGATTGTAGGTTAACTATAAGTCCCAGCAACTACAACTACCAAATGACAAAATCAATTTTTTTGAGTGATGGTCACTCCCTGGGTTAGTAGGTGTCTTGTGACCAAATTTGGCACCAGTTCATCTAGTGGATTTTGAGTTATGTTAATCCCACAAATGAACATTACATTTTTATTTATATAGATTATATATACATATCATATTTATAATATTATAATGTGATATAAAACTAATAACAATACAATATTGTAATTATATATTTGATAGTATAGGTAACATTACTAATAATATTACAATATAATGGTATACCAAATAGTAATATATAATACTGATATTGCGCTACGCTAGTACCGGTAATATAATATATTGTTTGTATGTGTGTGTGTGTGTGTGTATAGAGAGAGAGAGAGAGAGTTGCTCTGAGTCCCCTTTGGGGTGAGAAGAGCAGCATATAAATACCTCAAATGAATAAATAAATAGGGCCTGTCTGGAAAGTCCCTCAGGCAGCAGAGGTTGGGTGGCCGCAATGAGGGAGACTTGGGCACTTTGTTTCTTGGCGGAAGGGGCTCTGGAGGATCCCCTGAAGCGGCCAAGGATTCCTGCCCTCCCTCCCTTTCTTCTCCTTTCTCCTCTTTTTCCTCCTCCTTCTTTCCCTTCTTCGTCAGAGGAGGGCTCCTTCTTCCTAACCTCACCTTCAGGCCCCTCTCTCTTGGACTGGGATCTATGGGGCCCGAAGGAGTGCAGAGAAGGGCTACAGGAACAAACTCTCCGGCATTTGCTGCTAGAAAATGATTTGAAAGAATTCCCAAAGGATAGGAAAGAGATAGTGGCAATAGTATGATAGCTGAGACCCTACGCTATGCTACTTGCGCAACGTGGGTCTGAATTAGGGGGACACATGTGCGAGTGAGCATACCGACTGAAAGACGCAGCTGCAGCAGAGTTGTTGCAATGGAAGGAAGGATAAAAAGGAGGGGAAAATACTGTTACATTATCTCGCCTTTATCCTGTCCCTCCTGAGTTATTTAATTCACTGCTATCCTGTCGCAGCTGCATCTCTCACTCTGTGGTCTTGTCAATGTGTTCCCTTAATTCTGACCTGCATTGTGCAACTAGCGTAGGTCCCAGCGATCATATTGCAGAGAGAGCAAAGGTTCAAGGGGCAGAAGAAGGGAGAGGACTGCGAGGGACAGTGTTGCTCTGTGAGAAGGAGGGGACCCTCTCCCTGAACCCTTTCTCTCCAGATTAAGAAGCCAGTCCTCCATTCAATATTCATGGTAAAGCATTATCCCACCTTGACAGTATTAACATGACCTTATTTCTCTTGTTTGTTTTGTAGGTCCTCGCAGTTCTGCCAGTTCTTCCCCTTCAAATATAATCTGATGGGAGAGGAGGGAAGTTCTTCATCCTGTTTGGAGACAGCCTAGAAGCGCAGAACAAAGATGGAAGAATTGGCTGTCTCCCAGTTAGAAACATTGTCTTCTGCTGTTGAGACAGAGAGCAGAAGAGCATTCTGGGAGGACCCTTGGAAGAAAGACATGGAAAGTGGTTCAGATATTCAGAGACATTTTTTCCGGCATTTCCGCTATGAGGAGGCCGAGGGACCCCGAGAGGCCTGCAGCCGCCTCCACTCTCTCTGCCGCCTGTGGCTGAAGCCCGAGCGACACTCCAAGGCGGAGGTGCTGGACCTGGTCATCATGGAGCAGTTCCTGGCCGTCCTTCCTGCGGAGATGAAGCGCTGGGTGAGGGAATGTGGGGCAGAGACCAGTTCCCAGGCCGTGGCCTTGGCTGAAGGATTCCTCCTGAGTCAGGAAGAGGAGAGGAAGCGGGAGAAGCCCCAGGTGAGATATATTCATCTTGTAATTTCAAGAAATCAAGAATAATGGTTTTGAAAGATGATATAAAACTCCTATCCATATATTACGGACATTTTCCAAGTATGGGTGGTTCAGGCAGAAAAACAGATGATTTTAATTTTAGCCTTCTGAACTCCTCAGGCTGGGTTTGTTACATTCAGTTTCAGGTAGCTAATTTTAAAAATAATAGAAACAAATCAGAACAAGTTCAGAGAAGAATCAGAAAAGCAGGACCTAGGGGTGTTGACCTAGAAAAAGAGACTTGGACTGCCCTGATTGCCCCCTTCGCATCCCCCAAGGGCTGTCACCAAGGGGCAGTCCTCTTCTCTCTTCCCCAGGGTGGTATAACCAGGTGTAATAATTTGAATAATAGAATAGAATAACTTTATTGTCATTGTACAGCAAAATTAAATGCTTTCCCCAGCACACATCACAAACAACACGCCCATCCCTCTACACTCCCACCTCGCTGCACAGCCTCCACTACCACATCAATGTGAAGCCATGGAGTTCAATATAGTTACAGCTCTAGGATAAAAGCTGTCTCTGTTTGTCCTTGCCTTTGTCTCCCTGTACCGTCTGCCAGGCAGTAATAATTAAAAAATAATAATATGCTGGGTGAGATGGATCCTCAAGAATGCTTTGAGTTTTTTTTAAGGCTGTGGAAACTATAGAGTTCTTCCAAAGAGGGGAGAAAGAGGGCAACCAATGATTCCCTGTGCAGAAATCGTACAGGCTTTTACAGGCTTACGTTACTCTAGGGTTACTCTAGGGTGGCCCCAAATTACAACCCCAGGATTACATAACGTACTTCCTTCATCTCAGAAGTAGCCCTTTGTTTATTTATTTACAACATTTCTACCCCTGATTTTCTCCATCCTGGGGGGGGCGGGGAGACGGGGGACGGACAGACTCAAGTCGACTATTCAATGCCTTCCAAAACAATGTACAGTTAAAATAAACATTTAAATAGAATTATAAAATACATTTTAACATATAAAACAATGCCTTCACTGTCAACCAGGTTATCCAAAGTCTGGGCCATTCCAATAGTCACTGCACATAATTCCAATTTCATCTATTGCATAGGATCTTCAAAGGCTTGATCAACAAGCCATGTTTTTACTTTCTTACAGAAGGTCAGGAGGGAGGAGGCTGATCTTATATATATATATATATATATATATATATATAAAAGAGAGCGTCCGTTTTTGACGCTCATAGACAAAGAAACTACACGTCTCAGAAACACGATACTTGACAACAGTCACAAAAATACTTGCAGGAACATTCGTGGCGCAAAAAACCGGACCTAGATCCCTCACAACACCCCCAAACACGACCCCCTCAAAACCGACAGCGCCCCTCCACCCGCCCTCTCGCTGCCAGCGCGACCGTTTGAACGCTCGCACAGACAGCCCGAACAACATTAACTCTACAGGGAGCCACGCGCCCGCCCCTCACCCCCTTCAAAACATCCTAAACAAAACACACACACATAAGCACATGGCTCCCAAAAAGCCGCTCCTATGCACACCCACAACCTTCCAACACACACACGCGCCGCAAAACCCCCCCAAACTTCCAGCACACACGCGCGCCGCAACCCCCCACCTTCCAGCACACACACGTGCGCCACAACCCCCAACTTCCAGCACACACGTGCGCCACAAACCCCACCTTCCAACACACGCGCCCGCCGCAACCCCCTCCCCAACATCCAAAACACACGTGCGCCGCAAAAACACCCCCCAAACTTCAAACACACACACACACGCCGCCAAACCCCCCACCATCCAAAACACACGTGCGCCGCAAAAACACCCCCCAAACTTCAAACACACACACACGCCGCCAAACCCCCCACCATCCAAAACACACGTGCGCCGCAAGAACACCCCCAACCTTCAAGCACACACACACACGCCAAACCCCATCCAAAACACACGTGCGCCGCAAAACACCCCCAAACTTCAAACACACACACACGCCGCCAACCCCCCATCCAAAACACACGTGCGCCGCAAAAACACCCCCCAAACTTCAAACACACACACACGCCGCCAAAACCCCCCACCACCATCCAAAACACACGTGCGCCGCAAAAACCCCCCCAAACTTCAAACACACACACACACGCCGCCAAACCCCCCACCATCCAAACACACGTGCGCCGCAAAAACACCCCCCAAACTTCAAACACACACACACACGCCGCCAAACCCCCCCACCATCCAAAACACACGTGCGCCGCAAAAACACCCCCCAAACTTCAAACACACACACACACGCCGCCAAACCCCCCCACCATCCAAAACACACGTGCGCCGCAAAAACACCCCCCAAACACACCAGGCCCCCTCCCTACCAATAGCATTCATACCACATTCCACCCACACTTCCATATCCACTACACACTTCTCCTCACCTCCTTTCCACACTGTACAATCCACACACACGCCCCTTGCAACACCAGACACTCACAAACTTAACTTACCTTCCACTCAAAACTTCCCTCAACACGTTCAGCCGGCACCATCTTGCCACCAACCATCCTACTACACTTCCCAGGACCCATTTCACCAAAACACAGACACCGCGCATGCGCCCTCTAAAAAAAAAAACCCCACTCACCCGCAAAAACTACATTTCCCAGAAGACTTTGCAACAACAGACGACCACACGCATGCGCACATCCATACATTTAAATAATACACCCGCGAAACCGCCTGACCCCTTCCCAGCTACAAAAACCCTGCCTCCTACACATACACACACAAAACCCACTAACAAGCATTCCAACACCCACACAAAATCCCCAAACACAAAACATTGCCTTACCTTGCACACCAAAGACACCAAACACACTCAGCCGGCGCCCTCTTCCCTCCTATCATCCCTACTTCCCTCCTGCAATGAGTAGTACAGTTCCCAGGACACATTTCTCCTTCCTTCTTCGGTAAGTACCTATTGCTCTACTCATACTTCCAAAGTGATAGGTTGGCAGAAGCTGGGGCTAATGCTGGGACCTCACCCCACTTCCTGGATTCCATTAGAAATGAGGGGGGCTCATTTCTAACCCTACCACCAGGCATTCCTCATACATGCCTCCAAGTTCCTCTAGCCGCCATGACTGCCTGCATGGACCACCGTTACCTACCCAACACAGCTGTACCTATTACTCTACTTATATTTCCATACTCAGAAGCTGGGGCCAATGCTGGGGTTGGCAGAAACTGGGGCTCACCCCACTTCCTGGATTCCATTAGAAATGAGGGGGGGGCTCATTTCCAACCCTACCACCAGGCATTCCTCATACATGCCTCCAAGTTCCTCTAGCCGCCATGACTGCCTGCATGGACCACTGTTACCTACCCAACACAGCTGTACCTATTACTCTACTCATATTTCCATACTTCGAAACTGATAGGTTGGCAGAAGCTGGGGCTAATGCCATGGGAACTCACCCCACTTCCTGATTCCATGGACCACCGTAGAAATGAGGGGGCTCATTTCTAACCCTACCACCAGGCATTCCTCATACATGCCTCTAAGTTCCTCTAGCCGCCATGACTGCCTGCATGGACCACCATTACCTACCCAACACAGCTGTACCTATTACTCTACTTATATTTCCATACTTCGAAACTGATAGGTTGGCAGAAGCTGGGGCTAATGCTGGGAACTCACCCCACTTCCTGATTCCATTAGAAATGAGGGGGGCTCATTTCTAACCCTACCACCAGGCATTCCTCATACATGCCTCCAAGTTCCTCTAGCCGCCATGACTGCCTGCATGGACCACTGTTACCTACCCAACACAGCTGTACCTATTACTCTACTTATATTTCCATTCTTCGAAACTGATAGGTTGGCAGAAGCTGGGGCTAATGCTGGGAACTCACCCCACTTCCTGATTCCATTAGAAATGAGGGGGGCTCATTTCTAACCCTACCACCAGGCATTCCTCATACATGCCTCCAAGTTCCTCTAGCCGCCATGACTGCCTGCATGGACCACCGTTACCTACCCAACACAGCTGTACCTATTACTCTACTTATATTTCCATACTTCTAAACTGATAGGTTGGCAGAAGCTGGGGCTAATGCTGGGAACTCACCCCACTTCCTGGATTCCATTACAAATGAGGGGGGCATTTAACCCTACCACCAGACATTCCTCATACATGCCTCCAAGTTCCTCTAGCCGCCATGACTGCCTGCATGGACCACCGTTACCTACCCAACACAGCTGTACCTATTACTCTACTTATATTTCCATACTTCTAAACTGATAGGTTGGCAGAAACTGGGGCTAATGCTGGGAACTCACCCCCCTTCCTGGATTACATTAGAAATGAGGGGGGCATTTCTAACCCTACCACCAGACATTCCTCATACATGCCTCCAAGTTCCTCTAGCCGCCATGACTGCCTGCATGGACCACCGTTACCTACCCAACACAGCTGTACCTATTACTCTACTTATATTTCCATACTTCTAAACTGCTAGATTGGCAGAAGCTGGGGCTAATGCTGGGAACTCACCCCACTTCCTGGATTCCATTAGAAATGAGGGGGGGGGGCTCATTTCTAACCCTACCACCAGGCATTCCTCATACATGCCTCCAAGTTCCTCTAGCCGCCATGACTGCCTGCATGGACCACCGTTACCTACCCAACACAGCTGTACCTATTACTCTACTTATATTTCCATACTTCGAAACTGATAGCAGTGAGTTATTTCACTAATATAAGTACTAAACATAGAAGACATACTTATTTTTATGCTACTAACAATACTATTTAAACTAGGCAGACATTCTTAGAGCACCAGACTACGCCACAGCAACGCGTGGCCGGGTACAGCTAGTATATGTATATAAAACCATTATTTATACCACGCCACCATCTCCCAGAAGAGACTCGGGCGGCTTGCATTTCTGTAATGTGGAGAGATCAACCCAACAGATAGTTAAAGTGCAGGGGATTGGTCAAAGCAGGACATTGTTACCTTTATTCAGGGAAGGCACATTGTAATAGCCACATTTTCCCTAGGGAGGGAATTCCACAGTCAAGGGGCCACCACGGAGAAGGCCCTGTCTCTCGTTCCCGCCAGTTGTACCTGTGAAGGAGGCGGGACCGAGAGCAAGGCCTCCTCAGATGATCTTATGCTCGAAATGGTTCGGACAGGTAAGCCGGGCCAGTAAGCTAGCACTTCCACTATTGAGGACCCTTCCAGACTGGCCCTATATCCCAGGATCTGATACTAGGTTTCTGCATTAAAATGGATTATATGAGTCCTCACTGCCAGACAATCTGGGATAAACCGAAAACCTGGGACCAGATCCTGGGACATAGGACCTGTCTGGAAGAAGGGCCCTGAGTCCTGAAGCAGAATTCCCACACTAAAATCAAGGAAAAGGCAGATTCTTCTACAGAATGAAGAAAACCAGTCTTGGGTCCCAACCACAATCCAAGCGGTCTGGAAGAGGTTGCAGAAAGAGAGCCCTCCCTCCTTTTCTTATCTGCCTTTTTCTTTGTGATCTTTGCTGGTTGTTTAGGTGCAGGACTGTTTTGCAGATGAGACCAACCAGGCGGAGGAGTCTCTTTCAGACACCATGTGCGTTGTCCAGACTGGAAATGGAGAATCTATCACAGTTGGTAAGGGATGGGCAGCGGTTCTTCTTGCTTGGTCACCTGCTCTTTTTTTTTTTAATTGAACATTTCCAATTTTTTCTCCACAAAAAAGGTTGGGGATGGGAAAGTCAGAGATAGAAAGAAAGATAAGATAGTGATAATGGGGTTATTGTTAGTGGATTAAGTTCAGAGGGAGAGGGGGGATCGGAGGGAGCGGAAAATATTTTACAGTGAAAATTGATACATCCATTTCTTCATATCAGTTACAAGGAAAAGCTTTATGAGGACTACCATTCCTCTTGGCGTCCCCCCAGCAACAGCAAGGGTATCCCGCAGCTAAACCAGGAAATCCCAACTGGATGCCAACACCCCCCCCCCCCCCACGAGGGTCTTCCTCAATGGGCAACCTGAAAGTCCCTGAATAGACCCAGAAGCGGAGTGGGCAGATCAAAAGACAATATGGCAAAATGTCACTATCTAAAAGAATACAACAACAAAAAAAACCTGCTAAACTGTACTTGGAAACACGCAAAGAAGGGGTTGATAACACTATCTGTATAACCCAGTTAAATTACATCAGGTATTATTGGGTTTGACTGAACAATATACCGATTAATGTCACTAGATGGCGGTATAATACACTCTTATTTCATCACTTCACAAAGGCTAAGTTTCATTCAAAGTATAAAAATATATTTAATTAGTGTTCAATCAAAATAGAGAGCACCATTTATCATAGACACAATTACAGAGCACTATTTATCTTATACACAATGTCTTCATCGCCACAAAAGCATTAGGGCATATACATACATTAATGATTATCATCAGAGCATCCAAGAGTATTTCTAGTACATGAGTATAAAAGTACCATTTCAACAATATTATATTCTTATTATTACACATTGCAGATCACATTCAAATTATAACAACAATTAGTAATGTAATAGTCTTAGACTCCAGGTAACTATATGGCACAGGACGTATGCATCATAATGTAGTTGACACCATATATCAGCGTATACCACACTCGACAAAAGTTTTTCAATATATATCATGTACACATCAGCATTTATCGTCAGTATTTCATTCACCATCAGTGTTTGTATAGTACCTGGTGTATCTCCGTTCGTCTCCCGCTTTTCTGGTGGCTCAGCAATGAAGGCTGGACGCCGTAAAAGTGAAGGAAAGTTGGCCATGTTGGGTCTATGCGCCAAGTTTGGCCCAGACCTGTCAATTGTTGGGCTCAGCGTTTCCTGAATACGGGTGAACTATAACTCCCGGAACCCTACCAGTATGCAAAGTTGACTGTGTTGGGTCTGTGTGCCAAGTTTGGTCCAAATCCATTGTTGGTGGGGTTCAGAGGGCTCATGGAATACAGGCAACTTATAAATCCCATATTTCAAGGTCAATCACCCCCAACGTTTACCAGTATTCACAGTTGGCCATGTTGAATTTGTGTGCCGAGTTTGGTCCAGATCCATCATCTGGTGATAACTCCTAGATATCAAGGTCAGTCACCCCCAAACACCACCAGTATGCAAAGCTGGCCATGTTGGGTCTGTGTGCCAAGTTTGATCCATATCCGTCATCTGCTGGGTTCTATCTTTCCTGAGTACGGGTGAACTACAACTCCCAGATGCCAAGGTCAATCACCTCCAAACCCCTCCAGTATGCAAAGTTGGCCATGTTGAATCTTTGTGGGAAATTTGATTCAGATCTCTCATTGGTGAGGTTCAGAGTGCTTTCTGGATGTAGAGTGAATTATCACCTGGGTGGGTCAGCCCCCCTGCCCAAACCCTCCAGTATGTTCTGTTGATCATCGGGGTTCTGTGTGCCAAATATGGCCCAGATCTGTCATTGGTGGGTTCAGAGTGCTCTATGGATGCAGAGTGAACTACAACTCCCATGCAGATGGGTCAATCCCCCAAACCCCTCCAGTATGTCCTGCTGGTCCTGGGGATACTATGTGACAAGTTTGGTATGGGTTTGTCATTCAGAATGCTTTCTGGGTGCATGATAAACTACAACTCCCATGCGGGTGGGTCAGTCCCCCAAACACCTCCAGTATGGTCTGTTGTTCATCTGGGTTCTTTGTGCCAAGTATGGACCAGATCCGTTTGGTGGGGTTCAGAATTCTCTCTGGATGCAGGGTGAACTATAATTCTCATCTGGGTGGGGCAGTCCCCCTGAAACCCATGTTTAACATCTATGTTCGACCACTTGCTGGACTGGTGCGGAGCTTCGGCCTGGAATGTTACCACTACGCTGATGATACCCAGCTACTCTTACGTCTCGAACCCGGGGCAACCGTGATACCTGAGAACTTTAAGCTGTGCTTGGAGGCTGTGATGAGTTGGCTACGGGCAAGTAGATTAAAAGTGAATCCTGCAAAAACCGAGATCCTTTCGAAGTTACTAGATTCCCTTGCTTCTCTCTGGATGTTTGTGACGCCATAAAAAAACCTCTCCAGCAGCGTGCAAAGAATGAGGAAGTACTCAATCGATGTCACAAGTGGATGGTGAAGCGACAGCTCCCCCAGTGGCTGGAATTCAAAAAGCATACCCTCATGAAGCTGGAAAGTTAAATAGCCTCTGTGTCTCTGTCTATATATGTTGTGTGTCTATGGCAGTGTTTCCCAACTGGTGTGCCGTGAGTGATCATCAGGTGTGCTGTGGGAAATTGGACCCTTTCTTCCCCCTCCTAGCAGCTCTTTCTCCCTCTTTCCCTCCCCAAAGATCCTCCCTGAGGCAAAGGAAGGGCTCCGCCGAATGCCAGGGCCAGGGCCGCCTTGAGGAAGCCTTCAGGAGCCTCGACTCACCCGGCTCCAGCTCCCGCCCAGGGCTGCTTCAGCCTCCTGATGCTCCCAGGTTTGCTCACTGCCCAATTCACCGACGTGCAGCTTCCAGATTTGGCTTTTCTCACAAGAAATCCAAGCCAACGCGAAAACGGCAACTCAATCACTTCCACCCAGTGCTCTGCTTTTGCTGCGGGAGGAGGGAGGCAGCGAAAGAGGCCACACAGATCTATGAAATGTATAGATTACTCATTCACAGGTTTCCAAGAAACAAATTGAGCTTCATGACATCCATAGTTAACTGGAAGCAAGTTTCACTCAGGGTGAAATTTCACAAGGGTCTGGAGAACAAGCCCTATGAGGAGCGGCTTGAAGAGCTGGGCATGTTTAGCCTGAAGAAGAGAAGGCTGAGCGAAAACATGATAGCCATGTATAAGTATATGAGAGGCAGGCACATATATGTTGTGTTCATTGAAACAGGCCAAGGTTTCACACTGAGTGTATAAATCCATTTAAAAACATATTAACTATATGTATTACTGTGTTAGAGTGTCATTTTGTGTCATTTTGGTTGGTGGTGTGCCCCAGGATTTTGTAAATGTAAAAAATGTGCTGCGGCTCAAAAAAGGTTGAAAAACACTGGTCTATGGCATTGAATGTTTGCCATGTATATGTGCATTGTGATCCGCCCTGAGTCCCCTGCGGGATGAGAAAGGCAGAATATAAATACTGTAAATAAATACTGTAAATAAATTGTGAATGTGCTCTTTGCAACATTGGCACAAATACAGAAACTAATACAGTCAACCCTCTACATTTTCTGGGAATAGATCACAACACCCCCGTAAAACAAAATAGTCCACATTAAAGACCCAAATCCAAGGAGGGAGTTTAAAAGAGGGCCATGGGGCAAGGGGAGAGCAGCGGGCTTCGGAGGGAAGGAACGGAGAGTCAGCCTGGAAAAGGGACCGGTCTCACCCTCCCTGATGTCTTTCCTCTCTTTCACAGGCAGTGAAACATGGCCAAGTGACAGTAGCACAGCTTTTTGTGATTCTTTCTTAAGAAGAGATTGTGCGGGACCAGATCAGGTAAGCAGCAGGATACCTTGGAAGGGAGGGAAGCCGAGTCTCCGTCTTCCTTGATTATTGTCCTGACTCTGTATGAACCTCTCTCTCCTGCATTCCTTCCATGCAAACTGTTCTCAGTGAATGACTTATTCAAAGATGTAAATCACAAACGACCTCGTTTTTCTTTCCGGCTTGGATAGCGTTTCCTCCTCGCAGGTAACTTTTTTTTTGTCTTCAGGTGACTTTTGAAGATGTGTCTGTGTATTTCTCAGAGGAGGAGTGGACCCTCTTGGATCCAAGCCAAAAAGCCTTGCACCAGCAAATCATGGAGGAGAATTTAGGGATCGTGTCATCTCTGGGTAAAGCTCCTTTATTCTTATAGTTAACCAAATCAGTTTACAAGTTCTAAAAATTACTCAGTGTTTCAGATCTCTTCCTCTGAAGCCATAGAAAACAATTTCATTCCCTATCTCACATGGGGGCCAGCCCAAGGAGACAATTGGTACTTGGGTGGAGTTACACAAGAACAACAGGGAAGCTGCTTGTTCAATACACAAACACAAGAAGAGTGAACAATATCTAAATTAATATATAATATGTAAACCCAATTAGGGAAAATAGGAGAATTGCTCTCACATCAAACACTGTATGGATTGAATGCTTGAAGCATCTAAATTGCACAGGCAACAATAAGCATGTAATAAAGAAGTCAAGATATCACTGTTAACATCAAGGAAAATAAAACATCGGTGCAGATTCTGACCAACAACCTGCGCCCTCCTAGTTGTTGGTCAGAATCTCACCTTGAATGAAGTATGATTGTCTGGGCGCCTCTTTTATCACGGACGGGTCTTGAAAAAGCTGACGCGAAACGGGGTAGCCATACACCAGTCGCCCGTCGACCCCTAGTCCGGATTTACTACGAGCGTTCCAGTCTCCTCCAAACACTCACATACTTGTATCGGTTGCTGTGAGTTCAATCCGTTTATCAACGGAGGATTATTTGAACTTTAATTATGGACTTATTCTCAACTACTTGGACATATTTTTACTTTGAGATTACCAGAATATTTTTGAAGAGACTTTGACCATTGAGGTCTTTATTTTCTTTGGACAATGTTATGAAATGTGATATTTATATACAGAAAGGACTTTGACCATTGAGGTCTTTATTTTCTTTGGACAAGGTTATACAATGTGATGTTTATACATATAATCTGGATTGTCCTCTGTGCACCGATGTTTTATTTTCCTTGATGTTAACAGTGATATCTTGACTTCTTTATTACATGCTTATTGTTGCCTGTGCCATTTAGATGCTTCAAGCATCCAATCCATAGAGTGTTTGATGTGAGAGCAATTCTCCTATTTTCCCTAGTTGGATTTACATATGATATATTAATTGAGATATTGTTCACTCTCCTTGTGTTTACTTGGGTGGAGTTGCCATATTATATGAATTCTAGGCACTGTTATTTTCCATCTACCAACTGTGCTTATGATGGTGGCAGGAGTGAGAGAAGGGCTTCTCTTGGGGATTTTACTGCCCAGGTAGTAGGTTTGAACAAGGAGATACAATCAATCAGATAGTTTGGACCTTAGCCATATACATCTTTATAGGTCATAAACAGTCATTTGAATTGTGTTTGGAAACAAGTTAGCAGCAGTGGAGCCATGACAGCAAATGGCTGGTTTGCTCTCTGTAACCAGCCCTAGTTAACAGTTTGACTGCAGCTCTTTATGCTCCCCCGCTATTTTGCCTTGGTCAGACCACACCTGGAATCACACTGTGTCCAATTCTGGGCACCACAATTGAAGGGGGATGTTGACTTGAAGCTGGAATGTGTCCAGAGGAGGGTCACTAAAATGATCAAGGGTCTGAGGAACAAGCCCTGTGAGGAGCGGCTTAAAGAGCTGGGCATGTTTAGCCTACAGAAGAGAAAGCTAAGGGCCATGGATCAAGATGTGAGGGGAAGTCATAGGGAGGAGGAAGCAGGCTTGTTTTCTGCTGCCCTGGAGACTAGGACACAATGGAGCAATGGCTTCAAACCAACCAAAGCTTTTTAAAATAATCAAAGGCTGCCTCAGGTACAGTGGGTTATATTAATCCAAATGGAATGTAACTAAGGTATGTATCTTCATGAGCAGATCTGGCTTTAGAAGGAACAGGCGCAGTTGATGCAAAAATTTAAAATGCGCAACGCACTCCTGGCCACGCATGGAACCGTGGCCTCCAGATTCCATGCCAAGTGGTAATGTAACAAAACAAATTACAGCAAGAGCCGGGGGGGCTTACAACACAACAAGTCAGGCAGAAAGATATGCAAACCGTTTACAAAAGTTACACAATTAATATTCTAATTGTAACGAACTCTGTTATTATGCAAAGAGCAATGGACACAAATAGGTGAAAGACAAAACAATCTTATTACTATAACACAACAATGCAATAAATCACATCAATGGTTTATGTTCGTGGTTACACAGAACCAATCAAACACATGTGGATATCTAATGTTCAAAATCAATATGTCCAATATTGGTTCTTCAGTAAGGTTTTGTCAGTTCATACAGACCATGCTCTGGAGCCAACACAGTACACAATATTGTGTCCAGAGCGGGATAGTTCATAGATAAAGTCCGTTGGAGAAACAAAATTCAAACGCCTTTTTCAGTGGGGCATAAAGTGAATTCAGTGGGAGTAAGGGTTACCTTCGGTTGATTCCCTTCTCGTGGTCCGGGTGCTGCTGGCTTCTGACCATCAGATCGCAGTAGCGTTAGAGCAGAGACGCTACCCCGTTGCTGGTGAGTGCCGTGCCCACGGCTTCCCATGTGTATGGCACCACGTGTTTTTGCTGTTTCACGTACAAATACACTTCATCAGGGCATGTTTGATTGGTTCTGTGTAACCACGAACATAAACCATTGATGTGATTTATTGCATTGTTGTGTTATAGTAATAAGATTGCTTTGTATTGCACCCATTTGTGTCCATTGCTCTTTGCATAATAACAGAGTTCGATACAATTAGAATATTAATTGTGTAACTTTCGTAAGTGGTAATGTAACACCATTTAGCACAGGCTGAATCTTTATTCCATGATCTGGCTCCCAATTAACCGGTAGTGCCTCTATCTACTCTGGGTAAAGTTTCATTTTGCCTTTCTCCAGCCTGTTACTGATGAGAGATATTGGTTTAGTTGGAAAGTAGTAGTGCTGGGGCCCACCCTGCATATAGATGGCACAGCACTCCAAAACTCTCTCATGACCTCTCCTCTATATATGTTAGTTACATAGAGGACAAAACAGATCCCTGAGGATTGCTGAGGCAAAGGACTAAGAGAACAGCTCTCTTTTGCCCAACTAGGCTCGAGTTATTTCTTTTGAGACTTATATCTTGGTATAATATTTTAGAGCAAAGGCAAAAGAGATGTTTTTATCTTAACAGCCAGTGGTGTCCTGACTAAATGCATTTTGTCATTTGTAAACTTTTAACTTTGATCTAATATAAGCTTTTCTTTTCAACACATGTTCTCAAACCATGTAAATAGAGGAGACGCCATTTCAATATTTGGAAAATGGAATGAATTTCAATTGGAAGGGAATGCTCACCTTTTCTCAAGAAACTCACACAAGGGATAAACCATTTGAATTTTTGGAGTGTGAAAAGAGCTTCAGTCAGAAGGGAGACCTTGTTTGTCACCATGCAACTCATATAGAAGAAAGACAGTTTAAATGCTCTGACTGTGGAAAGAGCTTCAGTCAGAAGGCCGTACTTGTTCGTCATTGGGCAACTCACACAGGAGATAAACCGTTTATATGCTTTGATTGTGGAAAGTGCTTCAGTCAGAAAGGAACCCTTTTTCGTCATCAGGCAACTCACACAGGTGACAGACCTTTCAAATGCTTGCAGTGTGAAAAGAGCTTCAGTCAAAAGAGTAACCTTATTCGTCATCAGGCAACTCACACAGGAGAGAGGCCATTTAAATGCTTGGACTGCGGAAAGAGTTTCAGTCAGAAGATATTCCTTGTTCGTCATCAGGCCACTCACACAGGAGAGAAGCCATTTAAATGCTTGGACTGTGGAAAGAGCTTCAGTAACAAGAGAAACCTTATTTGTCACAAGGCAACTCACACAGGAGAGAAGCCATTTAAATGCTTGAAGTGTGAAAAGAGCTTCAGTCAAAAGAGAAACCTTATTCGTCACCAGGCAATTCACACAGGAGTAAAGCCATTTAAGTGCTCAGAGTGCGCAAAGAGCTTCTGTCAGAAGAAAGATCTTGTTTACCATCAGAAAACTCACACAGGAGAGAGACCCTTTAAATGCCCAGAGTGTGGAAAGAGCTTCTGTCAGAAGGGAGTCCTTGTTCGTCATCAGGCAATTCACACAGGAGAGAAACCATTCAAATGCTCAGAGTGTGGAAAGTGCTTCTGTCAAAAGACAGAACTTGTTTATCATCAGGCAACTCACACAAGAGAGAAACCGTTTAAATGCTCGGAGTGTGGAAAGAGCTTCAGTCAGAAGAGAATCCTTGTTCATCATCAGGCAACACACACAGGAGAAAAACCATTTAAATGCCTGGAGTGTGGAAAGAGCTTCTGTCATAAGTCACACCTTGTTTTTCATCAGTTAGTTCACTCAGGAGAGAGACCATTTAAATGCTCAGAGTGCGCAAAGAGCTTCTGTCAGAAGAAAGACCTTGTTTGCCATCAGAAAACTCACACAGGAGAGAGACCGTTTAAATGCCCAGAGTGTGGAAAGAGCTTCATTCAGAAAGGAGATCTCTTTCGCCATCAGAAAACTCACACAGGAGAGAGACCCTTTAAATGCTCAGTGTGTGGAAAGAGCTTCAGTCAGAAATCAAACCTTGTTCGTCATCAGGTAGTTCACATAGCGGAGAAACCATTTAAATGCCCAGACTGTGGAAAGAGCTTCAGTCAGAAGGGAGACCTTGTTCGCCACCAGAAAACTCACACAAATGAGACACAATTCAGATGCTTAGAGTGTGGAAAGGGCTTCAAACAGAAGATAGTCCTTGCTCGTCATCAGGCAACTCACACAGGAGAGAAGCCATTTAAATGTTTAAAGTGTGGAAAGAGCTTCTGTCAGAAAGGAGTCCTTGTTCGTCATCAGGCAACTCACACAGGAGAGAAGCCATTTAAATGCCAAGACTGTGGAAAAAGCTTCTTTCAGAAGACAGAGCTTGTTTACCATGAGAAAACTCACACAGGAGAGAAGCCATTTAAATGCTCAGACTGTGGAAAGAGCTTCATACAGAAAGCAGTCCTTGTTCGTCATTGGGCAACTCACACAGGAGAGAAACCATTTATATGCGTTGATTGTGGAAAGAGCTTCAGTCAGAAGGGAACCCTTTTTCGTCATCGAAACACACACACAGGAGAGAGACCCTTTAAATGCTCAGAGTGTGGAAAGAGCTTCAGTCAGAAGGGAGACCTTGTTCGCCACCAGAAAACTCACACAGAAGAGACACAATTCAGATGCTTAGAGTGTGGAAAGGGCTTCAAACAGAAGATAGTCCTTGCTCGTCATCAGGCAACTCACACAGGAGAGAAGCCATTTAAATGTTTAAAGTGTGGAAAGAGCTTCTGTCAGAAAGGAGTCCTTTAAATGTTTAAAGTCATCAGGCAACTCACACAGGAGAGAAGCCATTTAAATGCCAAGACTGTGGAAAAAGCTTCTTTCAGAAGACAGAGCTTGTTTACCATGAGAAAACTCACACAGGAGAGAAGCCATTTAAATGCTCAGACTGTGGAAAGAGCTTCATACAGAAAGCAGTCCTTGTTCGTCATTGGGCGACTCACACAGGAGATAAACCATTTGTATGCTTCGATTGTGGAAAGAGCTTCAGTCAGAAAGGAACCCTATTTCGTCATCGAACCACACACACAGGAGAGAGACCCTTTAAATGCCCAGAGTGTGGAAAGAGCTTCAGTCAGAAGGGAATCCTTGTTCGTCATCAGGCAACTCACACAGGAGAAAAAACATTTAAATTCTCTGAGCCTGGAAAGAGCTTCGGTCAAAATACAAGCCTTTTTTTACCAGTCAACCCATACCGGAGAGAAGACATTTAAATGCTCAGAGTGTGGGAAGAGCTTCAGTCAGAAGGCAGCCCTTGTTCGTCATTGGACAACTCACACAGGAGAGAAACCATTTGTATGCTTTGATTGTGGAAAGGGCTTCAGTCAGAAGGGAATCCTTGTTCGTCATCAGGCAACTCACACAGGAGAAAACCATTTAAATACTTTGAATCTGGAAATAGTTTAAGTCAAAATACAAGTCTTCTTTTTTTACCAGGAAACCCATACAAGAGAGAAGCCATTTAAATGCTCAGTGTGAAAAGAGCTTCACTAAACAACAGAGAGGGGAGTGCTGTTATACAGCTGAGAACACAGAAAATAGAAGCATGTGTCACAATACATCAATAACATCAAATACAATAGCAAATATCTTTATGTAGGACACTGGACGTGTGCCTGAAAAGCCCAGTGGGCAATGGTAAATAGTAATAAATATCATGTAAATACACAGATGCAATACACCAATCAACAATATATATTGCACAACATGTGCTGGTAGCCGCGTTCAGTCTCAGTGAGGTAAATATATATAAATAAGAGCAGGACCTTATAGTCATTGAGCATAAGCGGCGGCTCGTGAAGGAGGAAGTTCAATGGGACTACGTATCCCAGAAGCGTCTCTGGTGTCGTGCAGGGTCTAGCGAGAACGGCAAACCCGGAAGTGGGATGCTTCCTGCGAGAGTAAGGCAAACCTCGTGCCCGGGAATGGAATGGGTGAAGGAAATGTTCCTTAAAGGGACCTCTTCTTCCTTATGCTGCCGTAATGGCGGTTTGGCGTCCCCCAGCAAATTAAAGCCTCATACGGTAAACATGCCAAGTGGCCTATATTCAATGACTATAAGGTCCTGCTCTTATTTATATATATTTACCACACTGAGACTTTGAATGCGGCTACCAGCACATGTTGTGCAATATATATTGTTGTTGATTGGTGTATTGCGTCTGTGTATTTACACGATATTTATTACTATTTACCATTGCCCACTGGGCTTTTCAGGCACACCTCCAGTGTCCTAAATTTGCTCTTGTATTTGATGTTATTGATGTATTGTGACATATGCTTCTATTTTCTGTGTTCTCAGCTGAAAGGAGCTTCAGTCAGAAGGGAACCCTATTTCGTCACCAGACAATTCACACAGGAGGGAAATCAGAGTGTGGAAGGCTTCAATTGAACTACAAGCCTTCTTTCTTAAGAGTCAACCCACACAGGGGAGAAACCATATGCATAGAGAGTGGAAAGAGCTTTAGCGAGAAGCAAAACTTTTTTAAATAGTCAACTCAAACCGGGGAGAAAACACTTATATGCTTGGAGTGCGGAAAGAGCTTCGGTCAGAGGAGAAATCTTACAAAGCATCAAAGCTATCACAATGGGGACAAGCCACTTAAATGCTTGGAGTCTGGCAAAGGTTTCAGTAGGATATAAGCTTAATTCATCATGAAGTAATGCACACAGGAAAGAAATCATGTATATGCTTGTAGTGTTGAAAGAGGGTCAATCTTAAGAGCAGTGTCACCCGGATGATGAGTGACACTGCTCTTAAGATAGACCAGGCGTGGGCAATTCGGCCCTCCAGGTGTTTTGGACTTCCAACTCCCAGAAATCCTAACCGCTGGTAAACTGGCTAGGATTTCTGGGAGTTGAAGTCCAAAACACCTGGAGGGCCGGCAATTGCCCAGGTCTGAGATAGACCCTCTTTTCACATCATGAAATTCACACACTGAAATGATTAACATAGAAAGAGCTTCTGTCAAAAGATTAATTTCACTTCACACCAAGTGTCCAATTCAGGGGAATTATTATTTAATTCTTCAGCATGTTGGTAGAGCTGGGATAGGGAAAGTTTCTTTGTTTTACATCAGAGGAGGGCTTTTGGGGAAAACAATAACCTGACCAATTTTCTTTTATGAATTATCTCATTAAGCATAACTGATAATGTTTTGAGAGCTAAAGGAAGGATATTTTGGATTTTTTTTTAACCCATTCATGCATATTGGTTACTGCAAATATTTCATGCCATATATAATCAGGGTTAAAAATACAGAGAGAATTTTGACGAGAAGTGTGGGAATGGGTTCGATTAATGACGAACAGCCCTGCGTGCTGTGTAATTATGTGTATGCGGTAGGAAGTTATCTTTTATGAAATATGTAATAAAGCATAACTGATAAAATGTTTCCTATTCATTCATGTATACTGGTCACTGTGAATATTTCTTGTCCTATCTATAACATATAAATAAATAAATAAACTATTACAGGTGTGTGTGTGTATTCAATCTCCAAAAACACATGGTGTTTCTTAAAATATGTAAGTAAACAATAATAATAATAAAACTTTATTTCTAACCCGCATCCATCTCCCCAGAGGGGACTTGGAGCGGCTTACATGGGGCCGTGCCCGAACAACACATCACAAAATATCAACAACATCGAAAAACAATAAACACAATAAAAGCAATAAACACATCTGTGAAAACACAACAGCACAGGCGAATCTAAATCTAATTTAACCTGAAGAAAGGGCGTGTTTAGAATTCTCTTCTATATGTTATTATATAAATGGAATAATGTTGTACTGAGTGTATTTGCTAAGGTCTAACTGAAAGAAGGGAATAACAATGACCAGAGCTGCCTCCATTAATCCCTATGTTAAATTCCTAGCAGAATCTGAATGACGATCTGGAATGTTGTGGTTGAAAATTAATTTGCCAATTTTCATCCAAACGGGGGAATAAAGTTATTCCCACTTAGCGTTACTCTTGTCCTTTAAAGCAACCTTCCTTAACCTTGATCTCTTCTCAGACTGACTAGAAAATGATCATTTAATAATTTTAAAGGGACATTGGTAATTTAACATGCCTACAAACTGTCATATTGGGAAAGGTTGTCCTAAAGGTTAGGATCAGTTCAACTAAGTTTTTGTGAATTATTTGTTACCTCTCCTCTGTTTTCTATTACTTTTCATCCTTCTTGACATGGATGCTATTTACTTGCTCTTCAAACAATCTGATTATTTAACATTGGTTGGTATTAATTTTTAGGGCTAGGATCAGGTGCTTTCAGATGGAATACACACATGTCCTCTCTTAGCATATATACTTTGTTAGAATAGGGTGGGTGTGGTCTATAAAGGCAGACAGGAAAAAAAGAGAAAAATTGGAACGGAGGAATTAGTAAGGAATACTTCCAACATACTTATCCAAATGCCTAGAAGTAGATAAGTAACATTAAATCTAATTATGTATTCAAAATGGTGTTCAAGAGATTTCCTTCTGTGTAGAATAAAGCCAGTGTTGTGCAGTGGATTTGAGCGCTTAATTATGACTCCGTTGGCGCCCCCTTGTTGTGGGGGAGAGGCTTGCGTACCCTAATGAAGTTGTGAGCTATGCTGGCGGTGGCATAATAGCCACCGGTAGGGCCTCCCATGCCAGACAGGTCACAACCGAAGGGTCTGACGAAGAGCGTCAATGGGCAGGATGGGCTCTCTAGCCTTTTGGCAACCATCCTAAGAGAAGGAAACTCTGATTTCAAACCCGGGCAGATGGTGCTCGTCTAACCCTGTAAGGTCAACCATTTAGAGAAGGAAACTCAAATCAAACCTACGACCTGAGGACCTCGCTGCCACTGTCTTAAGCTTGCTAGGCCCTGGCAGACGAACCTTTGGTTTAAAGGGTGAGGCCAGTTCTGTGCACGCTGCGCTCCACCAGAAAAATCCATTGCACAGGCTCGAAGGACACATCCAACCTCCTTAGTCATCAATGCGCTTGTAGAAAGTGTGGGATGAGTCCTTCCTCAGAATCTTCGTTCGCGAAGTAATGTCAGAGAGACCAAGGTTCTGGCCGGCCATCAAAACCCACTGGTTGACCTTGGATGAGCCACACACTCTCAGCCTCAGAAGACAGCCATGGTGAACCCCTCTGAACAAATATTGCCATAAAAATCCAGTGATGGGGTTGGCATGATATGGAAGTGACTTGAAGTTAAACAACCCAGAGTGAGGCATTAGGTTGGCATGGATTTATCTCTGCGAGTATTTTGGCTCTAAACCAGTGTATCTCAACCTGGGGTTCAGGACCCGGGGGGGGGGGGGTCGCCAAAGACCATCAGAAGACAGTATTTTCTGTTCGTCATGGGGGTTCTGTGTGGGAAGTTTGACCCAATTCTATCCTTGTTAGGGTTCAGAATGCTCTTTGATTGTAGGTGAACTATAAATCCCAGCAACTACAACTCCCAAATGTCAATGTGTATTTTCCCCAAACTCCACCAGTGTTCACATTTGGGCAGATTGAGGATTAGTGCCAAGTTTGGTCCAGATCCATCATTGTTTGAATCCACAGTGCTCTCTGGATGTAAGTGAACTACAACTCCCAAACTCAATGTCAATGCCCACCAAAAACTTCCAGTATTTTCTGTTGATCATGGGAATTCTGTGTGCTGGTTCAACCCCATAGTTGGTGATCAGACGGCTCTTTGTAGGTGAACTATAAATCCCAGTGACTACAACTCCCAAATGACAAAATCAATCCCCCCCCAACCCCACCAGTATTCCCGACCAAAATTGTGTAGCTTGTTGTCGACCTTTGCAGCCCAAAAGACTGTTGCATATGTCAAGCAGGAAATTTAGGTACCACTTTTGTAGGGAGGATAATTTAACTAATTTACGAGGCCATAACAATCTCCAGGAAGTATGCAAAGAATGAGGAAAGTACTTAATCAGTGTCACAAATGGACGGTGAAGCAACAGCTCCCCTGATGGCCAGAAGCTGGAATGTTAAATAGCCTCTGAGTGTCTGTCTATATATGTTGTGTGTCTATGGCATTGAATGTTTGCCATGTATATATACATTGTAATCCGCCCTGAGTCCCTTGCAGGGTGAGAAGGGCGGAATAGAAATACTGTAAATAAAAATAAAATCAGATAGTTACATGACATTCATAACAGTAGCAAAATGACAGTTGTGAAGTAGCAACGAAAATAATGTTATTGTTGTAGGTCACAACATGAGGAACTGGATTAAGGGGCTACACTTTATACATACATGATTTTGGAGCAGTATAATATACTCTCCAAGGAAATGAACCATTAAGCAAAGAGCTCTTCGGCTTTTTAAAAACAAGTAAAACAAGTGGCTGCCTATCAACACTTGATTGGCTTGAATTACACTTCCTGAGCAACCAAGTAGCATGAGTATTGCTATGGTTAGAGATCCCGTAGTTGATATTGTGTATCTCAGCTTCCACGGGTTCTCTAGCCCCCGAGCACTTATACACACCCCCTCCCCCCTACATCTAAACTGTGTTCTCTAAACCTTTAAGAAACGAATCAAGGTTTGAGAGAAACACATCTATTTATAGTGGCAACCTCTGTGATGGTTATTTATTTATCGTGTTGAGCCCCCAGTGGCGCAATCGGCTAAACACTTCTGGAATCCTCCAGAAGACAGGATCAGAATTCAAAACATCCTTAATAGATTAAGAGAGTTGGGCCTAAACTAACAAAATGAATTTCAACAAAGAGATGGATGGATGTTGCCTGGCTCAACAACAACCCATGTGGAAAAGATTATTTATTTCAAATATTTATTCCCTGCCTTTCTCTACCCCCGGAGATCTTGGAGCCTTAGTGGACAACATGGTAAACATGATTCGATAGTGTGATGCAGCAGCTAAAAAAGCCAATGGGGTTTGGGGCTGTTTCAAACTTTTTCAGCTGCTGAGCCATTTTTGAAGCAGATGTCTTTTGTGACACCCCAAGAAATGTTTATATTATTGTTGTTTATTCGTTCAGTTGCTTCCGACTCTTTGTGACCTCATGGACCAGCCAGAGCTCCGTGTCGGCCGTGGCCACCCCCAGCTCCTTCAAAGTCAAGCCAGTCACTTCAAGGATACTATCCATCTTTCTTGCCCTTGTTTATATATTATATACAGTATTATATTATACAGTGTTCCCTCACTGTTTCACTGTTTGCTTTTAGCGGACTCACTGTTTCACAGGTTTTTGAAAATATTAATAAAAAATATAAATATTAAATATTACGTGCTTTGGACTGGAGTAGGACTGGCAAGCTAACAGATGAGAATATGGTGTACTGTTTTTTTAACATGGGTTTGTAGACGTAACATTGTTTTAAATGTTAACTTATTTCTAATGTATGTTTTATGGCTTTATAGTGTGTACTATGGCATTGAATTGCTGCCTTGTAAGCCACCCTGAGTCCCGTCCCCCTGGGGGTGAGAATGGCGGGGTAGAAATAATGTAAATAATAATACGTCCTGTGGAGGCCAGGGACCCCGGAAGTGAAGTGGCCTTGTAGCAGCAAATTAGGAGTCCCAGAACTCCGAGTGGCAGATAACCTTCTTACCAACGGCGACGTGGACGCGCGGGCACAGGAACGAGAGAACGGACAATTGACTGTTTTCAAAGTGAAGTCAAGTTTATTGTAATTTGACACCAGCTGGTGGGGTTCACCCACAGAACAAGCTGCTCCGGGCAAATCCTAACATACATTCTAAGAGCATTCATTATATACCCCTCATGGCGGCAGATCTTGGCCCGCCCTTCTTTACAGAACCCCATTGGCCAGTGTATCCACACACATTTCATTATCCAATTAAACACAATACTTATTAGCATCATATCATTATCAGGCTTTCATTCGTTAAAACATTGTGGCGCAGCAAGAAATTCATTTCCCATAGAACAGTATCAGCAGCTCTGGCCAGCCTGTACCCAAATCGCAACATTTGCTTCTGCCTCTTCCCTGCCAGCAAAGGAGGGGGCAGACCCTTCTGCGCTTGCGTAGTTCTTATCCTATTAGCATTCAGGTAAACAAACCCATGCCGTGTACTGTTTTGGCCAATCAAGGCTTTTGTTATCATTGAAGACACATGATGTACTTTAGCAAATCACTGCATACGCTTTGGCGTACCAATCAGGGCACAGCATTTACGGCTTGCATGCCAGCGTGATTTCTGGCACAGAAAGCCAGCTATTCTAAAGCTCTTGCTTGTGCATCACTCTCCTCTGACTGTACTTCTGCTCAAAGTACCAACTCTGCTATAGCCTGAGGCACGGTGGGGAAGACCTGCCTCCCTGGCTTGCTGCTGCCTGCGTGGCTCCAGAGACTCTGCGGAGGCCAGAGAAACAGGCAGGTACCCTTGGGATGGGCCAGGAGGCGGGTAAGGAAACGCAGGTAAGAAAATAATATATAACAAATATATAATAATTTATAAATATTAAAATTAATATGGCGTTGCTACCTCGCGGATTTTCACTTATCGTGGGTGGTCCTGGAATGGAACCACCGCAAAGTGGCATCGGCAAAGTTTTTGATCGACATAAACTTAACAGTACAGTAGGCTATATCAGTGGAAGACTCCAGGGGGAATCCAGTCCAACCTCCTTCTGCCATGCAGGAAAAACAATCAAAGCACCCCCAACAGATAGCTACCCATCCTTTGTAATAACAATAACAACAGCAATAAACAACATAAATCACAGAGGTCATCTCATTCAACCCCCTTCTGTCATGCAGGAAAAGCACAATCAAAGCACCCACTAAGTGGTGGGAGGTAAATAGGGTTTTGGAAGGAAGCATCTTTGGGGAAAAGAATCTGGGGGGGAAGGTGAGGTAAAAAGAGGAGAGAAGTGAGCAAAAAAGGCTTTTGGGGGTGAGGGAAGCAAGGGAACAGAAACAGGAGGGAAGGCTTGGAGGGCAAGGGGGAAGAAAGAACTGCGTAACCCCTCAGAATGCTTTGTGGGGACCCAAGGGCCCTGTGGAGCACAATGGGGCTTCTATTCTGCTTTGGTCAGACTTCACCTGGAATACTGTGCCCAATTTGGGGCACCACCATTTTAAAACTTTAAAAAGTTATTTAAACACATGGAGAACCTATTGTGTCTCTGTGCAATTTCTCTGTTGATAATGAGTTAAGAGTAAATAATGTGGCAAATTCTCGATTTCTGGGGCCCCACATATTCACAAACAGAGCACCAGGGAGGTATATGTATATCTGTCAATCAATCAACTAGTTTATTGTACTAGCCCAGGACCATGACAAAAAGGTAAAGGTGCAGAATAGTATCCTCAAAGCAAACAACAACAGATAACCAACACAAGTGAGCCTCATGCTCACACAAAGCGCAACTTGTCCAAACATATCTCCCGCTACAATCCACCTAGGGTTCCAAGATCAACTGGGGAGTCCCTACTTGTTGTCCCCCCATCATCGCAATCGTGTTTGGTGGGGACAAGAGACAGGGCCTTTTCTGTGGTGGCCCCTCGATTGTGGAACTCCCTCACAACCGAAATCAGATCTGCTTCGTCCCTCCTGACCTTTCGGAAACAAGTGAAGTCCTGGCTATGGGATCAGGCCTTTGCAGATTAGGCTGACCTGCTGGTGAAACGGCTTTTATGGAACTGACTGACTGCCCCTTCGACGATGACTTAAACCGGCGATTGTTGACTCTTGAATGTTTATACTGTTTTAGTGTTACATTGTATTTATGTTTTTAGTTGTGGGCACCATGGGGTGCCGTTTTGTTAACCGCCCTGAGTCCCTCCCCTGTACGGAGGTCGAGATAGGACAGTATACAAATATCCGAAATAAATAAATAAAACAAGACGGTGAGGAGACATGATGACGACCATGTATCAAGATGTGAGAGGAAGTCATAGGGAGGAGGGAGCAAGCTTGTTTTCCGTTGCCCTGGGGATGGCTTCAAACTCCAGGAAAGAGGAGACTCCACCTGAACATTAGGAAGACCTTCATGACTGTGAGAGCCATTCAAAAAAATCAACACAGTGTGACATAAAACACAACCAGCTAGCAAAATATAGCATATATATTGTTACATACAAAAGGTCTGGACCGCTTATATACATACGTGACAGATGTTATCAGAGGTCTACACAATAGTTCCACAATTGATCGTAAGCAAGAGTCCAAGTAACAGTGTAAAGTGGAAAGAAGCGGTAAGTGTCTGGTACCGACTAAGGTAAATACGATCCCCAAGTCAAAATAATCAAAGGTAGTGTGGTGGTCGTGTATGCGCCGCCCAAAATCCAAAATGATATAGGTATCCAATGGCAAATGCCAATATTGATTTGTAATCCAATTGCGGATACAAAAGACGTCAGAGGCGCCAATCAAGCGTCTCTAGAGCAAGTGCAAGGTGGTAGAAACGGCCCTGGAGATGGCTTCAAACTACAGGAAAGAAAGGAGACTCCACCTGAACATTAGGAAGACCTTCATGACTGAGAGCTGTTCAACAGTGGAACTCGCTGCCCAGAATTCTGGTGGAGGCTCCTTCTTTGGAGGCTTTTACGCAGAAGCTGGATGGCCACCTGTTGGGGTGCTTTGAATGTGATTTTCCTGCTTCTTGGCAGAATGGAGTTGGACTGGATGGCCCACCAGGTCTATGATTCTATGAAAATGCTCCAGTTCTGCCTCCTCTCTTGTTCCCTTCCCAATTCCTTATATCACTGCAATAAAAATCATATTAAAAATGCATAGCTCAAAGCAATACAGCCTGCGATTTCCATCCAACACAGCACCCTCTGGCTTGGTGCTGAAAGCGTCCTTCAGAAGCATGCCTGAATAAGAAGGGTCTTGGCCTTGGGAGCCCACCCTGGCTTCCTTGGACAGGAGCCCCAGATGAGGCCCCAGCCCTGGGCAAGGCCTTCTCCTCCTCCTTCAGGGAACAGGCCCAGACCCTCAGGAGAGGAGGCCCTTCTCTCTCCCTCTCCCATTGCAGGCACTATTGGAGGGAGAAGGAAGGCCCCCCTCTCCCTCTCCCTCTCCCTCCAAGAGGGCCTGCCATGGGAGAGGGAGACAGAAGGGCCTCCTCCTCTCCTGAGGGCCTGGACCTTGAGGGCCCACCCTGGCTTCCTTGGGGAGGAGCCCCAGGTGAGGTGGAGCCACGGAGAAGCCCCCCTCTCGCCTTCTCCTCCCAAGAGGGCCTGCCATGGGAGAGGGAGAGGGCCTCCTCCTCTCCTGAGGGCCTGGGCCCTGAGGGCCCACCCTGGCTTCCTTGGGGAGGAGCTCCAGGTGAGGGGGAGCCATGGAGAAGCCCCCCCCGCCTTCTCCCTCTAAGAGGGCCTGCCATGGGAGAGGGAAGGGCCTCCTCCTCTCGTGAGGGTCTGGGCCTTGAGGGCCCACCCTGGCTTCCTTGGGCAGGAGCCCCAGGTGAGGGGGAGCCATGGAGAAGCCCCCCCTCTCGCCTTCTCCCTCCAAGAGGGCCTGCCATGGGAGAGGGAGACAGAAGGGCCTCCTCCTCTCCTGAGGGCCTGGGCCTTGAGGGCCCACCCTGGCTTCCTTGGGCAGGAGCCCCAGGTGAGGGGGAGCCATGGAGAAGCCCCCCCCCCTCACCTTCTCCCTCCAAGAGTGCCTGCCATGGCAGAGGGAGACAGAATGGCCTCCTCCTCTCCTGAGGCCTGGACCTTGAGGGCCCACCCTGGCTTCCTTGGGCAGGAGCCCCAGGTGAGGGGGAGCCATGGAGAAGCCCCCCCTCACCTCCCTCCAAGAGTGCCTGCCATGGGAGAGGGAGAGAGAAGGGCCTCCTCCTCTCCTGAGGGCCTGGGCCTTGAGGGCCCACCCTGGCTTCCTTGGGCAGGAGCCCCAGGTGAGGGGGAGCCATGGAGAAGCCCCCCCCCCTCGCCTTCTCCCTCCAAGAGGGCCTGCCATGGGAGAGGGAGAGAGAAGGGCCTCCTCCTCTCCTGAGGGTCTGGGCCTTGAGGGCCCACCCTGGCTTCCTTGGGCAGGAGCCCCAGATGAGCCCCCAGCCCTGGGTAAGGCCTACTCCTCCCCTGGGAACAGGTCCAGACCCTCAGGAGAGGAGAGGCCCTCCCTCTCCCATTGCAGGCACTCTTAGAGGGAGAAGGAACCCCCCCTCTCCTCCCAGAGTGCCTGCAATGGGAGAGGGAAGGGCCTCCTCCTCTCGTGAGGGTCTGGGCCTTGAGGGCCCACCCTGGCTCCCTTGCCCCCAGGTGGGCCTTGAGGGCCCACCCTGGCTTCCTTGGCCAGGAGCCCCAGGTGAGGGGGAGCCATGGAGAAGCCCCCCTCGCCTTCTCCCTCCAAGAGGGCCTGCCATGGGAGAGGGAGAGAAGGGCCTCCTCCTCTCCTGAGGGCCTGGGCCTTGAGGGCCCACCCTGGCTTCCTTGGGCAGGAGCCCCAGGTGAGGGGGAGCCATGGAGAAGGGCCTCCTCCTCTCCTGAGGGTCTGCGCCTTGAGAGCCCACCCTGGCTTCCTTGGGCAGGAGCCCCAGGTGAGGGGGAGCCATGGAGAAGGGCCTCCTCCTCTCCTGAGGGCCTGGGCCTTGAGGGCCCACCCTGGCTTCCTTGGGCAGGAGCCCCAGGTGAGGGGGAGCCATGGAGAAGCCCCCCCCCCCGCCTTCTCCCTCCAAGAGGGCCTGCCATGGGAGAGGGAGAGAGAAGGGCCTCCTCCTCTCCTGAGGGCCTGGGCCTTGAGGGCCCACCCTGGCTTCCTTGGGCAGGAGCCCCAGATGACGCCCTAGCCCTGGGCAAGGCCGCCTCCCCCCAGGGGCGGTCCTACAAGATAGGCCAAGTAGGCGGCCGCCTAGGGCGCCATCTGGGAAGGGGGCGCCATCCTGGCCGCATGGGCGCCATCCTGGCCGCATGGGGCACCATCCTGGCCCTGCCGATGTTCCTCAGACATTTACATTTACATTGGGATCCTAATTTTGGACTTATGGGAGACTCCTATGGATTATGAGTCGGGTGATAGGTAATATATTCTGATTTTGATGCATTTACATTGCATTTCTTGTTGATTATTATACAGTTCTGCTTAATATTGTCATACAATATAATACAAATACAATATAACAATAGAATAATGATATATTTTATATTACATGTAATATTACAAACAATATTGCAGTATAGTGGTATTGTACAAAATAGTAATATATAATATTTTATTTTACTTTATTTTGGGTTATTTGAGTTTTATAGGAGTAATGAAAATATTTAGTAGAGGATAATTTTATTTAAATAAATAATTTTATTATTTTATAATAATAATATAATAGAATGTTACATTATATTATAATGTCAATATATTATAATATAATTATATTGTCATGTAGTATGAGTATGGTATAATATATTGTATATACATTGATACAATATAATACTACTAATCGTATTGTGATATTATAATTGTATATTTGTTTTACATGGGGGCGGCAAAATAATGTTTTTTTGGGGGGGGGGGCCCCAAAATAATGTTCGCCTACCATTTAAAATTACCTTAGACCGCCCCTGCCTCCCCCCCCCCCCCTCGGAACAGGCCCAGACCCTCAGGAGAGGAGGCCCTTCCCTCTTCCATTGCAGGCACTCTTAGAGGGAGAAGGACCCCCCCTCTCTTTCTCTCTCCCTCCAAGAGAGCCTGCAATGGGAGAGAGAAGGGCCTCCTCCTCTCCTGAGGGCCTGGGCCTTGAGGGCCCTCCCTGGCTTCCTTGGGCAGGCGCCCCAGGTGAAGGGGAGCCATGGAGAAGGGCCTCCTCCTCTCCTGAGGGTCTGCGCCTTGAGAGCCCACCCTGGCTTCCTTGAGCAGGAGCCCCAGGTGAGGGGGAGCCATGGAGAAGGCCCCTCTCCCTCTCCCCCCAAGAGGGCCTGCCATGGGATAGGGAAGGGCCTCCTCCTCTCCTGAGGGCCTGGGCGGGTTCCCAGAGGGAGGAGGAGGAGGCCTTGCCCAGGGCTGGGGCCTCAGGCACAGGAGGGCTTGAACATCCCTCTGAACCGCGCCTGGAAACAGACTGGTGGACAGTGAAGGAGGAGCTCTAGAGCGGAAGCAGGAAGAGCCGCCCACAGCCCAAGCCACGCCCCTTCCAACCAGTGTTCAGCGCGTCCCTTCCTAGAGAGGCACCGGAAAGGGCTTTCCTTGGTTTGGGTCCTCTGAGGGGGGAAGAGGAGTGCCACTTCCGGAAGGGAGCCAGTCCTCAGAGGGAAGGAGCTGCAGGTGAGTCTTTTCCCCGTTCTCTCCGGGAGAGAAAGAGAGGGTGAAGGGAGGGAGTCCTAAGGTTGGCTCTGGAGGCCTTTGGTGGGAGCTGCCTTCTCACCCAGTGTTTTAAACTTTTTAATCCTTGCTACTGGCCCTGCCCACTGTGATTTATTTTCTGCTTTTTAAAAAATTATTGTGATTTTACATTGTTTGGTGTGCTTATTTGTATTGTTTCTTGTATTTTATTTTGATATTTTATTGTCGTTGTATGTTGTTTATTTGCATTGCTGTATTGTTGGGCTTGGCCCCATGTAAGCCGCCCTTGGGGAAATGCTGGCGGGGTATAAATAAACTTATGTATTTATTTACTACTAGCTTGGGCACCCGGCGGTGCCCCGGGTGATTTGAGAAGTGCAGCAGGATGTAGATTGGGTCATGGGGGTCCTGTGTGCCAAGTTTGGTCTGGATCCATCATTATTGGGAATTGTAGTGGTCTGTATTGGTGAATGGATGAGGAGTGCATTGTTTTTAGGAAGTGAGTGAAGGCACTTCAAGTCCCATCATCCGTGGTCCGTCACACACAAAACTGCGCCAGGATGTAGAGTGGGTCACGAGGGCTCTGTGTGCCAGGTTTGGTCTTGATCACTCATTGGATTAGGTTTGCAGCAGTCTTGGAAAGTGAGGGAAGGTACTGGAAGTCCCATCATCCATGTTCTGCCCCCCTCCAAACTTCAGTAGGATGTAGAGTGGGTCACTGGGCTCTGTGTGCGAAGTGTGGTCTTTATCGGTGTTTGTTGGGGGCCGCAGTGGTGTGTGGGAACAGAGGGGTGTGAAAATGCCACAAATCGCATCATCCATTGTCAGTCCTCCCCCGAATCTCGCCAGGATGTGAAGGCAGTCATGGGGGTTATGTGTGCTAAGTTTGGTCTCGATCATTAATTGGATGAGGTTTGCAGCGGACTTGGGTATTGAGTAGAGGTACTTCAAGTCCCACCGTCCATGGTCCTCCGTCCTCCGAAGTGCACCAGGATGTAGAGTGGGTCATGGGGGCTGTGTGTGCCAAGTGTGGTCTGTACGGGTCCTTTTTGGTGGCTTCAGTGGTCTGTGGGAACCAAAGTGTTTGAAAGTACTACAAATCCCATAAGCCGTGGGCCATGTCCCCCAAACCGCACCAGAACGTAAATGGCATCAGGGGGGTTATGTGTACCAAGTTTGGTGTAGGTCCATCACCCGTGCTGGTCGCTGTGGCCTGTGAAAGTGGCAGCCAATCAGAACGCTGCCACATATCCCTACGCATACACGCATACAAACATTCATTTTTCTTATATATAGAGATATAGATATTTCTATACCACCCGTCTCAGCCCGAAGGCCACTCGAGGCGGTTTACATATGGCAGTCAATGTGCCCACAAGATAAAATACAATAAAAAACAATTAATGCAATAACTATATAAAAACAGTAAACGATTAACAATTACAACCATAAAATACAATTCTCAGCGTCTCATCGTTAAAATCATTTTCCGTCGCACCATCACATCATTCTGTAAATCACAATTAAACAGTTATACTGCATCACCTTCAAGGTGATTGTGTTAACCTTCAAGGCCTTGTATGGTCTGGGGCCGTTGTACCTGAGGGACCATCTCATCCTTTACCAACCCCAAAGGCCACTCCGTTCTGAACAACTGAACCTCCTCGAAGTGTCTAGCGCCAAATCCATCCACTTAACATCTACCCGACGCAGAGCCTTCTCTGTGGTGGCACCATCGATTTGGAACACTCTTCCAAATGAAGTTTGGGCCTTGCAAGACTTACCATCCTTTCGCAAGGCCTGCAAGACCTATCTTTTCCGGTTAGCTTTTGATTGCCGAGTATGGATAACGATAACCTGTTTAAATTTTTAACTGATGTTCTCTTCGTTTGTTTTGCTTTTATGTTTTATGTGATTGTGAGCCACTCCGAGCCCAAATAATATAATAAATAAATAAATAAATCTGCAAATGCTTACTCAAACAGCCAGGTCTTAACTTTCTTTCAAAACGTTAGGAGGGAGGAGGCCGATCTAATGTCCCTAGGGAGGGCGTTCCATACTATGTTCCCCATAGATCACTACGGTGTAGTGCAGTGTTTCTCAACCAGTGTGCCGGGGCACACTGGTGTGCCGTGAGCGATCATCAGGTGTGCCGTGGGAAATTGGAACTTCCAGGAGGGGAGGGGGGAGAGTCTAGTGTGTTGAAGTATAAAAACCCTAAGAAACCTACCTCGATAAAGGCCCACTTCCTACCTGTTGTCTACTTGGTCTCTCCCTCTCCATGCATTGGAAAGGCCCGCCTCAAGTAGAGACCTCCTCTTGCCTCCTGGGGGTTCTGTGTGGGATGTTTGGCCCAGTTCTATCATTGGTGGGGTTCAGAATGCTCTTTGATTGTAGGGGAACTATAAATCCCAGCAACTACAACTCCCAAATGTCAAGGTATATTTCCCCTGAACTCCATCTGCGTTTATATTTGGGCATATTGAGTATTCGTGCCAAGTTTGGTCCTGATCCAAAATTGTTTGAGTCCACAGTGCTCTCTGGATGTAGGTGAACTACAACTCCAAAACTCAAGGTCAATGCCCACCAAACTCTTATAGCATTTTCTCTTGGTTATGGGAGTTCTGTGTGGGAAGTTTGTGTCTTTCTGCCATTCCTGCCAGGATATCTATGTTGAGTTCATCGAAACAGGCCCAGGTTTCACACTGAGTGTATAAATACATTTAAAAACATATTAACTATATGTATGACTGTGTTAGAGTGTCATTTTGTGTCATTTTGGTTGGTGGTGTGCCCCAGGATTGTGTAAATGTAAAAAGTGTGCCGCGGCTCAAAAAAGGTTGGGAAACAATGGTCTAGTGCAGTGCTGTCCAACTTCTGCCGACCCAAGGGCCGGACTTTCTGGGGGCCGGACTTTCTGGGGGCCGAGTGGCCATGCCCTCGGCCACACCCCCCGGCCACGCAGCTCCGCCCCCTCTCCCAAAGCGTCACAATAGCCTTGGAAGCGGGCGATTTCACCCACTTCCGAGGCTGTTGTGATGCTTTGGGAGAGAAGGAGGAGCCACTGGGAGCCTTCCGCGGCTCCGCCCCCTCGCCCAAAGCATCACAACAGCTGTTGTGACACTTTGGGGGAGAGGGCGAATCTGCGAGGAAGCTTCCGCGGCTCCGCCCCCTCGCCCGCAGGCCTGGATGGCTCGCGAGGGAAGCGAGCGCCCGGTTCTCGCTTCCCCCGCGAGCCATCCAGGCTTGCGGGAGGGTTTTTCGCCCGGCTCTCGCGTCCCTCTGACCTGGTCAGAGGGACGCTAGAGCCGGGCGAAAACTCTCCCGCAGGCCTGCCCCCTCGCTCCCTCCCGCCCTTCCCGGCGCCGCCAGTGTTCCAATCGCCGCGGCGCCGGAGAAGGAGGGAGGGATGATTCCTCCTCCTCCAGCGCCACGGCGATCGGGACACCAGCGGCGCCGGGAAGGAGGAGGAGGAAGGGAGGATTCCTCCCCTCCCTCCCCCCCGCCGCTGCGAACCGGAGAGGGACGGAGGGGGCAAGGCAGGAGGAGGAGGGAGCTGGCTCCCTTCCTTCTCCCTGCCCCGCCTCCTCCCCTGCCGCCCGTCGCTGCGATCTCGCAGCGGCGGCGCAGAGAGGGACAGAGGGGGCGGTGCAGGGAGGAGGAGCTAGCTCTCTTCCTCCTCCCTGCCCCGCCTCCCCCTCCCCCCCGGCTGCCAGAATTTTTTAAAAACAAAAATTTTAAATGGCGGCCGGGGGCATAGCGGGGGCCTTGTCCAACAGGCTGGGGGGCCGTGTACGGTTTAGGGCTTTAAAGGCTAAAGCACAATAATCACATATAACCTTGAGTCACACTCCCAACTAGAAGCAATAAGCTATAAGTGTTCCCTGGTGCTTATACAAAATATTTCGCTGTGTAGCGATTGAGGATTACCCAGTTACTTTCTTATACCCAAGTTTAAGGTGATGAAGACATACACAAAGTCTGGATTTTTCAGTCCTTATGTCCACAATGGGAAAGTTAGTCCAATAATTGGTAAGTACGTAATGTCTATCAAAGTCTGTAGAAGGAACAAGGTGTCCACTGTAATTCGGGCATCCAGAGATCCACACAAGAGCCAAGGGATTGGAAGTCAATTCATCAGAAAGCGGGTACGCCAAAATCGGTCCTTTGAGCGGAGCTGGGTTGACGGAAGAAAATCGATGGGATCCCACTCCGTTTCGCATTTAAAACGCTTTTCAAAACTCAGATAATGTTTAGGCAAGGTTGGCGTCCACTAGTTATCAATTATACAAACATCACAAAGTACCGACAGACTCTCATGGAGCACAGGCTCCATTATTATTAGCAGCTGTAGGACCAGAAGTGAGTGGGAGAGGCCCCACCGGCTGCACCCAGAGGACCTACCTGGGAAAGGATGGGGAGGGATTCCCAAAGGAGGAAAGAGATAATAGAGAGCAAGGGAAGGGCTTAGCAATGGAGAAGAACCCGGATAACCATTTTGGTCTTTGGGAAGGAGAGGACCTGAATCCTTTCTAGTTTTGGTCTTTGGGAAGGAACCCGCCCCCTTGAATCCTTTCTCTCCAGATCTAGAAGCCAGTCATGGTAAAAGTATGATAGCTAGGACCGAGTGCTGGCTACGCTGATTCTGGAACGGTGGTTGTGAATGAGGAACACGTGTGTGACCATGTGGTCAAGAGAGCGTGCGGAATGAGAGACGCAGGAGGAACAGAGTCGACAAGATAGTTGATAGGAACAAAAGACAAGCCCAACATGGGTCAGAAAGGGGGAGACAATAAACAGGAAAGCATGAATTCACTGTTATCTGTGTCCCACCTGCGTTATCTGAATTCAGTGGTATCCTGCTGCTGGATTGCGTTATCAGTGTTGGCAAAGTAGCATTGCGGAATCAGCGTAGCTCTACCAGCACTCGGTCCCGGGTATCGTACTTTTACCCCAGTCATCAACATTTGTGGCAAAACATTATCCTTCCTCAAGGCTATTCATTTTCTATTTATTTAATTACTTCACTTGTATATAGCTTTTCTCCACCCTAGTGGAGGACTCAAAGCAGTTTGCAACATAATTATGGCAATTATTTCACATACGGAAACTTAACATAGATAACAACATACAATTATCAATTAAATCATAAAACACAACATCATTTCACATTAAAACATGGAATTAAAATATATCAATATAAACATTAAAATCACACAATCCAACAATTGTAGTTCAAGCCGTTCCAAATATCATGTCTATTGCTGATAATGGCTGATCATTCCTTGTACTGCTTACTGCCCAAAAGCTTGATCCCATAGCCAAGTGTTTACTTTTCTTGTGAAGGCGCTGGCATGATTTTGTTGGAGAGGGAGTTGCAGAGCCAAGGAGCCACCACTGAGAAGGCCCTGTTCCTCATCCCGACCAATCACGCTTGCGAGAAAGGTGGAACCAAGAGCAGGGCCTCACCAGACAATCTTAGAATCATAGAGACCTCGTGGGCCATCCAGTCCAATCCCCTGCCAATAAGCAGGAAAATTGCATTCAAGGCACCCCCATCAGATGGCCATCCAGCCTCTGTTTAAAAGCCTCCAAAGAAGGAGCCTCCCCCACATTCCAGGGCAGAGAGTTCTTAATCTTTGAGATGGTTCATAGAGAGTACGTTCAGACGGGCAAGCTGGACCAGAACCGTTAATGGCTTTATAGGCTAAAGTCAGCACTTTAAATTGTGCTCGGTAGCAGACTGGCAGCCAGTAGAACTGGTGTAAAGGGGTTTGTATGTTCCCTGTATTCAGCTCCAGTAAGTAATCTTCTTGTTGCCTGTTGGGCCAGTCATAGGCAACTCCGTGTAGAGTGTGTTGCAGTAGTCTATACGGGATGTAACAAGAGCTTCTCAAGCTTTGATTGTGCAAAAGCTCTACCGGTCACCACCTAATTCTGGGGTTCCAGGCTCAGCGGTGAATCCGGGATCACTCCCAAACTGCAGACTTGTGCCTTCAGGTGGAATGTAACCCTATCCAACACAGGCAGTAACCCTATACCTTGTTAGACCTTACAGCTGACTAGGAGTGCCTCTGTCGTGTCTAGATTCAAGTTCAATTTGTTCACCCTCATCCAGACCGTCACTGTATTCACCTGAGCTCATTCATCTTGTTTTGTTTGCAGGCCTCATCAGCTCTCCCAATCCTCCCACTTTGAATGCCATTTAAGGGAAGAGGCGAACACATCTCCATCCAGTTTGGAGGCAGCCTAGAAGTGCATAACAAATATGGTTGGGCAAGAGCCAGCTGCTGCCCAGTTAGAAGTATTTTCTTCTGCTGTTGAGGCAGAGAGAAATAAAGCACTCTGGGAGGACCCTTGGAAGAAAGACCAGGAGAGCAGTCTGCTCCACTCAGACCTTCAGCGCCAGCGCTTCCGGCATTTCCGCTATGAGGAGGCCTTGGGGCCCCGAGAGGCCTGCAGCCGCCTCCACTCTCTCTGCCGCCTGTGGCTGAATCCCGAGCGACACTCCAAGGCGGAGGTGCTGGACCTGGTGATCCTGGAGCAGTTCTTGGCCCTCCTTCCTGTGGAGATGGAGCGCTGGGTGAGGGAATGTGGGGCAGAGACCAGCTCCCAGGCTGTGGCCTTGGCTGAAGGATTCCTCCTGAGTCAAGAAGAGAAGAGGAAGCAGGAGAAGCCCCAGGTGTGTGTGTGTGAAAGAGAGAGATATATATATTTTTGTCTTGTAGTGCCACGATTGCCCCCTTTGCACATACTCCCCCCCCCCAAGGGAGAGGGCTGTCATCTCCAATCTCCAGGATGGGATAACCAGGTCTAATGATCTGAAGTTATAGGGTGGTAAACTTTGAAGATTAAAAGCAATGTATTGAGAATTCCAGTGGTGTGTATTTCAAAGCAAGCATCTGGCTGAACCCTCCCTAAGAAACTGTATGTTATTCACAGCTAGAAATAACTCAACAGGGACCTGAAATCACAGATATACAGTCTTAACTTACTCAGCCCGAGAACCCCTCTAGGATAGCCCCAAATGACAACCCCAGATTACGTAAAGTATTTCCTTCATCTCAGCAGTAGCCCTTCCACTTCAGATCGAGTCCTGAAGCAGAGTACAGTGCCCAAACAAAGGCAAAATTTCCACACCAAAATTGAGGAAAGACATATTCTTCTACAGAAAGAAGAAAAACAGTCTTGGGTCCCAACCACAATCCAAGAGATCTGGAACAGGTTGCAGAAAGAGAGCCCTCCCTCCTTTTCTGAACTATCTTTTTCTTTGTGATCCGTGCTGCTTGTTTAGGTGCAGGACTCTTTTACAGATGAGACCAGTGAGGTGGAAAAGTCACACATTAGGGTCATCCAGATTGGAGGAGAATATATCACAGTTGGTAAGTAATGGGCATTGGTCCTTCTTGCTTGGTCACTTCGTCCTGATTAGGCCTGAAAGGTCTGAGCTGTGTGAGTTGAGAAAAAATTGGGGAGCCTGGGAGCTTAAGGATAACTGCTGACAGGACACATTTCCCTACAACACTTATATGTGCCACTTTCAAAGTTACTTGATTCCTTTGCTTCTCTCTGGATGTTTACAGTGGTGAATATGCTCTTGGCTACACTGGCACAACTACAGAAACTAATACAGCCAACCTTCTACATTTGTTTGGATTAGGTTGCAAGATATCCATAAATCAAAATATTCCACATTGAAGACCTGAGACCGAAAACCAAGGAGAGAGTTAAAAAGAGGGCCATGGGGCAAAGGGAGAGTGGCAGACTTACGAGGGAAGGAACTGTTGGGCAGACAGAAAAAGGGACTGATCTCACCCTCCCTTTTGTCTTCCTTTCACAGGCAGTGAAAGATGGCCAAGTGACAGTAGCACAACTTTTCATGATTCTTTCCTAAGAAGAGATTCTGCGAGACCAGATCAGGTAGGGAGCAGGATCCCTGGAGTGGAGGGAAAGTTAAATCTCCTCGTCCGTTGAATATGGCCTGTGTTTTTTCTGACTTGGATGGCATTTTCTCCTCACATATAACATTTTTCCCCTTCAGGTGACTTTTGAAGACGTGTCTGTGGATTTCTCAGAGGAGGACTGGGCCCTCTTGGATCCAAGCCAAAAAGCCTTGCACCAGCAAGTCATGGAGGAAAACTTAGGGATCGTGTCATCTCTGGGTAAAGCGGCATTATGCTTGTGGTTAGCCAAAGCTGTTTACAAATTGTTAAAATTATCCAGTGTTTCAGATCTCTTCTTCTGAAGCCATCGAAAATAAGCTCATTCCACAAACATATAGAGGCCAGCACAAGACACTTGGGCGGCATTGCCACATTAGATGAATTCTAGGCGATGATTGTTTTCTATCCATCATGCTTGTGATGGTGGTGTGAGTGAGACAACGGCTTCTCTTGAGGATTCTAGCGCCCAAGTAGGTTTGCGCAAGGAGATACAATCAAATAGCCTGGACCTGAGCCATTTAGGATTTAGAGGTCATAACCAGAAATTTGAATTGTGTCTGGAAACAAATTGGCAGCCAGTGGAGCCGTGGCAGCAAGTAATAATGATAATTTAAAATATTCCTTATCCTCCTCTTCTCAGAGGTTACAACATTGCTGAAACACATAATATATCTATTTCTCCATACAGAAAAAGTAGGCCAATAATACCAGGCCATGCTTGTGAAGCTAACAATATAAAATAGGTTTTGCTTCACGCCTCTATTAATTCTGAAGTAAATGAAATGAAGTTAAAATGACAATTTTATTCTGGCTTCTAATCTGAATGTGGATGTTTGTTCTGTTGCCTGATGCCATGAAGTTAAGTTCACCTACCTTTGTGGCATCAGGCAGATCAAGGGTTTCTTGTGCTTGAAGTACAGGGTATTCCAGAGAAACATGGGCAAAGGATACAGCTCTGTTTTCCCTAGCCCTGGTTGCATTATAGTTTACTTTGAGACTTATATCCTGGTATAATATTTAGAGCAAAAACAAAACTGATTTTTTCCTTAACAGCCAGTGTTGGAAAGGGGTTTGGGAAAGGACTGTCTTGACTAAATGTATTTTGCAATTTGTATACTTTGAACTTTAATATAGCCTTTCTTTTTCAACACATGCTCACACTTCTCTTGCTCTCAAATCATGTAAGTAGAGAAGACACAATTTAAATATTTGGAAGATGGAATGAATTTCAGTAGAAAGGAAGAACTCGCCTTTTCTCAAGAAACTCACACAAGGGATAAACCATTTAAATGCTTGGAGTGTGGAAAGAGCTTCAGTCGAAAGGGCAAGCTTATTACTCATCAGAGAACTCACACAGGAGACAAGCCGTTTAAATGCTTGGAGTGTGGAAAGAGCTTCAGTCAGAAGAGCAACCTTATTACTCATCAGACAACTCACACAGGAGTAAAGCCATTTAAATGCTTGCAGTGTGAAAAGAGCTTCAGTCAGAAGGGAAGCCTTATTACTCATCAGACAACTCACACAGGAGAGAAGCCATTTAAATGCTTGCAGTGTGAAAAGAGCTTCAGTCAGAAGGGAAACCTTATTACTCATCAGACAACTCACACAGGAGAGAAGCCATTTACATGCTTGGAGTATGCAAAGAGCTTCAGTCAAAAGGGAAGCCTTATTACTCATCAGACAACTCACACAGGAGAGAAGCCATTTAAATGCTTGGAGTATGCAAAGAGCTTCAGTCAAAAGGGAAGCCTTATTGCTCATCAGACAACTCACACAGGAGAGAAGCCATTTAAATGCTTGCAGTGTGAAAAGAGCTTCAGTCAGAAGGGAAGCCTTATTAGTCATCAGAGAACTCACACAGGAGAGAAGCCATTTAAATGCTTGCAGTGTGAAAAGAGCTTCAGTCAGAAGGGAAGCCTTATTAGTCATCAGAGAACTCACACAGGAGAGAAGCCATTTAAATGCTCAGAATGTGGAAAGGGGTTCAGTCAAAAGGGAAGCCTTATAATTCATCAGGAAACTCACACAGGAAGGAAGCCATTTAAATGTGCAGAGTGTGGAAAGAGCTTCAGCCAGAAGGGAGGCCTTCTTTACCATCAGGCAACTCACACAGGAGTAAAGCCATTTAAATACTCATGAGTGTGGAAAGAGCTTCAGTCAAAATATAGACCCGGTACGTCACCAGGCAACTCACATGGGAGAAAAGCCATTTAAATGCTTGCAGTGTGAAAAGAGCTTCAGTCTAAAGGGAAGCCTTAATAGTCACCAGGCAACTCACACAGGAGAGAAACCATTAAAATACTTTCAGTGTGGAAAGAGTTTGAGTCAAAAAGAAGTCTTGTTTATCATCAGGAAAATCACTTAGGAGAAAGACCATTTAAATGCTCAGAGTGTGGAAAGGGGTTCAGTCAAAAGGGAAGCCTTATAATTCATCAGGAAACTCACACAGGAGAGAAGCCATTTAAATGCCCAGAGTGTGGAAAGAACTTCAGGCAGAAGGGAGGCCTTGTTTACCATCTGACAACTCACAGAGGAAAAAAACCCATTTAAATGCCTGCAGTGTGAAAAGACCTTCAGTGAAAACAGAAGCCTTGTTTATCATTGGGAAACGTGCACACGAGAGAGACCATTTCAATGCTTGAAGTGTGGAAAGAGCTTCAGTCATAAGGAAGACCTTGTTCTTCATCAGGTATCCCATAAAAGAGACGATTCTTTTAAATGCTCAGAGTGAAGAAAAAGCTTCAGTTAAAAGAAGCACCTTGTTTATCATGAAGCAGTTCTCACCGGAGAAAGGTCATTTAAACGCTTGCATTGTGAAAAGAGCTTCAATTGAAAGAAACACTTTATTCACCATCAAGCAATTCACACAGGAGAAAGGCCATTTAAATGCTTAGAGTGTGAAAAGAGCTTCAGTCATATGGGAGGCCTTGTTTGCCATCAGAAAACTCACACAGGAGGGAAAAAAAACAGAATTTGGAAAGAGCTTCAGTCGAAATGCAAGCTTTCATTGTTAACAAGTTCACTTGTTTTACATCAGAGAGAGCATGAATCTGTGTCAAAGAAACACTGTGTCAAAAAGCAGTGGTTTTTGGGGAAATAATAACCTGATTAAATATCTCATTAAGCACAAGTGATAATATTTTGGGAGATAAAGGAAGGATATGTCAGGTTTTTTATTCATTCATGCATACTGTCACTGCAACTCTTTCCTATTATGTATATTCATAGTTAAAATACATTTAATTGAGAAGTTTGATGAGAAGTATTGGGATGGGCTTGATTAATGACTAACAGCCCTATGTATCGTGTAATGCAATGTATAGCCAATAAATTGTTTTCTATTCTTTCATGCATACAGATTACTGTGAATATTTAATTGTCCTATCTATAACATAGAAATAAACCGGGATTAGATCCAGTGGTTCCTTCCAATTACCGCCCAGTGTCGAATTTGCCATGCCTGGGTAAGGTGATTGAGAGGGCAGCAATGGAGTAGTTGCAGACTTTCCTAAATGACACAGCTTGGCTAGACCCCTTCCAGTCCAGCATCCGTTCGGTGCATGGGATGGAGATGGTTCTGGTCTCCATCACAGATCAGCTGCGCTGCCATCTGGACCAAGGTGGATCGGCGCTGCTTGTGTTATTGGACCTCACAGCAGCGTTTGATACTGTCGATTACGATCTTTCGACTCACCGTCTTGCCGGGGTGAGGGGGATGGCTTTGAGCTGTCTGTCCTCCGAAACCGGAAACAGCGAGTGAGGAGGGGCGAAATGGTCTCTGAGGGTTCCCCCCCCCCCTAATCTGTGGGGTGTGTATTCAATCTCCAAAGACACATGGTTTTTCTTTTAAAAATGTAACTGAAAATTAATCTAGTTCATCCTGAAGAAAAGGCCTCGAATTCTGAGCCTCTTCTGTATGTTTTGATATTAAGGGAATAATTTTGCACTGAGTCTATTTGCTAAGGTCTAATAATAAAATCATAGAGTTGGAAGAGACCTCGTTGAGCTATCCAGTCCAACCCCTTGTCAAGAAGCAGGAAAATCGCATTCAAAGCACCACCGGCAGATGGCCATCCAGCCTCTGTTTAAAAGCCTCAAAAGAAGGAAGCCTTTAATCGAAAGAAGGCAATCATTAACGATTACCTGAGCTGCATCCATTAATCCCCTTGTTAAATTCCTAGCAGAAACAGAATTATAATTTGCAGACCATCTGGTTGGTTGTGAGCTTCGAACATTGCAGTTGAAAACTAATTTGGCCATTTTAATCCATCTAAATAGGGGAATACAGTTACTTACATAGAATCATAGAGTTGGAAGAGACCTCATGGGCCATCCAGTCCAACCAACCCCATTCTGCCAAGAAGCAGGAAAATTGCATTCAAAGCACCCCTGACAGATGGCCATAAGAACATAAGAACATAAGAAGAGCCATGCTGAATCGGGCCTCAGCCCATCTAGTCCAGCATTCTGTGTCACACAGCGGCCCACTAGTTGTACACAGGGATCTCTAGCAGAAAGGAGGGCAAAACCCTCACCTGCTCCTGACCCCCCACAACCAGTACCCGGGGAAAATCCTGCCTGCCTCCATCAACACAGGGGTGGCACTTGGATGTCCATTTCAGTAACTACTGATTCCCTTGGTATCCATGAATCTGTCTAATCCTGCCTTGAAGCTGTCCAGGCTGACAGCTGTCACAACCTCCTCTGGAAGTGAGTTCCATAACCCAATGACCCTCTGGGTGAAGAAATATTTCCCTTTATTAGTCCTAACTTTCCTACCTTGGAGCTTTAGGGAGTGCCCCTAGTCCTAGTGTTGTGTGACAGAGAAAATATTTTTACTTTATTCATCTTGTCTATCCCCTGCATGATTTTATACCCTTCGATCAAGTCACCTCTTAAAACGCCGTCTTTCAAGGCTGAAAAGACCAAGGCGTTGCAACCTGATTTCGTAAGGGAGCTGCTCCATCCCTTGGATCATTCTTGTTGCCCTTCTTTGTACCTTTTCCAGTTCCGTTATATCCTCCTTGAGGTGCGGTGACCAGAATTGTACACAGTACTCCAGATGTGGCCTCACCATAGATTTGTAGAGAGGCAATACAACATTTGCCGACCTATTTTCGATTCCCTTCCTGATCATGCCAAGCATAGAATTTGCTTTTTTCACTGCTGCAGCACACTGGGTTGACATCTTCATTGAGCTGTCCACCAAAACCCCAAGATCCCTTTCCTGGTTTGTCTCAGAAAGCTTTGATCCCATCAGTTGATAAGTGTATTTGGGGTTCTTTGCCCCAATGTGCATGACTTTACACTTGTTTAGGTTAAAATGCATTTGCCACTTTGTTGCCCATTCACTCAATTTCAAGAGATCTTTCTGGAGCTCTTTACAATCAGTTTCATTTTTAACTACCCTGAACAATTTAGTGTCATCTGCAAACTTTGCTACCTCACAATTTACTCCTACATCCAGGTCATTAATGAATAAATTAAAAAGTAACGGACCCAAAACTGAACCTTGGGGTACGCCACTTCTCACCTCTTTCCACCCAGAGAAATGTCCGTTTATTACCACCCTTTGTTTCCTACAGTTTAGCCAGGTTCCAATCCAGGACAAGACCTGTCCTCTGGTTCCATGGCTGAAGAGCTTATTTAGGAGCCTTTGGTGAGGGACTTTGTCAAAAGCCTTTTGAAAGTCAAGGTAAACAATATCGACTGGGTCCCCTTTATCTATGTGTTTATTTACACCCTCAAGCCTCTGTTTAAAAGCCTCCATCTAGCCTCTGTTTAAAAGCCTCCAAAGAAGCAGCCTCCATCACACTCCGGGGCAGAGAGTTCCACTGCTGAACAGTTCTCACAGTCAGGAAGTTCTTCCTCATGTTCAGGTGGAATCTCCTTTTTTGTAGTTTGAAGCCATTGTTCCATTGCGTCCAAGTCTCCAGGGCAGCAGACAACAAGCTTGCTCCCTATGACCTCACCTCACATATTTATACATGACCCTCATCATGTCTCCTCTCAGCCTTCTCTTCTTCAGGCTAAACATGCCCAGCTCTTTTAGCCGCTCCTCATGGGGCTTGTTCTCCAGACCCTTGATCATTTTAGTCACCAATGTGACTTACTTAGGCTATCCCTTGTTGTCAGAGTATGATGGCCTTCCAAGTGCAGTGTCTTGGCGGTGGGAACAGAAGGTGCCTGTACAGCCCTATCCTTGACCCGCATGTTCTTCTATAGTGAGGGGATTGGTTTCCAGGTGGAAGGCGGCTGGCTTGATGCGCCTTCCTTGTGACACGTTTCTCCCTTTCGCCCTCTTTGCTGGAACTGCAGAAGTTCCAGTTTGCCATTGTTTGGTTTCATCGCCCATAGTTTTAGAGCAGTTAGTTTTATGTTGGTTTGTAAGGGTGGAGTTTAGGAAAACTCTTCCCGCTTTGTGTCAGCCATTTTGTTTGCCCCTTTGCCTGACGAAAAAGGAGCCATTTTGTGCCAGTAAGTTGACCACGTCCCTTTTGCCTGAGGAAAAGGGAGCCACTTAGAGTCTGTTAGTTGACCACGTCCCTTTTGCCTGAGGAAAAGGGAGCAACTTAGAGTCTGTTAGTTGACCACGTCCTTTTGCCTGAGGAAAAGGGAGCCACTTAGAGTCTGTTAGTTGACCACGTCCCTTTTGCCTGAGGAAAAGGGAGCCACTTAGAGTCTGTTAGTTGACCACGTCCCTTTTGCCTGAGGAAAAGGGAGCCACTTAGAGTCTGTTAGTTGACCACGTCCCTTTTGCCTGAGGAAAAGGGAGCCATTTTGTGTCAGTTGGCCACATCCCTTTTGCCTGAGGAAAAGGGAGCCACTTAGAGTCTGTTAGTTGACCACGTCCCTTTTGCCTGAGGAAAAGGGAGCCATTTTGTGTCAGTTGGCCACATCCCTTTTGCCTGAGGAAAAGGGAGCCACTTAGAGTCTGTTAGTTGACCACGTCCCTTTTGCCTGAGGAAAAGGGAGCCACTTAGAGTCTGTTAGTTGACCACGTCCCTTTGCCTGAGGAAAAGGGAGCCACTTAGAGTCTGTTAGTTGACCACGTCCCTTTTGCCTGAGGAAAAGGGCCACCAGAGTTTTGTTGTCAGTTGCCTGCCACATCCCCCTTTTGCCTGAGGAAGGAGCCATTTAGAGTCAGTTAGTTGACCACGTCCCTTTTGCCTGAGGAAAAGGGAGCCACTTAGAGTCTGTTAGTTGACCACGTCCCTTTTGCCTGAGGAAAAGGGAGCCACTTAGAGTCTGATAGTTGACCACGCCCCCTTTTGCCTGAGGAAAAGGGAGCCATTTTGTGTCAGTTGGCCACATCCCTTTTGCCTGAGGAAAAGGGAGCCACTTAGAGTCTGTTAGTTGACCACGTCCCTTTTGCCTGAGGAAAAGGGAGCCACTTAGAGTCCCTCTAAGTGGCCCTTTTGCCTGAGGAAAAGGGAGCCACTTAGAGTCTGTTAGTTGACCACGTCCCTTTTGCCTGAGGAAAAGGGAGCCACTTAGTCTGTCAGTTGACCACGTCCCTTTTGCCTGAGGAAAAGGGAGCCACTTAGAGTCTGATAGTTGACCACGTCCCTTTTGCCTGAGGAAAAGGGAGCCACCCTTTTGCCTGAGTCTGTTAGTTGACCACGTCCCTTTGCCTGAGGAAAAGGGAGCCACTTAGAGTCTGTTAGTTGACCACGTCCCTTTTGCCTGAGGAAAAGGGAGCCACTTAGAGTCTGTTAGTTGACCACGTCCCTTTTGCCTGAGGAAAAGGGAGCCACTTAGAGTCTGTTAGTTGACCACGTCCCTTTTGCCTGAGGAAAAGGGAGCCACTTAGAGTCTGTTAGTTGACCACGTCCCTTTTGCCTGAGGAAAAGGGAGCCACTTAGAGTCTGTTAGTTGACCACGTCCCTTTTGCCTGAGGAAAAGGGAGCCACTTAGAGTCTGTTAGTTGACCACGTCCCTTTTGCCTGAGGAAAAGGAGCCACTGTCTGTTAGTTGACCACGTCCCTGTGCCTGAGGAAAAGGGAGCCACTTAGAGTCTGTTAGTTGACCACGTCCCTTTTGCCTGAGGAAAAGGGAGCCACTTAGAGTCTGTTAGTTGACCACGTCCCTTTTGCCTGAGGAAAAGGGAGCCACTTAGAGTCTGTTGTTGACCACGTTTTGCCTGAGGAAAAGGGAGCCACTTAGAGTCTGTTAGTTGACCACGTCCCTTTGCCTGAGGAAAAGGGAGCCACTTAGAGTCTGTTAGTTGACCACGTCCCCTGAGGAAAAGGAGCCACTTGCCTGAGGAAAAGGGAGCCACTTAGAGTCCGATAGTTGACCACGTCCCTTTTGCCTGAGGAAAAGGGAGCCATTTAGAGCCACTTTTGCCTGAGGAAAAGGGAGAGTCTGTTAGTTGACCACGTCCCTTTGCCTGAGGAAAAGGGAGCCACTTAGAGTCTGTTAGTTGACCACGTCCCTTTGCCTGAGGAAAAGGGCCACTTAGAGTCTGTTAGTTGACCACGTTTTGCCTGAGGAAAAGGGAGCCACTTAGAGTCTGTTAGTTGACCACGTCCCTTTTGCCTGAGGAAAAGGGAGCCACTTAGAGTCTGTTAGTTGACCACGTCCCTTTTGCCTGAGGAAAAGGGAGCCACTTAGAGTCTGCCTGAGGAAAAGGGAGCCACTAGTCTGACCACGTCCCTTTTGCCTGAGGAAAAGGGAGCCACTTAGCCTGAGTCTGTTAGTTGACCCACGTCCCTTTTGCCTGAGGAAAAGGGAGCCACTTAGAGTCTGAGAGTTGACCACGCCCCCTTTTGCCTGAGGAATAGGGAGCCACTTAGAGTCTGTTAGTTGACCACGTCCCTTTGCCTGAGGAAAAGGGAGCCCTGAGGAAACGTCCCTTTGCCTGAGGAAAAGGGAGCCACTTAGAGTCTGTTTGAGTTGCCTGACCACGAGTCCCACGTTTTGCCTGAGGAAAAGGGAGCCACTTAGCCTGAGTCTGTTAGTTGACCACGTCCCTTTTGCCTGAGGAAAAGGGAGCCACTTAGAGTCTGTTAGTTGACCACGTCCCTTTTGCCTGAGGAAAAGGGAGCCACTTAGAGTGTGTTAGACCACGTGCCTGAGGAAAAGGGAGCCACGTCTGTTTTGCCACGTCCCTTTGCCTGAGGAAAAGGAGCCACTTAGAGTCTGTTAGTTGACCACGTCCCTTTGCCTGAGGAAAAGGGAGCCACTTTGAGTCTGTTAGTTGACCACGTCCCTTTGCCTGCCTGAGGAAAAAAGGGAGCCACTTAGAGTCTGTTAGTTGACCACGTCCCTTTTGCCTGAGGAAAAGGAGCCACTTAGAGTCTGTTAGTTGACCACGTCCCTTTTGCCTGAGGAAAAGGGAGCCACTTTGCCTGAGAGTCTGTTAGTTGACCACGTCCCTTTTGCCTGAGGAAAAGGGAGCCACTTAGAGTCTGTTAGTTGACCACGTCCCTTTTGCCTGAGGAAAAGGGAGCCACTTAGAGTCTGTTAGTTGACCACGTCCCTTTTGCCTGAGGAAAAGGGAGCCACTTAGAGTCTGTTAGTTGACCACGAAAAGGGAGCCCTTTTGCCTCAGGCAAAAGGGAGCCACTTAGAGTCTGATAGTTGACCACGCCCCCTTTTGCCTGAGGAAAAGGGAGCCACTTAGAGTCTGTTAGTTGACCACGTCCCTTTTGCCTGAGGAAAAGGGAGCCACTTAGAGTCTGTTAGTTGACCACGTCCCTTTTGCCTGAGGAAGAGCCACTTAGAGTCAGTTAGTTGACCACGCCCCCTTTTGCCTGAGGAAGAGCCACTTAGAGTCTGTTAGTTGACCACGTTTTGCCTGAGGAAAAGGGAGCCACTTAGAGTCACGTCCCTTTGCCTGAGGAAGAGCCACTTAGAGTCTGTTAGTTGACCACGTCCCTTTTGCCTGAGGAAGGAGCCACTTAGAGTCTGTTAGTTGACCACGCCCCTTTGCCTGAGGAAGAAAGTGTCTTAGTTAGAGAAGTTGACCACGTCCTAAAGGAGAAATTGATGCAGCAGAAACGATGTCAGAAGAAAGTGCTGCTCAGTAAAGGCTTTAGAATAGCAGGGTAGCTTGCCAAGTAACAATGACGAGAATAAGCTACTCTGATGGGTACAAAGGCACAAGCAGTGATTCGCAAGAGAACATCATGTGCCTCTTAGATTAAAAGCGGCCCTGATTGGCCTAATACTAGCCAACGTGTGTTTGTTTACAATGTTCCTGAATGGTTAGATAGCGCGCATGGCAAATGAAGGCTTTTCTCCGTGTGAATGCTGGAAAGAAGTGGCATAGACTTGTAACAATTTGGGAACACGCTGCATCAGAGCAGATAACATACCCTGGGAATCAGAATTAATACCTATGCCATGCCTTTTAACAAATAGGAGTAAGATGCTAGAGTATGCTTTGTTTAATTGGATAATAAAATGAGTTCATGAGTGCCAGCCAGTAACAGGGCATAAAGAAGGGCGGGACAACGGGGTTTGTCGCCATTGCTTGTATAAAATCTGAGTGCGGAGATTGTTCGGGGCTCTTGCCCTTTAGCAGCTTGTTCTGCCGGGCCGATCCCGTCAGCTGATGTCTTGCAAATAAAGTTTGGCTTCATTGAACCGTAGTAAGAATTGTCGCGTTGTTCGCCCGTCCCTATGCTCGCGCGGAGACGCCGCCTGAGGTAAAAAGGTACTGCCTAAGGAGTTTTGGGACTCCGAATTGCCGCTACAGTCCCTTTTGCCTGAGGAAAAGGGAGCCACTTAGAGTCTGTTAGTTGACCATGCCCCCTTTTGCCTGAGGAAGAGCCACTTAGAGTCTGTTAGTTGACCACGTCCCTTTTGCCTGAGGAAAAGGGAGCCACTTAGAGTCTGTTAGTTGACCACGCCCCTTTTTGCCTGAGGAAGAGCCACTTAGAGTCTGTTAGTTGACCACGTCCCTTTTGCCTGAGGAAAAGGGAGCCATTTTGTGTCAGTTAGTTGACCACGCCCTCTTTTGCCTGAGGAAGATCTTCGTCGTCGAGTATTTATGCCACAGCGGAATAGGCAACAGAAATATAGAAGTTTAATTCCCCATCGGCCCAATAAACTCCAGTCTCTGTTCATGTGAATAATGACACTCTCATTCAATTCACAAGGTAAAAATATAACTTTGTATTGAATTGAATTTAACAATAACAAGCTAAGGATGGAAAAACAACAGCAGTCACAGCTACCTTTCTAAAACATCCTTTCCTCACAAATATTTAATCCTAACTGTCCTCTTCAACGGACAATTCCCAACTGTCAGATCCCAACTGTCATT
>JARBWK010000001.1:209882307-209937780 GCA_030556195.1 Anolis apletophallus | reverse complement strand
CTTCCAGAGCTAAATATGTGAGGTTCCTATCGTCAACTGACAGGATGATGGTAGCCCTTGCCTTGCCATCTTTCAACCTTTCTGCATCAGAAATAGGTCGATGTGTTAAGCAAGATAACAGCTCCTCCTTTGCCAAAACTGCTCGCACTTTGGTAGCCCATATTAAATAATTTGAGCTTCCTCTGAGTTTTCTAAATGATGCTGTGCTCCAAATAATGCCATCTCTTCTCACTACAGATGCTCCTGACAAGAATTCACTTCAGCTTTTTTCTCTAACACTGAGGTAAACAGCGACTTCTGCTGCAATTTCTAGTGTTATTCAAAAACTTTTTCTATGAATTATGGGTTATGTAGTATCTCTGTGCCTCTGCAATTCTGGATTCTGGGTTCTGGGATCTGGGCCCATAACCTCTTCGTCGTCGAGTATTTATGCGACAGCGGAATAGGCAACAGAAATATAGAAGTTTAATTCCCCATCGGCCCAATAAACTCCAGTCTCTGTTCATGTGAATAATGACACTCTCATTCAATTCACAAGGTAAAAATATAACTTTGTATTGAATTGAATTTAACAATAACAAGCTAAGCATGGAAAAACAACAGCAGTCACAGCTACCTTTCTAAAACATCCTTTCCTCACAAATATTCAATCCCCAACTGTCCTCTTCAACGGACAATTCCCAACTGTCAGATCCCAACTGTCATTCCTCAAGATTCCATTTATCAGTCTTGAGACAGCGCCATCTGGTGTCAAACATGTCACACTGCAGAAAATACATCTTGTGCTGACTCATGAATTGCTATTTAAAATGCAATAATCTGACAGAAGAGCCACTTAGAGTCTGTTAGTTGACCACGTCCCTTTTGCCTGAGGAAAAGGGAGCCATTTTGTGTCTGTTGGTTGGCCACGCCCCCTTTTGCCTGAGGAAGAGCCACTTACAGTCTGTTAGTTGACCACGTCCCTTTTGCCTGAGGAAAAGGGAGCCATTTTGTGTCAGTTAGTTGACCACGCCCCCTTTTGCCTGAGGAAGAGCCACTTAGAGTCTGTTAGTTGACCACGTCCCTTTTGCCTGAGGAAAAGGGAGCCATTAGAGTCTGTTAGTTGACCACGTCCTTTTTGCCTGAGGAAAAGGGAGCCATTTTATGTCAGTTAGTTGGCCACGTCCCTTTTGCCTGAGGAAAAGTGAGCCATTTTGTGTCAGTAAGTTGACCACGTTCCTTTTGCCTGAGGAAAAGGGAGCCATTTTGTGTCAGTTGGCCACGCCCCCTTTTGCCTGAGGAAGAGCCATTTAGAGTCAGTTAGTTGGCCACGTCCCTTTTGCCTGAGGAAAAGGGAGCCATTTTGTGCCAGTTAGTTGGCCACGTCCCTTTTGCCTGAGGAAAAGGGAGCCATTTTGTGTCAGTAAGTTGACCACATCCCTTTTGCCTGAGGAAAAGGGAGCCATTTTCTGTCAATAAGTTGACCACGTCCCTTTTGGCCTGAGGAAAAGGGAGCCATTTTTTGTGTCTTTAAGTTGACCACGTCCCTTTTGCCTGAGGAAAAGGGAGCCATTCTGTAAGTTGGCCACACTCATTTTGACTGAGGAAAACGGAGCCATTTTATATCAGTTAGTTGGCCACGTCCCTTTTGCCTGAGTGAAAGGAGCCATTTTGTGTCAGTTACTTGGTCACGCCCCTTTGCCCTGAGGAAAAGGGAGCCATTTTGTAAGTTGGCCACACTCCTTTTGACTGAGGAAGAGGGAGCCCTTTTATATCAGTTAGTTGGCCTCGCCCTCTTTTGCCCGAGGTGAAAGGAGTTGTCATCAATCCTGGACCAGCAGGGAATTCTTCAGTTGGTTCCAGAGTTCCAGGTTTTAAGAAGCCATTTCAAGTCCAGACTTTAACCAGTGCTTTTACAACTCCTTCAGCCGGTTTACAGTCTCCCTCCAGTTATACTTTCAACCAACCAACCAACCGTTGAACAGCTACTGCTTAACGCCTTGGGCATCGGGTTCCTCAGAGGCCTCTCGACCAGAGACTGAGAGCAAGGTAACTGTCGTCTATTTCCCTCAGGAAATCTTGTCATCTCTTCTCTTCAGAAACACCCATGTCTGGAAGCTGCAGAATCATTGAGCTATCTTTCAGGTTTTAAATATGGACTTCGTTGTGGGAAAACCAAGTCAGTGCCTGGGTGGAGTCCTGTTAGTAATTGGCTATCATTTCCTCAAGAGCAACATCATGGATATTAAATTCTGTGGGGTTCCTTGTTCTCAAATAAGGCACCCGGCTTCCCCCAGCTCACAGGTAGTTAAGGCACTTTAACGCCAAAGAAGGAGCGCAGGTGGCTAAATATCTTTTGACCCAAAACGGGCAACGGCAATGGCATTGTTTGTAGCCTCCAACAATCCTTCCTCTGAACATGAGGCAGAGCATAGTGGAAGAGCATACAGATGCGCAGTTGTCTGTTCAGCTCCACAGTCACACAAGGTGTGGGATTCTTTTAGGTCGTGCCATTTTGCCAGGTTGTCTTTAGATCTGCCCACTCCACTTCTGAGTCTGTCCAGGGACTTCCAAGTTGCCCATTCTAGGTTTGCCCCTGGAGGAAGACCCTCGTGTTGGAGGGGGGGGGGGGGGAGGGAGCATCCAGTTGGGATTTCCTGGTTTAGCTGCCTGGTTTAGTTGCATTATTAAGAGAAAAGCAGGACGCATAAATGATAAAAATAATGACAGTAGTATTCCCAAGAACACTGCCTGTTTCTGTCTTGAGAGAGAACAGGACAAAGAAGTGAAAGCCCGATTCATCTGGCTATCATTCATGTATCATGTCAGGAGAAAGTTAAGAATACGATTATTTATTTATTTATTTAACGTCACTTTTATCCTGCCCATATCAGCCCTAAGGCCACTCAGGGCGGCATACAAATCAGCACAATTGGATGCCATATAAAAATACATACATTGGTTAAAAGAAAAAAAAAATCATATCACAATTTATTTAAAAAACTATGTCTTCTTGTTCAAATCCTCAACCGTTCCATCGTCTTAGCTGTTCCTAGTTCATATTCCAATTTGAGTTCGAATGTATAGAAAAACCACAAACAACGATAATTACTTGGCAATATACGAAATGTCCTTTGACCACTTAGAGTGCCTCTGGTGTCGCTGTGAGAAGGTCCTCCATTATGCATGTGGCAGGCTGCATTGCAGTAGGTAGTTTGCGCTTCTCCACACTCGCATGTCATGGACTTCACTTTGTAGCCCCATTTCTTTAGGTTAGCTCTGTATCTCGTGGTGCCAGAGCACGGTCTATTAAATACCTTCCAAATCGATTCATCTGACTGGGGAAAAGGCTCTTCTTCCCTTTGGGAGAGGAGCAGAGAGACTTGCTGGAATACAAGTGCTGGAGGTGGGTCTCTTCCCTCTTCTGTCCCCTCTTTCCCTCTTCTGTCCTGGGGAGAGTGAGGAAGGGGGGCCAGGTTCCTTCTTCTGCCTTGTGCAAAGGGAGCACGCCCTCTGCCAAGCAGGTTCAGGCAGCAGAGGCCGGGAGGCGGCAATGAGGGCAGACTCAGGGCTCTTTTATTTACTCTGTGGAGGAGGAAGGGGGTCTGGAGCCCCCTATAAAGTCAGGCAAGGGGTCCTTGCCATCCCTGCCCTTTTCTTTTTCTCCCTCTCCTAAGAACATAAGAAGAGCTATGCTGAATCGGACCTCAGCCCATCTAGTCCAGCATTCTGTATCACACAGTGGCCCCCAGTTGTACACGGGGATCTCGAGCAGAAGGGAGGGCAAAACCCTAACCTGCTCCCGACCTCCCACAACCAGTACCCAGGGATATCCTGCCTACCTCAACCAACTCCGAGGTGGCACTTGAATGTCCTTTTCAGTAACTACCGATACACTTGGTATCCATGAATCTGTCTAATCCTGCCTTGAAGTTGTTCAGGCTGACAGCTGTCACAACCTCTTCTGGAAGTAAATTCCATAACCCAATGACCCTCTGGGTGAAGAAATATTTCCCTTTATTAGTCCTAATTTTCCTACCTTGGAGCTTCAGGGAGTGCCCTCTAGTCCTAGTGTTTTGTGACAAAGAAAATAATTTTTCTTTATTCACCTTTTCTATCCCATGCATGATTTTATACACTTCGATCAAGTCACCTCTTAGACGCCGTCTTTCAAGGCTGAAAAGACCAAGGCGTTGCAACCTGGTTTCATAAGGGAGCCGCTCCATCCCTTGGATCATTCTTGTTGCCCTTTTCTGTACCTTTTCCAGTTCCGTTATATCCTTCTTAAGGTGCGGAGACCAGAATTGTACACAGTACTCCAAATGTGGCCTTACCATAGATTTGTAGAGAGGGAATACAACATTTGCTGACCTATTTTCGATTCCCTTTCTGATCATGCCTAGCATAGAATTTGCTTTTTTCACTGCTGCTGCGCACTGGGTTGACATCTTCATTGAGCTTCATTGAGCTGTCCACCAAGACCCCAAGACCCCTTTCCCTGGTTTGTCTCGGAAAGCTTTGACCCCATCAATTGGTAGGTGTAGTTGGGGTTCTTTTCCCCGATGTGCATGACTTTACACTTGTTTAGGTTAAAATGCATTTGCCACTTTGTTGCCCATTCACTCAATTTCGAGAGATCTTTCTGGAGCTCTTTACAATCAGTTTCATTTTTAACTACCCTGAACAATTTAGTGTCGTCTGCAAACTTTGCTACCTCAGAATTCACTCCTACATCCAGATCATTAATGAATAAATTAAAAAGTAACGGACCCAAAACTGAACCTTGGGGTACGCCACTTCTCACCTCTTTCCACCCAGAGAAATGTCCGTTTATTACCACCCTTTGTTTCCTACAGTTTAGCCAGGTTCCAATCCAGGACAAGACCTGTCCTCTGATTCCATGGCTGAAGAGCTTATTTAGGAGCCTTTGGTGAGGGACTTTGTCAAAAGTCTTTTGAAAGTCAAGGTAAACAATATCAATTGGGTCCCCTTTATCTATGTGTTTATTTACACCCTCAAAGAATTCTATCAAGTTAGTAAGACATGATTTGCCTTTGCAGAAACCATGTTGATTTTCTTTCAGCAATACCTGTTTTTCTATGTGCCTAGTAATATTTTCTTTAATAATGGTTTCCATCACTTTGCCTGGAACTGAGGTTAAACTGACTGGTCTATAATTTCCTGGATCACCTCTGGATCCTTTCTTGAAGATCGGTGTTACATTTGCCTCCCTCCAGTCCTCGGGTACAGTGCCTGATCTTAGAGAAAGGTTATATATCTTAGCTAGAAGTTCAGCAATTTCACACTTGAGTTCCTTAAGAACTCTGGGGTGGATGCCGTCTGGACCTGGTGATTTGTTGACATTTAGTTTAGTAAGGCATGTGAGAACATCCTCCTTGTTTATCTCTATCTGTTTTAATTCTTTTAATTCCCTCCCTGAAAAAACTGACTCAGCTGTAGGCATATGTTGTCTGTCCTCCTGTGTGAAAACGGAGGCAAAGAAGTCATTTAGCCGCTCAGCAATCTCCTTGTCTTCGCTGATTTTCCCTTTCTGACCATTGTCGAAAGTGGCCCAACTGCTTTTCTAGTTGGGTTCCTGCTTCTGATGTACTTAAAGAAGTTTTGTTATTTTTAAAATATTCTTTGCTATATGTGCCTCAAAATCTCTCTTGGCTTTCCTGACTGTTGCTTTGCATTTAGTTTGCCAGAGCTTGTGTTCCTTTCTATTCTCCTCGGTAGGGAAGAGCCTTCCATTTCTTAAATGAGTTTTTCTTCTTTCCAATCACATCTTTTACTTCATTTGTAAGCCATACTGGTGTCCTTTTGGACTTTCCATGCCTCTTTCTTTTTATTGGAATGCATTTTAGTTCGGCCTGTTTTAAGGTATTTTAAAACCGTTTCCAAGCCTTTTGGAGGGATTTGATTTTTTTTACTGCTCCTTTTAGTTTGTTCTTTACAATTTTTCTCATTTTGGTGAAATTCCCTTTGTGAAAGTTTAATGTCTCCGTGTTAGTTTTCACTGACAGTTTGCTATCCAAACCTAAGTTGAAGGTTATTGTGTTATGGTCACTGGTATGGGCTCAGTTACAAGGACATCTTGAACAAAATGAGGGTGCTGCCTTCTCAGCCTCGTCTGCCTGTGCCTCTGCTTGGGAGTGGGACCTGTGGGGCCTGAAGGAGGGCAGAGAAAGGCTGCAAGGACAGGGTCCCCAACACCTGCCCCCAGAGAACCTGCCTGGCAAATGATTTGGAGGGATTCACAAAGGATGAGAAAGAGAGAGCAAAGGACCAAACCATGGAGAAGATTCCAGGTGATGGTTTTGGTCTTTGGAAAGGAGGTGATCCTCCCTGAATCTTTTCTTTCCATATGAAGAAGCCAGTCAGTAATTCAACATTCATGGCAAAACGTTATCCTGCCTTGAGACTATTCCCATGAGCTCATTTGTCTTGTTTTGTTTCCAGGCCCCATCAGTTCTCCTAGTCCTTTAACTTTGAGGAAAGAGGTGGAGATATCTTCATCCAGTTTGGAGACAGCTTAGAAGCGCAGAACAAGGATGGAAGTGCAAGAGCCAGCTGTCACACATTTAGAAGTATTTTCTTTTTCTGCTGAGGTAGATACAAATAGAGCACTCTGGGAGGACCCTTGGAGGAAAGACCGGAAGAGCAGTCTGCCCCACTCAGACCTTCAGCGCCAGTGTTTCCGGCATTTCCACTATGAGGAGGCCTTGGGGCCCCGAGAGGCCTGCAACCGCCTCCACTTTCTCTGCCGCCTGTGGCTGAAGCCCGAGCGACACTCCAAGGCAGAGATGCTGGACCTGGTGATCCTGGAGCGGTTCCTGGCCGTCCTTCCTGCGGAGATGGAGCGCTGGGTGAGGGAATGTGGGGCAGAGACCAGTTCCCAGGCCGTGGCCTTGGCTGAAGGATTCCTCCTGAGTCAGGAAGAGGAGAGGAAGCAGAAGAAGCCACAGGTGTGTGTGTGTGTGTGTGTGTGTGTGTGAGAGAGAGAGAGAGATAGATATTTTTATCTTATAGTTTCAAAAAACCAAGAATAAGTGCTTTAAAGCATAATGTAAAACTCTTCTGAACTCCCCAGTCTGGGATTATCGTTTTCAGTGTCAGGTAGCTAACTTTAAGAATAATTGAAATAAATTGGAACGAGTTCAGAGAACCATTAAGAAAGGAGGTCATTAGGAAAGGGTGATCCAGGTGTTTCAGCCTGGAAATGAGCCTCGGAGTGCCTCGATTCCCCCGTTTGCACCCCTCCAAGGGCTCTCGCAGGGAGGAGAGGGCCGTCATCTCCATTCCCCAGGACGGGATAACCAGGTATAATGATCTGAAGTTATAGGATGGTAAACTTTGAAGATTAAAAGGAACCTATTGAGAATTCCCGTGATGTGCATTTCAGAGGAAGCAACTGCTTGAACCACTTCTGAATATTCTTTCCCTAAGAAACTATATGTTATTCACAGGTAGAGATAACTCAACAGGGACCTGAAATCACAGATATACAGACTTACGTTTCTCAGCCCAAGAGCCCCTCTAGGGTCACCCCAAATTACAACTCCAGAATTACATAAGCTACTTCCTCTTAGCTGTAGCCCTTCCACTTCAAATCGAGTCCTGAAGCAGAGTGCAATGCCCAAACGAAGGCAGAATTCCCACACCAAAATTGAGGAAAGACAGATTCTTCTACAGAATGAAGAAAACCAGTCTTGGGTCCCAACCACAATCCAAGCGGACTGGAACACATTGCAGAAAGAGAGCCCTCCCTCCTTTTCTAATCTGTCTTTTCCTTTATTATCTGTGCTGCTTGTTCAGGTGCAGGACTTTGTTGCAGAAGAGACCAGTCAGGTGGAGGAGTCTCCTTCAGACACCATTTGCCATGCCAAGACTGGAGAACATACCACAGTTGGTAAGGGATGGGGAGTGGTCATGAAATAATAGAGTCATTGAGTTGGAAGAGACCTTGTGGGTCATCAAGTCCAGCCCCATTCTGCCCAGAAGCAGGAAAATTGCATTCAGAGCATCCCCGACAAATGGGAATCCAGCCTTTGTTTAAAAGCCTCCAAAGAAGGAGCCTTCACAAAACTCCAGAGCAGAGAGTTCCACTGCTGAACAGCTCTCACATTTAGGAAGTTCTTCCTAATGTTCAAGTGGAATCTCCTTTCCTGTAGTTTGAATGGGTCTCTTCTGCAGGCAAATATACCCAGCTCTTTAAGCCGCTCGTCATAGGGCCCATCTTGCTTCCTCACCTCCTCTTGAGTAGAGAAGAAATGTCTGAGCTGTGTGAATTGAAAGAAAACATTGGGGAGCCAGGGAGCTTAAGAATGCTGTTGCCAGGAGATATTTCTCCACAATACTTATTTGCACCACTTTACTACATTCCTTTGCTTCTCTCAGGATGTTCTCTCTGGTGAATGTGCTCTTGGCTACTTTGGCATAATACAGAAACTAATAGTTAACCCTCTACATTTCCTGGGATTAGGTTGCAACACCCCCTAAAACAAAATAGTCCACATTAAAGACTTGGGACCCAAATCCAAGGAAAGTGTTTAAAACAGGGCCATGGGGCAATAGGGTGGGGGGGGGGGTGGCGTCAGGCTTCCGAGGCAAGGAACTGTGGGGCAGCCTGGAAAAGGGACCGGTCTCACCCTCCCTGAGGTCTTTCCTTTCTTTCACAGGAGGCGAAACATGGCCAAGTGACAGTAGCACAACTTTTCATGATTCTTTCCTAAGAAAAGATTCTGTGGGACCAGATCAGGTAGGCAGAAGAATACCTGGAGGGGAGGGAAATCCAGGTTTCCTTGTCCCTTGAACATTGCCCTGACTCTAAATGAATCTTTCTTCTACATGTTTTCAATTGGTTGACTTATTCAAAGACTTAAATGAAAAATGGCCTGTTTTTTCCCACTTGGATGGCATTTTCTCCATGCATATAACATTTTCTCCCCTTCAGGTGACTTTTGAAGACGTGTGTGTGGATTTCTCAGAGGAGGAGTGGGCCCTCTTGGATCCAAGACAGAAAGCCTTGCACCAGCAAGTCATGGAGGAGAATTTAGGGATTGTGTCATCTCTGGGTAAAGCTCCATTATGCTTATAGTTAAACAAATCAGTTTCAAGTTCTACAAATTACCCAGTGTTTCAGATCTCTTATACAAGGAGATAGAAAGAATAGCCTGCACCTGATCATTTAGGTCTGTATAGGTCATAACCAGCAATTTGAATTGTTTCTGGAAACAAATTGGCAATCCCTCATTCTGTTTACTGGAAAACTCCTCGAATCAGGAGGAAAGTCACCATTGTCATTTGGCAAATATTCAGCCGTTGGCTATAATGGGAAATTTATAGGCCCAATCCTCAGTCATTTTAAGGCCTATCTGCATGAAACCTACCTCAGTTTTACACCTCCTTTACAATTGCAGGTCTGCCAAGTTTCAGAACAATTCACCAATCTACTGGTTTTTTTGAATTATTTTAATTTTTACCATAACATTTTTACACTTTAAAAAATAAGACAAAGACAGGGTATTGGGAATTGTAGTCTCCATTTGTGTCCATTCTCAGCCAATCAGAGCATGGACACAACCAGACTTTTTATTGGTTAAGAAACAGAAAGAGAGAGAGAGAGAGAGAGAGAGAGAGAGAGAGAGAGAGAGAGATTGGAACTCAGACTTTTCAATGCCTGCCCCATGCAAGTGCTGCTGGGAAAGCGAGTTCCAAGAAGGGCCCTTTCTGGAGGACGAGCCTAGGAAACTTTCCAAAAAGAAATGGATGCTGGCCTGCTGCTCCCGGGAAGCAAAAAGCAGTTGTAATTAATCCCATCTTGTTCAGGAACCCTCATGGCAGACCCCTGCCTCAGGTATATTGCAGACTCAACTCCATCCTCTCTAGTAGCTGAAAATTCTGCTCCCTTGATCCGTATCGGCCAGCTTCCCTCCTTGTTCTGTTTTTGGAGGATTGAACAAAACAATCCACCAAATATTACAAATGACTTTTGGTCAAACTCATCTGTGCCCAAGCCTAATAACCAGGTTTCCTTGAGTGGATCGAACCATTGTAATCCAGCCTTTCTTATTTCCTTCTGTCTTCCAGTTTGCAGAACATCTTTGTCTTTTCCAGTGAGGTGCAGGATCTTATGTTTATGACCAAAGTAGGATGACTTCAGTTTGACCCCTTCAACTCCCTAGGGCAGTGGTTCTCAATCTTTGGGTCCCCGGATGTTTTGACCTTCAACTCCCAGAAATTCTAACTGCTGGTAATCTGGCTGAGTTGTAGGCCAAAACACCTGGAGACTCACAGGTTGAGAACCACTGCTCTAGGTCAGTGCTGTCCTTGAGTTGTGGAGTTGTAGTTCACCTCCATCCAGAGAGCACTGTGGACTCAAACAATGATGGATCTGGACCAAACTTGGCATGAATACTCAATATACCCAAATGGGAACACTGGTGGATTTGGGGAAATGTTTCCTTATACCTTTGAGTTATTTGAGTCCACACTCAAATTGGGACACACCAAAAAAAAGAGCCAAACACCTCAATGCCATCGCAGGGCTTGATGGGGCCTCCTTTCCCAGAGGCGGGTGGAGGAGGCCCCCGGGCCGCCTGTTGGACAGCCCTGCTCTAGGTGAATTCAGTTAATCGGGTTCCTTCCCATTCATGCCCTGTGCAGCCTCCAGGAGAGAGCGGGTTGAATGCTCCAGGCATTGAAGAGAAGTGACTCAACATGCATGAATCCCCTTTCTCTCTTTCTCCCTCTATATTTACACCTATTTTCTTTTCTTTCTTTCTTTTTTTTTGGACCAAAGCCCCAAGAGGGTGGCTTTTTAAAAAAATGTAGCCAGTATTTTATGTTGGTCCATAACGTGTTTACGTACCAAGTTTTATCCAGTTCTATGAAGCCATTTAGGAGCCTTTGCAGCCCATACAAGTAAACTTTGTTTTATGTATATACTAGCTTGGGGACCCGATGCTGCCCGGGTTATTTGAGGAAGGCATTTTGTGCCACGGTTGGTCTTTATCAGTTGTTTATGTGTCTTGCAGTGGTCTCGGGAAGTGAGGGAAGGTGTTGGGAGTCCCATCGTCCATGGTCCATCCTTCTCCAAACTGCACCAGGATGTAGAATGGGGGCTCTGTGTGCCAAATTTGGTATTGCTCAGTTATTGGATGAGGGTCGCCCAGAGGGTAATTGGGTTATGGAACTTCACCCAGAGGGTCATTGGGTTATGGAACTCACTTCCAGAGGAGGTTGTGACAGCTGTCAGCCTGGACAGCTTCAAGGCAGGATTAGACAGATTCATGGATACCAAGGGAATCAGTAGCTACTGAAATGGACATCCAAGTGCCACCTCTGTGTTGATGGAGGCAGGCAGGATTTTCCCCGGGTACTGGTTGTGGGGGGTCGGGAGCAGGTGAGGGTTTTGCCCTCCTTTCTGCTAGAGATCCCTGTGTACAACTAGTGGGCCACTGTGTGACACAGAATGCTGGACTAGATGGGCTGAGGCCCGATTCAGCATGGCTCTTCTTATGTTCTTATGTCGCAGCAGTCTTGGGAAGTGAGTGTAGGTACTTCAAGTCCCATCATCTGTGGTCCACTCTCCTCCGAACTGCACCAGGATGTAAAGTGGATCATGGGGGCTTTGTGTGCCAAGTGTGATCATGATCATGCACTGGATGAGGGTCACAGCGGGCGCGGGAAGTGATTGGAGGTACTTGAAATCCCATCATCCATGGTCCGCCCTCCTCTAAACTGCAGTAGGATGGAGTGTGGATGATGGGGCCACTGTGTGCCAAGTTTTGTCTTTATCGGTCTTTGTTCAGGGCTGCAGTGGTCTGGGGGGCATGAAGGGGTTGAAAGTACTACAAATCCCGTAATCCGTGGAAGTACTTCAAGTCCCATCATACATGGTCCGCCCTCCTCTAAACTGCAGTAGAATGTAGCGTGGGTCATAGGGGCTCTGTGTGGCAAGGTTGGTTACTGTCAATTCAGGCCATACACAATGGCCCATGAGCTGAGGCCTAGTTGGGAAAATCAAGTTAATGAAGCCTTACTGTCAATTCATGCCTTAAACAGTATCCCATTAAATGAGGCCTAGTCAGGAAAATCAAGTTAATGAAGCCTTACTGTCAATTTTGGGCCTAGTCTGTGATTTGTAGGGGTTACAGTGTTTTTTGTGAAGTGTATTGGTTGAAGGTACTGAACATTCCATTTCCAATGGGGGAAAAACTGTCAACTGACTAACTGCCCAAACCAAGATGGCATCTCTTAAAGGTGTATGTCCCTTGTATCTACACAGCATGATACATACAGTAAATGTGGATCTGTCTTTCCATAGTATCGCAGTAACTGAGGCCTAGTCAGGAAAAGTTGAGGAAGCCTTACTGTTATTTCCGTCAGGCCCTTTGAGGACCTTTATGTAGTAACTGAGGCCCTGTTAATTCAGTCAGGCCCTTTCTGTTCTCTGTCTGGTGGCTTAGAGTGTTGGAGTTCTGAGGCTGGCCAATCAGAGTCCTTTATGCAAATAATCTGGTGCCTCAGAGTATTTGATTTCTGAGGCTGGCCAATCAGAGTCCTTTATGCAAATAATCCCACAGTGGCAACCAATCGAAAAGCTGCCACATATTCCTCTGCACGTCCCGCCCTTTGCACCTCTGCATCTCCGGCCCTCCGCAAACACTTTTTTTATAGACATAGATTTATTTCTCCATACACAAAAAGTAATACAATATGTACCAGTCCACACTTGTGAAGCTAGCTATATTAAATAGGTATTACCACATGCCTCACTAATTCTCAAGTAGAGAAAATCAGTACTGGGTGCTCAAAAATCATGGAGGATGATTCAGGGATCATGTCATCTCTGGGTAAAGCTCCATTATGCTTGCAGTTAACCAAATCCATTTACAAGTCATCCAGATAGCTTCCTCTGAAGCCATAGAAAATAAGCTCATTCCATATCCCACATGGGTGGCAGCCTATGAAAAGAACTGGCACTTTGCTGGACTTGTCATATTGTATGAAATTTGGACACATGGTTATTTTCCATCCACCAGCTTGTGATGGTGTGAGAGGGAGACAAGGGCTTCTCTGGAGGATTGTAAGACCCAGGTAGGTTTGTACAAGCAGATACATGGGTCAAATAGCCTGGACTTGAGCCATTTAAGACTTTATAGTTCATAACCAGAAATTTGAATTGTGTCTGGAAACAAATTGACAGTCAGTGGAACGGTGGCAGCTAATAATAATAATAATAATTATTATTATTTCTTATCCACCTCTCCTCAGGGGTTAAAATGGGAGAAATATCATTTAATCAGTAATATAGGGAGTGACAAAACAGAGAGAAGGTCAAACTCCAGTTGTATGCATCTTTATTTAGGCTTCTTAACTGAATGTGGATGTTTCTTCTGTTGCCTGATGCCATGAAATTAAGGTCACATATCTTTGTGGTATCAGGCAGTTCAAGGGTGTTTTCCTTTCTTGTGCCAGAAGTACAAGGGGGTTCAAGAAAAACTAGGGATAAAGAAAACAGTTCTATTTTCCCTAGTCCTGGTAGAGTTATGATTTACTTCAAGACATATATCCTGGTATAATATTTAGAGCAAAAACAAAACAGATGTTCCCTGTCGTGGTCACTGTGAATCGTACATATGGTATGTTCTGCGCCAGCGCAGAGCAGCTATGGAACCTTCTAGAGAGAAATTTGATAGGTTAGTAGTAGCCCCGCCCACTCCCCTATATATAGCCCGTGGGAGGGGCTACTACCTCAGTTCTCTTCGTCCACGTCAGCAGCAAGAGAACCTTCGCTTCTGTGCTTCTTTAAATCGGACTGCTTTGTATGTACTGATATTGGACTGTATTTGACTACTCTTTACTAGTTGAACTGATTTTACTGGTATTGATCTGGACTGGATATTTGATCACTTCGTGCTTACTTCTGGACTGTCTGACTAATGATTACCGCCTTATCTCCTCTTGTTTTGATGATGTCTTCTACAACCTTATTTAAGAGGTGTGTTCAATGTCCAGACGTCCTCCCTGACACGGATGGACATTCCCTTTGCCTTGTGTGCCTGGGAGAAGGACATTTGGGGCAGCCCTGCATGATATGCAAGGCCTTCATGCCCCAAACCAGGAAAAATGGGGAGGCCAGGCTCAAAGTGGCCTTGTTTGAGAAGGCATTGCTCCCATCTCAGGCCCCCATCCTGGATCAAGGGCTATTGCCTCCTGCGGGAGTGTCTCCATTGCCTCAGCCTGTTCCTCAGAAGGCTCCAGCAAAAAAGAAGTCAAAAAAGCCCAAACCAGCCATGATGGCTGCCGGGCACCTCAGCCACAGCCCTGCTTGGCAAAAAAGGCGCGAAGAGAGGAGGACTTACTTTCACCGGTTGGTGACGCGCCTCCGTTGCAAATCCTGGAAGAGCTCCCTCTTCAGGAGCAAACCCTTCAGGCACCGCCGGCATCGGCAGACTCGGCACCGCACCCTGCACTGCCTTCGACATCGGTTCAGGGGACGGCTGTGCTGGGGATGACGTCACCGATGCCGGGGAACCTCCAGTCTCCACCCCCTGAGCCCCTGGAGGTCCCGGCATCGAGGCCTCCGATACCGTCCGGCCCCTTCAGCTGCCAAGGATCTTTTTTGCCTGAAGAGGAGCAGTGCAGGCGCGCACGCATCTTCACACCTTCCCACTGCTCCAGCCTCTCCTCTCGACATCACCCCCGCCGTTCCTCATCAACCTCTTCTTTTTCTTCCTCTTCGGAGTCCTCCCCCCCGTGTCGACGCAGGCGTCACAAGAGGGCGAAAGCTAGCCGCTCTAGCTGCTCAAGCCGCTCTAGCCGCTCCCCTCTCAGGAAGGAACAGCCTGCCTTATCTGTCTCTCGTGGCTCCTCCTCCTCCTCAATTGCCTGCATCAGCTGCCATTCCAATGGCTCCTCTTCCTCCACAGTGGCCTGCCTCAGCTGTTGGTCCCATGGCTCCTCCTTTGTCTGCATCAGCTGTTTTTCCCGTGGCTCCTCCTCCTTCACAATTGCCAGCTGCTTCAGCTCCGCTGTTGGCTCCTCCTCACCAGGGGCTATGGCAGCTTAAGTCCCAGGGTTTTGTGTACCTGAGACCACCCAGCCCCAGCCCCACTCTGGTGCTCTTGTGGGATCCTCTCTTTTATATAGCTAGCTGCAGCATCCTGTCTCTTCGGGTGTGCCACAGCACTCCATTCCTGCCTCAGTTTTGGCTCCCTCTGTGCCAGCCTTCCAGGGACAGACCTTTATTGATCAGCAAGCCCCTGCAGCTTTGGGGTCTGTCCCACACCTTGATGGTACTGAGTCTTTGGATGAAGAAATTGACTCTAATGTTCGGGACAAGGGGGGTGATGCTGACCAAATTCCAACTGCGGATTTTGGGAATTTTGTTGCATTGATGGGCAGATTAATTAAGGTCCTTGGCTTGCCTCCACCCAAAGTTATAGAGTCGGTAGAGGATCCGATGTTCCCATCGGATGAGCAATGCGCCCCGTCTTCGCAGGCGGTGCTGGCGCTTCCTTATTTACTTAAACTAGCAATGTCCTCCAGCATCCCTCCTGGCCTCACTTCGGCAATCCCCAGGCGGATAGATGCATTGGATAGAGTGGATTTGTCCTCTGCGGATTGGGTTTAAGTGGGTATCAGAATTTTCTTTGGGGTACCCTCTTGCCTCATCTTGACTGGTTGCCTACTGAGAGGCAGCAATTGACGAAAGCAATACAGGCTGAAGCTGTGGGACTGTCGAAGTTCCAGAAAGATTTCGCCAAACATATGGCGGAAGGAGCTAACCGTATGTTTGCCGCAGCTACGGCTTTGAGGCGCCATACCTGGTTGCGCTCATCCTCCTTATTGGACAATTGATTTGCGTGACGCTTATTTTCATATTTCGATAGCGCCACATCATAGGAAACTGCTTTCTTTTATGGTGGGTGATGAGGCCTACTGTTTTAATGTACTCCCGTTTGGTTTGGCCTCTGGCCCCCATGTCTTTACTAAATGTATGTCAGTCATCACAGCTCATCTTAGGACTAGGGGAGTTACAGTTTACCTGTACCTACATGATTGGCTTCTGGCAGCCACCTCATGTAGTCAGTTACAGAGGGACGTCTCCCTTATCCTTTCTCTCCTCCAGTCCCTAGGACTTGTAGTCAACTGGGAGAAATCCAACCTGGTGCCATCCCAGCGTATCAACTTTATTGGAGCAATACTGGACTCTTCGAGCGAGAGGGTGTTCCTTCCGGAGGACCAATTTTTCTCTTTGCAGGAATTGGTGCTTCAGATACTCCGGACACACATGGTCACTGCACATCAGGTCCAAGTGCTATTAGAGCATATGGCGTTGACCACAGCAGTCACGCCGCACCCCAGGTTGCGGTTCAGGCCACTGCAGAGTTGGTTCCTCTCCAGTTTCAATCCGATGGAAGACGACCCCAACTTGTTTCTCCTCTTGCCAGACAATGTTCGACAATCCCTCCGCTGGTGGTTAACCAGCAGTCATATGTGTTGCGGCCTTCCATTCCTGCCCACCAACCCATCAAGGACGGTCACTACGGACTCCTCCATGACGGGCTGGGACGCTCACTCTGGGGACCTGACGGCTCAGGACCTTTGGTCACAGCAAGAGTCTTCCCATCATATCAACTTCCTGGAGCTCTTAGCCGTCCAGAGGGTGCTGGAAGCGTTCGAACTACAGCTGTCGGGAAAAGTTGTTTTAATACTCACAGACAACACCACTGTGATGTATTATTTGAACAAACAAGGAGGGACTCGTTCCCCTTCACTTCTGGCACTCACGATTCAAGTGTGGGAGTAGTGCATACAGAGAGGGATTCACCTCGTTGCGGCACACATCTCCGGAGACGAAAACACCGTAGCAGACGCCCTAAGCAGGGACCCAATGAGCCATCACGAGTGGTCTCTGCACCCAGAAGAAGTCACCCGCATCTTCCGGATGTGGGGGACTCTGTGCATATATCTCTTTGCTTCCAGGGAGAACAGGAAGTGCCCTCAATTTGGAGCACGCAGGAAGGCGAATCAGGCTCAGGGCTGTTTAGGGGATGCCTTCCTGCTGTCATGGAGCAGTCAGCTCCTTTACTTATTTCCCCCATTTCCCATGCTCCTATGAGTTCTGTCAAAGATTTAGAGGGACATGGCGGACTGCATTCTGGTCACACTATGGTGGCCCCGTCAGCCCTGGTTCTCTCTCCTCATGCATCTCTCCAGGGGGACCCACTTGTGTCTACGGAGCAGGTGCGATCTGTTGATGTCACAAGTGGACAGGGTTCTGTACCCCGAGGTACACAAGTTAAGGCTGACGGCGTGGCGGATTCTTTGGTACCGATAAGAGCACTGCCCCATCTGTCCCCAGCTGTCCTCCGTTTTTTGGATGCAGCCCATAGGGAATACACAAAAAAGTCATATGCTTTCAAGTGGTCTCGTTTTTCTAAATTTGCATCCTTGCACGATGCTGACCCTTTATCAGCCCCGATCCCTCTGATATTGGACTGTATGGTTTCCCTTTCTGAAGCAGGGCTGGCCCTGTCTTCACTTCGATGTTACCTGGCAGCCATCTCCTCCTTTAGGAGAAAAGCTGGCCTGCCCTCCTGTTTCTCCGATCCGTTAGTGAAACTATTCCTCAGAGGGGTTGTGAACACCAAACCATCGGTTGCCCCTGTCCCCCCAGCATGGGATTTTCATCTGGTTTTGTCTGCACTTACCAAGGGCCCCTTTGAGCCCTTGGCCTCTGCGGATATTAATATTTGTCTTGGAAGACAGCGTTTTTAGTTGCCATCACTTCAGCCAGACGTGCTAGCAAACTGTGCGCCCTCATCTGATGCACCATATCTTAGATTCCGTAAGGACAAGGTGGTCCTCCGGATGGACATAGCCTTCCTGGCCAAGGTTGCTACGCGATTCCATATGTCGCAGGACTTGGTATTGCCGGCGTTTTTTAAGGATCCTCCCTCCCCATTGGAGCGTTCGCTGCATTCCCTGGATGTCCGCAGGGCTTTAGCTTTTTATTTAGAAAGAACAGCGGGACACAGGAAGTCAAACAGGCTGTTCATAAAATACCGTAAGGATTCCCTTGGTTTGCCTGTCTCCGCCCAGAGACTTTCCTCCTGGATTGTCTCAGCAATCCGTTTAGCCTACACTATGTCAAGGAGGGACCTCCCTGTCCAGCTGAAGGGCCATTCTACAAGGGTGATGTCGACGTCTGCTGCGTTCCTGAGAGGGGTTTCGTTGGAAGCGGTATGCCGTGCAACCACATGGGCGACCCCCCCTTACGTTCATGTCCCACTACAAGTTGGATGCGGTGTCCAGGAAGCACGCAGAATTTGGAAGAGCAGTCCTCTTGTCAGCAGTGGCATGACGCCCACCATCCAAGGTTAGTAGTTTGTAATTTTGATACCATATGTACGATTCACAGTGACCACAACAGGGATTTATTGGTTGCTTACCTGTAACCGTAGTTCCCTGAGTGGTCACCTGTGAATTCGTACATCCCCGCCCTTCCTCCCCTCTGGTCATGCCACGTCCTTCTGGCTGCTCTACGCGGCGGAAGAGAGCGGAAGTTGTAGCCCCTCCCATGGGCTATATATAGGGGAGTGGGCGGGGCTACTACTGTTGGGCTTGTGGCTTCTTTGGCTACCAGAATTGCGGGTCCTGCAGTGCAAACTGATCCAAGGGATGGGAATTTTCTTTTTTTCAAGTTTTATTGATTAAAAAAGACATCACAACAATGATTTGACATTACATTTACATGAATGACAGTGGGGGGTAAAGGGTAGAGGTGAGGGGGATGGGTGGGATAGGGGGGTAGTCACATTAGGGCATACATAACCATTTAAAACAAATTGGTTTACTTCACCCATCGGTATAACATCATAAACAAAATAGATTGGAGTCTTGTTCCCTTATCTAGTAATCAATAAATCCAAAATCCCTTCAAACTTATACTTTCAGTCTTCTTAATATATTCTACAAAGGGTTTCCATACTTCCGAAAAGTGGTGGGAATTTTAATGAGCGAAGATTCTCTGGGAACTTGTCTGTGTAAACTAGACTGAGATAAGCAACACCTGCGTTGATAGTGCAGTCAGCAGAGAAGGTATTTTAATGGGCAAAATTCAAGGCCTATGTTTTAATTAGAGAATCGAAAGTGGTTTGCTTGACTATTTTACTGCTGCTTGCTGAAGTGACCCCCAGTTTTCTGGCAACGTCGGTGCAGGAAGATCATCTTGCCTTGGGACTCAAGTTTTCTGCCCTGTCTATGGAAATTTCTATTTTAAGTTTCTGGGACTTTAATTCTCTTGGACTCTATTGAACGCATTGGGACTCTATTGGATTTATTTCACCTGTATTGCTTTGGCTCCTGAAACCTTCCTGCTTGGATTATAGATGTGTTTTCTTTTTACCTTTTTATTCTTCAATATATTGCTGATATTCTTTGCTTCCAATAAATGACTATATTTCAAGTGCTGGTGTTGTGTGAATACATCTAGAGCGTCCAGGTTCCCTGGAGTGCGACAACTACTAACCTATCAAATTTCTCTCTAGAAGGTTCCGAAGCTGCTCTGCGCTGGCGCAGACCATACCATATGTACAAATTCACAGGTGACCACTCAGGGAACTATGGTTAGAGGTAAGCAACCAATAATTTTTACTTAACAGCCAATGTTGGAAAGGGCTGCGGGAAAGGACTGTCTTGACTATACATTTTGCAATTTGTATACATTTTAACTTTAATATAACTTTTTATTTTCAACACATGGTCACACTTCCCTTGTTCTCAAACAATGTAAGTAGAGAAGACACAATTTAAATATTTGGAAGATGGAAGGAATTTCAAAAGGAAGGAAGCACTCACCTTTTCTAAAGAAACCCACTCAGGAGAAAAGACATTTAAATGCTTACAGTGTGAAAAGAGCTTCAGTCACAAATGCAAGCTTATTAGTCATCAAGCAACTCACGCAGGAGAGAAGCCATTTAAATGCTTGCAGTGTGAAAAGAGCTTCAGTCGCAAACACGTCCTTATTAGTCATCAGGCAACTCACACAGGAGAAAAGCCATTTAAATGCTTGGAGTGTGAAAAGAGCTTCAGTCACAAGAGCAGCCTTATTAATCATCAGAGAACTCACATTGGAGAGAAGCCATTTAAATGCTTGGAGTGTGAAAAGAGTTTCAGTCAGAAGGGAAACCTTATTAGCCATCAGGCAAGTCACACAGGAGAGAAGCCATTTAAATGCTTGGAGTGTGAAAAGAGCTTCAGTCAGAAGGGAAACCTTATTAGTCATCAGGCAACTCACACAGGAGAGAAGCCATTTAAATGCTTGCAGTGTGAAAAGAGCTTCAGTCAGAAGGGAAACCTTATTAGTCATCAGGCAACTCACACAGGAGAGAAGCCATTTAAATGCTTGGAGTGTGAAAAGAGCTTCAGTCACAAGAGCAGCCTTATTAATCATCAGAGAACTCACATTGGAGAGAAGCCATTTAAATGCTTGGAGTGTGAAAAGAGCTTCAGTCAGAAGGGAAACCTTATTAGCCATCAGGCAAGTCACACAGGAGAGAAGCTATTTAAGTGCTTGCAGTGTGAAAAGAGCTTCAGTCAGAAGGGAAACCTTATTAGCCATCAGGCAAGTCACACAGGAGAGAAGCCATTTAAATGCTTGCAGTGTGAAAAGAGCTTCAGTCAGAAGGGAAACCTTATTAGTCATCAGGCAACTCACACAGGAGAGAAGCCATTTAAATGCTTGGAGTGTGAAAAGAGCTTCAGTCACAAGAGCAGCCTTATTAATCATCAGAGAACTCACATTGGAGAGAAGCCATTTAAATGCTTGGAGTGTGAAAAGAGCTTCAGTCAGAAGGGAAACCTTATTAGCCATCAGGCAAGTCACACAGGAAAGAAGCCATTTAAATGCTTGCAGTGTGAAAAGAGCTTCAGTCAGAAGGGAAACCTTATTAGCCATCAGGCAAGTCACACAGGAAAGAAGCCATTTAAATGCTTGCAGTGTGAAAAGAGCTTCAGTCAGAAGGGAAACCTTATTAGCCATCAGGCAAGTCACACAGGAAAGAAGCCATTTAAATGCTTGCAGTGTGAAAAGAGCTTCAGTCAGAAGGCAAGGGAAACCTTATTAGCCATCAGGCAAGTCACACAGGCCATTTAAAGAAAAAGCCATTTAAATGCTTGCAGTGTGAAAAGAGCTTCAGTCAGAAGGGAAACCTGAAAAGAGCTTCAGTCAGAAGGGAAACCTTATTAGTCATCAGGCAACTCACACAGGAGAGAAGCCATTTAAATGCTTGGAGTGTGAAAAGAGCTTCAGTCACAAGAGCAGCCTTATTAATCATCAGAGAACTCACATTGGAGAGAAGCCATTTAAATGCTTGGAGTGTGGAAAGAGCTTCAGTCAGAAGGGAAACCTTATTAGTCATCAGGCAACTCACACATCAGAGAAACCATTTAAATGCTTGGAGTGTGAAAAGAGCTTCAGTCACAAGAGCAGCCTTATTAATCATCAGAGAACTCACACAGGAGAGAAGCCATTTAAATGCTTGCAGTGTGAAAAGAGCTTCAGTCAGAAGGGAAACCTTATTAGTCATCAGGCAAGTCACACAGGAGAGAAGCCATTTAAATGCTTGGAGTGTGAAAAGAGCTTCAGTGAAAAGAGAAGCCTTATTCGTCAGATATATTGAGAGCTAAAGGGAGGAGTTTTTGGTTATTTTTATCCATTCACGCATACTGGTTACTGTGACTATTTCCTGTCATGTATATTCAGGGTGAAAAATACAAATAATTGAGAAGTTTGATAAGTGTGGGAATGGGTTCGATTAATGACTGACAGCCCTGTGTATCCTGTAATGTTAGGTATGTGGGTCTGGTTTTCCTTTTATGAAACATAACTGATAAAAATGTTTTCTATCAATTCATGCATACTGATTATTGTATTTCCTGTCCTATCTATCACATACAAATGATAGAAAATAGGTTACAGATGTGTATGTGTGTATTAAATCTTTAAAAAAGTTGTGTTTCTTAAAATATGTAGGTGATAATTAATTTATCCTGAAGAAAAGGCGTGTATCAAATTCTGAGTTTCTTCTGTATATTCTGATATTAATGGGATAATTTTTCATGGAGTCTCTTTGCTAAGATCTAAGGAAATGAAATGATTAAGTATTACCAGAGCTGCCTCCATTAATCCTCATGTTAAATTCCTAGCAGAATCTGAATGATTGTCAGACCATCTGGTTGATAGTGAGCTTGGAATTTTGTGATTGCAATGCAATTTGGCAATTTTAATCCATTCAAAGGGGGGAATAAAGTTATTTCCACTTAGCATTGCTCTTATGCTTTAAAGCAACCTTCCTCAACCTTGATCTTTTATCCAGACTAGAAAACCATCAATTACGATTTTCCAAGGGACATTGGTAATTTAACATGTTAAGAAACTCATATTGGGAAAGATTGTCCTAGCTGCTGAAAATTATTTAATAATTTTAATGCATATTAGTCGATTTGATTTTTATGATGCTGTTAGTGGGATTGACATAGATTTCTTATGTCTATTTAATTAACTTTTGATTTAGCTATCATATGTTTGTATAGACAGCTTTGATTGATTCTGAGTTACTTCTATTGTTTTATGGCATTGAATGTTTGCCACCTTTTGTTTGTAAGCCGCTCTGAGTCCCCTCGAGGAATTAGGGTTGATTATAAATAAAGTCTATTTATTTATAATTATAAAATATAGGATGGGTTCAACTAAGTTTTTGTGAAATATTTGCCATTCTCCTCTGTTTTCTATTACTTTTCATCATTCTCAGCATGACCCAATTTACTTGCTCTTCAAACAACCTGATTATTTAATGGTGGTCGGTATTTTACTGAGGAAGGATCGGGTGGAATATTCACAGATCCTCTCTTAGCACGTTTACTGTTTGTGTTAGGATAGGTTGGGTGTGGCCTATAGGGACAGGTAGGAAAAAAAGAGAAAATTGGAATGGAGGTATCAGTAAGGAATGCTTCTGCACACTTTATTATTTATTTATACTCTGCTTTATGCCGCCTGAAGGGACCTCAAAGCGGCTTAACATAAAGCCATTAGCATACTGTTTAAAATATACAAATATGCAAATATTAAAACAGAATTAAATATAAACAGTATTGAAAGAGTCACAGTTAAACTATAAGATATTTGATGCATATTCGAAACTGAATTCCAAATGCCTAGCAGTGGATAAATAACACTAAATCCAATTATGTATTCAAAATGGGGTTCAGGAGATTTCCTTCTGTGTAGAATGAAGCAGTGTTGTGAGATGGAGGCTCCTTCTTTGCAGAGGCTAGATGGCCATCTGTCAGGGGTGCTTTGAATGCGATTTTCCTGCTTCTTGGCAGAATGGGGTTGGACTGGATGGCCCACGAGGTCTCTTCCAACTCTAGCATTCTATGATTCTTTGAGTGCTTAACTATGACTCTCCAGACCAAGATTCTGGCTGGCCATCAAAACCCACTAGTTGACCTTGGATGCCTTCTTCTTTGGTGATCCCTTGTGTCCCGAGGATGGCGGTCCAAGTGCAGGGTCTTGGCACTGGGTCCATAGGTGGCTCTAGAGCCCTATCCTTGACCTGCATGTTCTCCCACAGTGAGGACATTGGTTTCCAGGTGGAAGGTGATCCAAGTCAGGGTTGGCTTGACATAACTTTCTTTTGACCTTGGAAGAGCCACACACTCTCAGCCATTGCAAACCTCTCTGAACGAATACTGCCATAAAAATCCTATGATGGGGTTGGCATGATACGGAAAAGACCTGAAATTGTTCAACCCAGAGCGAAGCCTTAGGTTGGCATGGATTTATCTCAGTGAGTCATTTGGCTCTAAACCTACCACTCCTCCCCAGCATTGGTGGCCCATTGAAACAGGGAGTGGGTAGAAAACAGAATGCAGAGGACAATATGGGGCAGACGATGCAATGGGGGACCTGCAACCCAAAATAGGTAAAGAAGTAGTCTACCTGGCTACTCCAGGGGCCATCCTCTCTCCTTTATTATTCAACATTTATATGCGCCCCCTGGCCCAGCTGGCCCGCGACTTTGGTCTGGAGTGTTATCAGTACGCTGATGACACCCAGCTTCTGCTGAGAATGGATGGCAGGCCGGACACCGTACCCGATTGTTTCCATCTATGCCTTGAAGCCGTGACTGGATGGCTGCGTTCCAGCCGGCTGAAGGTGAATCCGTCGAAGACTCAAGATCTTGTGGCCTGGTCGCCCTGGGCTGGCTGAGTGCCGGTTGCCTACCCTGGATGGCGAGCAACTTAGCCTGTCATCCCTTGTTAAGAGTCTGGGTGTCCATCTGGACCCTTTGCTGTCCATGGAGACTCAGGTCTCCATGGTCAGCAAAGTATCATTTTTCCATCTTCGACAGGCTAGGCGACTGGCATCCTACCTGTCCAGGGATGACTTGGCCACGGTGATCCAAGCGACGGTCATCTCAAGGTTAGACTACTGTAACGCCCTCTACGTTGGCCTTCCCTTGTCGACAATTTGGAAACTCAAGCTGGTGCAGAATGCCGCTGCTCGCTTACTGGTGGGAGCACCGGTGAGAGCATATTACTCCCATCCTGTGGCAACTGTACTGGCTCCCTATTGAGTACCGAATTGCCTTCAAGGTGTTGGTGCTAACCTTTAAGGCCTTATACGGTCTAGGGCCTGCGTACCTGAGGGACCGCCTTACCCCGTATGTTCCCCCGAGATCACTGCGCTCAGAGGAGCAGAACTTGTTAGAAATTCCATCACTTCGCTCCTGCCATTTGTCCACAACTAGGCAGCGTGCCTTTTCTGTTGCAGCTCCTATGCTGTGGAATTCTCTTCCACCCGATACCCGCGCAATCCGAGAGCTTGCCCCCTTCCGGAGAGCATGCAAGACTGCCCTTTTCAGACTCGCTTTTGGTTAACCCGAAATGCACTGTATGACCATGCTCATGAGTTTTAAGAACCTGTAACCCCTGTGGTCTTTTAATACTGTTGTTTTGATGTTTTTATTGATTGCTGTTGTGATCCGCCCCGAGCCTGCAGGGAGGAGCGGAATATAAAACCGAATAATAAATAAATAAATACTCTAAACAAATTCAAGTCTCCATAGGAGGATGAACTACACTCAGGAGTATTGAAGGAACTAGCGGAAGTCATTTCAGAAACATTGGCAATAAGTTTTGAGAATTCTTGGAAAGCGGGAGAAGTCCAAGCGGACTGGAGGAGGGCTAATGCCCCTATCTTCAAGAAGGGGCAAAAGGGGATCCAAACAATTACCATCCAGCTGGCCGGCCGGACATCAATACCAGGAAAGATTCTGGAAGAGATCATTAAGGAGGCAGCCTGTAATCCCTAAGAAAAGAATGCTGTGATCACTAAAAATCAACAAGGATTTCTAAAAAAAAGGTCATGCCAGGCTGATCTCTTTTTCCCCGATAGTGACAAGCTTGGTAGATGCAGCGTATCTTGATTTCAGTAAGGCCTTTCATAAGGTCCCCAATGATACTCTTTTCAAGAAACTAATAGAATGTGGGCTGGACAATAATATTGTTAGGTGGATTTGTAATTTGTTAAGCAACCAAACGCAAAAGGTGCTCACCAGTGGTTCTTCTCCATCCTGGAAAGAAGTGACAATTGGTGTGCCCTGTAGCCCTGGGCCCAGTTCTGTTCAACATCTTTATTAATGCCTTGTATGAAGGTTTAGAGGGCATGCTTATCAAGTTTGAAGATGACACCAAATGAGGAATAGCTAATACTCCAGAAAACAGGATTGAAATGCAAAATGACCATAACAGATTAGAGAGATGGGCCAAATCTAACAAAATAAATTTCAACAAGAAGAAATGTAAGATCCTTAACTTAGGCAGAAAAATTGAAATGCAAAGGTATAGAATGGGCGACACCTGGCTCAACATGTTATCTTGGAAGTCTTAGGCTGGATCTTTGATAAAATTGAGGTTATCAAAGCAGACTATTTATTTATTTATTTAAAACTTTTATACTCCGGCCTTCTCACCTCCGAAGAGGGACTCAGACCGGCAAACAGCAAGTATTCAATGCTAACATTTAAAATCTAAAACATCATAAATTTACAATAAAATTATCAAATACAAATACAATAAATACATTTAAAAAGGCTTTCGCTAAAATAAAATCGAGTCCAACTCAATCCGTATATTCGGTCCATATCTAGTGGTTAGCAACTTTAGTCGATTCGCGATCTCCTCCTTCATTCTGCAAAAGCCTCATTGCACAGCCACATTTCCACCCGCTTCCTAAAAGTAAGGAGGGAGGGGGCGGATCTGATTTCATTTGGGAGGGAATTCCACAGCTGGGGGACCACCACAGAGAAGGCCCTGTCCCTCGTCCCCACCAGATGCGCCTGCAAAGGTGGTGGGACCGAAAGTAGGGCCTCTCCAGACGATCTTAACAGTCTTGACGGTTCATAGGAGAGAATATGTTCGGACAGGTAAACTGGGCCAGAACCGTATAGGGTTTTGTAGGTCAACACCAGCACTTTGAATTGTGCTCGGAAGCTAATCCTCATTATCAGCTCTGAATTGGATTATATGAGTCTACACTACCATATAATCAATTTCAATGCACTGTAGGTGGGGCCATAGTGAAGACCAAGTCAAACATGAGCCAACAATGTGATGCAGCAGCTAAAAAAAAAAAGCCAATGGTGTTTTGGGTTGCATCAAAAGGAGTATAGTGTTTAGATCAAGGGAAGTAACAGTGCCTATATTATGCTTTAGTTAGACCTCACCTTGAATACTGTGTCCAATTCTGGGCACCTCTATTCAAGAAGCGTGTTAACAAGCTGGAACGTATCCAGTGGGCAGCTAAAATGGTCTGGCGACAGTGCCCTATGAGGAGCGGCTTAAAGAGCTGAGTATGTTTTGCATGCCAAAGAGAAGGTTGAGAGGAGACATGAGAGCTATGTATAAGTATCTGAAAAGATATCTTAAGGAAGACGGAGCCAGCTTGCTTACTGCTCCCCTGAAAACTAGGACTCGGGGCAGTGAATTCAAACTACAGGAAAGGAGATTTCACCTGAGCATGAGGAAGAACTTTCTCACCATATGCGCTGTTCAGTAGTGGAACTCTGTGTAAAGACAGTGGGACTGCTGCTGAAACAAACAGGTTAAGAACAAAGAAGCAGGAGGGGAAAAGGTTGTCAGAAAAATTTAGTGTTTATATGAACAAGTTTATATAATATGAAGTAACAGGTAATGTATCACAATATCTTATATAACCAAATATTAAATAATATATACATCAATAGACTGAACTTGATATGTACAGCAATTTGCCGTTATATACAGCAATTCATCTTCCTCAACAACAATATATAAATCAGTATGTAGGAATAATTCACTCTGATGAAACAATAATCTATATCTATCTATATCTATATCTCTCTCTATATATAATAAAGCGGAATGTTTTTATGTATGTGGCAGCATTCTGATTGGCTCCCAGCCTCTACATTCTGACAACATGATTGGTTGCCAGTGAGGGAGTATTTGCAACAATAATCTATAATCGCCTATCTATATATATAATAAAGCGGAATGTAATTGGCCAGCCAACATGATTGGTTGCCAGTGAGGGAACATTCCGATACTGGCTAAACTGCCAGAGGGGGATAAGGCAAAGGCCTGAGGCAGTCAGCCATGGTGGGAGTTTCAGACCAAAACACTTTGTGGCTCCCAACAATGACAGAACAAGACCAAACTTGGCACACAAAACCCCCAAGACTCACTCTACATCCTGGTGCAGTTTGAAGGAGGGCAGACCATGGATGATGAGACTTCAAGTACCTCCAATCACTTCCCCAGACCGCTGCAACCCTCATCCACTGAATGATCAAGACCAAACTTGGCACACAGAGCCTCCATGACCCACTTTACATCCTGGTGAACGTTGGAGGAGGGCAGACCATGCATGATGGGACTTGAAGTATCTTCACTCACTTTCCAAGACTGCTGCAAACCTAATCCAATGACTGATCAAGACCAAAAGTGCGGGATGGACCACAGAGTACCTTCACCCTACCTGACAGCATGACCCTCATCCAATGACCAATACAGACCAAACTTGCCACACAGATCCTGGTGCCATTTGAAGGAGGCTGGACCATGGATGATGGGACTTGAAGTACCTTCACTCACATTCCGAGACCGCTGCGACCATCATCCAATGAATGATCAAGACCAAACGTGGCACACACAGCCCCCATGGCCCACTCTACATCTTGGTGCTGTTGGGAGGGGGATGGACCATGGCCGATGGAACTTGCAGTACCTTCACTAACTTCCTGAGACCACTGCAAGCCACATAAACATCTGATAAGGACCAACCTTGGCACATAATGCCTTTCTCAAGGGCCGGGTCCCCAAGCTAGTGAGTAATAAATGAAACAATGGTTACTTCACCAATTGGTATATAGGAATTATACACACTGATCAATCAGTAATAAACAATAAATCAAAACAATGGTTGATACACCAATAAATCACAAACACTGAATGAGTTCCCCAGTAGAGAAGATCCCGAGGGACAAAGTTGTATTAGAGTGCCAGAGTAGGTATAGAGGCATCTCCCGATTAAGAGTAATCTAAGGGACTGAAGTGACAGTCATATAGAAAATATGAACTAATACAAGTCCTTCAAATAAGAAGAGCGAGAGGTAGGAGCAGGTGATTGAGGAGCCACTGGTAACACCGTATAGGTGCAGCTCCCATTCGCGGTGGAATCTCTGCCAAGTACGAGTGGTGTAAGTCCTCCAGGTAGGGAGAAGGAAAGGTAGGAGCACTTGAAGCACCGTGTAGATGCTGCTCCCATCTGAGGTAAATATTCAGCCGACGGGTTGTGTAGTCTTGCGGCGCCACCCCCGTTTCGCCCCCTACGGGGCTTTTTCAAGACAGTAGTTGATTATAGCAAGTAATATTCAATATCAAGGCGTCCAGTGTAGTTAAATAGTCTACGGATCGATGGAGGGAAGATACAGCGTCTGGATGGGTAATGTCTGAGGTAAGTATCTCGAAATGAAGATGTCAGGTGAAGATTTAACTCAATGAATATTTTGGCTGTGACCCCTTTTTCAGGTAGGAGTAGTCATTAGTATTCGTATTTATATCCTACTTCTTGGGCGCCAAAATTAAAGGGAGATGTCGACAAGCTGGAATGTGTCCAGAGGAGGGCGACTAAAATGATCAAGGGTCTGGAGAATAAGCCCTATGAGGAGCGGCTTAAAGAGCTGGGCATGTTTTGCCTGAAGAAAAAAGGCTGAGAGGAGACATAATGAAGGCCATGTATAACTATGTGAGAAGAAGTCATAGGGAGGAGGGAGCAAGCTTGTTTTCTACTGCCCTGGAGAAAATGGCTTCAAACTACAAGAAAGGAGATTCCACCTGAACATGAGGAAGAACTTCCTGACTGTGAGAGCTGTTCACCAGTGGAACTCTCTGCCTCGGAGTGTGGTGGAGGCTCCTTCTTTGGATGCTCTTAAGCAGAGGCTGGATGGCCATCTGTCAGGGGTGCTCTGAAGGTGATTTTCCTGCTTCTTGGCTGAATGGGGTGTGGACTGGATGGCCCACGAGGTCTCATCTACTCTCTGAAGAGTAACTGAGCAGCCAACACATGCATTAAAACCCAAAGAAGGAAGGAGGCTCCCAACGAGGCCAGGGCTCTCTCTCTCTCTCTCCGCTCTCTCTCTTCCCCTCCCCTCTCTCCCCTTTCTCCTCTCCTCTCTCCCCCCTTCTCTCTCCCCCTCCTCCTCTCCCTCCCCTCTCCCTCTCCCCCTTTCTCCCTCCCTCCCCCCCTCCTCTCTCTCCCCTTTCCCTCTCATCTCCTCTCTCTCCCTCCCCTCTTTCTCCCCCTCTTCTCCCCCTCTCTCCCTCCCCCTCCCTCCCTCTCCCCCCCCCCCTCTTTCTCCCCTCTCTCCCCTCTCTCTCCCCCCTCCCCTCCTCTCCCCCTTCTCTCTCCCCCCCCCCCCCCCCTCTCTTTCTCCCCTCTCTCCCCCTCCTCTCTTTCCCCCTCCTCCTCTCTCTCCTCTCCCCTCCCCGCCTCTCCCCCTCCTCTCTCCCCCCCCCCTCCCCTCTCTCTTTCTCCCTCTCTCCCCCCTCTCTCTTTCCCCTCCTCCCTCTCTCCTCCCCTCCCTCCTCCCTCCTCTCCCCCTCCTCTCTCCCTCTCTCCCCTCTCTTTCTCCCCTCCTCTCCCCCTCTCTCTCTTTCCCCCTCCCCCTCCTCTCTCTCCCCTCTCCCCCCTCCCGCCTCTCCCCCTCTCTCTCTCTCTCTCCCTTCCCCCTCTCTCTCTCTCCTCTCTCCCCCTCTCCTCCTCTCTCTCCCTCCTCCCCCTCCCCCCTCTCTCCCCCCTCCTCTCCCCCTTCCCCTCCCCCCCTCTCTTTCTCCCTCCTCCCCCTCCTCTCCTCTCCCCCCCCCTCCCTCCTCTCTCTCCTCTCTCCCCTCCCCACCTCTCCCCCTCCTCTCTCTCCCCCTCCCCTCTCTTTCCTCCCTCCCCTCCCTTTCTCCCCTTCCTCTCTCTTCCCCCTTCCCCTCTATCTCTCCCCCCTCCTCCCTCTCCCCCCCCCCCTCTCTCTCCCCTCCTCCCCCCTCCCCCTCTCTCCCCTCCTCCCTTCTCTCCCCCCTCCCTCTTTTCCCTCCTACCCCTTTTTTTCCCCTCCCTATCTCCCTCCCCTCTCTCGCCTCTCTCCCCCTCCTCCTCTCTCTCCTCCTCCCCCTCCCCCCTCTCCCCCCTCCTCTCTCTCCCCCTCCCCCTCTTTTCCTCCCTCCCCCTCCCTTTCTCCCCTTCCTCTCTCTTCCCCCTTCCCCCTCCTATCTCTCCCCCTCCTCCCCTCTCTCCCCTCTCTCCCCCTCTTTCTCCCCCTCCCTCGCCTCTCCCCCTCCTCTACTTTCTCCCCCTCCCTCTTTTCCCCTCCCCCCCTCTTCCCTCCCTCCCTATCTCTCTCCCCTCTCTCCCCTCTTTCCCCCCCCTCTTCCCCCTCTCTTCTGAAGGGAAGAACGCCTCTGCTGCACGAGTACCTTCCCAGAGAGGCTTTCTGAGGAGCGGAGGCCAGTCTTCCTAGACAGGAAGGAAGGAAGGCACACCCACAGATGAAGCCCTGCCCCTTCTGGCCCGTGGTGAGCGCTTGCCTTCCTAGAGTGGCACCGGAAGAGGCTTCAGCAGCAAGGGGATCCTCCGAGGAGGTAGAAGAGTGCCTTCCGGAAGAGAGCCAGTCCTCCTTTGTCGGGCCTGCTCTCGCTTGGGCAGCTTCTCTGCTCCCACCCAAACCTATTTCCTGGGTAAACAATGGCCTTTCTTTCCTTCAGCTCTGCTTTCTGCCCTGTCCCTTCTTTTGCCTGCTTTATTTACTTCTCTTCCCTTTAGAGCAGGCCTGGGCAAATTGGGCCCTCCCTCCAGGTGTTTTGGACTTCAACTCCCACAATTCCTAACAGCCGCTAGGCTGTTAGGGTGCAGAGTTGAAGTCCAAAACACCTGGAGGGAGGGCCCAATTTGCCCAGGAGAAAGAGAGAGATTGGGGGAGGGCTTGTGCTTAGAGGGGGGCCTGCTGCTCCCTCCTGTTTCTGGGCAGAAGGCGCAGGGCCTCTGCCAGGAAGGGTCAGGGCTCTTCCAGGCAGGCCCTCTGTCCCTGGATCTCAAGTTTTCTGTTTATCCCAGATTATCTGGCATTGCGGACTCATGTAATCCAGTTTAAAGCATTAATCCTGGGATGGAGGGCCTGCTTGGAAGGGCCCTCAGGCAGCAGAGGGAGGGAGGCGGCAAGGAGGGAGGCTCAGGCCCTTTGTTTCTTGGAGGAATAAATAGGAGCCTAGTGCCTAGGTCCAGGGAAGTCATGCTCCCCATGCTCCATTCTGCCTTGGTCAGACCACACCTGGAATCACACTGTGTCCAGTTCTGGGCACCACAATTGAAGGGAGATGTTGACTCTAAGCTGGAATGTGTCCAGAGGAGGGCGACTCAAATGACCAAGGGTCTGGAGAACAAGCCCTATGAGGAGCGGCTTTCCTTCAGCTCTGCTTTCTGCCCTGTCCCTTCTTTTGCCTGCTTTAACTTCTCTTCCCTGGGCATGTTTCGCCTGAAGAAGAGAAGGCTGAGAGGAGACATGATAGCCATGTATAACTATGTGAGGGGAGGTCATAGGGAGGAGGGAGCAAGCTTGTTTTCTGCTGCCCTGAAGACTAGGACAAACAATCAAACAATCGCACTGGGACTGTGGCGCAGCTGGCTGGGAGTCAGCTGTATTAAAATCACCTGGGTAAACAATGGTCTTTCTGCCGTATTAATTCTTTCATCTCCTTATCTGGCAGTGTGAACTCATATAACCCGGTTCAAAGAAGGAGGCCTGGGGTGTAGGGCCTGCCTGGAAGGGCCCTCAGGCAGCAGAGGGAGGGAGACGGCAAGGAGGGAGACTCAGGCCCTTTGTTTCTTGCAGGAAGGGGCTCTGGATGCCCCTCTGAAGCCGGCCAAGGGCTCCTTGCACTCCCTGCCTCCTTTTCCTCCTTCTTCAGAGGAGGGCGCCTTCCTTCCCAGCCTCAGCTGCCTGTGCTTCTCCTCTTTTGCAGGGATAGGGAAGTGGGCCCACCTTGTCTTGTTCTGAGGCAACAAAATACCTGGGTTTCAATCTGTGGAGCCAAATCCATCATCATCATTTATTTCATTAGTCGCCCTCCATCTGAGGTGCTCTGGGTGACTTACATAAAAACAAGATAAAAACAGAGTAAGATCACACAAACAGGTATTAAGATTAGATTACAAGTTAAAGAGCCAGGTCTTAAGTGCTTGAATAAAGGACCATAGGTCATGCATGGCTCTTACGTAAGGTGGCAACGAATTCCATAGACCTGGAGCAGAGATTGAAAAGGCCTTATGCCTTGTACTTTCGAGGCGTACTTCTCTGGGACCTGGTATATAAAGCAGATTTTCTTGGGAGGGCCGTGGCAACCACTGGTGGTGAAGGGTTAGGCTGCATTGTAGTAGGTAGTTTGCTCTTCTCCGCACTCGCATATTGTGGACTCCACTTTGTCGCCCCATTTCTTAAGGTTAGCGGTGCCAGAGAGCTGTCTGAGGAGGGTGCTGCCTTCTTAGCATCAGCTGCCTGTGCCTCTGCCTGGGAGTGGGATCTGTGGGGCCTGTAGGAGGGCAGAAAAAGCTGCAAGGACAGGGTCCCCAACACCTGCCCCCAGAGATCCTGATTGAAAAATGATTTGGAGAGATTCACAAGGGATGAGAAAAAGAGCCAAGGACCGAGCAACGGGGAAGATTCTAGGTGGTGGTTTTGATCTTTGGAAAGGAGAGGATCGCTCCTGAATCTTTTCTCTCCAGATGAAGAAACGGATAATTAATTAAACATTCATGACAAAATGTTATCCCGCCTTGAGAGTATTCACATGAGCTCATTCATCTTGTTTTGTTTGCAGGCCCTCCCAGTCCTCCCACTTTGAATGTCATCAGAGGGAAGAGGTGGACACATTTTGATCCAGTTTGAAGGCAGCCTGTTAGCGCAGAACCAAGATGGAAGTGCAAGTCTCAGCTCCTGTCCAGATAGAAGCTTTTTCTTCTGCTGTCAAAGCAGAGAATAATAGAGCATTCTGGGAGGACCATTGGAGGAAAGACCAGAAAAGCAGTCTGCTCCACTCAGACCTTCAGCGCCAGCGCTTCCAGAATTTTTGCTATGATGAGGCCTTGGGGCCCAGAGAGGTTTGCAGCCGCCTCCACTCTCTCTGCCGCCTGTGGCTGAAGCCCGAGCGACACTCCAAGGCAGAGATGCTGGACCTGGTGATCATGGAGCAGTTACTGGCTGTCCTTCCTGCAGAAATGGGGCGCTGGGTGAGGGAATGTGGGGCAGAGACCAGTTCGCAGGCCGTGGCCTTGGCTGAAGGATTCCTCCTGAGTCAGGCAGAAGAGGAGAGGAAGCAGGAGCATCTCCAGGTGAGAGAGAGGTTCATCTTGTAGTTTCCTGGTTCAAATACTTTATTAATTTTCAAAATATTAAAAACAAAACACACATCAGACGTATCAGACATTTACACAACAAATACATGACATCACAAAGTACATTAACACACTAAAAATTCTGTATGAGTACTTCCTTCCCTTCAAGCCCCCAATAGTCTATTGTCAGTAATTATTTGTCTTTACAGAACTCTCATATCTTTGACTACATCTTGTAGTTTCAAGGAACCAACAATAATTGATTTGAAGGATAATGCAAAACTCTTCTGAACTCCTCACACTCACTTTAATGTGGCTAACTTTAAGAATAATAGAAATGAATGAGTTCAGAGAAGGATTAGGAAAGGAGGGTCCAGGTGTGTTCACCCTGAAAAAGAGACTTGGAGATCCATGACTGCCCCCTTTGCATCCCCCAAGGGCTCTCACGGAGAGGAGGGGGCAATCCTCTCTGTTCCCTAGGATGGAATAAACAGGTATTATGATCTGAAGTTACAGGGTGGTAAGCTTTGGAGGTTAAAAGGAATGTATTGAGAACTCCAGTGGTTTGTATTTCAGATGAAGCATCTAGCTGAACGACATCTGAATATTCTTCCCATAAGGAACTCTTATGTTATTCACAGGTAGATATAACTCAGTAGGGACCTGAAAGCACCGATATACAGACTTAGGTTACTCAGCTTGAGACCCCCTCTAGGGTTGCCCCAAATTACAACCTCAGGATTACGTAAAGCACTTCCTTCACAGCAGTAGCCCTTCCCTTTGCACTCCCCAAGGGCTCTCACAGAGAAGAGGGGGCAATCTTCTCCATTCCCCAGTGCTCTCTGGATGTAGGTTAATTCCTATAATCAAGGTGAAATTCCCCCAAACCTCTCCAGTATTTTTCTTTGGTCATGGAGGTTCTGTGTGCCAAATGTGGTCCAGGTCCTTTGTCAGACTTAGCTTACTCAGCCTTTAGGTTAGCCCTAAATGACAAGCCCAGGATTACATAAAGTACTCAGCAGTAGCCCTTCCACTTCAGATCGAGTCCTAAAGCAGGGTGCAATGCCCAAACAAAAACAGAATTCCCACACCAAAATCAAGGACAGACAGGTTCTTGTACAGAATGAAGAAAATGAGTCGTATTTCAAGTGGTCTGGAACAGGTTGCAAAAAAGAGCCCCCCTCATCTGATTTGCCTTTTTCCTTGTGTTCTGTCCTGCTTGTTCAGGTGCAGGACTCTTTTGCAGATGAGACCAGTCAGGTGCAGGACTCTTTTGCAGATGAGACCAGTCAGGTGGAGGATTCTCCTTCAGACACCATGCACGTTGTACAGACTGGAAATGGAGAGCATATCGCAGTTGGTAAGTGATAGGGCGTGGTCATAGAATAATAGAATCGTAGACTTGGAAGAGACTTTGTGGGCCACTCAAACCAGCCCCCTGCCAAGAAGCAAAAAAATTACATTCAAAGCATCCCCAACAGATGGCCATCCAGCCTCTGTTTAAAAGCCTCCAAATAAGGAGCCTCCATCACACTTTGGGGCAGAGAGTTCCAGTGCTGAACAGCTCTCACGGCCATCCTAGTGTTCAGGTGAAATCTCCATTCCTGTAGTTTGAAGCCACTGTTCCGCGTCCTAGTCTCAAAGGCAGCAGAAAACAACCCTGCTCCCTCCTCCCCATGACTTCCCTGCACATATTTATGCATGGCTATCATGTCTCATCTCAGCCTTCTTTTCTGCAGGCTAAATATTCCCAGCTCTTTCAGCCACTCCTCATAGGGTCCTCCTTGCTTGCTTGTCTCTGAAATAGACAAGAAATGTCTGAGCTGTATTAATTGGAAAAAAAAACACCATTGGGGAGCCTGGGAGCTTAAGATTATTGTTGACAGGAGACATTTCCCTACAATATTCTATGCCACTTTCAAAATTACTTCATTCCTTTGCTTCCTTTGCTTCTCTCTGGATATTTACAGTGGTGAATATGCTCTTGGCTACATTGGCACAAATGCAGAAACTAGTATCGTCAACCCTCTTCATTTCCTGGGATTATATCGCAACATCCCCATAAAACAAAATAGTCCACATTAAATAACTGGGACTGAAATCCAAAGAGGTAGTTTCAAAGAGGGCCATGGGGCAAGGGGAGAGTGGAAGGCTTCTGAGGGAAGGAACTGTTGGGCAGCCAGAAAAATGGACCAGTCTCACCCTCCCTGGTGTCTTTCCTCTCTTTCACAGGCAGTGAAACATGGCCAAGTGACAGTAGCACAACCTTTCATGACTCTTTCCTAAGAAGAGATTCTGTGGGACCAGATCAGGTAGGCAGAAGAATACCTGGAAGGGAAGCCAAGTCTCCTTGTCCCTTGGATAGTGCACTGCCTCAAAATGAGCGTCTCTCTTCTGCATTCCTTCCATGCAAGATGTTTTCAATCGATGACTTATTTTAAGGTGTACAGTGTTCCCTCACTTATCACGGTTGTGACCTTCCAGGACCACCTGCAAAAAGTGAAAATCCACAAAGTAGGGACGCTATATATGTATATCGTATTCCGAGGGTGAAGCAGAAGCGAGGAGAGATTTAAAGGCACCACGCTCCTTTTTTAAAAAGCTAGCTATAAGGGATGGGCTATATGGCTGTGATTTACATACTGCTTTGTATCTCCTTTCTCTCTTGATTGGCTGCCTCTCTCCTGAGGGGGAGGGTGAAACCCCCTTCCACACTCCCATCATTGCCAGGAGGCGGGATTAGAACAGCAACCATTCATAAACTGGGAGGCCAAAACCCGTGAACAGCAAAGTAAACTACGAAGTAGTGAGGGAACACTGTAAATAACAAATGGCCTGTTTTGCTTTCCGACTTGGATGGCATTTTCTCCTCGCAGGTAACATTTTTCCCCCTTCAGGTGACTTTTGAAGATGTGTATGTGGATTTCTCAGAGGAGGAGTGGGCCCTCTTGGATCCAAGCCAGAAAGCCTTGCACCAGCAAGTCATGGAGGACAATTTAGGGATCGTGTCATCTCTGGGTAAAGCTCTGTTATGCTTGTAATTAACCAAATCAGTTTACAAGTTCTAGAAATTTTCCATTGTTTCAGATCTCTTCCTCTGAAGCCATAGAAAGCAATCTCATTCATATTCCACATGGGTGGCAGCCCAAGAAGGGAATTGGCACTTTGTTGGGGTTGCCATATTATATGAAATTTAGGCACATTGTTATTTTTCGTCCATCAGCCATGCTTGTGATGGTGGTGGGAGTGAGAGAAGGGCTTCTGGGGATACTAGTGCCCAGGCAGGTTAGAACAAGGAGATACAATCACTCGAATGAGCCATATAGCCAAACTGAGAGCCAGTGGAGCCATGGCAACAAATGACTTGTGTGCTCTCTGTAACCAGCCTCTAATTCCCACTTAGCAACATGGCCCAGAAAGATACCACCGTTAATGACATTGAGGACTGCTGAAACGTTCAGTAGAATCAATAGGGACACGTTCTCCACTTCTGTCTGGGTCCCTCTATAGCAGTGGTTCTCAACCTGTGGGTCCCCAGGTGTTTTGGCCTACAACTCCCAGAAATCCTAGCCACTTTACCAGCTGTTAGGGTTTCTGGAAGTTGAAGGCCAAAACCCAAATGTTTTGGCCTTCAACTTCCAGAAACCCTAACAGCTGGTAAAGTGGCTAGGATTTCTGGGAGTTGTAGGCCAAAACACCTGGGGACCCACAGGTTGAGAACCACTGCTCAATAGGTTCATCAACCAGGGTTACCAAAGGAGCCTGTCCCATAAGCAGGTTTCCTTGAGTGTATCGACCCACTGTAATTCTGCCTCTCTTTTCCTGCTGCCTTCCACTTTGCAGAACATTAGTATATTTTCCAGTGAGGTGCAGTAGCTCATGTTTATGTCCAAAGTAGGATGCCCTTGGTTTGGCCCCTTCAACTCTCTAGTGAGAATTTAGATAATATTCAAGTTAACTCCCATTCGTGCTCTTGACAGCCGGAAGGAGAGAGCGGGGTTGAAAGCTCCAGGCATTGAAGAGAAGTGAATCAGTGTGCATACGCCACTTTTCTCCCTCTATATAGACACCTATTTTCATCTTTGGGGCCAAAGCCACAAGAGGAGTGGCCTTTTATTTTAAGTCTAGACAGTGTTTTAAGTTGGTTCATGAAGAGTTTGAATTAGGTCTATCAAGCTATTTCAGAGCCTTTTCAGTATGTACACATACACTTTGACTTGTGTATAGATAGATTTCTCCATACACAAAAAATAATCCAACATATACCAATCCACACTTGTGAAGCTAACGATATAAAACAAATTTTGCCTAATGCCACTACTAATTCAACAGTAGGGGGTGCTTTAAAATACTAAAGGGATACAGTGGGAGGCAAAAACATTTAATTAATAACATGAGTGATGAAACAGAGAGAAAATGTCAAACTTCAGTTCTGTGTAGCTCCATTCAGTCTTTTTTAAATGGCAACTTTATTCAGGCTTCTAATCTCAATGCTGATGTATATTCTGCTGCCTGATGCCATGATGTTAAGTTCACCTACCTTTGTGGCATTAAGCAGATCAAGGGGTTTTTTTTATTTCTTGTGCCAGAAAAATTCCAGAAAAACTTTGCCTAACAGCTCTATTTTCCCTAGTCTTGGCTTAGTTATGATTTCCTTTGATACTTATATCTTGGTATAATATTTAGAGCAGGGGTGCCCACACTTTTTCAGCATGCGAGCTGCTTATATTAAAACCAAGTCAGAAAGATCTACCTACCTCCTCAAGGCTGGAGAGGGGAGGGGCGGGGCTTGAAGCCAGAGGGGGGCGGGGCCAGGCCGTGCCAAGCCCCGCCCCTCCCCTCTGGCTTTGGAGCTCCCAGCAGCTTCTCCAGGCTTGAGGATGGCAATGCCAAGCCAGTGGTGACATAGCTAGCACAAGGCTGGCTTGGTACTGCCATCCTCAAGCCTGGAGAAGCTGCTGGTAGAGCGAAAGTCAGAGGGGGCGGAGCCAGGCTGTGCCAAGCCCCGTCCCCTCCCATCCGGCTTTGGAGCTCCCAGCAACCTCTCCAGGCTTGAGGATGGCAATGCCAAGCCAGTGGTAGCATAGCTAGCACAAGGCTGGCTTGGCACTGCCCTCCTCAAGGCTGGAGAAGCTGCTGGGAGTGCCGAAGCCGGGGGAGGGGGTGGGGCTTGGTGCGGCCTGGCTCCGCCCCCTCTGAGAAGCACCCCATCCGGCTGGGATCGACCTCCTTCGGTCCCGGGATCGACTGGTCGATCGCGATCGACTTCCTGGGCAGCCCTGATTTAGAGCAAAGACAAAATATATTTTTCCCTTAACATCCAGTGTTGGAAAAGGCTATGGAAAAAGGCTGTCTCAGCTAAATGTAATTTGTAATTTGTTTACTTTTCAACTTTAATCTAATCTAAGTTTTTCTTTTCTACACATGTTCACACTGCCCTTGTTCTTAAACCATGTAAATAGAGGAGACACCATTTAAATATTTGGAATTTGGAGTGAATTTTAATTGGAAGGAAGCACCCGCCTTTTGTAAAGCAACTCACACAAGGGACAAACCATTTAAATGTTTGGAGTGTGAAAAGCGCTTCAGTCAGAGATCAACGCTTGCTTCTCATCAGACAATTCACACAGGAGAGAGACCTTTTAAATGCTTGGAGTGTGGAAAGAACTTCCGTCAGAAGGCAAACCTTGTTTTCCATCAGAGAAACCACACAGGAGAAAAGCAATTTAAATGTTTCAACTGTGAAAAGAGCTTCAGTTTCAAAACAGACTTTGTTCGCCATCAGGCAACTCACACAGGGGAAAAGCCATTTAAATGCTTGGAGTGTGGAAATAACTTCCGTCAGAAGGCACACCTTGTTCGTCACCAGGCAACTCACACAGTAGCCAAGACGTTTCAATGTTTGGAATGTGGAAAACGTTTATATCTAAAGTTAGGCCTTGTTCATCATCAGGCAATTTGCACAGATGAGAATCCATTTGAATGCGTGCAGTCTGAAAAGAGCTTCAGTCACAAGTACGTCCTTATTAATAATCAGGCAACTCACACAGGAGAGAAGCCATTTAAATGCCCAGAGTGTGGAAAGAGCTTCAGTCAGAAGGGGAGCCTTGTTTGTCATCAAGCAACTCACACAGGTGAGAGACCATTTAAGTGCTTGGAGTGTGGAAAGAGCTTCAGTCAGAAGGGAGTCCTTATTAGTCATCAGGCAACTCACACAGGAGTGAAGCCATTTAAATGCTCAGAGTGTGGAAAGAGCTTCGGTCGAAAGGCACATCTTGCTTCTCACCAGGCAACTCACACAGGAGCGAAGCCATTTAAATGCTTGCAGTGTGAAAAGAGCTATAGTCGAAAGAGAACCCTTATCTGTCATCAGGCAACTCACAGGGGAGAAAAACCAGAGTGTGGAAAGAGCTTCAGTCAGAAGGAGGGCCTTGTTGGTCATGGGAAAACTCACACAGGAGAGAGACCATTTAAGTGCTTGGAGTGTGGAAAGGGCTTCAGTCGAAAGGGCAACCTTATTAGTCATCAGAAGACTCACACAGGAGAGAAGCCATTTAAATGCTCAGAATGTGGAAAGAGCTTCAGTCGGAAATCATACCTTGTTTGCCATCAGGCGACTCACAGAGGAGAAAAACCAGAGTGTGGAAAGAGCTGCAAGTAAAATGCAAGCCTTCTTTTTAAATTGTCAACCCACATGGAATAAATGGGGGTAAAGGCAAGTTCCCTTATTTTACATGAATCTTTGTCATAGAAACACTTGAGTTAAAAAGCCATGGCTTTTGGGGAAAATAATAACCTGATCAATTTTCTCTGATGAAATATCTCATTAAGCATAAGTGATAATGTTTTGAGAGCTAAAGGAAGACTATTTCAGGGTTTTTAAAAATCAATTTATGCATACTGGTTACTGCAAATGTTTTCTGTCATTTATATTCAGGGTTAAAATATCTTTAATTGAACAGTTTGATGAGAAGTTTGGGAATAGGTTTGACTAATGACTAACAGCCCTGTGTATCATTCAATTGTATGTATGTGGTAGGGGTTTTTCCTTTCTTTAAAAAAAAAATTGAAATGGATTTTTATTTATAGTTCTCATAGGGTTTAAAAATTACCTGGCAGTGATCTAGAGTCCAGTCCAAAGGAGAAGCTGAGGGGGAGTTCTGTTCTTGCTCTGGCTCCTGTATTTTAACTATGGGGGAGAAGTAGGCCTTTATCTATTTTTGTTTTGTTTTCTTTCTTTTCCCAGGAGGGGGAGATGATATTAATGGGGACAGCAGGCCCGGATTAACTTCTTTTGGCGCCCTAGGCCAAAAGAAGCCCTAACCCCCTGGGCACTGCTGCGCATACGCGGCAGCGGCGTGAGGCTTCCGTCCGCCTCCTCCTCTCGCGACCGGAAGGCAGTGGCGAGGAGGAGGAAGGAAGTGAAGCCCCCAGGGACCCTGCCGGCCATGCGCAGCAGCCAGGAACATGGCGGAGGAGGCAGAGGCGCCCTCCTGCCGCGCGCGCATGCCCGCCAGCGGCCCTGGGGTGGGGCTTCCCTTCTTCCTCCTTCTCACGCCCTCCTTCCTTTACAAGCGCTCGCAGCGCTCTCCCCCCGCCCTCTCCCGAGAGAGACAGAGAGAAAGAGAGTCGTCATACTGCACGTTGCGGTTTGGTTTTGTTTGAACTTTTTTTTTGGTGCTTTACCTGGCGCCCCCCCTAGGCCTGCGCCCATAGACCATGGCCTAGTGTGGCCTTATGGGTAATCCGGGCCTGGGGGACAGGGTTTTGTCACTGTTTCTGTAGGTCTGCCTTGTTCTGATTACCATGACTATTGTAGAGTAAAACTACAGTCACCAGACAACCAGGAGTTTTGGTAGCAGTTGATAAGCATTGATTGATGCTTGATGGAGTTGCATCAATGACTTTGATAGAGCACAGCAGTGTTTAGAGTACATATTGTCTTTGATGTTTGCCTTTACCTATAGTCCTTATTCACCTGCTGTTTTGTTCCCTAGCAATTCTCTTGCAATTCGTACTGCTTTGGCAATCCAATGTCCAAGAAATTACCAGATAGCCTCCAGATAGTCCCAAATAAACTCAATGGAGTGTCAAGGATAAAAAGTATAAAATGTGGTTCTCTAAGCAGGACACTCTCACAGAGGTTCCAGGATAGTTAAAATAGCAGTTGCTCGGCGTCTAAACAGAAAGAAGCACTTCCACAGTGCTATCTACCACGCTGCCTAATTAGTTTAGTTTCACTTTCCTCCCCAGCTTCCACTGATACAGTTTAAAATAATAATAAAAGCTGATAAAATGCTAGCCTGCAGTAATGCAGATAATTAAAACATTAGATAAAAACGTAAAAACAGACCGGGGAGTTTTCACCACCCTCGGCGCCAGGTGATAGTTGAAAATGTATGGAAACTGCGAACTGGTCATTAATAATTGAATACATGAAAAAACAATGGAACATGGAAATTAATGAAAATGTTTATTTGTATTAAATTGCTGTCTGGTTTGGCGAAGAAGGATTTGCTTCAAACCATGATAATGTAGGATACCAGTTGACCGATGTGAAGGTCAATAAGGGTGGGAACCAGAGGGGGAAGTTCAAACCTACACGGTATGTTAGTGAATGTGTTATATGTGGTGTGTGATTTGGTGGTAGGGTTGTCATGAGAAGATTATAGTTGAATGTTGGTTGTTTTTATTCTTGATAAAACCTCAATAAAACTCATTTTTTTTAAAAAGAAAAAAATGTACACATCTATATTGCTGTTAATCATCGGTGGGTTTTCTTTTATGAAATATCTAATAAAGCATAACTGATAAATTGTTTTCTACTCGATTCATGCATACTGGTTGCTATTAATATTTCTTGTCCTATCTATAACATATAAATAATAAAAATTAGAGGTGTGTGTGTATATGTATTCAATCTCAAAAAATACATGGTGTTTCTTAAAATATTTTGTTGCTTATTCGTAAAGCCATTTCCGACTCTTTGTGACCTCATGGACCAGCCCATGCCAGAGCTCCCTGTCGACTGTTGCCACTCCCAGCTCCTTCAAGGTCAAGCCAGTCACTTCAAGGATAACATCCATCCATCTTGCCCTCGGTCATCCCCTCTTCCTTTTTCCTTCCATTTCCCCCAGAAAAGTGGCCAAAGTACTTCATCTTTACCTTTTCGTGGTCACTGTGCATTAGTACATTTGATATCTCTTGCGCTTGCGCAATAACTACGGAACCTTAAAGAGATCAATTTGACAGAAGACCCGCCCACCTCACTCCCCTATATATAGCCAGTGGGAGGGGCTTCATTCAGTTCTCTCTCTCCGCTGTCAAAGCAATACAGAGGAACCTTTGCTCCAGCGAGCTACTTGACTACTGAATAAATACTTGACTGACCTAGGACCGGACCTGACTATTCTGACTTCTATTCTCCTGACCATTCGACCTGTCTACGACTATTCTACAGCCAGGCGTGAGTGCAGTATGGCTACTACGGCTTTTAAGAAATGTGGGGCTTGCCCTAACATTTTCCCTGACACTGACAGCCATGCTCTTTGCCTGGCTTGCCTGGGGGAGGCCCACCGCCCTGAGGGCTGTTCCATCTGCAGAGCATTCACCTCCCAGACGAGAAAGAACCGCGCGGTGAGGATGAAAGCTGCCCTCTACGAACGTTCCGTGTTGGTCTCCCCTCCTCCCTTTCAATTTCCTGAAATCACGGCTCCAAGAAGAGAGCAAGTGACCCCCCCCGGGGGCCCCTCCCGCTAAGGAAGCCTCCCCATCTGGAAAAGCCCCGTCTGTTGAACTAAAGAAGAAGACGGCCCCCACAAAGATGGCGGCAGCGCCCAAGAAAAGGACCAAGAAGACGAAGAACATTGAGCCCCAAGATGGCGCTCCTCTTCTTGGTGCTGCTGGAAACGCAGCCTCTTTGGCGGGAAAAGCTTCCCCTGCCTCAGCCCACGCTCCTCCACCAGCGGTGCAGGCAAGGGCTATGGAGATGGCGGCTCCCGCTGACGCGCTACCGGGGCATGCGCAGAGCCTTCCCAGACCGGGAACCCCACTGGAAGATGAGCCTCCACCATTAATGCCTACCTTGATGCCTTCAGCAGCGCTGGAGGAGGCATTGGCTCTCCTGGACGCTGCAGATCTTCCTGTTGCGGGACCGGCTCCTCCTTTGCAGCTGCTGCAAGACGCGCCCCCAGCTCGAGCTCGGGCCCGTCCTCCGTCCCGACACTCAAGCCGCGAGACGCGCGGCGGCCAACGGGATCGCTCGCCTTCCCCTGCCTCGAGCACTGCAGGCTCCAGGGCGGCCTCTCCTAGAAGGGATCGAGGCCGGCAGCGCTGCCTCCCTCCTGATGCTGCTTCCACATCGGCAGGCCCTTCGTTACCGGCCCCGCCTCCTATGGCCTTCCCTGCCCCGACACAGGCAGGTTACTGGCAGATTTCACCTCAGGGCCAGTATATTTACTTCCCTCCTCCAGCCTCCCAGATGGCTCCTCCTGTATTCCCTTTCCACATGGGAATGCCTTGGGCTCCCCTATGGGCCAGCCTTTCCAATACAACTTGGCTGCATCAGCTGGCGCCCCACCTAATAGCATGCCTGTGGCTGCTCAAATGACTATGCCTGCTGCTCAGCCTATGATGCCTTACAGGCAAGCCAGTGAGGAGGAAGACGATGCTGATACCCCCTGCCCTTCAGATGAGGAGAGGGTCATTGACCTGAGGGATAAGGATTTGGAGCATGACCAGCCTGCCCCAACTGACTTTGCGAAGTTTCTCGCCCTCATGGCGAGGCTTTCTAAGTCCTTGGAATTGCCTGCAGTTAAGGCCCCAGAGGTGGTAAAAGACCACATGTGGACCTCTGAGGAGCAGGCCCCTTCGTCTTCCTCCGCGGTTCCTGCCCTACCTTATATCCTCAAGCTTACAGATGTCCCTGATATCCCTCCATATGCGGCACCTGCGGTGCCCAGGAGACTGGACAGCTTCTACAAGGTGGACCTGTCCTCCGCGGAGTGGATTGCCAGGCCACAGAAACCCAACACTGTGGTCGTGGATGTGGCCAGAACCAAACGACCTAAAGGGGCTGCACTTACGCCCATCGATAAGGACGGCAAGCGCATAGATGCAATGGGCAAGAAGGTCCATTTGTCCGCTGGCCTCTTCACGCGCATGGCGCATTATGCGACGTACCTCAGCGGGTACCAGTCATACCTCTGGACTAAGATTCTCCCCTTCCTGGAGTTGTTGCCTGCCGAAGACCAACGTTTCTCCAGGTCCTTCTATACGGAGGCTTTGCTCTGCACCAAGATGCAGAAAGATATGGCCAAGCACATGGCCGAAGGGGCTGGGAAGCTCTTTGCGACTTCCACCTCCATCAGGAGGTTTGCGTGGCTACGATCCTCCACCTTGTCAGAAGAGGGAAAGAACCTCGCAGAGGACATGCCCATGCATCACGAGGGCGTCTTCAACCCTGACACGGACACCCAACTGAAGGAGAAGCACCAATCCGTTCGTGCGGCCCACTCGTATGGCTTCCCGTATCAACCCTACCAGCAGAAGCCTCGCAATCAACCTTCGCAGTACAACCGTAAGACATTTGGGTATAACTCTGGGGGTGGTCCCAGATCCCGCCCTTGGTCCTCGGGACGCTACCAGCCATACCGCAAACAGAATTATGCGGCAAAGAATAGGCAACAGCCATTCCAGGGTGGCAACAAGCCTCAAGGAGGTGCCTCTAAGCGGCGACTTTGATGTTGCGGGATGTGGGGGACGCGACTCTGCCTCCTCCCGTCCCTTCAGAGGTGAACGCGGTTGAAGCCCCAGTTGGGCCTTCCCAGACTATGGTTATTTTCCCTATGTTCGGGGATAGACTTAAGTTATTTGTTCACTGTTGGTCTAAGATCACAACTGACTCCTGGGTGCTGAGGATCATCCAGCATGGCTATGCTATTGAGTTTCAGTCCTTACCTCCTGTGGGCCATGTGCGCCCTACCCCTGTTTCCCCCATCCTTTTGGAGGAGGTGTCATCCCTTTTGAGTAAAGGGGCCATTTCATTTGTTCCTACTGACCACTACAGTGCTTGTTTATTTTCTCGTTATTTCGTTTTAGACAAGAAGGGTGGCGGTTTCCGCCCTATTTTAGACTTGAGAGGAGTCAATAAATTTATTTTGCCAACAAGATTTCGCATGGTCACGTTATCCTCCATACTCCCATTACTCAGCAAGGATGTGTGGCTAGCCACCATTGATTTGAGAGATGCCTATTTCCACCTATCGATCCTGCCAGCCCACCGTAGGTTTCTGGCCTTCCTAGTGGGGAGTAGGGCCTACTGGTATAATGTCCTCCCCTTCGGGCTCTCCACTGCCCCGGGTGTTCACGAAGTGTATGGCGGTAGTCGTGGCCTACCTTCGGACCAAGAGGGTCACTGTTTACGCGTACCTGGACGACTGGCTGTTGGTGGGACGGTCCAGGGAGCATTTACAGGATACTATCATGACCACATTATCCCTTCTCCAGTCCCTAGGGCTAATTGTCAACTTGAGAAGTCGCAGCTTACCCCGACCCAGCGAATCCAGTTTATTGGGGCGGTGCTGGACTCACGGCAGGAGAAGGCCTTCCTACCCAACGACCGCTTCATGACTCTACGGTCCCTCATTCAGGATGCCGTCCGCAGTCCTTCCATCCGGGCCAGACAGGTTCAGGTCATATTGGGCCATATGGCCGCTACCACCTCTGTGACCCCCATATGCCAGACTCCACATCCGCCCTTTGCAATCCTGGTTCCTGTCTGTGTTCCGACCTTTGTCGGACCATCCTCGTACCCTCCTGTCCATTCCCCACCAGATCAAGGACTCCCTGTCATGGTGGCAGGAGGAAGCAAATGTGTGCGCTGGGCTCCCTTTCCATCCACCAGCCCCATCCATAGTCATCACCACCGACTCCTCCCTGATGGGGTGGGGAGCTCACACAACCGACATGGTGGCCAACGGCCGGTGGTCTCCAGAAGAAAGAGCCCTCCACATAAATGTGCTGGAACTCCTAGCTGTGAAAAAGGCTCTACTCTCCTTCGAGAGGATGGTCGTGGGGAAAGTTGTTCAGATAGTAACGGACAACACCACGACCATGTACTATATAAACAAACAGGGGGGCACGCACTCCACCACACTCCTGAATCTGTCCATCGAGATATGGGAGTGGTGCCTGACCAGGGACACTCATCTCGTGGCCCTCTATCTCCCGGGCGAGGAGAACGTCCTAGCGGATTCCCTCAGCAGATCACCGCTGTCCCACCATGAGTGGTCTCTGAACTGGGAGGAAACGAACAGGTTATTCCGGGTCTGGGGAGTGCCCCAGGTGGATCTCTTCGCCTCACAGGAAAACGCGAAGTGCCCGCTATTCTGTGCCCGGAGTCGCAGAGACCTCTCCAAGGGGTGTCTAGGGGACGCCTTCCTCCATCAGTGGGGTTCAGGCCTCCTGTATGCGTTTCCTCCTTTTCCCCTTTTATTGCGGGTGGTGTCCAGACTCAAGCAGCAGAAGGCCAGGTGCATCCTCATCGCACCCTGGTGGCCGAGACAACAATGGTTTCCCCTACTACTGGAAATGTCCAAGGGAACATTCGTCCCCCTCCCCAGCAGGGGGACCTCCTGTCATCGCAACAGGATCGGGTCCTCTACCCAGAGGTGCATACTCTGAAACTTACGGCCTGGCGGATCCTGCCTTCAGACTGACACCTCTAGCTGACCTGTCGGCCCCTGTAGTGGCCGTCATAGAGGCTGCCCATAAGGCCTCTACAAAAAGATCCTATGTCTACAAATGGGACAGATTTACCAAGTTTGCCTCTTCTAAGGGAATAGACCCCTTGAGGGCCTCCACAGCCTTTATCTTAGATTTTCTGGTTTCCCTCTCAGAGGCTGGCCTCTCCCAGTCCTCCCTTAAATGCTATTTAGCAGCGTTATCCTGGTTCAGAAGGAAGGCTGGCCTCCCTTCATGCTTTGTTGACCCTATGGTCAAGTTGTTCCTTAGAGGGATGTTATACTCTAGACCCCCAGTTGCTCCTGTTGTCCCGGCTTGGAGCCTCAACCTTGTTTTGTCTACATTATCTAAGCCACCCTTTGAACCCCTTGCCACGGTGGACTTACCTTACCTTACTTGGAAGACAGCTTTCCTTGTTGCTATTACCTCAGCGAGACGAGCAAGTGAGCTCTGCGCCTTGCGCGTGGATCCCCTTACATGACTTTCTATAAAAAGACAGGGTGGTCCTGCGCACAGATGTGGCCTTCCTCCCGAAGGTCGTCTCACGTTTTCCACACGTCACAGGAATTGGTACTCCGGCATGTTTCCAGAACCCTACGACGGTAGCTGCGAGGGCCCTACACCTCCTGGATGCCCGCAGGGCCCTTGCCTTTTATGTGGATAGAACCGTTTCTCTACGAAAGTCTACGCGACTCTTCGTGAAATACAGGAAGGACGCCAGTGGCCTTCCGGTGTCATCCCAGCGGCTATCAGCCTGGATCGTCGCGGCAATTCGCCTGGCCTACAAGATGGCCGGCAAGTCTCCACCGCAACAACTAAAGGGGTCATTCAACAAGATCCATGTCTACATCGGTGGCCTTCTTGAGGGCGTTTCCCTGGAGGCAGTCTGCCGTGCGGCTGCGTGGTCTTCACCGCTAACCTTCGTCACGCACTACAAGTTGGACGTGACTTCCCGCAGAGATGCTGAATTTGGCAGAGCGGTCCTTTCTTCTATGATGGCATGACTCCCACCTACCGGGGTCAGTTGAAGCTCGCTAATCTATCAAATGTACTAATGCACAGTGACCACGAAAAGGTAAATATGGGTTGCTTACCTGTAACCATAGTTCCTTGAGTGGTCACCTGTGCATTAGTACATGCCCGCCCATCCTCCCCTCGTCGTCATGCATTCGGTTTTCTCTGGTGTTTTTCTTACGCTATGAGAGAGAACTGAATGAAGCCCCTCCCACTGGCTATATATAGGGAGTGAGGTGGGCGGGTCTTCTGTCAAATTGATCTCTTTAAGGTTCCGTAGTTATTGCGCAAGCGCAAGAGATATCAAATGTACTAATGCACAGGTGACCACTCAAGGAACTATGGTTACAGGTAAGCAACCCATATTTGCCTTTGATCTTTGCCTCTAACATCCTTCCCTCCAGTGAGCAGTTGGACTTTATTTCCTGGAGTATGGACTGGTTTGATCTTCTTGCGGTCCAAGGCACTCTCAGAACTTTCTTCTAGCACCACAGTTCAAAAGCGTCTCTCTTCCTTTGCTCAGCCTTCTTTATGGTCCAGCTCTCGCACCCATAGGTCATTATAGGGAATGCCATTGCTTTAATTATGCAGATCTTCGTTGCCAGTGTGATGTCTCTACTCTTCACTATTTTATCGAAATTGGTCATTGCTCTCCTCCCAAGAAGTAAACGTCTTCTGATTCCCTGGCTGCAGTCTGCGTCTGGAGTAATCTTTGCACCTAGACAAAATCTATCAGTGCCTCCACATTTTCTCCCTCTATTTGCCAGTTATCAATTAGTCTGGTTGCCATAATCTTGGGTTTTTAAAATATTTACCTGCAACCCAGCTTTTGCACTTTCTTCTTTCACCTTCCTTGTAAGGCTCCTCAGCTCCGCCTCGCTTTTAGCCATCAGTGGTATCATCTTCATTGCTTCTTCCAGCAATTTTAACCAGCCTTGGGACTCATCACGCCCTGCTCGTCACATGATCTGGTCTGCATGCAAGTTGAATAAGTAGAGTGAGAGTATACAACCCTGCCGTATTCCTTTCCCTATCTTGAACCAGTCTGAAGTTCCATGGTCTGTTCTTACTGTTGCTACTTGGTCGTTATACAGATTCCCCAGGAGACAAAGTGACTTGGTCTCCCCATACCACCAAGAACTTGCTGCGATTTATTAGGGTCCGCACAGTGGAAAGCTTTAGAATAGTCAATAAAACAGAAACAGATGATTTTTTCCCCTGAAACTCCCTGCCTTTCTCCATTATCCAGTGGATATTAGCTATTTGGTCTCTCGTTCCTCTGCCTTTTCTAAAGCCAGCTTGTACATCTGGCAGCTCTCTCTCCGTGTCTTGTTGGAGTCTTTCTTGCAGGACCTTGAGCATTACCTTACTGGCATGTGAAATAAGAGCCACTGTACAAAAGTGTGAGCATTCTTTAGCATTTCCCTTTTTTTGATATTGGAATATAAGTGGATTTTTTCCCAATCTGATGGCCATTCTTGTGTTTTCCACATTTGCTGGCATATGACAATGAAATCAGCTTGACAGCACCCTCTTTCAAAATTTTAAACAGTTCAGCTGGGTTCCCTTTGTCTCCTGCTGCCTTGTTATTAGCAATGCTTCTTAAGGCCCATTCAACCTTTACTCCTCAGGATGTCTGGGCCTAATTCACTCACCCAAAAACCAACAGGAAACAAGTGTAAAATATACTGAGTACACAGATTATCAAAAATGCAAATATATATTGTATAAGTATGTAGACACGTGAGAAGTGCCTAAAGATTCAATCAGTCGTGTACAATTAAATACATTAAACTTTGATACAACGCATTAATGAGTTACATAGAGCAAACCTCCCTCACGATATATTGTCCACGCTCGTGTCCCATACCAAATAGTTCAATGAAGTATTCCCTATGAAAAGTTCACAAGGTGGTATGGACAGGAAAGCACTGGGAACGGAACTGCCGCGAGACTACCCAGAAGCGTCTCAGTAGGCGCGCAAAGTCTCGTGGTACCGCAGGCAGGTGATGTTACCGCTCTCCCGTGACTCACCACACCATCAAAGCTATCCTCAATATTATCCTTCCTATACAGCTCTTCTGTATAGTCTCGCCACCTTATTTTGATCTCTTCGGCTTCTGTTAGGTCCCTGCCATCTTTGTTTTTGATCATGCCCATTTTTGCCTGAAATTTACCTCCAATGTTTCTAATTTTCTGGAAGAGGTCTCTTGTCCTTCCTATTCTATGGTCTTCTTCCACTTCCATGCAATTCAAAGTGTTGGTTTTGAGCTATAAAGCCCTATATGCTTCCGGCTCAGTTTATTTGTCTGAACGTATCTCCCTCTATGACCCACCTTGGAGTTTACGATTGTCAGGGGAGGCCCTGATCTCAATCCTGCCACCCTTGCAAGCACGATTCGAGAGGATGGGAAACAGGGCCTTCTCGGGTTAGGGACCTAAGCCATAGAAGAGCTTTATAGGTCATAACTCCACTAGAACTGTAGGAAGGTGGAATGGAACGCACTCCCTAGTGAAATCTGGGTGAGTCCCTCTCTCCTCACCTTTAGAAAAAAGCTTAAATCCTGGCTTTGGGACCAAGCATTCGGGCAGCTGACCAAACAGCAACTGCAATAACCTATGATAACTGTCAATGAATATATCTTGGACTGGAACTCTGGATTATGCTTTGGATTTGCGGACTTAGGCTTGGTTGTGCATTGATGTTTAACAGCCAATATTTTAATGTATTTTATAATCTTGTTTTACTTAAGGTTAATTGTTTATATTAACCTTAATTAACCTTAACCAATTGTTTGTTTGTTGGCATCTGATGATTGCCAGTGGTAAGCTGCCCTGAGGCCCCCCGCTCGGGGGTTGATAAGGATGGGAAATAAATGCTCGAAATAAATAAATAAAATATAAAAATAGTTCCTTATCTGTTCTGGATAACCTATGTTGGTCCATGTAGGGTTATCTATATAAAACACAGCACCCTCTGATTGGGTGTTAAAAAAAATTCTTCAAAAGCCTGCTGGAATGCGTAGAAGGGGTTTCGCCTGCTGCTGGAAGTCTAGCAATAATAGGGCCATTCTGACTTTCTCATTCAGGGAGTTCTAGATTTGGGTAGCCACTGAGAAGGAAGTCCCTCTCTCCTACCCCCCCCCCCAACCATGTCTGCAAGAGGAGTGGGATTAGAGAAGGATATTTTGAGGATCTTGAGCCAGGGTGTGTTTTTATGGGGAGGAGGACTGATTTGGCAAATGGCTAGGGACCTAAGCCATAGAGGAGCTTTATAGGTCATAACTCCACTTTGAACTGTGGCAGGAAACAGACTGTCAGCCAGTGAAGCAGTTGTAATGGGGCTCTTGTGCCCCCTGTGTCCAGCTGTCCTTATGGTTAACAATTTTTGAACCAGCCGAATAATAATACATAATATACTTCGTTTATACCTTGCCCCATCTCCCCGTGCGGACTCAGGGCGGCTCACAACATAAATACAATGAATAATATATGCAAAGTAAAAATAAACCAAATAATTGGGATGGGATAATGGGACATGCAATCCTCTATATCCACAGTTGCAGAGAAAACAGAAGAAGGTGATTGATGGGTATTTGAGCAAACAGAAGCAAAAAGAACAAAGTTTGTCTTCATGTAAAAAATTTACTAATATAGCTTCAAACAAACAAAAAAACCCCAGCAACATGCTCTTTCAATAAACAGTTCACACATTCTTCAGTAACAGGCTTCTGTGTTAACTCAGTGTTTCCCAACCAGTGTGACGGGGCACACTAGTGTGCCGTGAGCGATCATCAGGTGTGCCGTGGGAAATTGGAACCTCCAATACCCTTTCTTATTAAAGGAGCACCGCTACGTCACAGTACAAAATGCACAATTAATCATACATAATCACACGCAAAAAACACATTCAAAGTACGCAATCCTGCTGGAGAAAATCAAAAGTCTTGCATAAGGTAGTTTGCCGTGGTCGCCACAGAGAGCGGAGGAGTTGCGAACCAGGAAGTAGCGAGTTCACGGAGCGCTCCTCTACGGAAAACTTGCGATATTTGATGAAATCACGGAAGGGAGTGCAAAAAAAAAGTGTATCCTCATGATGTTATCCAATGTCAGTTCCGGGATTCGCACAATAACACAGTCAGTTTGCAGACAATGTAAAGAAGCAGCACCATAATCATAGCGACAAGGTAGAAAATCACGTCGATAATCACATATATTCAATCCGCCAGAGGCTGAAGATAGATGTGGCGATGGAATCGAAAGCTGGCATTGGCAATCTTAGACATTCCAGGTGTTTTGGACTCCAACTCCCACCATTCCTAGCAGCCTCAGGCCCTTTTCCTCCCCCCCCCCCCCTCAGCCACTTAAGCAGGAAAAGGCCTCAGGCTGTTAGGAATGGCGGGAGTTGAAGTCCAAAGCACCCAGAGGGCCGAAGTTTTCCCATGACTGACAGCTGTTGAGCAAGACCTTCGTGTGTGTCTTTCTGCCATTCCTGCCAGGATATCTATGTTGTGTTCATCCAAACAGGCCTGGGTTTCACACTGAGTGTATAAATACATTTAAAAACATATTAACTATATGTATTACTGTGTTAGAGTGTCATTTTGGTTGGTGGTGTGCCCCAGGATTTTGTAAATGTAAAAAATGTGCCGCGGCTCAAAAAAGGTTGAAAAACACTGTTAACTCACACAGTATTGCAACTCCCAGCATCCCTGTTACCATTTCAGCATTTAAATGAATTTCTCCAGTATACAGCATTCCAGCAGTATAGGAATCCATTTCTCCAGGCTTCAGCATTTCAGCATTTCAATGGATTTCTTCAGTGTACAGCACTCCAGCATTACAACAGTATATCAGCCAGGAACTTCAGCCGGCACAATAGCCAGCATAGACAGTAAGAAACTGCAAAAGCCAAAAGCCTAACCCAATCTGTAACAAAGGAGATTTATACAAACACAGCTGCCACACCCTACTGGAGTCAGGCAAACCCAGCTGCACCTATTCAGACACACCTACAGTAGTACTACTACAGCACATAAACCAAAAGAAACAGATACTCATAACTCAAACATTTGTTTGATATCTTTACAGTCTGACAATAATAACATGACACTGAAGAATGTCAATAAGGTATGCAAATAGCCAGATCCAGCATCTCAAGAAATGGGCGCCGTTAGTGCACAGGGCTTACATATACAAAGGCCCTCCTGGCCACACCTGAAACCTGGGCCTCCAGACTCCATGGCAAGCCCACAAAATGGCTCTGCCCGACACCACACCGCAGACTTGTATCTTCAGTGGTAACATAAATCCATCCAGCATAGGCTGAATTCTTATTCCCTGATCTGCCTTCTGACTGACTAGTAGCTCCTCAGTCTAGTCTAGGTTAAGGCCTCCAGGTGTTTTGGACCAACTCCCACAATTCCTAACAGCCTACCAGAGGGTTGAAGTTTGCTTAGGCATAGTTTTGTTGGAAAGGAGTAGAGCCTGGTGTCATCTGCATGTGGATGGCACCGCACTCCTAAACTCAACATGATCTCTCCCTTGTATAGGCCAGTCACATAGGGGGCCAAACACTCCAGAGAGGTGGGCCTCTAGGTTCAAGGCTGGGCAAAAGTATGATAGCTGGGACAAAGTGCTGGTTGCGCAACACGGGTCAGAATTAGAGAAGCAAAGACGTGGGCGAGGTACTCGAAACTGGGATATTCCATGTGTAATCAGATGAAAATATATTTTTTTAAAAAAAATTATTACGATTCTGTTGCACCCGGGTCTCTCACTTGCTGCGCTGTCTCACGCACGTCACCGCTTCTCTAATTCTGACCCGTGTGGCGCAACCAGCTATCATACTTTTGCCCAAGGCTGAATGCAGGGATTCATCCCCCAAAGTGCAGGCCTGTCAGAGGAGCACAATGTCCCCCATGGCAGGCTGGATCCCTGTTCCCTGACCCTCCTTCCTTCCGACCAGGATCCCCACAGCCTTGAGTGGGTTTATTTATTTACTTTATTTCTACCCCGCCCTTCTCCCACAGGGGACTCAGGCTGGAGCTGAACAGAGGGGGTTCAGCTCCATCCCATGATCCCTGAGAGGAGAGAGAGAGACAGACTGGTGGTGGGCCAGGAGGGCTTCCTTGGCTGTTGAGGGGGAGTGTCCCTGCCCTGGGTGGCCTCTCGCTCCTTCCTTCCTTGAGTGGGTTCAGCTCCAGCCTGGGTTCCCCCCAGTCCATGATCCCTGAGGGGAGAGACTGGTTGTGGGCCAGGAGGGATTCCTTGGCTGCAGGTGGAAAGGGGGAGGGTGTCCCTGCACAGGGGTGGATGGCCCCTCCCTCCCTCCCTCTTCCATCCTGGGTGCCCCCCCCCCTCTCTATCTCATTCCTTCCCTGAGTGGGATCAGCTCCAGCCTGGGCTCCCCCCTCCAGTCCATGATCCCTGAGGGGAGAGACTGGTTGTGGGCCAGGAGGGATTCCTTGGCTGCAGGTGGAAAGGGGGAGGGTGTCCCTGCACAGGGGTGGATGGCCCCTCCCTCCCCCTCCCTCTTCCATCCTGGGTGCCCCCCCCTCTCTCTCTCATTCCTTCCCTGAGTGGGATCAGCTCCAGCCTGGGCTCCCCCTCCAGTCCATGGTCCCTGAAGAGAGACTGATTGTGGGACAGGAGGGATTCCTTGGCTGCAGGTGGAAAGGGGGAGGGTGTCCCTGCACAGGGGTGGGTGGCCCCCCCTCCCTCCCTCTTCCATCCTGGGT
>JARBWK010000001.1:209844457-209882207 GCA_030556195.1 Anolis apletophallus | reverse complement strand
CAATGCTTGCAGTGTGAAAAGAGCTTCAGTCAAAATAGCAACCTTATTAGTCATCAGGCAATTCATACAGGAGAGAAGCCATTTAAATGCTCAGAGTGTGGAAAGAGCTTCAGTCACAAGAGCAACCTTATTCGTCATCAGACAATTCATACAGAAGAGAAGCCATTTAAATGCTCAGAGTGTGGAAAGAGCTACAGTCGAAAGAATGTCCTTATTCGTCATCAGGCAACACACACAGGAGAAAAGCCATTTAAAGGCTTGCAGTGTGAAATGAGCTTCAGTCAAAATAGCAACTTTATTAGTCACCAAGCAACTCACACAGGAGAAAAGACATTTAAATGCCCAGAGTGAGGAAAGAGCTTCAGTCGGAAATCATACCTTGATCATCATCAGTCAATTCACAGCAGTGTGAAAAAAGCTGCAGTTGAAATACGAGCCTTTTTTCATTGTCAACCCACATGGAATAAATTGGGTAAATGCAAGTCCTTTTGTTTTATATTGGAGGTGGAATGATTCTCATAGAAACACTGAGTTAAAATGCTGTGGCTTTTGGGGGGAAATAATAAACTTATAATTTTCTTTGATGAAATATTTTGAGAGCTAAAGGAAGGATATTTTCAGGGTTTTGTCCATGTGTAATGGTTACTGTGGATATTTCTTGTCATATCTATAACATATCATTAGAAGATTTATTACAGCTGTGTGTGTATTCAATCTCAAAATATACATGGCGTTAAAATATGTAGGTGAGAATTAGTTTATCCTGAAGAAAAGGCATGTTTAGAATTCTGTATGTTTGGATATTAATTGAATATTGAATAAAATTAATAAAATTAAATATTTGCTAAGGTCTGAAGTGTTTCTCCCCTGGGGGAGTCGTGAAGGGGTGTCAGAGGGGTGCAAAATACACAGTATTTTCTGTTGGTCATGGGAGTTCTGTTTGGTTGAATTTCATCTTTGGTGGAGTTCAAAATGCTCTTTGGTTGTAGGGTAACAATAAATTCCAGCAGCTACGTACAACTTGCAAATGACAGAATCAATCCTCCACACACAAAACGCCAGGGCGTGATAAATTTAGCATATAGACAAGAGTACTCCTATCATCCAGAAATATACATGTAAATGGTGCAACAATACCAAAAGACACAAGATGGTTTTGGCGTCACCCCAAAGCATACCTTTGACCTTTGAACCAAGTCGACTCTTTCCTTGTAAGGTCTCTTGGTGAATTCCCTGCAACTGGCCAAGCTGTGGGGCCTTTGGTGAATGGGGCAGAGAATCTTCTTTGCAGCTGTATTTTGCCCTTGAGCAGAGCTGTTGGCTTCACAGTCATCTTTGACCTCGGTCTCACAGCTGGTTTCAGTGTATTTTATAGTGTACGACCTTTTGATTTCTTTAGCTGGTGTTATGGACGTGCTTGTCTGGGTGCTGTCTCTGGTAGAGTGCCTGGAAGCCCATTTGAGGATCATTGCATTCCTGGGCGGCTTGAGTGATGAAGTCAACCAGGTGTGCAAATGGAGGATAAACCTGAGAGTTATTCTGTTTGTATCCGAAGACTTCTTTTTCCCCAAGATTCCTGCAGTGGAAAAGGCAGCTTCTGCACTATACTGTTTTGAAACAGGTGTTGGTCCAGGCAGGTCAGACCTGGAAGCTGAAAATTGTCTTTGGCGGACTGGAGTTGCACTAGCAAGTCACTCAAATCCCAAAGAAGACTACAGTCTTTGAGCTTCAGCACTGGTAACTTGCTGAGCTGGTCCATGAGTACAGTTTCTATGTTGGCACTGGCCCCAAATCTTTGATGTAGTCGAGTCCAGGCGGTGGCTAAGGCCTTTGGCTCTTCCACGTGAGCTGCATAAATCTTTTGGACTTGAGCTGACGAAGCTGGACCTAGCTGAGCGATCAAAAGAACCAGTTCTTCATCAGCTGATAGTCTATAGTCCTGAATGGCCCGTTGGAAGATGGTTTTCCAAAGTAGAAAGTCCTCAGGCTTGTCTGAGAACTTCTGGACCCCTTTGTGTCTGAGATCCTTTCTTGGGTTGTGACAGGGTAAGTACAACTGAGACTCTGGCACCAGCTGGACTGCCTTTGGCGCTTGATCCGGCCTCAAAGAGACCGAACTTTGTGACTGTGTAGATCTCTCGAAAGCGTGGTGTAGGCTTTCTGTTTTTTGGGGGCCAAACTGAAGGAAACTTGGCCCTTCTTTGTCGCTGGGTGGAACATCCTGGAATGGACTTGCGATGACCGGGACGCTCGATGTAGGCCCAAGTTGAAAGCCCAAGTTGATGGCTTGACTCCCGGCCTTGCCTTTTCTCGTCTCGAAGTACTCTGCAGTGCTGAGAGTACTAATCTTTGATGGACGCCACATAATCTCTGGGTTGGCAGGGATGGGGCTAATTGGAGGCTGGATGCTCAATTTCCTCAGATGCTCGGAGACTCTGGAAGTCGCATCCATTTCTGGGATGAGGCCGACGTTTTGTTCCGCTATTTCTTCTTGTAAAGTCCTATCCAGAAACCTGGCTTTAATAGACTTCTTGGTGGCTTCACCCTTTACACGAAGCAGTTCCTGGCTATTGGCTAAAGCTGTTTGTTCCATCTTGAGGCGAATTTCCTCGTTTTTGAGAGCTATCTCATAACCTGCAATCTCGGCCTCAGCTTCCGCAGCTAGAATAGCAGCTCTCAACTCTAAGCATTTTGTCTCTTTTAAAAATGGAAGGCTGCTCTTTCTGAAGTAGCACTTCCTCTGAACGATGCACAACTGGAACTTCTGTGACTTGAAGTAGCCTGTTCTTTCTTTACGGAGGCTTTGCTTGACCGATGGGATTTGTGGCTGAGGTCCTTTGGTGACCATTCGATCAAAATGCCCAGGGGATGCGGATTGCTTTTCTCCGAGAGAGAGGGCCCCAAAGACTTCACAGAAGAAAGTATAGCGGAAATTTGGGTTTTTGGTTGTAGAGCCCATAAGGTGGAAGAACTCAGCCAAGGCCAATGAATCCAAACAAGACTTTTAATTTCAATCTGATCAGTATTGGGGCGAATTGCCCTTGACCATTTCAGGTCAAGAAACAAAATGGCTATCCCCCCGAGCTACAGAGTTACAAGATATATATACTCATTCTTATCAGAAAGTAACATTCTTCATATTAACCCTTAGTATGGCTCTTTCTTTGTTCTGCTGTCTCTAGGCAGATTATTGCTAACATACGGGCACTTGGAGCATCTCCTCTTGGGAGGGGTACTTTTTACTCTTAACCCCTTCATTCCTCACCTTTTTTGTTGCTAGCGATGCCTGCAAGCTTGCAACCATAATTATGCATCATCATATCTTTCTGTAAGATCTCTAGCAATAATCATATAAATCTGGCTTATTCTGTAAACATAAACATCTCATTTTCTGCACGTTAATGACACTCTTCCAGGTTGTAACGTAAATCACATTCTCAATGGTCTTCCTAATCAAAAGAACAAGACATGGTGTTATCAATAAAACAAGAACAATTATCACAAATATAATGAAGCCCACGATCACCAATTATTCTAACCAGGCCAGACTTGGCAACCATGAAGTTAGCCATGAAAACTGAGATGGTTCATTAACGTTATGTTGAATCATGACCTGTAGCTTTTCTAGGTCATCTTTTATTGTTTCGTTCAAATTTTGAAATGGTATTAAGCAGTTGTCTTTTGCTCATTGCACAAAATCCTCTCTTTGTTGTCAAGAGGTAATCTAAGGTCATTTTCTTCTGCATCGGCATTTGACTTAACTCTTCAGCTTCAGTTTGCAATGCTCTAATTATTTTCCCAGTGGCACTGATGAATTTTTCTAGGCTACAGATGAGCCTCAGAACGCTCTTTTGGTTTTCCTGGGCTATTATTCCAGGGTATGACCCTAAAGACAGTTGATCCTCAATGATCACAGTGTAATCGCACCCAACACCCATTTTTTCAACTGGAACCTCCCTCTTCTACCTCTTTCTGAGTTGGGTTCCTTTGATGATTCACACTGGCAGGGTTAGAAAACCCACATCAACACACTGATACCTCCCAGGATGATAGCTAGTAGCCCATTTGACAAAGAAGAACCACAAGTTAGGGTCTCTTATCTGTCAACCTGAACAGATGCTGCCACTAGTATAGTTGCATTTATCTCAAACTTAGGATATTTAGGATACAGCTCTTTTCACTCGATGTCAGACAGATTCTGAGTCTTGAGATAACCGAAGTTGTGGCCATTGCATAAATAGTGATCTGTGCAATGAGTGTAACTTTTGGAACAAAATGTAATTAAGTCCCTCCGGCACTGCTGAGGACATTGAATTGTTAACTGCAATCCTCCAAGTGTTATTTGAGGATCCTTGATTTTAAAAGGTAGGGATGAGAATAACCCTACTGTTTTTGTATGTGCATGTACCAGTGTACTATCTGAAACATATGTTGTGCATGTATCTTGATCCAATTGCCCTGCGTTGGGACTATGGTCAGTCCCAATAAGCACATTTTACTGATCAGCCCTTCGGATGGGCCGCAGTCTCCCACAGAGAGCTTGGCCTGGGATGAAATGTTGTTTGGGCCCAGCGTAGATTCCGATCACCAGGTGGAGATGGGAAGCAGCGAAGGGAGTTATGAGCACCCCGGGGGGAGGAATTCCCAAGAGCCCGAGAATGTAAACATGGACGAATCCGAGTGGGAAAGTGCCAGGGAGGAAAGTTCTCAGGAAGATAGCGACACAGCTGCCGAGAGGCAAGGTCGCTCCTTCGATAGGAGACGAGACATTGAGTCTAGCAGGAGGGCTTGGTCGAGAGTCCTAGACCGACCGAGGTCCGTGAGCAGAGATTGAGACGAAGGAGCCTAGAGCGTCGCGGACCTCGGCCGACGGATTAAGTATAGGGGCCGTGGGAACGCATCCTCAGTTCTCCGGCCACGTCTTTCCTGACTAGGCGAAACGGAGTGAGACCACAAGCCTGTGGTGGTCATCAAGCCTTGCCTTGCTATTGCCTTGTTCCTGAACCGCATGGGATTGCGGAGCCTTGTCCCTGTTTCCTGAACCGCATGGAATTGCGGAGCCTTGTCCTTGTTTCCTGAACCGCATTGAATTGCGGAGCCTTGCCAAGCTTCAAGCCGTTGGCTAAGTGTTACGTTGGACCCTTTTGCTTAGATCTGTTGGACTATTACCTATCTTTGGACTATATACTCTTTGAACTTGATTTTATACTCAATAAAGTAGTTAGCCTTCAGTACGTCTCTGTGTGTGTGTTTAAGGGGCCCGCCAGGTCCGTGATCGTGACAGCTGGCCGGAGAACTCCAAGAACCCCTTAACACACCACGGGACGCCGCTCGGGACGCCGCAAGAAGCGCTCCACGCCAGTGGTCGCCATGGCCAACTTGACTGATGTTCAAGTGCAAGAGTTGCAACGAGAATTGGGGGAGCTGCGGACCCGGGCCGGACGACACCCGGGGGTGAGCCCACCTGGCCGCTTTAGTGGAAACGGCTCAGGTGGAAGTTTTTTGTTTGCCAAGTGGAACTTTATTTGGAGCAACGCCCCAACGAGTTCGCCAATGATCGAGCCAAGGTGGTTTTTGTCTTCAACCTGATGGAAGGGACAGCGGCAACGTGGGCCACCACGTTGATCCGGCGAAGTCCCCCCATATCAACTAGCTTCTTGCGTTCCTAGATGCGATCAGTGCGACTTGGGTGCCTCCGTCAATGAAGAGCTCGCCGAACGGGATTTGGCTCGGCTGACGAGCAAGGACCTGTCCCTGTCCCAGTACATCTCCCGCTGAGTCCTGGCCTCCCAGACACAGTGGGGTCTGCCGGCGTTGCGGTATCACTACATTACGGGGCTGTCCACGGAGCTGCAACAGGAGATGCTAAAGCACCCCAGGCCCGCGGATCTGGAGGCCGCCATCACCTTGAGCCTTCGCATGGAAGCAGGATTGCAGACCAGGAGGCGATGGGACAAGGGCGGGATGGAGAAACCGGTGGCACGGAAGGAAGGGGCTGGGCAGTTCCAACCCCGACAACTGCCAGTACCGGCCGGCCCGGATGACCCAGAACCCATGCAGTTGGGAACAGTTCGACCCAAAGTGGACCAGGCGGAGAAGGCACGGTGTCAGCGCCTCAACTTATGCTGGTACTGCGGGGGGGCTGGACATTTTTCTAAGGAGTGCCCCCAGAAACCACGTGAAAGACTCCTCGGGCCTCTGCCGCCTCGGAGGGCCCCAGAGGCCAAAGAAGCCCTTCAGGCGGCGGGGAAGGGACCGGCCGGGTGTAAGAGGGTTCGCCACTCGGCCGACGCCGCTAACCTCCCCCTGAACCCAAGACTGGACAATTGTTCCTTGTAATGGTCAGTTTGTGGTCACCCGAGAAGGGGCCGATGATGGTCCATGCCATGATCGACTCGGAGCGACCAACAACGTCATCGATGCAGACGAGGCCAAGTCTGCTGGATTAAAATTTCTTGATCTCCAAGAGCCCAAGGGTGTCCAGACGATCGATGGGAGAGTTCTGAAAACGGGGGCTGTAACTCAGTATACAGCTCCTACCAGGATGTGGACTAGCTCCCATAAAGAGGACATTTCTTTCCTTGTGACCAAGCTCCCAGACTTCCCCATTGTCCTGGGCATTGTGTGGCTCGCGCTCCACGACCCCCAGATCTCCTGGGCCAAGAGGCAGCTAATTTTTCTTCGACCATTGCCAGGGCCACTGCATGACGGCTCGGGCGTGCCTGGCCCAAGAAGTAGAGAATGTGGCCACCCTGCCCAAGAAGTATGCCGGATTTTGGGATGTCTTCAGTGAGAAGGAGGCAGAACGCTTGCCTCCGCACCGGCCCTATGACTGTGCCATTGAACTGCAACCGGGGGCCCCAATCCCGCGGGGGAGACTCTATCCTCTCTCGGAACCAGAGCAACAGGCTCTCCGAGATTTCCTGGATGAGAATCTGCGGAAGGGGTTCATTCGCCCTCCCAATCCCCGGCCGGGCCCGATTCTTTCGCCAAGAAGAAATCGGGGAGTCGCGGCTTCGCAATGACGACAGGGATCACAACAACCTAACGATCCGGAATCGTTATCCCCTGCCCTTGATCCCCGAGCTCTTGAGCGGATGCGGGGAGCCAAGGTGTTCACTAAACTGGACCTGAGGGGGGCTTACAATCTTGTCCGGATTCGCCAGGGTGATGAATGGAAGACGGCCTTTCAGACCAAGTGGGGCAGTTTCGAATACCTGGTGATGGGATTCGGTTTGTGCAACGCCCCTGCCTGTTTCCAACATTTCATGAATGACATTTTCCGAGACCTGTTGGACCGCTATTTGGCGGTCTACCTAGACGACCTGCTGATTTTTTCTCCGGATCAGGCGACCCACGACCGCCATGTCAAGGAGGTGCTCCAGAGACTAAGGGCCCACGGGCTCTATGCTAAGCTGGAGAAATGCGCTTTTGACCTGCGGGAGGTAGACTTTCTGGGCTACCGTATCTCACCTACGGGCATTGCCATGGATGACACCAAGGTCCAAGCCGTGGTCGACTGGGCACCCCCTGCTAGCAAAAAAGACATTCAAAGATTCCTGGGCTTTGCCAACTACTACAGAACGTTCATTCCTGACTTTGCCAAGTGGGCTGATCCGATCACCCAGTGTTTGCGGGGAAAGGTGCCGCCGGTGGACTCCGGAGGCGGATGGGGTTTCCGCAAGTTAAAGCAGCAGTTCACCACTCAGCCGCTTATGCAGACCCCCAACCCCCGCACCCCTATCAACGTCCAGGCCGATGCGTAGGAAGTGGCGGAGGGAGCGATCCTGCTACAGCCTCAGGGGACGGACTTGTTGCCCAGAGCCTACTATTCCAGTCAGCTGATGGCACCGGAAAAGAACTACACCATTTGGGAGAAGGAACTGTTGGCCATCAAGGTGGCTTTCGAGGTCTGGAGACACCTGCTTGAAGGGGCCAAGTTCCCGGTGGAGGTTCACACCGACCACCGGAACTTGGAGCATCTGAAGTCCCAGCGCAAATTGAACCAGAGGCAACAGAGATGGTCCCTGTTGTTTGAGCGATTCAATTTCCGCATTACTATGTGACCCCCAAGCAGACCAAGCAAGCTGATGCACTGTCCCGCAAGCCGGAGTACGTTCGTGAGGGCGACGGGCCGTCTGAGGCCCGGTTGCTTAAAGCGGAGAACTTTGCGGCTGCTCGGGCGCTTCCTGTCAACCCTCCAGCGGCCCCGCCAGCCCCTGGTGATAAGAGACCCTTGAGTGTCCGCGTCCAGGCTCGCCAGCGGACCGATCCGTGGGTTCAGGAGCAGCTGACCAAGGGGCCCCAAGCCCCTTTCCAGGTAAAGAACGGGTGCTTTACCACGGGACTCTGTCTATGTTTCCCCTGGGCCCGAGCGGGCAGACATTCTCAAGCTTTGCCACGATAGCCGGGCCGCAGGCCATTTTGGGCTATTCAAGACTTTGCAACTGGTCCTACGGGACTTTTGGTGGCTTAAAGTGCGGAGGGATGTGGAGGACTATGTGGGCTCCTGCCCTGTGTGTCACCGGGCTAAGAACCAGGGGGCAAGCCAGCCGGTTTGCTCCAGCCGCGTCCGACCCCCTCGGCTCCTTGGAAGATGATTTCGGCCGATTTCATCACCGGCCTCCCCAAGTCCAAGGGCTTCACCACGATACTGGTCGTGGTGGATTGTTTCACCAAGATGGGACACTTCATCCCCTGTGTGGGGGTGCCTACTGCCAAAGAGACTGCTGATATGTTTGTGCAACATGTGTTTCGGCTGCATGGACTTCCACAGAGCCTGGTGACTGACCGGGCACCCACTTCACTTCCCAGTTCAGGAAGGCCGTCCAGACGCTGCTGGGGATTGATGTGCGGATGTCCACGGCTCATCACCCGCAGACCGACGGCCAGACCGAAAGGGTCAATGCCACCTTGGAGCAGTACCTGCGCTGCTATGTCAACTATCAGCAGAACAATTGGGCGTCCTTGTTGTCCCTGGCAGAGTTTGCTTACAACACTGCGACGCAGGAATCCATCAAAGAGACTCCTTTCTTTGCTAACTATGGACACCACCTCGGTTCTACCCGCCGGTGGACCCGTCCGAGACGTTTCCGAGGCTAAGGATTGGCTTCGAGAGCTCACTGCACTCCAAGACTTGCTACGTACTCAATTGACCAGGCGAAAGCTGACTACAAGCGGATGGCTGATCGGGCGGCGCCAGGAGGGTCCTGACATCCTTGTGGGGGATAAAGTTTGGCTGTCCACCAAGAATTTGCCTCACGCAGCGCCCCAGCCGCAAGCTGGACGCGAGATTTTTGGGTCCCTACAAAGTTTTGGAGAAGGTGGGGCCTGTTTCCGTCAAACTACCACTCCCAGCGGACATGAAGCTCCACCCGGTGGTGCATCGGGCGTTGCTCCGCCCGGGCGAAGGGGTGCGGCCTGACGTGACGCAGCCGCCTCCTCCCTGTGATGATGCGCGATGGCGAGGAGGAGTTGGAGGTCCAGGACATCTTGATGCTCGCATCCGCTACCGGAAGTTGGAGTATTTGCTTGACTGGAAGGGGATGGGACCGAAGAACGCTCATGGACCCGGGCTCGGGATGTCCATGCTCCGATCTCGTGGCTCGTTTTCACCGCAAGTACCCTGACAAACCCAAACCTCGAGGGCGGCCTCGGAGGGGCCCTGAGGGGGGATAGTGTAGCACAGCAGTTCTCGTTCGTGCCTGGAAGGCAAGGAATAGGTCCTGGGGTTCCATTAGCATTAGGGCCTGCAGCAGCAGAGGTGGATTCTGAGGATGAGCTAGATGACTGGGGTGAAGCACAGGGCCCTTCGGATGGGCCGCAGTCTCCCACAGAGAGCTTGGCCTGGGATGAAATGTTGTTTGGGCCCAGCGTAGATTCCGATCACCAGGTGGAGATGGGAAGCAGCGAAGGGAGTTATGAGCACCCCGGGGGGAGGAATTCCCAAGAGCCCGAGAATGTAAACATGGACGAATCCGAGTGGGAAAGTGCCAGGGAGGAAAGTTCTCAGGAAGATAGCGACACAGCTGCCGAGAGGCAAGGTTGCTCCTTCGATAGGAGACGAGACATTGAGTCTAGCAGGAGGGCTTGGTCGAGAGTCCTAGACCGACCGAGGTCCGTGAGCAGAGATTGGAGACGAAGGAGCCTAGAGCGTCGCGGACCACGGCCGACGGATTAAGTATAGGGGCCGTGGGAACGCATCCTCAGTTCTCCGGCCACGTCTTTCCTGACTAGGCGAAACGGAGTGAGACCACAAGCCTGTGGTGGTCATCAAGCCTTGCCTTGCTATTGCCTTGTTCCTGAACCGCATGGGATTGCGGAGCCTTGTCCCTGTTTCCTGAACCGCATGGAATTGCGGAGCCTTGTCCTTGTTTCCTGAACCGCATTGAATTGCGGAGCCTTGCCAAGCTTCAAGCCGTTTGCTAAGTTTTACTTTGGACAATTTTGCTTATACCTTTTGGACTATTACCTATCTTTGGACTATATACTCCTTGAACTTGATTTTATACTCAATAAAGTAGTTAGCCTTCAGTACGTCTCTGTGTGTGTGTTTAAGGGGCCCGCCAGGTCCGTGATCGTGACAGCCTTATCATTTTTGTTCTCTGGTGGAGGCCTGCAAAGAATCTCTTTACACCACTAGGGAGCCAAAACAAACAAAACTATACAATACACAGAAAACCCAAACCGCCCACTCCCAAGTCCACAAGTTCACACAATGTCTTTGGGGTGACTCTCGGAAGTCTACCCTCCTTCTTCGGGGTGGCTTTCGATCAGCCTGTCCCCAGGAGAGTGGCCCCCACAATGCTGACTCTCTTTCCTCTTCAAGGTCGTCTTCGGCTGGACCTCGTATCTTCAGTGGGTCCTCTGGGTCATAGTCCACCTGGATAATAATCTAGCTGCTATTTAATGGGCTTATTTCCAGTAGTATCTCTTTAGATTCAAGTATAATGGAGCCAAGGCTTTACTTTCCCTAGCTTGGGGTGGTCAGGAAAACATCACATCACATAGCCCTCTTCACTTTGATCTCCAAGGGCCAAGTTTCCAGTTGTTGTTGTTTTTTGTTTGTTTGTTTAAACCACATGATATCACCTGGGGAGAAAAAAATGCAGAGCAGCAACAGGGAAAGGATTACACAACATCCCAATATAATGATACAAATCTTTCAACACTTGTCCCAAAGCTTGCACCTCTTTTACCATTTCCCTTTTTCCAGCTCTGCGGGATCTCTCTGTAATGGTTTTTCATATCTCAATTCATAAATAACAATCTCAAAAGTGTAGGTGTATATCTAATCTTTAACAATGTCATGGGAAGTACTTGGATCCAATTCAAATCCGTTTCTTGACACATTTTGCTAAAGTTCCCTTCCAGTGTCCTATTCCAGGTCACCCCTAACAATTGGGATAGGGAATGAATTATCTGATGAACAAAAGCTGGGCCATTTGCAAATAACATACCCAACAGTCCTGTGCTTGCAATCTTTTTGCAATTGAATTTTACCAATTGGTGGATGGTATAATCCTCCCATTCTGTTGTAATGGGGCGTGGCATCAAGCTGTGAATGACATCATCTCCGTCTCCTTTTAAAAACACAGTTCTGAACAATTGACTAAAATGGCACAACAAATAAAACCTTATCAAACTAACAATCAAGACTAAATGGTGATAATAATCACTTTAACAATTCAACAACAGAAATCATTTAACTTGAAAAAAGGATATAGTCTTCAGTAAAATCTTGATCAAGTTGTTAGGTATGGCCGTTCACATATATCCAACTTTTATCTCTTTTTGGTCTCTGGCATAAGAAAACAATCTCAGGCATCTTCTTGACCGAAGAAATAAGTCTATTAAATTCCAGGCAAAATGAAGAAAGTCTCTGTATTCCATAATCTCTAGTCTCTAAGGTCGATCCTGTGTAAAGAAAGTCTGTAAAATAAAGTTTTCATATTCCACAAGTCTCTCACTCATGCCAGCTAGTAGATGGTGCTTTTGGTAGGCTTAGCTCCTGTGTTTTTGGTTCAGGAACGCTCGAGAGCTAAAAAGACAAACAAAGATAGTGAGAGAGAAGGGGAGGGGGATGTTTATTACCCATCGGTAGAAATCCCCTTCACCAATTTCCGTCGATATCCCTCACTTTTATTTCCGATGGCAGGCCTCTATAATCTCTCAGCCATCTTTTTAAGACAATCTCTGCAGTTTTCCTCCAAGATTTATCTCACTGTTCCTTTCCACAGTCTCACATTTTTCTGTGACAGGAAAAAGAAGGTGACAGGCCGGAGCTGACAGCCCCGTGGCTCAGTCACACGTCCCTGGTAGTCACTGAGGTAAAATCAGAGAGCTTTCCTCCTTTTATAACCTTTCAAATTGGAGAAAACCTGAGGAGAAAAATTGGTGGGAAAATCTAAGGAGATGAACCCCTCGCACCCAGGAAAAAACAATAACCCCCAGCCAAAACTGCCAAGAGGCCTAGAAACAAAATGGAGGCCTGATAACCTTGCAAACACATAAGATGTAATCATACACCACCATTGTAAACAGGCCAAGCTATGCTTAGGCCGCAACAATGGTGCTAAAGACCATCTATGGGACTCTAAGTAATATCTGAAGAGTAAGTCCAAAACAAAGTTAGACAAATCTATGAGCACATAGAAAGCCTCAGAACATATCGAAAAGTACCGAAATATAAAGTCATTATAATGTAAGAAGTAACACACCCAGACTTATATAGGTAATAGCGCTAGTTGTTCACACAGTTGTTCCTGAATGCAATCAAAAGCAGGAAAATAAAGCATGCGGAAGCAGTTATCAATTCTCGCTGCAGTCTCGCGAGGCTTGGAGGGAGGCTGTAATAGTAAACAAATCCTGTCATGTTATAGTGATGCGTCTCCCAAAAAAACTGAGTCCATGTCATGCAGAGGCGACCTTTAACGAAAATCAAGAGGTCGCTTCGATATAGCCTCGCTACAAGCATTGCGAGATTACAACGAGAATTAGAAGGTCGCCTCTGCATGATGGACCCAGTTTTGCCTTTGAAGATTGTTCGGAAACTTCAACTAGTCCAGCGGTCGGCAGCCAGGTTACTAACTGGAGCGACATACTGTAGCGGCAAATTCAGAGTCCCAAAACTCTGTAGGCAATACTTTTTACCTCAGGCGGCGCTTCCGTGCGAGCACAGGGATCGATGAACAACGCGACAATTTTACTACGGTTCAAATGAAGCCAACCTTTATTTCCAGGACATCAGCTGACGGGTTCGGCCCGCAGAACAAGCTGCTAAAGGGCAAGAGCCCAGTACATTCTAAGCATTCAGGTTTTATACAGGTAATGGCGACAGAGCCCATCATCCCGCCCTTCTTCACACCCCGTATTGGCTGGCATTCATCAACACATTTTATCATCCAATTAAACAAAGCATTCTTTAGCATTCTATTCCTATTTGTTAAAAGGCATTGCGTATGAAGTAATTCTGGTTCTCAGGCTAGATTATCTATACTAAAGGCACCATGTTCTGTAACTTGCAACAAATCGACGCCGCTTTCCTGGGAAACCAGCCAAGGGAAAGCTGGCATTTGCCTTGCGCATTAACTAACCATTCAAAAGCCTTGTAAACAAACACGCATGGCTGGTATCTGACCAATCCAAGCCGTTTTTATCTAAAAGAGCACATGATGTTCCCTGGCAAATCACTGCTTGTGCCTTCGTACCAATCAGAGTAGCTTATTTTCGTCATCACTACTTGGCAAGCTACTCCGCTACTCCAAAGTCTATACTGAGCAGCACTTTCTCCTAGCCTTAGTTCTGCTAAAAGCATCAATTTCTACTTCAATACAGGGAGCATACCACTCCTCTGTTGTGCCAGCTTCGTTGGCTGGCTATCCAATTCCGAGCACAATTCAAAGTGCTGGTTTTGACCTTTAAAGCCCTTTACGGTTCTGGCCCAGCTTACTTGTCCGAACGTATCTCCCCTTATGTCCCACCTCGAAGTTTACGATCTTCCGGGGAGGCCCTGCTCTCAATCCCACCTTTGTCACAAACACGGTTGGTGGGGATGAGCAACAGGGCCTTCTCCGTGGTGGCCACTCACCTGTGGAACTAGCTCACCAGCAAAATAAGGTCAACTTCTTCCCTCCTTTCCTTTAGAAAAAAGTTAAAAACGTGGCTTTGGGACTGGGCGTTTGGTTGATGTGGGGCAGTGGACAGATAATTGAATAATGACAGGATTGCTGAGGCGGACTGTGGATTTGGTTTTGGACAGCCTATGAGTGCGGAACGGGGATCATGTGGTTAATTATTGATATTTGATGGTTTTAATCTGTTTTGTAGTATTTTATGATGTGTTGTTCTTCTGTCTCCTGTGTATGCGGCATCGAATTGCTGCCTTTTGTGTTAGCCGCCCTGAGTCCCCCTTCGGGGGTAGAGAAGGGCTGGGTTAGAAATAAATGAAATAAAAAATAAAAATTCCTTCTATAATATCTGTGTTTTGTTCTGCGTTGCGGAAACAGCGTAACGCTCAGAGCTTCCAGACACAGCTATCACACTATTTATTTATTTTATTAAATGCATTTCTATACTGCTTTTCTCACCCCTGGGGGGACTCAAAGCGGTTTACAACATAAATGGCAAATTCAATGCCTCACATATATACAAAAATATCACATATCCAAATCAATAGCATATAACTGTAAAAAATAACCATTAAAATTAAAAAAACAAGTATAGATATAAGCGTGAAACATATTATTGCTGCAATTAACAATGTAGACCCCTTCTCTTTCCCCCCAACTCTCCATATTGTTTTAACCCTTTTTATACCGTTCCTGCTCCCCCCCATCCCACCAGACACAAAGTTATTTAGGTTACAGATTGAATACAACATGGGGAGGGTAAAAACTAAACATGGGGGATGGTAAATGTGATATGGAGTCCTTGGGGCAGGCGGAGGAAGAGTCTTATCTGATGATGGTAGTAGGCTACTGATAGGTTTGGTAAAAGTCCAGAGGAACATAGATTTTATCAGTTGTGGTGTCCTAAGTCAGGTGTGAGCTATAATTTGCCAGTAGACTGAGGATGGGGAGGGGCACTGAAGTGTAGGTGCCACTGAGGAGAGTTGGTGTGTAGGCTGGACCTTCCACTCTGGAAGAGCCAGTCTCCTGCCCTCCTTTTCACGTCCTCCTTGCAAACAGCTGGTGAGAGGGGGCAACGAGGTGTAGCTGCTGCCGAGGGGAGTTGGTGCATAGGTTGCACCTTCCACTCTCAATTACCGGGTATGGTTTAGGGTTTGGGTTAAGGGTTTTAACATTGAAGAACTCTTACATTCATTCCATAATACCTGTGTTACGTTCAGCGCTCCCAAAGGAGCGAAGCAGAAGCGTGTAACACTCAGAGCTTCCGGACTCAGCTTTCATACTATTACCAAACTATTACATTAGTTCTATATTCACTGTCTCCAGCCTGGCTTACATCAGCTAAAGGTGATAGTATGATAGCTGGATCTGGAAGCTCCGAGCGTTACCGAGATGCCGCAAACGTGGCTGTGAATAAGGGAAGAGAGGGGGCAGAGTGAGAGCAGGGAGCGAAGGAAGGTGAGAAAGGAAGGGACGCTCAAGGGACGTTTAGGGCAGGGGTCGGGAACCTTTTTGACTCAGAGAGCCATGAAAGCAAAATATTTGGAAATTTATTTCAGTGAGACCCACTGAAGACTGAATTCAACTAAATGTGAGTATATACGTACATACTATGAGAAAAGGATTCCCTCGGCAGAATGATGGGACACTTCAGACCTGGCTCTGCAAAAGGCATGCTCAGGACTCTGGGAAGGAAGAGAAGACGGAAGGAAGGAAGGGGGAAAGAAAGACAGACAGACAGGACAGAGAAAATATAGGAGAGAGGGGGAGAGGAAGAAAGAAAAGACCGAACTATGGAAAGGGAAGAAAAAAAAGCAGGAGAGAGACAAGGAGGGGAAAAGAAAGAAGAAAATGGGAAGGGAGGAAAGGAAAGGGTGGGGGGAAAGGAAAGGGAGTGAGAAAAAGGCTTAAGCTTATGGTAGGGTTCAGGGTTAGGGTTTCACTATTTAAGAACTCTTACATTCCTTCTATATTCTCTGTCTCCGGCCTGGCTTACACTAGCCAAGTCTTTCTTGCGCAAACAGCGTTTCTGAAGGAGTGATGCAGCATCTCCGTAACACTCGGATCTTCCGGACCCAGCTCTCCTACTATTACGGCAGGAGGCCTGGCAGCGGAGTGGAGAAGGAAGGCGGAGGCCAGGGCTGCCCCTGATGCAGGGCCGTAGCCAGGATTCAATTTGGAGGGGGAGGGAGTGGCTTAATCTGAGTGAGAGAGGATCTAGCGGAAATAACACTGGGACAGCTGCTAACTAAGCACAACAAAAATACAGAAAGGGATGAAAGAGAATCACTCCTTGATTGGTTAAACCAATAAAAAGATTGCAAGAACTGTAAATGAATTCTCTTATTATTAATAGTACTATAATCAAGATGCAAATCTCATATTAAACATCAAGACATACAATCAAAAATGTTGAGGGTTGCAAGGATCAATGTCAGTTCATTAGACACATAATCAATTACACACAATCCTTAAACAGTTTAAATTGCAGGAGTCGTATAAAAAATCAATAAGCTATAAATATCAACAGAGCAATATGTTCAGTTTATATATCAATACAGCAATCTATAGGAAAATATCAAAGTCCAATACATTCATAAATATTCCTCTTCAAATACCAAATAGAGCTGTAGAAATTATATTAGATAATACAAACTGTGAGTGTCCAGATGGGACACTATAGGCAGTATGGAAATCCAATCATATATGAAAAATATATATTTTAAATATGTGTGTACATGCAATATTTCAAATATCAATATGTGTTAGTGTCAGGCCCCAAGCCCCACAAGCCGCAGTTTCCCATGAACAACACTGTAGCCATGTTGGCTTTAAGATCCCTTCCAGGCCTGCTTGCCTTTCTCATGAGAACCTGGTACCAAGCAGGCAGGTTGAATCGTTCAAGGTTACCAAAGCTATCCCGGGCGATAAGCGGAGAGGCCCGGGACTGAGGAGAGCCTAACTCCTCGTTGCAGCTGGAGAGACTAATTGGGTTTACATTCTTGAGGAGCTGAGGTAGTTAAAACAACAGCTACCATCCATCATGCCCACTTTGACACTCGACGCAACTTGCGTGGCTGAGATCAAAGGGTCAGAAGAGTATAACCGTTCAGGGTTGACTCTGTGTCTCATCTCGTGCCAACTCTGCATCCAGGACTATGGATCTCTGAGAGGGACCACTGGGCCTAACTAAGGACACTGCCTGCCAGCTGTCTGGCTGTATTGGAACTGGCCCGATTGGGCAAAGCCTTGTTTCCTTGCTATGTTCGTGCTTGCTCCTGAAAAGACTTTCCTTGCTTTTGAATCCAGCTTTGTTCCTGATTGCGTCCGGCTGAATCCTAATTGATACGGGACTATTTACTCACTGCTTGATTCCTGAGAATTGCTGCTATTGAAAGCACTATAAGATTGCTTTCAACCTCTTTTCTCTACCTTTATTCTAAATAAACCAGTTGTACCTTCGCTGACTGTGTGGTTTATCAAGGGAGGTCTTGCCCAGGGCCTAGAGGGCGACAGTTAGAAAATATATCACTAAGAACATTCATCCAATGATACAGAATTATCAATGGTACAAATAACCTGCAGATATACAAGGAAAGATGATAGAGAAATACCTGCATAAACCTTAGTTCAATAAAGCAACCAAAAGACAGAGCTATATTCTATGTGAATAAAGTAAAGTAGGAATGATATCCTCTCTAGGGTTCTCCTGTCACCTGTGGTAATATTGTGTTAAATACAAGTACCCATATGGTGCATGCTACAAGTTCTCAGAGTACATAAAGAATGGAATCCTATGTTATTAATGATAATTACTCAGGAGGTGATCGAGCCGCTGTGGGTGTTCAAGTCAATGTAGATATTAAATGGAAAAACGCGGCTGCAGAACCTGTCTCGCGCTGGATGGAGACGTAATATCGCGAGGTTACGATCGCGGTTAGCCTTTACTCCCCAATGAATAAATGTGTAATTACAAAGGGGGAGGAAGGGTATTGAAGTACAATAAGGTAAATATTACGTCCATCCAATTGTTTTGTAAATATATAAGGTAAATACCAATTCCAAATTCTCGCGGAAAATGGCTGTGCGCTGCTGTTGGAGATGGTTTAAAGAGATAGTTCCATCATCCGTCAGGGTTGTAAAGGTTAAGCCAGCCACAGGCAGTTTATAATAAGGAAATTATAATGTTCTAGAAGCAGCTAGATGATGGTATGCACCAAAATAGAAATCAGTCGGGTTTTTTTTCAAAAAAGAGCAAATGAAAAATCGAACTCCAAGATATCCTAGTCCTGGCTAAGGTTGGGGGTCCACCACTTCAAGAAGTGGTTTTATATTAGAGGTGGTTTATATTAGGTGGTTTATATTAGAGCAGTGATTTTCAACCTTTTTTGAGCCGCGGCACATTTTTTACATTTACAAAATCCTGGGAAACACCACCAACCAAAATGACACTCTAGGAGCCAGGAAGCAGGAGGAGCCACAGCCTGGCCAGGTAGCCCTTGGCACACAGAGGGAGGGAAGGAAAGAAGGGAAGGAGAGAGAGAGAGGAGGGAGGGAGGGAGGAAAGTTCTGGATGCCGAGGGCTCTCCCTGACTTCAACCAGGCTGGCTGGCACTGCTGCTCCGGCCAGGAAAGCCTCATTTCCGCTGCCTGAAGTTTCCTGCTAGGTTCTCTCTCTCTCTCTCTCTCTCTCTCTCTCTCTCTCTCCACTGTAATTTCCCACGGCACACCTGATGATCCCGCACGGCACACTGGTTGAAAATCACTGTATTAGTGGACCTAAATACATTAGATGTCTGGAGGGAACATAACCAGGGGAGTAGGGACTATACCTTTTTCTCTAATAGATTTAAGACCTGGTCAAGAATTGATATGGTGTGGGCGACATGTCTTAAGATGAAAAAAATAAATAAAAATTATATCCAAGATCCACTCCGATCACTGTCCCTTGGAATTTCAAATAGTTACTGAAAAGGACATTCAAGTGCCTAGTTACTGAAAAGGACATTCAAGTGCCACCTCGGAGTTGGTTGAGGTAGGCAGGATTTCCCTGGGTACTGGTTGTGTGGGGGTCGGGAGCAGGTCAGGTTTTGCCCTCCCTTCTGCTCGAGATGTACAACTGGGGGCCACTGTGTGATACAGAATGCTGGACTAGATGGGCTGAGGTCCGATTCAGCATGGCTCTTCTTATGTTCTTATGTTCTTAGGTCAGAGAAGGACCCAAAGGAACTGGAAACTGAATGACGAATTGTTCAAAAAAGAGGAACACATACTAAGGTATAAAGCGATTGTTTTAATTGTCCAACTGTTTTATGTTTTAACTTGTTTTATGCCTCTGGCTCTTGTGAGCCGCCGCGAGCCCCCGGGAGTCGGCGGCATAGAAGCTTCAATAATAAATAAATAAATAAATAAAGAGATTCTAAATGAGGGTTTTTTTTTTGTTAAATACTGGAAAAGGGACTGATGATAAGGTGGTATGAGACCCCAGCAAAGCTGTCATTAGAGGTCACTTTATCCAGCAGAATATTAGACTCAACAAAAACAAACATAGAATAGAGGAGGAAATTTTTTCTCTTCCTGGAAATACACGGTTGTCTGCATTGTCTTCTCTCTACTTACCGATATCCTATAGACCTTCTCCCTTTCCTTCCTCTTTCCTGTCCTCCCCTCCCCTCATCTCTCGTCCTTTGGCTTGCTTCCCCCTTTTCCCTCTCTCTTGTTCTTCCTCTTTTCATGTGCATTTTTCTAAAGTATTATAGGCGTGTATGCCTATTTGTTCTATTGTTTTTATCTACGTGTGCTTGTATTCTAGACTTTTCTCAATAAAGCTTTTTAAATTTTTTTATAAAAGAATAGAGGAGGAAATTAACAAAAAATTAAAGGCCCTGGATATTAAATTTAAAAGACACCCTAAAAATAATGACATTAAACTCCAAATAGATTCCTTACAAAAACAAAGAGAAATTCTGGAACTGGAGAAAATCCAAAAATATCTTAAGTATCTAAAACAACAGCATTTTCAGAACGCTAACAAGCCTGGAAAATAGCTCATGTCAAGAATCAAAATAAGGAAACAGGGCAATCAGATAACCCAGATAATGAATAATGGAAAATCTTTTGTTGAGACCAATCAAATAAGAGAACAATTTCAAAGGTTCTATAAACAACTTTATGCCCCTGATAACATAAAAAGAGAAGGTACAAGCCTATATTAATAAAATGAAAATTAATAAGATTACGGAGATACAAAGGGAAAAACTTAATAACCCAATATCTAAGTTAGAAATAAAAAATGCTATCCAAAGACTGAAGAACAATACAGGTCCTGGCCCGGACAGCCTAACAGCCAAATACTACAAACTATTTATAGATGAACCTTTTCTTCATAAAGTGATGAATAATGCCCTAGAGCAGTGTTTCTCAACCTGGGGGTCGCGAGAGGGTTTCAGAGAGGTCGCCAAAGGCCATCATAACACATATATTTCCGATGGTCTTAGGAAGCCCTTTGGCAGAGAAGGTTGAAGATCTCTCCGCTTGTCCTTCTCTTTCTTTTTGGAAACAGACTGTGAATTCTCCCATCTAAAGTTCTCCTTTGCTGTGATTGGCAGGCCTCCCAGCCAAGGGAGGGCTGTTTCGGAGACTCCAAGCAGGGAGGGGAGAGCAGGTGTGCTTGGCGCATGGCAGCATGATGCACATGTGTAGGTGAGGGAGAGTGTGAGAGGTGGGATGGAGGCTCACGCCAGCTAGTCCCTTCAAGGCATGAGGGTTCTGTATAGGAATTTTGACCCAATTCTATCATTGGTGGGATGCAAGGGGCTCTTTGATTGTAGGTGAACTATAAATTCCAGCAACTACAGCCCCCAAATGTCAAGATCTATTTCCCCCAAACTCCACCAGTGTTCACATTTGGGTATATTGAGGATTCGTGTCAAGTGTGGTCCAGATCCATCCTTGTTGAGTCTATAGTGCTCTTTGGATGTAGGTGAATTACAACTCCCAAAGTCAAGGTCAATGCCCACCAAACCCTTCCAGTATTTGCTCTTGGTCATGGGAATTTTGAGTGCCAAGTTTGTTTCAATGCCATTGTTGGTGAGTTCAGAATGCTCTTTGATTGTAGGTTTACTATAAATCCCAGCAACTACAACTTCCAAATGACAAAATCAATCCCCCCCCCCACAAAAATAAAGTTATGAAGTAGCAATGAAAATAATGTTATGGTTAGGGGTCACCACAACATGAAGAACTGTATTAAGGGGTCGCAGCATTAGGAAGGTTGAGAAACACTGCCCTAGAGAATGTGTCCATCCCAGATGGAAAGAAGAAATTATAACTGTCAGGTTGCGCCCAAGGGCAGTTAACATAATAATAAACTGCCTGGACTCAACTGACAATTGTTATATTTGATACAGCAGAGAAGCTGCAGTTGCTAAGGTACCAAATGGAGGGGAGGAGGAGTAGGGGCCAACTGAAGGAGGGAGTTAGGCGTTTGGGCGGGAAACTGAGCGTTTGGGCAGGAAACTGTTTGAGCGTTTGGGCGGGAAACTGTTTGAGCGTTTGGGCGGGAAACTGTTTGAGCATTTGGGTGGGAAACTGAGCGTTTGGGCAGGAAACTGTTTGAGCGTTTGGGCAGGAAACTGTTTGAGCGTTTGGGCGGGAAACTGAGCGTTTGGGCGGGAAACTGTTTGAGCATTTGGGTGGGAAACTGTGAGCGTTTGGGTGGGAAACTGTTCGAGCGTTTGGGCAGGAAACTGTTTGAGCGTTTGGGCGGGAAACTGTTTGAGCGTTTGGGTGGGAAACTGTTTGAGCGTTTGGGCAGGAAACTGTTTGAGCGTTTGGGCAGGAAACTGTTTGAGCGTTTGGGCAGGAAACTGTTTGAGCGTTTGGGCGGGAAACTGTTTGAGCGTTTGGGCAGGAAACTGTTTGAGCGTTTGGGCGGGGAAACTGTTTGAGCGTTTGGGCAGGAAACTGAGCGTTTGGGCAGGAAACTGTTTGAGCGTTTGGGCAGGAAACTGTTTGAGCGTTTGGGCAGGAAACTGTTTGAGCGTTTGAGCGGGAAACTGTTTGAGCGTTTGGGCGGGAAACTGTTTGAGCGTTTGGGCGGAAACTGTTTGAGCATTTGGGCAGGAAACTGAGCGTTTGGGCAGGAAACTGAGCGTTTGGGCAGGAAACTGTTTGAGCGTTTGGGCAGGAAACTGTTTGAGCGTTTGGGCAGGAAACTGTTTGAGCGTTTGGGCGGGAAACTGTTTGAGCGTTTGGGCGGGAAACTGTTTGAGCGTTTGGGCGGGAAACTGTTTGAGCGTTTGGGCGGGAAACTGTTTGAGCGTTTGGGCAGGAAACTGAGCGTTTGGGCAGGAAACTGTTTGAGCGTTTGGGCAGGAAACTGTTTGAGCGTTTGGGCAGGAAACTGTTTGAGCGTTTGGGCAGGAAACTGTTTGAGCGTTTGGGTGGGAAACTGTTTGAGCGTTTGGGCGGGAAACTGTTTGAGCGTTTGGGCAGGAAACTGTTTGAGCGTTTGGGCAGGAAACTATTTGAGCAAACTGTTTTGGGCAGGAAACTGGGAAACTGTTTGCAGGAAACTGTTTGAGCGTTTGGGTGGGAAACTGTTTGAGCGTTTGGGCAGGAAACTGTTTTTGAGCGTTTGGGCAGGAAACTGTTTGAGCGGCGTTTGGGTGGGAAACTGTTTGAGCGTTTGGGCAGGAACCTGAGTGAGCGTTTGGGCGGGAAACTGCTCGAGCGTTTGGGTGGGAAACTGTTTGAGCGTTTGGGCAGGAAACTGTTTGAGCGTTTGGGCAGGAAACTGTTTGAGCGTTTGGAAACTGCGGCGTTTGGGTGGGAAACTGTTTGAGCGTTTGGGCGAAACTGTTTGGCGTTTGGGTGGGAAACTGAGCGTTTTGTGGGAAACTGTTTGAGCGTTTGGGCAGGAAACTGTTTGAGCGTTTGGGTGGGAAACTGTTTGGCGCGGAAACTGTTTGAGCGTTTGGGCAGGAAACTATTTGAGCGTTTTTTGAGCGGGAAACTGTTTGAGCGTTTGGGCGGGAAACTGTTTGAGCGTTTGGGCAGGAAACTGTTTGAGCGTTTGGGCAGGAAACTGTTTGAGCGTTTGGCGTTTGGGCAGGAAACTGTTGAGCGTTCGAGCGTTTGGGTGGGAAACTGTTTGAGCGTTTGGGCAGGAAACTGTTTGAGCGTTTGGGCAGGAAACTGAGCATTTGGGCAGGAAACTGTTTGAGCGTTTGGGTGGGAAACTGAGCGTTTGGGCAGGAAACTGTTTGAGCGTTTGGGCGGGAAACTGTTTGAGCGTTTGGGCGGGAAACTGTTTGAACTGTTTGAAGCGTTTGAGCGTTTGGGCGGGAAACTCTTCAATTCTCTTTTTCTTGCTGTGAGTAGGAAGAACAATAAACTGCTTATCCCAGCACCGTCTGTGTGAGCGTGGCTTTTGTTCAAGAACCTACCAGCTAACATAAAGAGAGAACTGAAGAGTTTCCCGCCCAAACGCTCAGACAGTTTCCCGCCAAAACGCCTAACTCCCTCCTTCAGTTGGCCCGTCCTCCTCCTTCCCCCCATTTGGTACCTCAGCAACTGCAGCTTCTCTGCCGTATCAAATGTAACAATTGTCAGTTGAGTCCAGGCAGTTTATTATTATGTTAACTGCCCTTGGGAGTATAAGAAAGAGCTGGGTAGTTTTTACCACAAGTGGTGGGGTTGTAAGAAGGTTAAAGATACTGGGAAAAGATTCATAGAGAAATACAACTGGCTTTACATATAAAGTTTGTCATGAGACCTGAATATATGCTTCTGGGTTTATTAGACTTTAAACTTGATAAAAAATATAGAAAAACTTTTCATATACTGTATCACTGCTGCCAGATCGACCATCGCGAGAAGGTGGAAGGAGGAGGAGATCCCCCAGGAGAATTAAAATAATGGAAATAATGAAACTGGACTGTTTAACCTCATCATTAGCTCAAAATCTTACAATGAAGAGAACGGACTAGTGATAGAATACTTGGGGGGGAAAAGTCGACTGGACAATTAATATTTAGTAGAAAGTGAAGGTCTAGTTTAGACTAGTCTAACAGCAAATTTAATATGGACAAACTATAGTATACAAGCTATAAGAAAATGCTGGGGGGACCTTTATATAATATTATATCTATATATATATATATATATATATATATATATATATATACACACACACACACACACACACACTCATATCAAATTCTTTCCTTTCCTCTTAACCTTTTCCTGTTACTCTCTCTACTCTCCCTTACTTTTCTTATCTCTCTAGTTCAAGATATCCTTCTCGATGTGGGATGTCTCTTTTCTCTCTTCTTATGAACTGTAGTTTTATAATTGTATATTATTGTCTTGTATTGTATACTAGCTTGGGGACCCGGCACTGCCCGGGTCATTTAAGAAAGGCATTGTGTGCCAAGGTTGGTCTTTGGTACTTCAAGTCCCATCATCCATGGTCCACCCTCCTCCATACTGCAGTAGAATGGAGAGTGGATCAAGGGGATTCTGTGTGCCAAGTATGGTCTTTATCGGTCTTTGTTGGGGCTTGCAGCAGTCTTGGGGAATGAATCGAGGTACTTGAAGTCCCATCCTCCATGGATCGCCCTCCTCTAAACTGCAGTAGGATGGAGAGTGGGTCATGGGGGCACTGTGTGCCAAGTTTAGTCTTTATCGGTCCTTGTTCTGGACTGCAGTGGTCTGTGGGAAATGAAGGGTTTGGAAGTACTACAGATCCCATATTCCAAGTCCCATCATCTGTGGTCCACCCTCCTCCAAACTGCAGCAGGATGTAGAGTGGGTCATGGGGGCTCTGTGTCCCATCATCCATGGTCCCCATCTCCTCCAAACTGCAGCAGGATGTAGAGTGGGTCATGGGGGCTCTGTGTGCCAAGTTTGGTCATGATTAGTCATTGGATGATGGTTGCAGCAATCTCGGGGAGTGAGTAGAGGTACTTCAACTTCCATCATCCATGGTCCATCCTCCTTCAAACTGCAGCAGGATGTAGAGTGGGTCATGGAGGCTCTGTGCCAGGATGGGTCTTGATTAGTCATTGGATGATGGTTGCAGTGGTCTAGTCATTGGGAAGTGAGTAGAGGTACTTCAACTCCCATCATCCATGGTCCATCCTCCTTCAAACTGCAGCAGGATGTAGAGTGGGTCATGGGGGCTCTGTGTGCCAAGTCTGGTCTTGATTAGTCATTGGATGATGGTTGCAGCGGTCTGGGGAAGTGAGTAGAGGTACTTCAACTCCCATCATCCATGGTCCATCCTCCTTCAAACTGCAGCAGGATGTAGAGTGGGTCATGGGGGCTCTGTGTGCCAAGTTTGGTCTTGATTAGTCATTGGATGATGGTTGCAGCAATCTCAGGGAGTGAGTAGAGGTACTTCAACTCCCATCATCCATGGTCCATCCTCCTTCAAACTGCAGCAGGATGTAGAGTGGGTCATGGGGGCTCTGTGTGCCAAGTTTGGTCTTGATTAGTCATTGGATGAAGGTCGCAGCGGTCTGGGGAAGTGAGTAGAGGTACTTCAACTCCCATCATCCATGGTCCATCCTCCTTCAAACTGCAGCAGGATGTAGAGTGGGTCATGGAGGCTCTGTGTGCCAAGATGGGTCTTGATTAGTCATTGGATGATGGTTGCAGCAATCTCGGGGAGTGAGTAGAGGTACTTCAACTCCCATCATCCATGGTCCATCCTCCTTCAAACTGCAGCAGGATGTAGAGTGGGTCATGGAGGCTCTGTGTGCCAAGATGGGTCTTGATTAGTCATTGGATGATGGTTGCAGCGGTCTCGGGGAGTGAGTAGAGGTACTTCAACTCCCATCATCCATGGTCCATCCTCCTTCAAACTGCAGCAGGATGTAGAGTGGGTCATGGGGGCTCTGTGTGCCAAGATGGGTCTTGATTAGTCATTGGATGATGGTTGCAGCGGTCTGGGGAAGTGAGGAGAGGTACTTCAACTCCCATCATCCATGGTCCATCCTCCTTCAAACTGCAGCAGGATGTAGAGTGGGTCATGGAGGCTCTGTGTGCCAAGATGGGTCTTGATTAGTCATTGGATGATGGTTGCAGCAATCTCGGGGAGTGAGTAGAGGTACTTCAACTCCCATCATCCATGGTCCATCCTCCTTCAAACTGCAGCAGGATGTAGAGTGGGTCATGGGGGCTCTGTGTGCCAAGTTTGGTCTTGATTAGTCATTGGATGAAGGTCGCAGCAGTCTGGGGAAGTGAGTAGAGGTACTTCAACTCCCATCATCCATGGTCCACCCTCCTCCAAACTGCAGCAGGATGTAGAGTGGGTCATGGGGGCTCTGTGTGCCAAGATGGGTCTTGATTAGTCATTGGATGATGGTTGCAGCAATCTCGGGGAGTGAGTAGAGGTACTTCAACTCCCATCATCCATGGTCCATCCTCCTTCAAACTGCAGCAGGATGTAGAGTGGGTCATGGAGGCTCTGTCTGCCAGGTCTGGTCTTGATTAGTCATTGGATGATGGTTGCAGCAATCTCGGGGAGTGAGTAGAGGTACTTCAACTCCCATCATCCATGGTCCATCCTCCTTCAAACTGCAGCAGGATGTAGAGTGGGTCATGGAGGCTCTGTGTGCCAAGATGGGTCTTGATTAGTCATTGGATGATGGTTGCAGCAATCTCGGGGAGTGAGTAGAGGTACTTCAACTCCCATCATCCATGGTCCATCCTCCTTCAAACTGCAGCAGGATGTAGAGTGGGTCATGGAGGCTCTGTGTGCCAAGATGGGTCTTGATTAGTCATTGGATGATGGTTGCAGCGGTCTGGGGAAGTGAGTAGAGGTACTTCAACTCCCATCATCCATGGTCCATCCTCCTTCAAACTGCAGCAGGATGTGTAGAGTGGGTCATGGGGGCTCTGTGTGCCAAGTTTGGTCTTGATTAGTCATTGGATGAAGGTCGCAGCAGTCTGGGGAAGTGAGTAGAGGTACTTCAACTCCCATCATCCATGGTCCATCCTCCTTCAAACTGCAGCAGGATGTAGAGTGGGTCATGGGGGCTCTGTGTGCCAAGTTTGGTCTTGATTAGTCATTGGATGATGGTTGCAGCGGTCTGGGGAAGTGAGTAGAGGTACTTCAACTCCCATCATCCATGGTCCATCCTCCTTCAAACTGCAGCAGGATGTAGAGTGGGTCATGGAGGCTCTGTGTGCCAAGATGGGTCTTGATTAGTCATTGGATGATGGTTGCAGCAATCTCGGGGAGTGAGTAGAGGTACTTCAACTCCCATCATCCATGGTCCATCCTCCTTCAAACTGCAGCAGGATGTAGAGTGGGTCATGGAGGCTCTGTCTGCCAAGTTTGGTCATGATTAGTCATTGGATGAAGGTTGCAGCGGTCTGGGGAAGTGAGTAGAGGTACTTCAACTCCCATCATCCATGGTCCATCCTCTTTCAAACTGCAGCAGGATGTAGAGTTGGTCATGGAGGCTCTGTGTGCCAAGTTTGGTCTTGATTAGTCATTGGATGATGGTTGCAGCGGTCTGGGGAAGTGAGTAGAGGTACTTCAACTCCCATCATCCATGGTCCATCCTCCTTCAAACTGCAGCAGGATGTAGAGTGGGTCATGGGGGCTCTGTGTGCCAAGTTTGGTCATGATTAGTCATTGGATGAAGGTCGCAGCGGTCTGGGGAAGTGAGTAGAGGTACTTCAACTCCCATCATCCATGGTCCATCCTCCTTCAAACTGCAGCAGGATGTAGAGTGGGTCATGGGGGCTCTGTGTGCCAAGTTTGGTATTTATTGGTCATTGGATGATGGTTGCAGCATTGTGTTCAGGAAGTGAGTGAAGATACTGCAAGTTCCATCATCCATGGTCCACCCTCCTCCAAACTACAGCAGTTGGGGGTTCTGTGTGCCAAGTTTGGTCTTGTTCTGTCATTGTTGGGGGCCGCAAAGTGTTTTGGCCTTAAACTCCCACCATGCCTGACTGCCTCAGGCCTTTTCCTTACCCCCCCCCCTTTCTGCCACTTTAGTGTCGGAATGTTGGTGGTGCTGGCCAATCAGAGGCGTTATGCAAATACTCCCTCAGTGGCAACCAGTCCCCTCTGTCTGGTGCCTTAGAATATTGGAGTTCTGAGGCTGGCCAATTATGCAAATAACCCCACAGTGGCAACCAATCGAAACGCTGCCACATATTCCTCCGCACCTCCTGCCCTCTGCAAACACTGACTTTTATTATATACATAGATTTGTGTGTTTCTTCTTTGTGGAAAATGAATAAAAACTATTTTTAAAAAATAATGTACCAGCAAGGCCTTCTCGAGGACCACCCTGCTGCAGGGCCTCCTTCCCAGAGAGGCTTCCAGAGGAGCGGAGGCATGGCTTCCTAGAAAGGGAGGGAGGGAGGGAGGCCCACCCACAGGCGGAGCCCCGCCTCTTCCCAGCCAGCGCCGAGCGCGTCCCTTCCCAGAGAGGTTCCGGAAAAGGCTGTAATCCAAGTGCCATTTGCGGAAGGGAGCCTAGAGTCCTCGCTTGGCCGCTTCCCTCCTCAGTCCTGAGAGATCGCCCGTCCCTTCAGGCTCCCGCGCTTCCCGCCTCTTCCCTGGGTAAACAAGGGCCTGCCTTTCCTTCCTTCCGCGCGGGTTCCTGCCCTCTTCCTCCTGCTTCCTCCCTCCCTGGCTTCGTGGCGGCCTCTCCCCTTTCCTATCTGCGGAGAGAAGGGGCCCGGGGTCCTCTGGTGTTCCTGCCAGGCAGCAGGGGCCGGGAGGCGGGCAGGAGGGGCTCCCAGGCTCCAGCTCAAGGCACAAAGACTGGGGAGGGGGCCTGGGGTGGAGGCCCTGCCTGGAGGGCCCTCGGGGAGCAGAGGGAGGGAGGGAGGCGGGCAGGAGGGGGGCTCGGGGCCTTGGCTTCTCGGAGGAAGGGGCTCTGGAGGCCCCTCTGAGGCCGGCCAAGGCCTCCCTGCCCTCCCTGCTTCTTCCCCCTTCCTTCCCAGCCTCGGCTGCAGGTCCCTCTGCCTCTCTTGCAGGCTCAGGGCCCTTCCAGGCAGGCCCTAGATATCTATCTATCTCTATCTCAGGATCTGGTCCCAGGTTTTCTGTTTATCCCAGATTATCTGGCAGTGCGGACTCATGACTGTGAGAGCTGTTCAGCAGTGGAACTCACTGCCCCAGAGTGTGGTGGAAGCTCCTTCTTTGGAGGCTTCTAAACAGAGGCTGGATGGCCATCTGTCGGGGGTGCTTTGAATGCGATTTTATTTATTTATGCCATTTATATGCTACCCTTCTCACCCAAAGCAGCTTACAAGGTGTATATAATCCACACTGATAATAAAGCTGGATTAATATGATTGATGTCTTCAGAAGGTACAAAGGTTTTCAATCTTCCCGGGTATCTCCATACTTATTGACTTTACCTTCCTTCTTCGCACACACACACACACACACATATATATATTATATCATTAGCATAGCACGATATCCGTATTCTGTATGACTATATTGTATTATATCATTATACTGTAAGATTATTAGTAATATTACATATAATATAAATATATAATATTGTTAGTATTATATTGTTTTACATTATAATATTATAGATATTACAGGTATATACAATATATTATATTATTCGCATAACCCAGGAGACCAGGTGGAAGTGTCTTCCTGGCCCCCCCTCTTCACTCTGGTCCCAGAGGAGCAGCTGGTTCTTGGCTGAATGGGGTTGGACTGGGTGGCCCCTGAGGTCTCTCCCAACTCTATGGTTCTGTGCAATCCAGTTCAAAGCAGAAGGACTGGGATCAGATCCAGGGACGTAGGGCCTGCCTGGAAGGGCCCTCGGGCAGCAGAGGGTGGGAGGTGGCAAGGAGGGAGGCTCGGGGCCTTTCTTTCTTGGAGGAAGGGGCTCTGGAGGCCCCTCTGAGGCTGGCCAAGGGCTCCCTTCAGACCTTCCTGTTCTTCAGAGGAGGTGTTTTCCTTCTCAGCCTCAGCTGCAGGTCCCTCTGCCTGGGACTGGGATCTGTGGGGCCTGAATCCCTGCCATTTCCTATGCTACTATGCGTTTCTATCCACCTTATTGAACCACCCTATCCTTTAACCCAGGGCTGTCCAACTGCCGGCCCTGCAGGTGTTTTGGACTTCAACTCCCAGAAATCCTAGCCAGTTTACCCGCTGTTAGGATTTCTGGGATTTGAAGTCCAAAACACCTGCAGGGCCGGCAGTTGGACAGCCCTGCTTTAACCAGTTCACATAGTGGCCTCCTCCCCCGCTCCAAAACATATCTGCTGTTGCTTTTGATGTTTGTTTATTATTGTTTATGCAGTTTTATCCCATTTTAATTTGTTACTAGCTGTACCCGGCCACGCTTTGCTGTGGCTGACTGTGGTGGTTTCCAAAGTGAAGTCCTGAGAAAGTAGTGGTATTATACTCAGTTGGAAGGGACTCCCAAAGGTCTTCTAGTCCAGCCCCCTCCTTTATGAGAGGCAGAAATATTGAGTTACTATTTTATTAGTATTGATTATTAATATTTTTGGAGTCAGTTGAAAGGGACTCCCAAAGCTCATCTAGTCCAGCCCTCCTTTGTTTGCGAGTCACAAAGATTGGAGTTACTATTTTACTATTATAATTTTTATTATTATTATTCTCAGTTGGGACTCCCAAAGCTCATAGAGTCCAGCCCCCTCCTTTATGCCAGGCAGGAATATAGAGTTACTATTTTATAATTATACATTATTATTATACATTATTATACTTTTTTTATTGGACTAATTTTAAAGGGACTCCCAAAGGTCATCTAGTCCTGCCCCCCTTTTTATGGCAGGTAGGAAGATGGCAGTTACTATTTTATTATTATACATCATCTTCATTATTATTATTCTCATACAATTGGTGGGGGAGGAAAGAAAGGGAGGAAGGAAGGAAAGGGAGGGAGGAGTGATGGAGAAAAGGACAGGAAGGAGGGAAAGAAGTAAAGGAAGGAGAAGGGAAGTAGAGAAATGGAGGAAGGGAAAGAAGGAGGGAGGGAAGGAGAGGGTTGGAGTGGATGGGCTTTAGGGCTCCCTTCAATTGGTTAGCCATCTGTTGTGAGGGTTTTGATGGTGTCTTTCTGGCCCATGAGGTTGGGCTCTTTTGCAAGTAATGTGAGTTGGATTGCGACCCCTATGACCCCCACCCTGGCACCTGCCTCCTTCCCTTGTGCTCTGGGAGTGTGTGTGTGGGATGAAGAGACTTAGTGTGTGTGCAGAGAGTGTGGCCTCCCTCCCTCTGTTTTTGCCTTCTCTCGCTGTCTCTCTCTCCTCCTCCTCGTCTCCTGCCCTTTTCGTGCTGCTGCCTCCTCGGAGCTCTCCTTTCCCGGCAGAGCCCCTCCTGTCGCTGCCGGAGAGAGAGAGAGAGGGAGAAAAGAAGGTGGCTATGGCTGCATCCACAGCTGGGGCTCCTCTCCAGTAGCACGTGCTTATGCTGTGGAAGGTATGGAAAGTTTGTGATGAATGTTTGTGGCGTGCGTGTTTGGGGCGATTGTTTTGCGTGTAGACTGCTTGAAGGAGGAGAGGGGTGATTGTTTTGGGGGAAAGGATGTGTGGGAGGAATGTGTGAATGTTTGTTTTGGTGTGCGGGTGGCGTGCGTGTATGGGGCGATTGTTTTGCGTGTAGACTGCTTGAAGGAGCCCCCATCCTAGCGGCAGCTGTGGCGGCGGGAAGGAGGAGTGGCTGAGGAGGAGGGGGGGTCCTTTGCTCCTCCTCAGCCGCTCCTTCCGTCTTTGTCCCCGCCGTTCGCGATCCGAGCGGCGGCGGTGGGGGGAAAGAGGAGGAGCCGCTGAGGAGGGGCTAAGGAGGAGCAAGGGAGGCTGCTCCTTCTCCCGGCCCAGCCCCCTCCCTCGGCCCTCAACATTCTAAAAGTTCTCGCTGGCAGCGGAGAGGCTGGGGTGGGAGTTCCGTTGGCAATTTTTTGGGGATGGTTTTTTGGGGTGTTGGGAGGTATGTAGGTCCGGTGTTTTTGGCGTTGTCTGTACCTAGTGTAATGGTCCAGTCGGTTGTCAAGTTTGGTGGTTGTGGGAGCCATAGTTTCTTTGTCTATATACGACATTAAACGGACTGAGCAATTTTATATATATAGATTGTGTTTTTAATTGTATGTTGCCTTGGGCTTGGCCCCATGTAAGCCGCCCCGAGTCCCTTCGGGGAGATGGAGGCGGGGTAGAAAAATTAAGTTCTTCTTCTTCTACACTGGTTGCGCAACGCGGGTCTGATTTAATGAGGGAAACACATGTGTGAGACAGTGCAGTGAGTCAGAGACGCAGCTGCGTCAGAGTCATGGCATCATTGCTCGCCAGAAAGGGAGAGAGGGAATATTTCTATCCCATTGACCATCTTCGTAAGCCATTGTTTATCATTTAACATTAATTAATTCGTACATTACTTCACCCTTACCTTCTCCCACCTGAATTGAATTAATTCACTGCTATCCTGTCGCAGCTGCGTCCCTCACTCACCTGTCTCGCGCACGTCTTCCCTTCATCAATTCTCAGCTGTGTTGTGCAACTAGCATAGCCAGAGAGGATCCCCACCCCCACATCTTTTCTCTCCTGATCAAGAAGCCAGTAATTAATTCAACATTCAACATTCATGACAAAACGTTATCCCACCTTGAGACTGTGCACATCAGCTCAGGCCCCACCAGTTCTCCCAGTCCTTCCGCTTTGAATGTCATTTGAGAGAAGAGGTGGACATACCTTCATCCAGGTTGGGGGCAGCCTAGAAACACAGAGAAAAGATGGAAGGACAAGACCCAGCTGCTGCCCAGTTGGAAGTAATATGTAAACATTATCCCACCTTGACAGTATTAACATGACCTTATTTTTCTCATTCGTTTTATAGGACATGTCACTTCTGCCAGTTGTTTCCCTTCAAATATTATCTGGCGGGAGAGGAGGGAATATCTTCTTTCAGTTTGGAAGCATTTAAGATGCATAGAAGAAACATGGAAGGGCAAGAGCCAGCTGCCGCCCCGTTAGAAGTACTTTCTTTTGCTGTTGAGGCAGAGAACAGTAGAGCACTCTGGGAGGACCCCTGGAAGAACGACTGGGAGAGCAGTCTGCTCCACTCAGACCTTCAGTGCAAGCGCTTCCGGCATTTCTGCTATGAGGAGGCCTTGGGGCCCCGAGAGGCCTGCAGCCGCCTCCACTCTCTCTGCCGCCTGTGGCTGAAGCCCGAGCAACACTCCAAGGCAGAGATGCTGGACCTGATGATCCTGGAGCAGTTTCTGGCCGTCCTTCCTGTGGAGATGGGGCGCTGGGTGAGGGAATGTGGGGCAGAGACCAGTTCCCAGGCCGTGGCCTTAGCCGAAGGCTTCCTCCTGAGTCAGGAAGAGGAGAGGAAGCAGGAGAAGCCCCAGGTGAGAGAGTGAGAGAGATTAATCTTATAGTTTCAATGAGCCAAGAATAATTATTTGGAAGGATAATGTAAAACCTTTTTGAACTCCTCAGGCCAGGATTATTGCATTTACTTTTGTGTGCTTAACTTTAAGAATAATACAGACAAGTTGGAACTATTTCAGAGAATGGTTAGAAAAGGAGGACCCAGGTGTGTTCACCCCGGAATAGAGCCTTTGAGTTCCACGTTTGCCCCCTTTGCACTCCCCAAGGGCTCTCGCAGAAAAGAAGGGGCATTCATCTCCATTCCCCAGTGCTCTCTGGATGTAGGTGAATTCCTATAAATCAAGGTAAAAATCCCCCAAAACTCTCCAGTATTTTTCTTTGGTCATGGAGGTTCTGTGTGCCAAATGTGGTCCAGGTCCTTCGTCAGACTTAGGTTACTCAGCCTTTAAGTTAGCCCTAAATTACAACCTAGGATTACATAAAGTACTCCCATCATCTCAGCAGTAGCCCTTCCACTTCAGATCGAGTCCTGATGCAGAGTGCAATGCCCAAGCGAAGGCAGAATCCCACACCAAAATCAAGGAAAAGGCAGATTCTTCTACAGAATGAAGAAAACCAGTCTTGGGTCCCAACCACAATCCCAGCGGTCTGGAAGAGGTTGCAGAAAGAGAGCCCTCAATCCTTTTCTAATCTGCCTTTTCCTTTGGTTGCAGAAAGAGAGCCCAGTCCAGACACCCATTTTGGAAATCTCATCTGCCTTTTCCTTTGTGTTCTGTGCTGAACTTGTTCAGGTGCTGAATAGGACTCTTTTGCCACAGAAAACTCGGATGAGACCAGCCAGGTGGAGGAGTCTCTTTCAGACACCATGTGCATTGCCTGGACCGGAAATGGAGAATATGTCACAGTTGGTAAGGGATGGGCAGTGGGACCTGGGACAGAAATCCAAGGAGGGAGTCTAAAAGAGGGCCATGGGGCAAGGAACTGTGGGGCCAGCCTGAAAAGGGACTGGTTTCACCCTCCCTGATGTCTCTCCTCTATTTCACAGACAGTGAAACGCGGCCAAGTGACAGTAGCACAACTTTTCATGATTCTTTTCTAAGAAGAGCTTCTCTGGGACCGGATCAGGTAGGCAGAAGGAGTCCCTGGAGGGAGGGGAAGCCGGGTCTCCTTGTCCTTGGATCCTGCCCTGACTCTAAGTGAACCTCCTTCTTCTCCATTCCATAACACCTTTCCCTTCAGGTGACTTTTGAAGACGTGTCTGTGCATTTCTCGGAGGAGGAGTGGGCCCTCTTGGATCCAAGCCAAAGAGTCTTGCACCAGCAAATCATGGAGGATAATTTAGGGATGGTGTCCTCTCTAGGTAAAGCTCCATTCTGTTTGTAGTTAACCAAATCAGTTTACAAGTTCTAAACATTGTCCAGTGTTTCAGATCTCTTCCTCTGAAGCCATAGAAAATGAGCTCATTCCATGTCCATACAGGGGCCGGCCCAAGAAGACAATTGGCACTTGGGTGGAATGTCCACATTAGATGAATTCTAGGCAATTGTTATTTTCTATCCCACAACAATGCTTGTGATGCCGTTTCGGGGTCCATTTTCGGTTAGCCACTCATTCTGTTTATCAGGAAGTTACTAAATTGGGAGGACTGTCTTTGGCTATAATGGGAAGCTTTATAGGCTCAATCCTCAGTCATTTTAAGGCCCATCTTCATGAAACCTACCTCAGTTTTAAACCCCATTTGCAATTACAGGTCTGCCAAGTTTCAGAACAGTTCACCAATCTACTGACTTTTTAGAATTATTTAAAGTTTTTACCATAACATTTTTTAAAAATAAGACAAACTGCAAGAGAGGGTTCGAACCATGGAAATTCAGCCTTTCTCTTTTCCTGCTGCCTTCCACTTTGCAGAACATTATTGCCTTTTCCATCGTTTCTGTCCAAAGTACGGTGGCCTCAGTTGGACCCCTTCAATCTCTAGGAGAAAAAAAACTCAAACACAGGGGAACTCCAGGCAAGAAACAATCAGGAACGCCTAATCAGTTCTCAACAAAGGATTCCCCCAGGCAGTAACCAGCCACATCTAAAAACCATAAGGCCATCAAATGCTAATCAAGGTGGCCAATTGAAACATTCACACGTACCTCCAACAGACAAGAGTTTTTTCTCCCACCCTGGACTTTCCAGAGATAGTACCCTTGGTGGGAACGAGGGACAGGGCCTTCTCGGCGGTGGCCCCACGCTTGTGGAACTCGCTCCCCAGCGAGATCAGGTCGGCTTCTTCCCTCCTTTCTTTTAGGAAGAAGGTTAAATCATGGCTCTGGGACCAGGCCTTTGGACAGCAAGCATGACAGCACCTTGGATGTTGAACCGGACTGTAATTGGCTATATGGTTGATGTCAATCCTCTCCATTGGCGCCCCCTTGTTGTGGGGGAGAGGCTTGCGTACCCTGATGAAGTTGGGAGCTATGCTGGCGGAGGCATAATAGCGATGGTAAACAGGAAGAATAGTATGGTGGCGTTGATACGCTGGCTCACAAGCCCATAAACACAAATAGTAGAAAAATAATGACCCTGTTCAAAAGGATCGGGTACCCCAGCCTCTAAATGAGATCTCCCCGTTCATAGGATGACCAATCCAGAGGCTAGTGTGGAAAAGCCGCTGCCGCAAGCCTCCAGGAAGCGCTGGTTGCTCCCGGTGCTCCAGTTGATGAAATTTAAAGGCACAGTGCCTATGTATGAGGAGCAAATAGGCTAGCCACAGTGCGGTGTCCCAAAGGGGCTGAAACTGGGCAAACAGGCAGGGGAAGCAAGAACGCCAACGGGGTTAGCGCTGTCCCTGCTTTCGACCTCAGGGTCCTTCCTCAGGGCAAAAGAGGTCATCACAGACTGAACTGTGGCTTCCAGGCAGGTATATGTCTGTAAAGAAACAATGCATGTATATCTGTAATATAATATTCATCATTCAGAATACACAGGTCCAAAATAAAAGGTGGAGGTACCAATGGGTGGAAGTCCTACATACCTATGCAATGTAGTTCATATCATCAAAGATGGATCAGACCGCAATCCGGTCAAGAGTGGCCTCAGGAGGGAGGCATAATAGCCACTGGTAGGGCCTCCCATGCCAGACAGGTCACAACCGAAGTGTCTGACAAAGAGCGTCAAAGGACAGGATGGGCTCTCTAGCCCTTTGGCAACCATCGTAGGAGAAGGAAAACTCTGATTTCAAACCTAGGCAGATGATGCTTGTTTAACCCTGTAAGGTCAACCATCTAGAGAAAGAAACTTGAACCAAACCTACGACTTATTTATTTATTTATTTATGGCATTTTACCCCGCTCTTCTCAACCCCCGAGGGGGGACTCAGAGCGGATTCCAAAAGGCATAATTTGATGCCTACATCACAATTGCAGTATAAAACACAATATAAAACCCTCCAGCATTCGACACTAAAATACATTAAAATACAATTATATTCACACATCCTATGCATTCACCTATGTTAAAAACAGTGTTCCATCCATAAAAGCATTGAGCCCTATTCACCAACTTTCCATTAAAACTACTAAAGTGCTGTCCTGTGCTACTATGCGAACGCCTGGTCCCAGGTGGGACGTAGCGGCAGATGCGTTCGGACAAGTAAGCTGGGCCAGAACCGTATAGAGCTTTAAAGGTCAAAACCAGCACTTTGAATTGAGCCTGGATATGGACCGGCAGCCAGTGGAGCTGACACAACAGGGGGGTGGTATGCTCCCTGTATGTAGCTCCAGTTAGTAGTCTGGCTGCCGCCCGTTGGACTAGTTGTAATTTCCGAACTGTCTTCAAAGGCAGCCCCACGTAGAGCGCGTTGCAGTAATCTATTCGGGATGTGACCAGAGCGTGGACGACCGTAGCCAGATCAGACTTCCCAAGGTACGGGCGCAACTGGCGCACGAGTCTTAACTGTGCAAAAGCTCCCCCGGCCACCGCTGAGACCTGGGGCTCCAGGCTCAGCGACTTGAGACCCTCGCTGCCACCGTCCAAGCTTGCTAGGCCCCAGCAGATGAACCTTTGGTTTAAAGGGTGAGGCCAGTTCTGTGCATGCTGCGCTCCACCAGAAAAATCCATTGCACAGGCTCGAAGGACACATCCAACCTCCAAATCATCAATGCGCTTGTAGAAAGCGTGGGGTGAGTCCTTCCTGAATCTTTGTTCGCGAAGAAAAGCTAATAAGATGATGACAATGTTTTAAATGTGTTTTTAACTTCATGTTTTATTTACTG
>JARBWK010000001.1:209834457-209839457 GCA_030556195.1 Anolis apletophallus | reverse complement strand
GAAATTGAGTGAATGGGCAACAAAGTGGCAAATGCATTTTAACCTAAACAAGTGTAAAGTCATGCACATCGGGGCAAAGAACCCCAACTACACCTACAAATTGATGGGGTCAAAGCTTTCCGAGACAAACCAGGAAAGGGATCTTGGGGTCTTGGTGGACAGCTCAATGAAGATGTCAACCCAGTGCGCAGCAGCAGTGAAAAAGCAAATTCTATGCTAGGCATGATCAGAAAGGGAATCGAAAATAGGTCAGCAAATGTTGTATTACCTCTCTACAAATCGATGGTAAGGCCACATTTGGAGTACTGTGTACAATTCTGGTCTCCGCACCTTAAGAAGGATATAACGGAACTGGAAAAGGTACAGAAAAGGGCAACAAGAATGATCCAAGAGATGGAGCGGCTCCCTTATGAAACCAGGTTGCAACGCCTTGGTCTTTTCAGCCTTGAAAGACGGCGTTTAAGAGGTGACTTGATCAAAGTGTATAAAATCATGCATGGGATAGAAAAGGTGAATAAAGAAAATTATTTTCTTTGTCACAAAACACTAGGACTAGAGGGCACTCCCTGAAGCTCCAAGGTAGGAAAATTAGGACTAATAAAGGGAAATATTTCTTCACCCAGAGGGTCATTGGGTTATGGAACTCACTTCCAGAAGAGGTTGTGACAGCGGTCAGCCTGAACAACTTCAAGGCAGGATTAGACAGATTCATGGATACCAAGTGTATCGGTAGTTACTGAAGAGGACATTCAAGTGCCACCTCGGAGTTGGTTGAGGTAGGCAGGATTTCCCTGGGTACTGGTTGTGGGGGGTCGGGAGCAGGTCAGGGTTTTGCCTCCCTTCTGCTCGAGATCCCCGTGTACAACTGGTGGGCCACTGTGTGATACAGAATGCTGGACTAGATGGGCTGAGGTCCGATTCAGCATGGCTCTTCTTATGTTCTGATAATAATAATAATATAATAATAATAATTACAATGGGTTCCTAGAATAGGAGACCTCCAAGGGCCATCCAGTCCAATCTCCTTCTGCCATAAGGGGAAAACACAATCAAAGCATTCCTCACAGATGGCCATTCAGCCTCTGATGATAATAATATAATAATAATAATAATTACAATGGGTTCCTAGAATAGGAGACCTCCAAGGGCCATCCAGTCCAATCTCCTTCTGCCATGAGGGGAAAACACAATCAAAGCATTCCTCACAGATGACCATTCAGCCTCTGATGATAATAATAATAATAATAATAATAATTACAATGGGTTCCTAGAATAGGAGACCTCCAAGGGCCATCCAGTCCAATCTCCTTCTGCCATGAGGGGAAAACACAATCAAAGCATTCCTCACAGATGGCCATTCAGCCTCTGATAATAATAATAATATAATAATAATAATTACAATGGGTTCCTAGAATAGGAGACCTCCAAGGGCCATCCAGTCCAATCTCCTTCTGCCATAAGGGGAAAACACAATCAAAGCATTCCTCACAGATGACCATTCAGCCTCTGATGATAATAATAATAATAATAATTACAATGGGTTCCTAGAATAGGGAGACCTCCAAGGATGACCATCCAGTCCAATCTCCTTCTGCCATAAGGGGAAAACACAATCAAAGCATTCCTCACAGATGGCCATTCAGCCTCTGATAATAATAATAATAATAATAATAATAATTACAATGGGTTCCTAGAATAGGAGACCTCCAAGGGCCATCCAGTCCAATCTCCTGCCATAAGGGGAAAACACAATCAAAGCATTCCTCACAGATGACCATTCAGCCTCTGATGATAATAATAATAATAATAATAATAATAATAATAATAATAATAATTACAATGGGTTTCTAGAATAGGAGACCTCCAAGGGCCATCCAGTCCAATCTCCTTCTGCCATAAGGGGAAAACACAATCAAAGCATTCCTCACAGATGGCCATTCAGCCTCTGATGGCATTGCTGAAGGAAAATCAACATGGTTTCTGCAAAGGCAAATCATGTCTTACTAACTTGTTAGAATTCTTTGAGGGTGTAAATAAACACATAGATAAAGGGGACTCAATTGATATTGTTTACCTTGACTTTCAAAAGGCTTTTGACAAAGTCCCTCACCAAAGGCTCCTAAATAAGCTCTTCAGCCATGGAATCAGGGACAGGTCTTGTCCTGGATTGGAACCTGGCTAAACTGTAGGAAACAAAGGGTGGTAATAAACGGGCATTTCTCTGGGTGGAAAGAGGTGAGAAGTGGCGTACCCCAAGGTTCAGTTTTGGGTCCGTTACTTTTTAATTTATTCATTAATGATCTGGATGTAGGAGTGAATTCTGAGGTAGCAAAGTTTGCAGACGACACTAAATTGTTCAGGGTAGTTAAAAATGAAACTGACTGTAAAGAGCTCCAGAAAGATCTCTCGAAATTGAGTGAATGGGCAACAAAGTGGCAAATGCATTTTAACCTAAACAAGTGTAAAGTCATGCACATCGGGGCAAAGAACCCCAACTACACCTACAAATTGATGGGGTCAAAGCTTTCCGAGACAAACCAGGAAAGGGATCTTGGGGTCTTGGTGGACAGCTCAATGAAGATGTCAACCCAGTGCGCAGCAGCAGTGAAAAAAGCAAAATTCTATGCTAGGCATGATCAGAAAGGGAATCGAAAATAGGTCAGCAAATGTTGTATTACCTCTCTACAAATCGATGGTAAGGCCACATTTGGAGTACTGTGTACAATTCTGGTCTCCGCACCTTAAGAAGGATATAACGGAACTGGAAAAGGTACAGAAAAGGGCAACAAGAATGATCCAAGGGATGGAGCGGCTCCCTTATGAAACCAGGTTGCAACGCCTTGGTCTTTTCAGCCTTGAAAGACGGCGTTTAAGAGGTGACTTGATCAAAGTGTATAAAATCATGCATGGGATAGAAAAGGTGAATAAAGAAAAATTATTTTCTTTGTCACAAAACACTAGGACTAGAGGGCACTCCCTGAAGCTCCAAGGTAGGAAAATTAGGACTAATAAAGGGAAATATTTCTTCACCCAGAGGGTCATTGGGTTATGGAACTCACTTCCAGAAGAGGTTGTGACAGCGGTCAGCCTGAACAACTTCAAGGCAGGATTAGACAGATTCATGGATACCAAGTGTATCGGTAGTTACTGAAGAGGACATTCAAGTGCCACCTCGGAGTTGGTTGAGGTAGGCAGGATTTCCCTGGGTACTGGTTGTGGGGGGTCGGGAGCAGGTCAGGGTTTTGCCCTCCCTTCTGCTCGAGATCCCCGTGTACAACTGGTGGGCCACTGTGTGATACAGAATGCTGGACTAGATGGGCTGAGGTCCGATTCAGCATGGCTCTTCTTATGTTCTGATAATAATAATAATATAATAATAATAATTACAATGGGTTCCTAGAATAGGAGACCTCCAAGGGCCATCCAGTCCAATCTCCTTCTGCCATAAGGGGAAAACACAATCAAAGCATTCCTCACAGATGGCCATTCAGCCTCTGATGATGATAATAATATAATAATAATAATAATTACAATGGGTTCCTAGAATAGGAGACCTCCAAGGGCCATCCAGTCCAATCTCCTTCTGCCATGAGGGGAAAACACAATCAAAGCATTCCTCACAGATGACCATTCAGCCTCTGATGATAATAATAATAATAATAATAATAATAATTACAATGGGTTCCTAGAATAGGAGACCTCCAAGGGCCATCCAGTCCAATCTCCTTCTGCCATGAGGGGAAAACACAATCAAAGCATTCCTCACAGATGGCCATTCAGCCTCTGATAATAATAATAATAATAATTATTACAATGGGTTCCTAGAATAGGAGACCTCCAAGGGCCATCCAGTCCAATCTCCTTCTGCCATAAGGGGAAAACACAATCAAAGCATTCCTCACAGATGACCATTCAGCCTCTGATGATAATAATAATAATAATAATTACAATGGGTTCCTAGAATAGGAGACCTCCAAGGGCCATCCAGTCCAATCTCCTTCTGCCATAAGGGGAAAACACAATCAAAGCATTCCTCACAGATGGCCATTCAGCCTCTGATAATAATATAATAATAATAATAATAATAATTACAATGGGTTCCTAGAATAGGAGACCTCCAAGGGCCATCCAGTCCAATCTCCTGCCATAAGGGGAAAACACAATCAAAGCATTCCTCACAGATGGCCATTCAGCCTCTAATAATAATAATAATAATAATAATAATAATTACAATGGGTTCCTAGAATAGGAGACCTCCAAGGGCCATCCAGTCCAATCTCCTTCTGCCATGAGGGGAAAACACAATCAAAGCATTCCTCACAGATGACCATTCAGCCTCTGATGATAATAATAATAATAATAATTACAATGGGTTCCTAGAATAGAAGACTCCAAGGGCCATCCAGTCCACTCTCCTTCTGCCATGAGGGGAAAACACAATCAAAGCATTCCTCACAGATGGCCATTCAGCCTCTGATAATAATAATAATATAATAATAATAATTACAATGGGTTCCTAGAATAGGAGACCTCCAAGGGCCATCCAGTCCAATCTTCTGCCATAAGGGGAAAACACAATCAAAGCATTCCTCACAGATGACCATTCAGCCTCTGATGATAATAATAATAACAATAATTACAATGGGTTCCTAGAATAGGAGACCTCCAAGGGCCATCCAGTCCAATCTCCTTCTGCCATAAGGGGAAAACACAATCAAAGCATTCCTCACAGATGGCCATTCAGCCTCTGGTAATAATAATAATATATATAATAATAATTACAATGGGTTCCTAGAATAGGAGACCTCCAAGGGCCATCCAGTCCAATCTCCTTCTGCCATAAGGGGAAAACACAATCAAAGCATTCCTCACAGATGACCATTCAGCCTCTGATGATAATAATAATAATAATAATAATTACAATGGGTTTCTAGAATAGGAGACCTCCAAGGGCCATCCAGTCCAATCTCCTTCTGCCATAAGGGGAAAACACAATCAAA
>JARBWK010000001.1:209818002-209834357 GCA_030556195.1 Anolis apletophallus | reverse complement strand
GTAATGGACCAGTAAGTAATGGACCAGTTTATGTAATGGACCAGTAAGTAATGGACCAGTTTATGTAATGGACCAGTAAGTAATGGACCAGTTTAAGTAATGGACCAGTAAGTAATGGACCAGTCAGTAATGGACCAGTTTAAGTAATGGACCAGTAAGTAATCGACCGGTTTAAGTAATGGACCAGTAAGTAATGGACCAGTTTAAGTAATGGACCAGTAAGTAATGGACCAGTAAGTAATGGACCAGTTTAAGTAATGGACCAGTAAGTAATGGACCAGTTTAAGTAATGGACCAGTAAGTAATGGACCAGTTTAAGTAATGGACCAGTAAGTAATGGACCAGTTTAAGTAATGGACCAGTAAGTAATGGACCAGTTTAAGTAATGGACCAGTTTAAGTAATGGACCAGTAAGTAATGGACCAGTTTAAGTAATGGACCAGTAAGTAATGGACCAGTTTAAGTAATGGACCAGTAAGTAATGGACCAGTTTAAGTAATGGACCAGTAAGTAATGGACCAGTAAGTAATGGACCAGTTTAAGTAATGGACCAGTTTAAGTAATGGACCAGTAAGTAATGGACCAGTTTAAGTAATGGACCAGTAAGTAATGGACCAGTTTATGTAATGGACCAGTAAGTAATGGACCAGTAAGTAATGTACCAGTTTAGTTTAATGGACCAGTAAGTAATGGAGCAGTTTATGTAATGGACCAGTAAGTAATGGACCACCAGTAATGGACCAGTAAGTTGGACCAGTTTATGTAATGGACCAGTAAGTAATGGACCAGTTTAAGTAATGGACCAGTAGTTTAGTAATGGACCAGTAAGTAATGGACCAGTTTAAGTAATGGACCAGTAAGTAATGGACCAGTTTAAGTAATGGACCAGTAAGTAATGGACCAGTTTAAGTAATGGACCAGTAAGTAATGGACCAGTTTAAGTAATGGACCAGTAAGTAATGGACCAGTTTAAGTAATGGACCAGTTAAGTAATGGACCAGTAAGTAATGGACCAGTTTAAGTAATGGACCAGTAAGTAATGGACCAGTTTAATGTAATGGACCAGTTTGGACCAGTAAGTAATGGACCAGTATAATATTGGCACGAGTAAGTAATGGACCAGTAAGTAATGGACCAGTTTAAGTAATGGACCAGTAAGTAATGGACCAGTTTAAGTAATGGACCAGTAAGTAATGGACCAGTTTAAGTAATGGACCAGTAAGTAATGGACCAGTTTATGTAATGGACCAGTAAGTAATGGACCAGTTTAAGTAATGGACCAGTAAGTAATGGACCAGTTAGTAATGGACCAGTAAGTAATGGACCAGTTTAAGTAATGGACCAGTAAGTAATGGACCAGTTTATGTAATGGACCAGTAAGTAATGGACCAGTTTATGTAATGGACCAGTAAGTAATGGACCAGTAAGTAATGGACCAGTAAGTAATGGACCAGTGGACCAAGTAATGGACCAGTAAGTAATGGACCAGTTTATGTAAGACCAGTAAAGTTAGTTTATGTAATGGACCAGTAAGTAATGGACCATAAGTAATGGACCAGTGGAAGTAATGGACCAGTTTAGTAATGGACCAGTAAGTAATGTAATGGACCAGTTTAAGTAATGGACCAGTAAGTAATGGAGTAATGGTAATGGACCAGTTTATGTAATGGACCAGTAAGTAATGGACCAGTTTAGTAATGGTAATGGACCAGTAAGTAATGGACCAGTTTAAGTAATGGACCAGTAAGTAATGGACCAGTGGAAGTAATGGACCATGGACCAGTTTTATGTAATGGACCAGTGGACCAGTAATGGACCAGTTTAAGTAATGGACCAGTAAGTAATGGACCAGTTTATGTAATGGACCAGTAAGTAATGGACCAGTTTAAGTAATGGACCAGTTTATGTAATGGACCAGTAAGTAATGGACCAGTTTATGTAATGGACCAGTAAGTAATGGACCAGTTTATGTAATGGACCAGTAAGTAATGGACCAGTTTATGTAATGGACCAGTAAGTAATGGACCAGTTTATGTAATGGACCAGTACAGTAAGTAATGGACCAGTTTGGACCAGTGTAATGGACCAGTAAGTAATGGACCAGTTTATGTAATGGACCAGTAGTAATGGACCAGTAATGGACCAGTTTATGTAATGGACCAGTAAGTAATGGACCAGTTTATGTAATGGACCAGTAATAAAAGTACCCCTTTAAGTAATGGACCAGTAGTAATGGACCAGTAAGTAATGGACCAGTTTAAGTAATGGACCAGTGGACCAGTAAGTGGACCAGTTTATGTAATGGACCAGTAAGTAATGGACCAGTTTATGTAATGGACCAGTAAGTAATGGACCAGTTTAAGTAATGGACCAGTAAGTAATGGACCAGTTTATGTAATGGACCAGGAAGGCCTTCTCCAGGACCACCCTGAGAATTGAGGGGGTGCTGAAGCCCCTCAAGCCCCCCCCTTGGCTCCATGTCTGCCCTGAAGGGAAGGAGTGGGCGAGGAGGAGGCCGGGCCTTCTTCCCCTCCTCCCTCCACACACACACACACACACACTCTCCCCTTCCCAAAGGAAGAACGCCTCTGCTGCAGGGCCTCCTTCCCAGAGAGGCTTCCTGAGGAGCGGAGGCATGGCTTCCTAGAAAGGAAGGAAGGCCCACCCACAGGCGGAGCCCCGCCTCTTCCCAGCCAGCGCCGAGCACGTCCCTTCCTAGAGAGGCACCGGAAGAGGCTTGTGCTGCCAGGGGTCCTCCGCGGGGGGAGAGGAGTGCCATTTCCGGGAGGGAGCCAGTCCTCCGGGGGCGGGGCTGCCCTCGCTTGGCCGCTTCCCTCCTCAGTCCTGGGAGAGCGCCCGTCCGCCCAGGCCCCCGCCCTCACCGCCTCTTTCCTGGGTAAACAAGGGCCTGCCCTCCCTCCCTCCCTTCCGCGCGGCTTCCTGCCCTCTTCCTCCTCCTTCTGCTCCCTCCCTCCCTGACTCCGTGGCGGCCTCTTCCCTTTCCTATCCCCACAAAGCCTGGGGTCCTGCCTGGAGGGGCCTCAGGGAGCAGAGGGAGGGAGGGGGGCTCGGGGCCTTGGCTTCTCTGAGGAAGGGGCTCTGGAGGCCCCTCTGAGGCCGGCCAAGGGCTCCCTGCCCTCCCTGCCTCTTCCTCTTCCTTCCCAGCCTCGGCTGCAGATCCCTCTCCCTCTCTTGCAGGCTCAGGGCCCTTCCAGGCAGGCCCTGTAGATCTATCTCAGGATCTGCTCCCACGTTTTCTGTTTATCCCAGATTATTTGGCAGTGCGGACTCATGACTGTGAGAGCTGTTCAGCAGTGGAACTCTCTGCCCCAGGGTGTGGTGGAAGCTCCTTCTTTGGAGGCTTTGAAACAGAGGCTGGATGGCCATCTCTCGGGGGTGCTTTGAACGCGATTTTATGCATTTATGCCATTTATATGCTGCCCTTCTCACCCAAAGCAGCTTACAAGGTGTATGTGTGTGTATATAATCCACACTGATAATAAAGCTGGATTAATATGATTGATGTCTTCAGAAGGTACAAAGGTTTTCATTCTTCCCGGGTATCTCCATACTTATTGACTTTACCTTCCTTCTTCGCACACACGCACAATCCGAAGGGGATTCAGAGCGGTTTACAAGATAGATAGATATACACACACACACATGCAATATATTATATCATTAGCATAGCACAATATCAGTATTCTTTATTACTATATTGTACTATACCATTGTACTGTAAGATTATTAGTCATATTGCATATAATATAAATATATGATATTATTATTGTTAGTATTATATTGTTTTACTTTATAATATAAATATTGCATGTATATACAATATATTACATTATTAGGATAACACAGGAGACAAGGTGGACCTGCCTTCCTGGCCCCCCCTCTTCACTCTGGTCCCAGAGGAGCAGCTGCTTCTTGGCTGAATGGGGTTGGACTGGATGGCCCGTGAGGTCTCTTCCAACTCTATGGTTCTGTGCAATCCAGTTCAAAGCAGAAGAACTGGGATCGGATCCTGGGGTGTAGGGCCTGCCTGAAAGGGCCCTCGGGCAGCAGAGGGTGGGAGGTGGCAAGGAGGGAGGCTTGGGGCCTTTCTTTCTTGGAGGAAGGGGCTCTGGAGGCCCCCCTGAGGCTGGCCAGGGGCTCCCTTCACGCCTTCCTCTTCTTCAGAGAAGATGCTTTCCTTCTCAGCCTCAGCTGCAGGTCCCTCTGCCTGGGACTGGGATCTGTGGGGCCTGAATCCCTGCCATTTCCTATGCTACTATGCGTTTCTATCCACCTTATTGAACCACCCTTTCCTTCACATAGTGGCCTCCCCCGCTCCGAAATTAGTCTGCTGTTGCTTTTGATGTTTGTTTATTATTGTTTATGCAGTTTTATCCTATTTTAATTTGTTATTGTTGTGTTTTTAATTGTATGTTGCCTTGGGCTTGGCCCCATGTAAGCCGCCCCGAGTCCCTTTGGGGAGATGGAGGCAGGGTAGAAAAATAACCTCCTTCTTCTACACTGGTTGCGCAACGCGGGTCTGATTTAATGAGGGAAACACATGTGCGAGACAGCGCAGGGAGTCAGAGACGCAGCTGCGTCAGAGTCATGGCATCATTGCTCGCCAGAAAGGAAGAGAGGGAACATTTCTATCCCAATTACCATCTTCGTAAGCCATTGTTTATCATTTAACATTAATCAATTCTTACATTACTTCACCCTTACCATCTCCCACCTGAATTGAATTAATTCACTGCTATCCTGTCGCAGCTGCGTCCCTCACTCACCTGTCTCGCGCAAGTCTTCCCTTCATCAATTCTCAGCTGTGTTGCACAACTAGCGTAGCAACTAGCTATCTTAGCCAGAGAGAGGGACACTGAATCTTTTCTCTCTTGATCAAGAAGCCAGTCATTAATTCAACATTCGTGACAAAATGTTATCCCGCCATGAGAACATTCACGTGAGCTCATTCATCTTGCTTTGTTTGCAGGCCCCACCAGTTCTCCCAGTCCTTCCGCTTTGAATGTCATTTGAGAGAAGAGGTGGACAAATCTTCATCCAGGTTGGGGGCAGCCTAGAAGCACAGAAAAAAGATGGAAGGGCAAGAGCCAGCTCCTGCCCAGTTGGAAGTAATATGTAAACATCATCCCACATTGACAATATTAACATGATCTTACTTGTCTCATTCGTTTTGTAGGCCCTGTCAGTTCTGCCAGTTGTCACCCTTCAAATATTATCTGGCTGGAGAGGAGGGAATATCTTCTTTCAGTTTGGAAGCATTTAAGATGCATAGACGAAACATGGAAGGGCAAGAGCCAGCTGTTGCCCCGTTAGAAGTATTTTCTTTTGCTGTTGAGGCAGAGAACAGCAGAGCACTCTGGGAAGACCCTTGGAAGAAAGACCGGGAGAGCGGTCTGCGCTACTCAGATCTTCAGCACCAGGGCTTCTGGCGCTTTCGCTATGACGAGGCCTTGGGTCCCCGAGAGGCCTGCAGCCGCCTCCACTCTCTCTGCCGCCTGTGGCTGAAGCCCGAGCGACACTCCAAGGCGGAGATGCTGGACCTGGTGATCCTGGAGCAGTTCCTGGCCGTCCTTCCTGTGGAGATGGGGCGCTGGGTGAGGGAATGTGGGGCAGAGACCAGTTCCCAGGCCGTGGCCTTGGCCGAAGGCTTCCTCCTGAGTCAGGAAGAGGAGAGGAAGCAGGAGAAGCCCCAGGTGAGAGAGAGATTCATCTTATAGTTTCAATGAGCCAAGAATAATTATTTTGTAGGATAATGTAAAACTCTTTTGAACTCCTCAGGCCAGGATTATTGCATTTACTTTTGTGTGCTTAACTTTAAGAATAATACAGACAAGTTGGAACTATTTCAGAGAATGGTTAGAAAAGGAGGACCCAGGTGTGTTCACCCCGGAGTAGAGCCTTCGAGTGCCACGATTGCCCCCTTTGCACTCCCCTAGGGCTCTCACAGAGAAGAGGGGGCAATCTTCTCCATTCCCCAGTGCTCTCTGGATGTAGGTGAATTCCTATAAATCAAGGTGAAATTCCCCCAAACCTCTCCAGTATTTTTCTTTGGTCATGGAGGTTCTGTGTGCCAAATGTGGTCCAGGTCCATTGTCAGACTTGGGTTACTCAGCCTTTAGGTTAGCCCTAAATTGCAACCCCAGGATTACATAAAGTACTTCCATCATCTCAGCAGTAGCCCTTCCACTTCAGATCGAGTCCTGATGCAGAGTGCAATGCCCAAGCGAAGGCAGAATTCCCACACCAAAATCAAGGAAAAGGCAGATTCTTCTACAGAATGAAGAAAACCAGTCTTGGGTCCCAACCACAATCCCAGCGGTCTGGAACAGGTTGCAGAAAGAGAGCCCTCCCTCCTTTTCTCATCTGCCTTTTCCTTTGTGTTCTGTGCTGCTTGTTCAGGTGCAGGACTCTTTTGCGGATGAGACCAGCCAGGTGGAGGAGTCTCTTTCAGACACCATGTGCATTGCCTGGACTGGAAATGGAGAATATGTCACAGTTGGTAAGGGATGGGCAGTGATACTTCTTTCTTGCTCACCTCCTCTTGAGTAGCCCTGTGTAGTGAAGTCATTATATGCATTAAGAGTTTTATATTTATTTATGGTTAAATCTATGGTTTTATTGTATTGATGAACAGACTGCAGATATAAAGGTGCCCAGCCGTTAGGGAGTGTCAGTTAGCCAGCAGCCGTTAGAGAGTGCCAGTTGGCCAGCAGCCGTTAGAGAGTGTCAGTTAGCCAGGAGCCGTTAGAGAGTTCCAGTTGGCCAGCAGCCGTTAGAGAGTGTCAGTTAGCCAGCAGCCGTTAGAGAGTTCCAGTTGGCCAGCAGCCGTTAGAGAGTGTCAGTTAGCCAGCAGCCGTTAGAGAGTTCCAGTTGGCCAGCAGCCGTTAGAGAGTGTCAGTTAGCCAGCAGCCGTTAGAGAGTTCCAGTTGGCCAGCAGCCGTTAGAGAGTGTCAGTTAGCCAGCAGCCGTTAGAGAGTTCCAGTTGGCCAGCAGCCGTTAGAGAGTGTCAGTTAGCCAGCAGCCGTTAGAGAGAGCAGTTAGCCAGCAGCCGTTAGAGAGAGCAGTTAGCCAGCAGCCGTTAGAGAGTGCAGTTAGCCAGCAGCCGTTAGAGAGTTCCAGTTGGCCAGCAGCCGTTAGAGAGTGTCAGTTAGCCAGGAGCCGTTAGAGAGTTCCAGTTGGCCAGCAGCCGTTACAGAGTGTCAGTTAGCCAGGAGCCGTTAGAGAGTGCCAGTTGGCCAGCAGCCGTTAGAGAGTGTCAGTTAGTCAGCAGCCGTTAGAGAGTGCCAGTTGGCCAGCAGCCGTTAGAGAGTGTCAGTTAGCCAGCAGCCGTTAGAGAGTTCCAGTTGGCCAGCAGCCGTTAGAGAGTGTCAGTTAGCCAGCAGCCGTTAGAGAGTGTCAGTTGGCCAGCAGCCGTTAGAGAGTGTCAGTTGGCCAGTAGCTGTTGGAGAAGCAGTTAGTCAGTAGCCTTTGGAGAGGGCAGAGTTGGTCAGTGTGGTAGAGAGTTGTGGAGAGCAACTGAGAGAGTTGTTGAAGTCTGCTACCACAGGATCTTGTAAAGACTGTATTTGGATACTGCATGAAGGCGGTACAGTTTGGAAAAGTAGATAGATAGGGAGCCTATTGAGGCCAAATACCTATCACAGTGTTATTTAAGTGGTGTTTGGAAGGTCATAACCAAACATTGCATGTTCAAGCAACCATAAGATTTGCCTCTTAGGAAGTGTAACCAAATAAGCTCTGAACATAATGTAACCTCCACGCTATTGTACAAAATAAACCATTCAAGCCTGTTTTAAAACAAGCCTCTCAGTAACATCTTTGGGAAACACAAGCCTCCTCACAAAACTCTTATATTTATGGTGGCAGCAAGAAGGTGAAGAGAAAAAGATCCTAAAGTGAAGACGCACGCTGTCAGCTGCGATCTTTACAAATTGGTGTCAGCGGTGGGATATAAAGGATAGCCTGCCCTGTCACCGTTTCAAAATTAGAGATCTTAAAAGTGAAGTACGCTAGCTTTAAGCGGCGAGGTCTTCACACCCTGAAATGTCTGAGCTGTGTGAATTGGAAAAATCTGGGCAGCCTGTGAACTTATGAATGCTGCTGACAGGAGAGATTTCTCTACAATACTTTCCGTATATACTCAGGTATAAGCTGAAGCATCTAATTTTGCCACAGAAAACTGGGAAAACCTATGGATTCGAGTATAAGCTGAGCGTGGGAAATGCAGCAGCTACTGGTAAATTTCGAAATTTCAAATAGATACCAATAAAATCACAGTAATTGAGGCATCCGTAGGTTCAATGATTTTGAATATTTACATAAACCTGTAATTTAAGATAAGCCTGTCCCTAAACCATTCTTCTACCCTGCTTACGTATCCTACCAATAATCACCATAGTTTATTTTAACTATACATTTTGGGGGAAATGCTGTGTGTATATGAACAAGGAAAAGTGGGAAAGACTGGCGCTGAGGGAGTCCAGATTAAAGACCTGGGACAGAAATCCAAGGAGGGAGTCTAAAAGAGGGCCATGGGGCAAGGGGAGAGTGGCAAGGAACTGTGGGGCCAGCCTGAAAAGGGACTGGTTTCACCCTCCCTGATGTCTTTCCTCTATTTCACAGACAGTGAAACACGGCCAAGTGACAGTAGCACAACTTTTCATGATTCTTTTCTAAGAAGAGATTCTCCGGGACCGGATCAGGTAGGCAGAAGGAGTCCCTGGAGGGAGGGGAAGCCGGGTCTCCTTGTCCTTGGATCCTGCCCTGACTCTAAGTGAACCTCTCGCTTCTACTTTCCATAACATTTTTCCCTTCAGGTGACTTTTGAAGATGTGTCTGTGCATTTCTTGGCAGAGGAGTGGGCCCTCTTGGATCCAAGCCAAAGAGTCTTGCACCAGCAAATCATGGAGGATAATTTAGGGATCGTGTCCTCTCTAGGTAAAGCTCCATTCTGTTTGTAGTTAACCAAATCGGTTTACAAGTTCTAAACATTGTCCAGTGTTTCAGATCTCTTCCTCTGAAGCCATAGAAAATGAGCTCATTCCATGTCCATATAGGGGCCAGCCCAAGAAGACAATTGGCACTTGGGTGGAATTGAATTCTAGGCAATTGTTATTTTCTATCCCACAACAATGCCTGTGATGCCGTTTCAGGGTCCATTTTCGGTTAACCCCTCATTCTGTTTATCAGGAAGTTACTAAATTGGGAGGACTGTCATTGGCTATAATGGGAAGATTTATATGCTCATTCCTCAGTGATTTTAAGGCCTATCTTCATGAAAACTACCTCAGTTTTAGACCCCATTTACAATTACAGATCTGCAGAGTTTCAGAACAATTCACCAATCTACTGACATTTTAGAATTATTTAAAGTTTTTACCATAACATTTTTTAAAAACTAGCTGAGGACCCGCCGGTGCCCGGGTTATTTGAGGAAGGCATTGTGTGTCAAGGTTGGTTCCTATTAGATGTGTATATGGCTTGCAGTGGTCTCAGGAACTTAGTGAAGGTACTGCAAGTCCCATTGGCCATGGTCCATCCTCCTCCAAACAGCACCAGAATGTAGAGTGGGTCATGGGGGCTGTGTGTGTCACATTTGGTCGTGATCATTTTCTGGATGAGGGTTGCAGTGGTCTCAGGAAGTGAGGGAAGGTACTGGAAGTCCCATCATCCATGGTCCCCGTTCTCCAAACTGCACCAGGATGTAGAGTGGGTCATAGGGGCTCTGTGTGCTAAGTGTGGTCTTGGTCAGTCATTTGGATGAGGGTGGCAGCGGTCTCTGAAAGTTGTGAGCCATCCTGCCGTGAACCGCAGCAGGTTTGTAAAGTGGGCCATTGGGCCTCTGTGTGCCAAGTTTGGTCCTGATTCGTCATTGGTGTGGGCCACTGTGCTCTAAGGAAGTGAATTTAAGTACTGCAAGTCCCATCTTCCATAGTCCATCCTCCCTCAAACTGCAACAGTATGTAGGGTGCATCTTTGGGGGGGGGTCTGTGTGCAAAGTTTGGTCTTGTTCTGTCATTGTTGGGGGGCCTAGTCAGGAAAATCAAATTGAGGAAGCCTAACAATATCCCATGAGGTGAGGCCTAGTCAGGAAAATCAAGTTAAGGAAGCCTAGCTGTCAATTTTGTGCCTGGTATGTGATTAAAAGGGGCTACAGTGTTGTTTGGGAAGTGAATGATGTGAAGGTACTGCGAATCCCATCATTCGTGGCCCATCCTGCCCTAAACCACACCAGGTTGTGAAGTGGGCCATTGGTCCCTTGTTTGCCTGAGCCGTCATTGCAAGGTTGGTTACTGTCAATTCAGGCCTTAAACAGTATCCCATTAGGTGAGGCCTAGTCAGGAAAATCAAATTAATGAAACCTTACTGTCAATTTTGGGCCTAGTCTGTGATTTGTAGGGCTTGCAGTGTTTTTTGTGAAATGTGTTGGGTGAAGGCACTGAACATTCCATTTCCAACGGGAAAAACTGTCAACTGGTTAAGTTCAACTCCAGCCATGTATGTCTGCCTCAGGCCCTTTCGTTTCCTCTCTGTGCTGCTTAGGAGTGGTGGAATGTTGGGTGGCTGGCCAATCAGAGGCATTTATGCAAATAATCCCACATTGGCGGCCAATCAGAAACCTGCCACATATTCTTCCCTTCCTCCGCACCTCCCGCCACACCTCCCACCGCAAACATTGACTTTTATTATATGTATAGATAGATAAGACTAACCATGTTAATTCAGCCTTTCCCTATTTCTGTCTTTTACATTGTTTATATCCAAAGTAGGATGGCCTCAGTTTGACCCCTTCAACTCTCTAGGAGAATTCATTAACCCGGGTTCCCTCCTGTTCATGCTTTGTCCAGCCTTCAGGAAAGAGCATGCAGTCCATGCATTTACACTTCGATTAATTGCTATACCGATTTCTCTATACAGAAAAAGTACCAGTTCACACTTGTGAAACTAGCGATATAAAATACTGGGATGTTCTAGGGGTGGTTTTCTTTTTTTGGCTGTATGGCCATGTTCTAGAAGCATTCTCTCCTGACATTTCGCCTGCAACTGTGGCAGGCATCCTCAGAGGTTTTGAGGTCTGTTGAAAAATAGGAAAATTGGGTTAGGAAACGATTGAAATCCACAGGCATGTGGACAATTTTAACAAAAAGGAAGAAACCATGAAAACGAACAAAATCTGGCTATCAGTATTCAAAAACTCTAAAATTATAACAGTAAATAAAGAATAAAACTCAAACACAGGGGAACTCCAGACAAGAAACTATCAGGAACGCGTAATCACTTCTCAACAGGCAGTAACAAGCCACATCTAAAAGCCACATAGCCATCAAATGCTAATCAAGGTGGCCAATTGAAACATTTACACATACCTCCAACAGACAAGAGTTCTTTCTCCCACCCTGGACTTTCCACATATAGTGCGCTTGGCGGGGACAAGGGACAGGGCCAACTCGGCGGTGGCCCCACGCCTGTGAAAATCGCTCCCCAGCGAGATCAGGTCGGCTTCTTCCCTCCTTTCTTTGAGAAGATTAAATCATGGCCCTGGGACCAGGCCTTTGGACAGCAAGCATGACAGCACCTTACTTATTTATTTAAAACTTTTGTACCCTGACCTTCTCACCTCTATCGAGGGACTCAGACCGGCATAACAGCAAAAATTCAATGCTATACCATTTTAAAACAACTACAACAACATATTAAAATACATAAAAACTCAGCATAAAACCTTGGATGTTGAACCGGACTGTCCTTGGCTATATGGTTGATGACAATGTTTTAAATGTGTTTTTAACTTAATGTTTTATTTACTGTTTTAAACTGTTGCTATTTGTGTTTATATTTGTATTCTATTGAGGCTTCGAATTGTGGCCCGTTTGTAAGCCGCCCTGAGTCCCCCTCAAGGGTTGAGAAGGGAGGCATAGAAATATTGGAAATAATAAATAAATAAATAAACCCTTTCGACGATATAAAATAGATTTTTGCCTCATCCTGTACTAATTCTGAAATAAAGAATCAACAGTAGAGGGTGCTTTAAAAAAAAGACTAAGGTGTTAAAATGGGAGAAATAACATTTAATCAACAATTTTATTTCAAAACGTTATTGACAAAATAGAAAGAATGTCAAACTCCAGTTCTCATAGAATCATAGAGTTGGAAGAGACCTCATGGGCCATCCAGTCCAACCCCCTGCCAAGGAGCAGGAAAATTGCATTCAAAGCACCCCCGGCAGATGGCCATCCAGCCTCTATTTAAAAGCCTTCAAAGAAGGAGCCTCCACCACATTCCAGGGCAGAGAGTTCCACTGCTGAACAGCTCTCACACTGTCAAGAAGTTCTTCCTAATGTTCAGATGGAATCTCCTTTCTTGTAGTTTGAAGCCATTGTTCCTTTGCATCCTAGTCTCCGTGGCAGCAGAAAACAAGCTTGCTCCCTCTTCCCTATGACTTCCTCTCACATATTTGTACATGGCTATCATGTCTCCTCTCAGCCTTCTTTTCTTCAGGCTAAACATGCCCAGCTCGTTAAGCCGCTCCTCATAGAGCTTGTTCTCCAGACCCTCCTTGATCATTTTAGTCGCCCTCTTTTGGGCACATTCCAGCTTGTCAATATCTCCATTCCATTTTGGTGCCCAGAATTGGACACAGTATTCCAGATGTGGTCTAACCAAGGCAGAATAGAGGGTTATCCATGACTTCCCTGCGTCTAGACACTATTCTCCTATTGATGGTGAGCTGTTTGCAGAAGACAGCTTCATCCTGACTTGGAGGTCTGTAGTAGATGCCTACAATGAGATCTTTTTGAGTCCCAGTTCCCTTGATTCTTATCCGGATGCTTTCAAGCTGGTTTCCCGGATTGCTGTCTTGCATCTCTTCTACAGCGAAACAGTTTATGACATATAAGGCTACTTATTATTTGAATAATCTTTCATATATACATAAAATAAAAAGCAATCTATCTAAGATAATGGGAGAGGGAAGTTTAAGGAAACGGTTTTTGGCATATAAGGCTACTCCGCCTCCTCTCCCCTTTGTTCGGTTTCTGTGAAAGAGGTTATAGCCCTTGATATCTACATTCCAGCAACAGGAATCATCCCACCAGGTTTCAGTGATGCCTATGACATCATAATTGTGGTGTTGTCCTAAAAGTTGGAGGTTGTCTTGTTTATTTCCCATGCTCTGTGTGTTAGTGTAAAGGCATGTGAGACCCTGGGATCTTCCCCTGGCCTGTTTATTTGGTATTATTGTGCTTTCAGTAGTTGGTCTTTGTTGCAATTAGTGCAGCCCTCCATTCAGTCTTCTGGCAGTTCCCTGAAATTGTGGGTAAAGTACTGTTAGCAAGGCTGTTGCTCCTTCCTCGGTGGACCTAGTTTAAAGTGCGCCTAATGAAGTTTTCGAGTCTGTGAGCAAAAAGGTGTTTTCCTACTTGTGTGAGATGCACCCCATCCCTTGCCAGTAGGCGATTCTCCTGGAAAAGCAGGCCATGGTCGAGGAAGCCAAAGTGTTCCTCCTGACACAATTTTCTAAACCAGTTTTTGACCTGTACTATTTTTCTGGCCCTTGTAGTGCTGTGTTACAACTGGGAGGAGGGAGGAAAAGACCACCTGTACATTACACTGTTTTAACTTTGTTCCAAGAGCTCAAAAATCATTTACGATGTTCCTTCAGAACTTTTTAAAATGACAACTTTAGTCTGGTTTGTAATTTGAATTTTGATGTTTGTTCTGCTGCCTGATGCCATGAAGTTAAATTCAAAAACACCAAAGGACTAAAGCAATTTACAAAATATGCAGAAATTATATTCTCAAGAAGGAGGGCTTATAGCCTATCTGTCCGTATAAATATCGTATAATACAAAATATAATACAAAATACAAAACGACGGGGAACGGGTAAGAGGTCCACTAACGTTCAAATCCTGTATTCAAGCAAGTGCATACTGGGGCGTTCCCGGCAGTCCAAGAATGCACGTAAATTCCACAAATTGTAATCCACAAACTCCCGTTAGAGGAAGAGGCGACCAAAATGAAGTGCTACGGAGCGGCTTGTAGCCCGGAGTTGGAAGCAAGCAAGGACGCCAGGGGCCGCGTCGTGCACCCCCTCCCCATAGAACACTACAAGGGACTACGTGCATCATTGGATTGCTGGGAACTTTGGATACTTTGAAGCCACATTGCATCCAATTATTGTGGTCCACTTACCTGCTACTTACCTGTTCCCCGTCGTGCACACCCTTTCCACTTGCGTCCCAGAGGTATTGGTACATGAGTGACCTAGATTGCTGTATATTATTATATATTTTGTATTATAAGATATTTATACGGACAAATAGGCTATAAGCCCTCCTTCTTGAGAATATAATTCCTGCATATTTTGTAAATTGCTTTAGTCCTTTGGTGTTTTTGTACTTTCTATTCTATAGTACCACTTGTGTTGACATGAAGTTAAATTCACCTACCGTTGTGCCATCAGGCAGATGGAGGATTTTTACCTTTCTTGTGCCAGAAGTACGGGGGATTCCAGAGAAACTTGGGCTAAGGAAATAGCTCTATTTTCCTCAGCCCTAGTTGAGCTATAATTTATTTTGAGATGTATATCCTGGTATTACATTTAGAACAAGCACAAAGGATGTTTTCCCCCTCACAGCCAGTATTGGAAAGGACTGTGAGAAAGGGCTGTCTACTAAATGGGTTTTGTAATGTGTATACTTTAAAATGTAAACTGCAATCTAATATAAGTTTTTCTTTTCAATACATTGTCACACTTTCCTTCTCAAACTGTGCAAATAGAAGAGACACCATATTTGGAATGTGGAATAACTTTCAATGGAAAGGAAGCGCTCACCTTTTCTCAAGAAACTCACAAAAGGGAGTGTGGAAAGAGCTTCAATCGAAAGGGCAGCCTTATTAGTCATCAGAGAACTCACACAGGAGAGAAGCCATTTAAATGCTTGCTGTGTGAAAAGAGCTTCACTCACAAGAAAAGCCTTATTAGTCATCAAGCAACTCACACAAGTGAGAAGCCATTTAAAGCCATTCGAAAGAGAAAATGCATGCAGTGTGAGAAGAGCTTCAGTCAAAAGGCAGGCCTTATTCATCATCAGGCAACTCACACAGGAGAGAAGCCATTTAAATGCTTGCAGTGTGAAAAGAGCTTCAGTCAAAAGGCAGGCCTTATTAGTCATCAGGCAACTCACACAGGAGAGAAGCCATTTAAATGCTTGCAGTGTGAGAAGAGCTTCACTCACAAGAAAAGCCTTATTCATCATCAGGCAACTCACACAGGTGAGAAGCCATTTAAATGCTTGCAGTGTGAGAAGAGCTTCAATCGAAAGAGAAACCTTATTAGTCATCAGGCAACTCACACAGGAGAGAAGCCATTTAAATGCTTGCAGTGTGAGAAGAGCTTCAGTCAAAAGGCAAGCCTTATTCGTCATCAGGCAACTCACACAGGAGAGAAGCCATTTAAATGCTTGCAGTGTGAAAAGAGCTTCAATCGAAAGGACAACCTTATTAGTCATCAGGCAACTCATACAGGAGAAAAGCCATTTAAATGTTTGCAGTGTGAAAAGAGCTTCAGTCAAAAGAGCAGCCTTATTCATCATCAGGCAACTCACACAGGAGTAAAGCCGTTCAAATGTTTGCAGTGTGAAAAGAGCTTCACTCACAAGAAAAACCTTATTAGTCATCAGGCAACTCACACGGGAGTAAAGCCGTTCAAATGCTTGCAGTGTGAAAAGAGCTTTAGTCAGAAGGGAATCCTTATTAGTCACCTGGCAGCTCACACGGGAGAAAAGCCATTTAAATGCTTGCAGTGTGAAAAGAGCTTCAGTCAAAAGAGAGACCTTATTGTTCATCAGGCAACTCACACAGGAGAGAAGCCATTTAAATGCTTGCAGTGTGAAAAGAGCTTCAGCCATTTAAATGCCCAGGAGAAAGGCCATTTAAATGCCCAGAGTGAGGAAAGAGCTTCAGTCGGAAATCATACCTTGATCATCATCAGTCAATTCACAGCAGTGTGAAAAAAGCTGCAGTTGAAATACGAGCCTTTTTTCATAGTCAACCCACATGGAATAAATTGGGTAAAGGCAAGTTTCCTTGTTTTATATCGGAGGTGGAAACACTGAGTTAAAAAGCTGGGGGGGGGGGGGCTTATAATTTTCTTTGATGAAATATTTTGAGAGCTAAAGGAAGGATATTTCAGGGTTTTTGTCCATGTGTAACGGTTACTGTGAATATTTCTTGTCGTATCTATTTGAGGATCCACCTGGTTAATAACATGGAGTGGTATCAAATGTGTAGAATATGTCTTTGGAATGGGATATATAAGGAAAATATCATAGA
>JARBWK010000001.1:209760199-209817902 GCA_030556195.1 Anolis apletophallus | reverse complement strand
CTCTAAAACTTTTAGCTCGGCAGTTTTGGTGGCCAGGGATGCGCAAGGATGTGAAGGACTACCTAGCAGAGTGCTCAGTGTGTACGAAAACCAAACAAATGGTGGGCAAGCCAATTGGCTTGCTATAACAGGTAGCCAGTCCTTCCGTGCCCTGCGCTGAAATCTCTATGGACTTTGTTGTAGATTTACCAGATAGTAATGGTTGTAACACTATTTGGACAGTCTTCGATCTGTTCTCTAAGCAGGCACACTTTGTCCCACTGAAGCAACTCCGCTCCGCTCCAGAGCTAGCCAAGCTGTTTATACATCATGTGTTTAGATTGCATGGGTGCCCCCGAAGGGTCATAACAGACCGACGCCCTCAATTCACGTCCCGGATTTGGAAGTCATTCTTGGCCATCCTTTTTTTCCCCATAATTTTTATTGAGTTTTTTTAACATATAAAATAAAACTAGAGAGTGTAACAGGGATAGGGTTGAAAAGGGTGGAAAGGTAGGAGAAAGGTAAGATGGGGAAGGGGAGTAGAGGGAGAAAAAGAAAAAAGGGGGAGGGGAAGAGGAAAAAAGAGAAGAAAGAAACAAAGAGGTGAAGGAAGAAAAAAAAAGGTAAAAAAGTCAGAAAAGGGAAAATCTAGATAGAGAAATAGAAGGTCCTAAAATCTTGAAAGATTGTAGGTAGATCTTCCAGTCCAGTCTGTGGGGTTCCTTGTTTACTTGAAGAGTCGACACTTCCCTTGCAATTTCTCTTGAGCGCCACTTAAAGTTTGTTTTCATTTATGGTTCACTTGAGTAGTTCCTTAGTTCTGCTTAAGTTTTAATTCCTTTAGGTATGTTATTACTTGGCTCCAGTCAGTTTTGTTCTTGCCACTTTGATCATTAACTAGATCTTTTAAAATATCGAAATCCATTAATTCTCTTAGTTTGAGCAGCCAGTCCTCTAGCTCCGGCGGGTCTTTATTTTTCCAATTTCTTGCAATAACTAGTCTTGCCGCGGCTGATATGTAAAAGAACAATTTATCCTGACTTTTCTCAATATCCTCTTTCATGATGTTGAGAAGGTAATAATCTGGCTTGAGTTGTAAATTATAATTTAAAATTTTCTGTGTATGAGCATGAACACTTTTCCAGAATTTTTTTTAATTTTTTGGCATTCCCACCAACAGTATGAATGTTCCTTTATGTGTTTGACATCTCCAACATTTGTCGCATACATGATTGTAGATCTTGGCTAGCTTAGAGGGTGTTAAATACCAACGAAAGAACATCTTGTACCAATTTTCAGTTACTGATGTAAATCCTGAATACTTGGTCCTCTTTTTCCAGATGTCTTCCCAATCTTTTGAACGTATTGGGTGTCCCAGATCTTTCGCCCAACTTATCATGTTTTCCTTTACCAATTCTTGCTCGGTGTCCCATACCAATAGTTGATTGTAGAGCATTTTGATTTGCTTTTTTTTCTGAGTTCATTACTCTTTCCCATATTGTGACCTGGTCACAGAAACCTGTTTTGATGTCCATTTTGTAATATTCTTTCATTCGTAGGTATTGGAACCAGGAGATTTCTTCGTCCATTTTTCTTAGTTCCTCCAGGGGTTTCAGCCTCCAGGAGATCCCCTCTTTCTGTAGTAAATTCTTATAAGTATACCATTTTTTGGCGGGATCTCTCTCTTATGCTGCGCCTCTACTGGGGAGATCCACATAGGGGTTTTGTCGTAGAGCCTGTTTTTATACTTCTTCCAGACCTTTAATATAGCTGCCCGGATGTAATGATTAGTAAAAAAAAATTCTATCTTGGATTTATCCCGCCACAAATAAGCATGCCACCCTCTTCTGATGTTATAACCTTCCAAATTAAGCATCTTGGTCTTTACGAGGGTCGCCCAATCGCTTACCCAGCATAAAGCAGCTGCCTCATAGTATAGTCGTTCTTGGCCATCCTTGAGGCAGAACGGGCTTTGAGTACTGCGTTCCACCCTGAGGCAGATGGAGCGACCGAGAGGGTGCAAAAGACTTTGCAACAATTCCTCCGGTGCTATTCAACCTATCAGCAGGACCAGTGGCCTCCCCTCTTAGATGTGGCAGAGTACTGCTACAATAATTCAGATCACGCCTCAACGGGGGTCTTGCCATTCAAAGCCGTAGGGGGCCAAGACTTTCCTCCTTTCCCGGGCCTCTTGGCCCAGCCAACCGCTGCTGGACCCCCAGCGGACTGAGGAGCAAAAGTGGCGGCTTCATGGCCGATAATCAAAGAGACAGTGGAGTTAGCTAAGACTGACTATAAAAAGTTTGCAGACAAGAAAAGGGGGGCCCAGCCAGATCATGTTGTGGGTTTATTTATCCACAAAGTACCTAAAGTCTACGTAGCCATACCAGAAATTTGCAGAAAGGTTTGTGGGACCATTCCGTATTTCTGGGGTGGTGAATCCAGTTGCCATGAGACTTCAACTGTCCCACAACTGGCAGAAAGTTCACCCTGTCTTCCATATCAGCTTGCTCAAAAAGGCCTCCTCGAGTCATAAGTGGTCACCCCCTGAATCGGAGCCCATACCTATCATGGTGGGGGCACAAACACACTGCGAGATCAAGGATATTTTGGACTCGAGGATACACAGGGCCAAGTTGCAGTATTTGGTTCAGTGGTCCTCTAGGTCTCTGCACCCTGAGTGGGTGCTTGCTGAGCACGTTAGAGCCCCCCGCAAAGTCAAGAGGTTCCATGGAGCTTTCCCAGGCAAGCCTGGTCCTTGACAGTTGGGGTTTCCCCCCCCCCTTTTTTCCCCCTCTCTTCCATTTCTGCAGAGTACTCGTTCCGCGGGGGGGGGGGGGGTGTCATGTCAGCTTGTGCCCTAGAGCAGATTGTTTGCCTATCTGTCTGGCCTCAACTGACAATCGATAGAGCCCTCTGCCCCCCGGAGGAGGATACAGGCATTGCAGTTTCAAAGAAACCAAAATGGGTGGGAAACTCTTCTGAGAAGGAGGGGAGGAATTCGTAAAGCGTTTGAGCGGGAAAGTGTTTGTGTTTGGGCGGGATCTCTTCCGTTCTCTCTTTTATTTGCTGTGAGAAGGAAGGACAATAAACTGCTTATCCCAGCACCGTCTGTGTGAGAGTGGCTTTTGTTCAAGAACCTACCAGCTGACAAAAGAACTCTTACATTCCTTCTGTAATCTCCGTCTCCGGCCTGGCTTACACTAGCCAAGTCTCTCTGAAGGAGAGATGCAGCTTCTCCGTAACGCTCGGATCTTCTGGACCCAGCTCTCATACTTTTACCGCAGGGATGAAAGAGAATCACTCCTTGTTTAGTTAAACCAATAAAAAGATTGCAAGAACTGTAAATGAATTCTCTTATTATTAATAGTACTATAATCAAGATGCAGATCTCATATTAAACATCAAGACATATATCATAATGTATACAATCAAAAATGATGAGGGTTGCAAGGATCAATATCAGTTCATTAGACACAAAATTACACACAACCATTAAACAGTTTAAATTGCAGGAGTCATAAAAAAATCAATGAGCTATATATTTCAACAGAACAATATGTTCAGTGTATCAATATATCAATACAACAATCTATAGGAAAATATCAAAGTCCAGTACATTCATAAATATTATTCTTCAAATACCAAATAGAGCGGCAGGAATTAGATAATACAAACTGAGTGTCCAGATGGGACACTATAGGCAGTATGGAAATCCAATCTCATATATATATATACTGTATATATATATGATTGGATTTCCAAGAACATTCATCCAATTATACAGAATTATCAATGATACAAAAAACCTGAAATAATAAAAGAATAGAAGAGGGAGGGAGAAAGAGGGAGGGAGGGAGAATGGATGGAAGAAGTAAGGGGAGAGAGGGAGGGAAAAGGGAGGAGAGAATGAGAAGGAAAGGGTGAAGGGGAGGAAGGAAGGAAGAGGGAGAGAGGGAGGGAAAAGGAAGGAGAGAATGAGAAGGAAAGGGTGAAGGGGAGGAAGGAAGGAAGGGGAGAGAGGGAGGGAACAGGAAGGAGAGCATGAGAAGGAAAAGGTGAAGGGGAGAAAGGAAAGGGAGGGAGGGAGGGAAGAGGAAGGAGAGCATGAGAAGGAAAGGGTGAAGGGGAGAAAGGAAGACGGAGAATGGAGGAAAGAAGGAAGGGGAGAGGGAGGGAAAAGGAAGGAGAGCATGAGAAGGGTGAAGGGGAGAAAGGAAGGAAAGGGAGCGAGGGAAGAGGAAGGAGAGAATGAGAAGGGAAGGGTGAAGGGGAGGAAGGAAGGGGAGGGGAGGGAGGGAGGGAAAGGAAGGAGAGAATGAGAAGGAAAGGGTGAAGGGGAGGAAGGAAGAGGGAGAATGGAGGAAAGAAGGGGAGAGGGAGGGAAAAGGAAGGAGAGCATGAGAAGGAAAGGGTGAAGGGGAGAAAGGAAGGAAGAGGGAGAATGGAGGAAAGAAGGTGGGGAGAGGGAGGGAAAAGGAAGGAGAGCATGAGAAGGAAAGGGTGAAGGGGAGAAAGGAAGAGGGAGAATGGAGGAAAGAAGGAAGGGAGAGGGAGGGAAAAGGAAGGAGAGCATGAGAAGGTAAGGGTGAAGGGGAGAAAGGAAGGAAGAGGGAGAATGGAGGAAAGAAGGAAGTGGAGAGAGGGAGGGAAGAGGAAGGAGAGCATGAGAAGGAAAGGGTGAAGGGGAGGAAGGAAGAGGGAGAATGGAGGAAAGAAGGAAGGGGAGAGGGAGGGAAAAGGAAGGAGAGCATGAGAAGGAAAGGGTGAAGGGGAGAAAGGAAGGAAGAGGGAGAATGGAGGAAAGAAGGAGGGGAGAGGGAGGGAAAAGGAAGGAGAGAAGGAAAGAATGGAAAAGGAAGAGCTGCATGCTGGGAAACCTAGGCCCGGCCTGCTCTGGAGAGCCAGATGCAAACATGAAAAGAGCCACACCTGGCTCCCGAGCCATAGGTCCCTGACCCCTGGTTTATGGTTAGGGAACGGGTTCGGGTAAGGTTTAGTGGTTACAGTTAGGGTATGGTTTAGGGTTTAGGCTTAAGCTTACGGTAGGGTTCAGGGTTAGGGTTTCACCATTAAAGAACTCTAGTTACATTCCTTCTGTAGTTCCCTGTCTCCGGCCTGGCTTACGCTAGCCAAGCCTCTCTTGCGCAAACAGCGTTCCTGAAGGAGCGACGCCGCATCTCCGTAACGCTCGGATCTTCCGGAACCAGCTCTCCTACTATGACCGCAGGAGGCCTGGCAGCGGAAAGGGGGGGGGGGAGGAAGGCGGCTCCCAAGGAGGCCAGGGCTGCCCCTGAAGCAGGGCCCTAGCCAGGATTTTGATTCGGGGGGTGGATGGTGAATTTGATTCAGGGGGCTGAGTCTGAGGGAGGGAGGGTCAACCCTAGCACACCGTCTGTATCCTTACCCCAATGAAACCCCCATGCATATGGGAGAGATTGAGCATGGTGATGACATCATGATAGGAATACACACAACAGTTTAAGTAATGGACCAGTAAGTAATGGACCAGTTTAAGTAATGGACCAGTAAGTAATGGACCAGCTTAAGTAATGGACCAGTAAGTAATGGACCAGTTTAAGTAATGGACCAGTAAGTAATGGACCAGTTTAAGTAATGGACCAGTAAGTAATGGACCAGTTTAAGTAATGGACCAGTTTAAGAATGGACCAGTTTAAGTAATGGACCAGTAGTAATGGACCAGTTAAGTAATGGACCAGTAAGTAATGGACCAGTTTAAGTAATGGACCAGTAAGTAATGGACCAGTTTAAGTAATGGACCAGTAAGTAATGGACCAGTTTAAGTAATGGACCAGTAAGTAATGGACCAGTTTTAAGTAATGGACCAGTTTAAGTAATGGACCAGTATTTAATGTACCAGTTTAATTCATGGACCAGTTTAAGTAATGGACCAGTTTAAGTAATGGACCAGTTTAAGTAATGGACCAGTAAGTAATGGACCAGTAAGTAATGGACCAGTAAGTAATGGACCAGTTTAAGTAATGGACCAGTAAGTAATGGACCAGTTTAAGTAATGGACCAGTAAGTAATGGACCAGTTTAAGTAATGGACCAGTAAGTAATGGACCAGTTTAAGTAATGGACCAGTAAGTAATGGACCAGTTTAAGTAATGGACCAGTAAGTAATGGACCAGTTTAAGTAATGGACCAGTGGACCAGTAATGGACCAGTTTAAGTAATGGACCAGTAAGTAATGGACCAGTTTAAGTAATGGACCAGTAAGTAATGGACCAGTTTAAGTAATGGACCAGTAAGTAATGGACCAGTTTAAGTAATGGACCAGTTTAAGTAATGGACCAGTTTAAGTAATGGACCAGTAAGTAATGGACCAGTTTAAGTAATGGACCAGTAAGTAATGGACCAGTTTAAGTAATGGACCAGTAAGTAATGGACCAGTTTAAGTAATGGACCAGTAAGTAATGGACCAGTTTAAGTAATGGACCAGTAAGTAATGGACCAGTTTAAGTAATGGACCAGTAAGTAATGGACCAGTTTAAGTAATGGACCAGTAAGTAATGGACCAGTAAGTAATGGACCAGTAAGTAATGGACCAGTTTAAGTAATGGACCAGTAAGTAATGGACCAGTTTAAGTAATGGACCAGTGGAAGTAGTAATGGACCAGTTTAAGTAATGGACCAGTAAGTAATGGACCAGTTTAAGTAATGGACCAGTAAGTAATGGACCAGTTAAAGTAATGGACCAGTAAGTAATGGACCAGTTTAAGTAATGGACCAGTAAGTAATGGACCAGTTTAAGTAATGGACCAGTAAGTAATGGACCAGTAATGGACCAGTAAGTAATGGACCAGTTTAAGTAATGGACCAGTTTAAGTAATGGACCAGTTTAAGTAATGGACCAGTTTAAGTAATGGACCAGTAAGTAATGGACCAGTTTAAGTAATGGACCAGTAAGTAATGGACCAGTTTAAGTAATGGACCAGTTTAAGTAATGGACCAGTAAGTAATGGACCAGTTTATGTAATGGACCAGTAAGTAATGGACCAGTTTAAGTAATGGACCAGTTTAAGTAATGGACCAGTAAGTTGGAAGTTTAAAGTAATGGACCAGTAGTAATGGACCAGTTTAAGTAATGGACCAGTAAGTAATGGACCGGTTTAAGTAATGGACCAGTAAGTAATGGACCAGTTTAAGTAATGGACCAGTAAGTAATGGACCAGTTTAAGTAATGGACCAGTAAGTAATGGACCAGTTTAAGTAATGGACCAGTAAGTAATGGACCAGTTTAAGTAATGGACCAGTAAGTAATGGACCAGTTTAAGTAATGGACCAGTAAGTAATGGACCAGTTTAAGTAATGGACCAGTAAGTAATGGACCAGTAAGTAATGGACCAGTAAGTAATGGACCAGTTTAAGTAATGGACCAGTAAGTAATGGACCAGTTTATGTAATGGACCAGTTTATGTAATGGACCAGTAAGTAATGGACCAGTTTAAGTAATGGACCAGTAAGTAATGGACCAGTTTAAGTAATGGACCAGTAAGTAATGGACCAGTTTAAGTAATGGACCAGTAAGTAATGGACCAGTTTAAGTAATGGACCAGTAAGTAATGGACCAGTTTAAGTAATGGACCAGTTTAAGTAATGGACCAGTTTAAGTAATGGACCAGTAAGTAATGGACCAGTTTAAGTAATGGACCAGTAAGTAATGGACCAGTTTAAGTAATGGACCAGTAAGTAATGGACCAGTTATGTAATGGAATGGACCAGTAAGTAATGGACCAGTTTAAGTAATGGACCAGTAAGTAATGGACCAGTTTAAGTAATGGACCAGTAAGTAATGGACCAGTTTAAGTACCAGTAAGTAATGGACCAGTAAGTAATGGACCAGTAAGTAATGGACCAGTTTAAGTAATGGACCAGTAAGTAATGGACCAGTTTAAGTAATGGACCAGTAAGTAATGGACCAGTTTAAGTAATGGACCAGTAAGTAATGGACCAGTTTAAGTAATGGACCAGTAAGTAATGGACCAGTTTAAGTAATGGACCAGTAAGTAATGGACCAGTTTAAGTAATGGACCCAGTAAGTAATGGACCAGTTTAAGTGGACCAGTTAAGTAATGGACCAGTTTATGTAATGGACCAGTAAGTGGACCAGTTTAGTAATGGACCAGTAAGTAATGGACCAGTTAAGTAATGGACCAGTTTAGTAAGTAATGGACCAGTTTAAGTAATGGACCGTAAGTAATGGACCAGTCTAAGTAAAGGACCAGTAAGTAATGGACCAGTTTAAGTAATGGACCAGTTTATGTAATGGACCAGTTTAAGTAATGGACCAGTAAGTAATGGACCAGTTTAAGTAATGGACCAGTAAGTAATGGACCAGTTTATGTAATGGACCATTATAACTGGTCATTGCACCACTGTCCGCCCATAAACTGGTCCATTGCCTGGTCGTGCCAAACTGAACTACTGGTCCGTGCATGAGCTGGTCATTGCACGGTCCCATTGCTTAAACTGGTCATTGCTGGTCGTGTAAACTGATCATTGCTGGTCCGGCTGGTCGTACTTCTGGTCACTAGAGCTGGTCCATTGCTTGCTGGTCCGTGTGCGGCTGGTTGTGCCTGGTCATTGCCGGCTGGTCGTATACTGGTCATTGCTTAAACTGGTCGTGCCTGGTCCATTGTAAACTGGTCCATTGCGCAGACGTACTTAAACTGTCCGTACTTGCTGGTCGGTGCCCAAACTGGTCCGCGCCTGTCATTGCGCTCAAACTGGTCCATTGCCTGTCGTACTTAAACTGGTCATTATAAACTGGAGTCCGTGCTTGCTGGTCATTGCGCCGGCTGATTGTGCCCCTGGTCATTGCCAAACTGGTCCATTAGCACTGTCGAGTGGCAAACTGAATCGTGCACTGGTCCCGTGCATAAACTGGTCATTGCGCGGTCATTGCCCAAACCTGGTCATTGCTACTGGTCCATTGCTTAAACTGGTCATTGCTGGTCCCGTGGCAAACGGTCGTAGCACTGGTCCATTAAACGATCCGTGGCAAACTTTGGTCCATTACTTAAACTGGAACTACTGATCCGTGCCGCTGATCCCGTACCCCACGGTCGTACTTAACTGTTCATGCCGCCTGGTCCGTAGCGGCGCTGGTCATTGCTACTGGTCAATGTAAACTGGTCATTGCGCTGATCGATCCATTGCTTCAGTCCCATTAGCAAACGTCGTGCCCTGGTCCCGTATAGGCTGATCCCGTGCCCCTGATCTGTAAACTGGTCCGTGCCACTGGTCGTATACGCTGGTCCGTACTACGGTCCGTATAAACTGGTTGTACTGGTCCATTAGCAAACTGGTACGTGCGCTGATCCGACCAAACTGATCCATTGGCAAACTGGTCATTAAACAGTCCATTACTTAAACTGGTCCGTAAACTGGTCCGACTGGTCATTATAACTGGTCCGTGCTTGCGGTCGATGGCAAACTGGTCCGTGCTACGTCATTAAGCAGTCCCGTGCTACTGGTCCGTGCTTAAACTTCGGTCGTACGGTCGATACTTAGGCCTGATTACGTGCCGCTGGTCGTGCTGGCTGGTCCGTGCTGGTCCGTGCTAAACTGGTCATTAGCCTGATCGTAAGTCCCGTACTTACCTGATCCGACCATGGCGCAGTCCGTATACTGTCGTACTTAAACTGGTCCATTACTTACTGGTCATTGCCGTGGTCCATTACTGGTCCATTGGCAAACTGGTCATTACTTACTGGTCATTGCTTAAACTGTTGTGTGTATTCCTATCGGCAGTGTCGTCACCGTATAGTGCTGCCACAGCGCATGAAATTTCATTGAGAGCGGATTGGGCGATGTGCTGGGGTACACCGAGTATTTATTCCAGTCGTCTGGCTGGCGAGTGTCGCTGGCGCCACTCCCCCTAACTGCCAGGCTTTCTATGAAGAAACTGTTCGGCTAGATCAGTGTTCAGTGCGATATCAGGCATGTTCTGGGAGCGGCGTAATGAGCGGAGACGAACTTGCGAGAAGGAATGTGACAGGACTAACAATGTTAACCTGAACACAGCCTAAGCCTAAGCCATACCTCTGTAACAAACTACCGGTTCCCGTTCTAACCGCTAAACCGGGGTCCTTCATGGCTCAGGAACCAGGTGCCACCATACTCTGGCTGCTCAGGCAGGCTTGAGACTAAATGGCATGCAGCTCTTTCCTTCTCTCCTTTCCCCTCCCTCTCCCAGCTTCTTCTTTTGCTCCATTCTCCTCTTCCTTCCTTCTCCTCTGTATCAGCCTCATGCTCTCCTTCCTTTTCCTCCTCTGCTTTCCTCCATTCTCCTCTTCCTTTCTCCCTTCACCCTTTCCTTCTCATGCTCTCCTTCTCTTCTCCCTCTCTGCTTTAACTGCTATCCTTCCTCTTCCTTCCTTTCTCCCCTACACCCTTTACACCTCCTTCTCTCCTTCTTCCTTTTCCTCCTCTCTCCTTCCTTCTTTCCTCCATTCTCCCTCTTCCTTTCTCCTTCACCCTTTCCTTCTCATGCTCTCCTTCCTCTTCCCTCCTCTCTCCCTTTCTTTCCTCCATTCTCCCTCTTCCTTCCTTTCTCCCTTCACCCTTTCTTCTCATGCTCTCCTTCCTTTTCCCTCCCTCTCCCCTTCTTTCCTCCATTCTCCTCTTCCTTCCTCAACTGCCCTTTTCCTTCTCATTCTTTCTCCTTCCTTTCCTCCCTCCTCCCCTCCCCTTCCTTCCTCTACCTTCCTTCTCATTCTCTCCTTCCTCTTCTCGCTCCTTTCTTCCTTTCTCCATACTTCTCATGCTCTCCTTCCTTTTCCTCCTCTCCCCTTCCTTCTTTCCTCATTCTCCGTCTTCCCTTTCTCCTTCACCTTTCCTTCTCATGCTCTCCTTCCTCTTCCCTCGCTCCCTTTCCTTCCTTCCTCCCCTTCACCTTTTCCTTCTCATGCTCTCTTCCTGTTCCTCCTCTCTTCCCTTCCTTCCTTCTCCCTTCTTTCCTTCTCATGCTCTCCCTTCCCTTTTCCTTCCCTCTCTCCCTCTTCCTTCCTTTCTCCCCTTCACCCTTTCCTTCTCACTTCTCTCCTCCCTTTTCCTCCCTCTCTCCCTTACTTCTTCGTCATTCTCCTCCTCCCTCTTTCTCCCTCCTCTTCTATTCTTTATTATTTCAGGTTTTTGTATGTTGATAATTCTGTATAATTGGATGAATGTTCTTGGAAAACCAATCATATATATATACAGTATATATATATATGAGATTGGATTTCCATACTGCCTATAGTGTCCCATCTGGACACTCAGTTTGTATTATCTAATTCCTGCCGCTCTATTTGGTATTTGAAGAATAATATTTATGAATGTACTGGACTTTGATATTTTCCTATAGATTGTTGTATTGATATATTGATACACTGAACATATTGTTCTGTTGAAATATATAGCTCATTATTTTATGAAACTCCTGCAATTAAACTGTTTAATGGTTGTGTGTGACATAATAATTGATCCTTGCAACCCTCATCATTTTGATTGTATACATTATGATATATGTCTTGATGTTTAATATAGAGATCTGCATCTTGATTATATTTTATTGTAATAAGAGAATTCATTTACAGTTCTTGCAATCTTTTTGTTGGTTTGCTAAACAAAGGGTGATTCTCAACTCATCCCTGCCCGGTAAGTGAGAGCTGGGTCCAGAAAGATCGAACTTTGGGGGGTTGCATCTCTCTTCAGAGACTGTGGTGCCGGGCCCGGAGACGGAGATTACAGAAGGAATTGGGTTCTTTTGTCACTGGTGGGTTTTTGGGAACAAAGCCACTCTCACACAGGGGTCTGGAAAACAGTTTTGTCCTCTTCTCAACCAAAATAAAAGAGGGGAGGAAAAAGTCCTTAACACAAACATTTTCCCCCCGCTTTCAATTCCCCCCCCTCCTTCTGGGTTTCCCTTTTTGGTTTCTTTGAAATTTGCAAGCCTGTATCCTCTCGGGGCAGGTATCGTTGTCATTGGGGCCAGACAGAAAAAAAAAAACAACCCTGCTCTAGGGCACACCCCCGACATGACCCCCCCTCGCACTCTGCAAAAAGGAAGGGGGGGGAAAGGAAACAACTGTCGGAAACCGGGCGCCGGGGGAAGCTCCATGGACCTTTGACTTTGGGGGGCTCTCGTGCTCAGCAAGCACCCTCAGGGTGCGGGAACCCTAGGACACTGACAAATCCTTGGCCCTTGTATCCTCGGGCCCAAAAATATCTGATCTATGTTTGTGCCCCCACCATGATAGGTATGGGCTCCGATTCAGGGGTGACCACTTATGACTCGAGAGGCCTTTTGAAAGCTGATATGGAAGACAGGGTGAATTTTTTCTCCCCAGTTGTGGGACAGTTGAAGTCTCAGGGCCTTCAGTTCACCTCCACAGAAATGCGGGAATGGTCCCTGAGCCTTTCTGCAGAATTTCTGGTATGGCTCGTGGCTTTTAGGTACTTTGAATTAAATAAACCCACAACATATTCTTTTCTTGTCTGCAAACTTTTTATAGTCAGTCTTAGCTAGCTCCAGTGTCTCTTTGATTGCGGCCATGAAGCCGCCGCACGCTCCTCAGTCAGCTGGGGTCAGCAGCGGTGGCTGGGCCCAAGGCCCGGGAAAGGAGAAAGTCTTGGCCCTCACGGCTTTGAATGGCAAGACCCCGTTGAGGCGTGATCTGAATTATTGCAGCAGTACTCTGCCACATCTAAGAGGGGGGCCACTGGTCCTGCTGATAGGTTGAATAGCACCGAGGAATTGTTGCAAAGTCTTTTGCACCCTCTCGGTCGCTCCATCTGCCCTCAGGGTGGAACGCAGTACTCAAAGCCTTCTGCCTCAGGATGGCCAAGAACGACTATACTATGAGGCAGCTGCTTTATGCTGGTGTTTATTTGGCGACCCTCGTAAAGACCAAAGATGCTTAATTTGGAAGGTTATAAACATCAGAAGAGGGTGGCATGCTATTATTTGTGGCGGATAACCAAGATAGAATTTTTTTTTACTAATCATTACATCCGGGCAGCTATATTAAAGGTCTGGAAGAAGTATAAAACAGGCTCTACGACAAACATATGTGGATCTCCCAGTAGAGGCGCAGCATAAGAGAGAGATCCACAAAAAAATTGTATACTTATAAGAATTTACTACAGAAAAGGGGATCTCCTGAGGCTGAAACCCCTGGAGGAACTAAGAAAATGGACAAAGAAATATCCTGGTTCCAATACCTACAAATGAAAGAATATTACAAAATGGACATCAAAACAGATTTCTGTGACCAGGTCACAATATGGGAAAGAGTAATGAACTCAGAAAAAAACAAATCAAATGCTCTACAATCAACTATTGGTATGGGACACCGAGCAAGAATTGGTAAAGGAAAACATGATAAGTTGGGCGAAAGATCTGGGACACCCAATACGTTCAAAAGATTGGGAAGACATCTGGAAAAAGAGGACCAAGTATTCAGGATTTACATCAGTAACTGAAAATTGGTACAAGATGTTCTTTCGTTGGTATTTAACACCCTCTAAACTAGCCAAGATCTACAATCATGTATCACGACAAATGTTGGAGATGTCAAACACATAAAGGAACATTCATACACTGTTGGTGGGAATGCCAAAAAATTAAAAAATTCTGGAAAAGTGTTCATGCTCATACACAGAAAATTTTAAATTATAATTTACAACTCAAGCCAGATTATTACCTTCTCAACATCATGAAAGATGATATTGAGAAAAGTCAGGATAAATTGTTCTTTTACATATCAGCCGTGGCAAGACTAGTTATTGCAAGAAATTGGAAAAATAAAGACCCGCCGGAGCTAGAGGACTGGCTGCTCAAACTAAGAGAATTAATGGATTTCGATATTTTAAAAAAGATCTAGTTAATGATCAAAGTGGCAAGAACAAAACTGACTGGAGCCAAGTAATAACATACCTAAAGGAAGTAAAACTTAAGCAGAACTAAGGAACTACTCAAGTGAACCATAAATGAAAACAAACTTTAAGTGGCGCTCGAGAGAAATTGCAAGGGAAGTGTCGACTCTACAAGTAAACAAGGAACCCCACAGACTGGACTGGAAGATCTACCTACAATCTTTCAAGATTTTAGGACCTTCTATTTCTCTATCTAGATTTTCCCTTTTCTGACTTTTTTACCTTTTTTTTCTTCCTTCACCTCTTTGTTTCTTTCTTCTCTTTTTTCCTCTTCCCCTCCCCCTTTTTTTCTTTTTCTCCCTCTACTCCCCTTCCCCATCTTACCTTTCTCCTACCTTTCCACCCTTTCCAACCCTATCCCTGTTACACTCTCTAGTTTTATTTTATATGTTAAAATAACTCAATAAAAATTATGGGGAAAAAAAAGGATGGCCAAGAATTACTTCCAAATCCGGGATGTGAATTGAGGGCGTCGGTCTGTTATGACCCTTCGGGGGCACCCATGCAATCTAAACACATGATGTATAAACAGCTTGGCTAGCTCTGGAGCGGAGCGGAGTTGCTTCAGTGGGACAAAGTGTGCCTGCTTAGAGAACAGATCGAAGACTGTCCAAATAGTGTTACAACCATTACTATCTGGTAAATCTACAACAAAGTCCATAGAGATTTCAGCGCAGGGCACGGAAGGACTGGCTACCTGTTATAGCAAGCCAATTGGCTTGCCCACCATTGTTTGGTTTTTACACACTGAGCACTCTGCTAGGTAGTCCTTCACAACCTTGCGCATCCCTGGCCACCAAAACTGCCGAGCTAAAAGTTTTAGAGCAGGGGTGCTCACACTTTTTCAGTATGCGAGCTCCTTTTGAGCAACCAAGTTGAAACGAGCAACTGCCGCGCGCGTGCACCTCCGCGGGCGGCTTCTTATTAGTTTGGTTGCTCACCGGTTGGGGAGGCGCTTCGATCCCATGGCGCCTCTCGAGGCCCCGTCGCGCTGCCCTCGCCTGTCTCTCGCCCGATCCATGGATCTGGCTGAGAGAGAGAGCAAAGAGAGCGCAGGGCCTCCTCCTCCTCTGTCGCCTATGGTGGGGTGGTGACAGAGGAGGAAACCCACGCGCTCCCCTCGCCTCTCTTTCGCCCGGATCCATGGATTGGGGCGAAAAGAGAGGCGAGGAGCCCGCCCTCCTTCTCTGTCGCCGCCCTGCCATAGGGCGACAGAGGAGGACCCAGCGTGCTCCCCTCGTCTCTCTTTGCCCGGATCCATGGATCCAGGCGAGAGAGAGGCTGGAGAGCGCACGAGGGGCCTAATCCCTCCTCTGTCGCCTATGGCAGGGCGGCGACAGAGGAAACCCCGCAGCGCTCCCTCGCCTCTCTTTCGCCCGGATCCATGGATCGGGCGAAGAAAGCATCGAGGGAACGCGTGGGGGCCTTCTCCCCTCCCTCTGTCGCCACCCTGCCATAGGCGACAGAGAGAAGCCCCCTCGCAGCGCTCCCCTCGCCTCTCTTTTTGCCTGGATCCATGGATCCGGGCGAAAGAGAGGCAGTGAGGAGCGGGGGGGCTCCCTCCTCTCTGCCGCCCTGCCATAGGTGACAGAGGAGGCCCCTGGTCTAGGCCACCCTGTTTTAGAGTCTTTGTAAATCCAAAGTGACCTGAGAGCTTGGAATCATGAGCTTGAGCCAAAACTTCCGGCCGTAGAAGCTCAGGGATGAAATACTTGGACCCATACTGCCACACTCCCTGTTCCTGGGCCAACTTGTCTTTATGAGCGATGAGCCATTTATCCTCCTGAGCTGCCTCCCTCAACTTTTCCAGGAGCTCCAACGGGCATCCCCCTGCTTGTGGCTTGGCCGCCCGGGTTACCCTAGTCTGCGCTAGCAATCCCAACTGTTCTTTGGAGAACACTGTACCTATCTCCCCTGGGGCTGTGTAGTCCGCAGTTGGCATGTGGGAAAGGGCGTCTGCAAGTTTGTTTTGGCTCATCACAATTTATTTTTGCCAACTCACCATCCTGGGGGCCTTTCACCTGCCGGGTGTCTACAGCAGATCGTTGTCTACAGGCAGAATCATGGCTGGATGTCTGCTTCTTCCTTCCTGCTGCCAGGCCTCCTTTGTCACACTCTCCTCTCAATCCCGCTCCTGATTGTATTCCCAGTTTTGTACGTCTCTCTCAATCCTGCCAATCTCAGTTTTGTAGTCTCTGACCAATCTCTGACCTGGCTAGCCACCGCTTTGAATTCTAGAGCATATTCAGAGACATTTCTTTTTCCTTGATACATCCTTTTAAGCTGTGCTTTCGCCTTCTGCTCTGCCAAGGGGTCTTGGAATCTCTCTCTCAATGCTCTTAGGAAATCATCCAGCCGTCGTAACTCGGGGGCCCGGGTGTCGTACATCCGCATCAGCCAATCTGCTGCGGCTTCCTTTAGGTTAGCCCCCACTGCATGGATTCGGGCTCCTTCTGAGGGGAACGAATCACCATAGTCCTCCATAAAATGTCTCACATTGGTTATGAAATAGGACGGTTGCTTTGGGTCTCCGTTGAACTTAACTCGCAACTCTCCTCTCCTGGGCGCCCACAGCATCTGGCTTCTTCCCATCATACCTGTGGTGAAGGTTGATGCTCCTCAGACGGGGGAGAAGTCATATTCATCAGCAAACAGCAGTCATAGTGAGGACCGGCCTGTTATTCCCTCGGTTAAGAGGGAGCGCTTCCTGCCTCTGTTGTCTTCAGGGGGCCCCTGGGCTGCTGCAACCTCCTTTCACATCTCTCTCAACTGGAACACCACAGTTTGCAGCATGTGCTCCATGGCATCCACCCTCCGTTCCAACCGCACAGCCCCGGCAGGGGTTTCTCTGACACTCTCGGGGGGGGGCCTTCCACCTCACCGTCACATCTTTGTACACAAGTATCTGGGCTGTGGCCATTAGGTTCCAAGCCCCACCTGGCTCTCCTCCCAGGCCTCCATCCTGTGGGCAGGACTCCTCTCCCTCTCTCAGGGTGGCTGCTCCCCTCTTGCCCCTCCGAAAGGGAAGCACCGATCAATTGCTCACCGAGTTCTTCAATAGACATATTGCTCTCACCGGATGGACTTTGTCCTCACGGGAACAGCAGATAGTAGATGAGATCTCTCTTTATGTCAGCTGGTAGGTTCTTGAACAAAAGCCACGCTCACACAGATGGTACTGGGATAGGCCGTTTATTATTCTTCCTTCTCACAGCAAGAAAAAGAGAGAACTGAAGAGATTCCCGCCCAAACACAAACACTTTCCTGCTCAAACGCTTTACTAACTCCTCCCCTCCTTCTCTGAAGTTTCCTGCCCATTTTGGTTCCTTTGAAACTGCAATTCCTGTATCCTCCTCCGGGGGGCAAAGGGCTCTATCGATTGTCAGTTGAGGCCAGACAGATAGGCAAACCACCTGCTCTAGGGCACAACCTGACATCTTTAAAGGTGAAACCCTTACCCTGAACCCTACTGTAAGCTTAAACCTAAACCCTAACCCATACCCTAACCCGTTCCCTAACCATAACCCCTAAACCTTGCCCTAACCCTAAACCTTACCCTAACCCATTTCCTAAGTGTAACCCCTAAACCTTGCCCTAACCGTCCCCTCCTTTCTCTCCTTCCTTCACTCCCCGCTCTCACTCTGCTCCCTCTCTTTCCTTATTCACAGCCGCGTTTGCGGCATCTCCGTAACGCTCGGAGCTTCCAGACCCAGCTATCATACTATCACCTTTAGCTAATGTAAGCCAGGCTGGAGACAGCGAATATAGAAGGAATGTAAGAGTTTAGTAATAGTATGAAAGCTGAGTCCGGAAGCCGCTTCGCTCCGTTGGGAGCGCTGAACGTAACACAGGTATTATAGAATGAATGTAAGAGTTCTTTAATGTTAAAACCCTTAACCCAAACCCTAAACCTTACCCGGTAATAGAGAGTGGAAGGTGCAACCTATGCACCAACTCACCTTGCTGCCCCCTCCCACCAGCTGCCGGCAAGGAGGATGTGAAAAGGAGGGCAGGAGACTGGCTCCTCCAAAGTGGAAGGTGCAGCCTACACACCAACTCTCTTCGGTGGCAGCTACACTTCAGTGCCCCTCCTCATCCTCAGTCTACTGGCAAATGATAGCTCACACCTGACTTATGACACCACAACTGATAAAATCTATGTTCCTCTGGACTTTTACCAAACCTATCAGTAGCCTACTACCATAATCAGATAAGACTCTCCCTCCGCCTGCCCCAAGGACTCCATATCACATTTACCATCCCCCATGTTTTGTTTTTACCCTCCCCATGTTGTATTCAATCTGTACCTAAATAACTTTGTGTCTGGTGGGATGGGGGAGCAGGAACGGTATAAAAAGGGTTAAAACGATATGGAGAGAGAGCTGGGGGGAAAGAGAAGGGGTCTACATTGTTAATTGCAGCAATAATATGTTTCACACTTATATCTATTCTTGGTGTTTTTATAATTTTAATGGTTATTTTCTACAGTTGTGGCTATTGATTTGGATATGTGATATATTTTTGTATATACTGTATGTGAGGCATTGAATTTGCCAATTATTATGTTGTAAACCGCTTTGAGTCCCCCCAGGGGTGAGAAAAGCAGTATAGAAATGCATTTAATAAAATAGTGTGATAGCTGTGTCTGGAAGCTCTGAGCGTTATGCTGTTTCCGCAACGCAGAACAGAACACAGATATTATAGAAGGAATTTTTTATTTCATTTATTTCTAACTCGCCCTTCTCTACCCCCGAAGGGGGACTCAAGGCAGCTAACACAAAAGGCAGCAAATCGATGCCCAATACACAGGAGACAGAACAACACATCATAAAATACTACAAAACAGATTAAAACAATCAAATATCAATAATTAACCACATGCTCCCCGTTCTGTACTCATAGGCTGTCCAAAACCAAAGCCTCAGCAATCCTGTCATTATTCAATAGTCTGTCCACTGCCCCACATCAACCAAACGCCCGGTCCCAAAGCCACGTTTTTAACTTTTTTCTAAAGGAAAGGAGGGAAGAAGTTGACCTTATTTCACTGGTGAGCGAGTTCCACAGGCGAGGGGCTACCACGGAGAAGGCCCTGTCCCTCGTCCCCACCAACCATGTTTGCGACAAAGGTGGGATCGAGAGCAGGGCCTCCCCGGAAGATCGTAAACTTCGAGGTGGGACATAAGGGGAGGTACGTTCGGACAAGTAAGCTGGGCCAGAACCATAAAGGGCTTTAAAGGTCAAAACCAGCACTTTGAATTGTGCTCGGAATTGGATAGCCAGCCAACGGAGCTGGCACAACAGAGGAGTGGTATGCTCCCTGTATGTCTCTCCAGTTAGTAACCTGGCTGCCGACCGCTGGACTAGTTGAAGTTTCCGAACAGTCTTCAAAGGCAAAACTGGGTCCATCATGCAGAGGCGAACTTCTAATTCTTGTTGTAATCTCACGATGCTTGTAGTGAGGCTATATCGAGGCGAACAACAAGAGAAGTCTACTCTAACAACAACAAAAGCAGGGGGGGGTTACAGGAAAATTACACCGTCTAAATTGAACTGGAATGTTTAACAATAAATCACTCTCTGGGTTCTCATAATGAATCATTAATTTAATGATATGGTAAGTTGTCTGGAGCACTATCACAATCAATACTCAATACAGGACCTAGTAACCATATCATGAGCAACGAACGCATACATACACAATGGTTTGGTGTATATAACCAACAGCAGTGGGCATACAAAATCACATTGTGTACATCACATGTAGAAACACTCATACATTTATAGGCATACCACGCAGCATATAACAGTAAAAAGCCTAATAGCAATATGAAGGCCTCTATCTACTGTAATCTATATAACATACATCAATATAAACAATATCATAGCATCATATTGAGGATCCACCTGGCTAGTAACATGGAGTGGTATCAAAGGCGTAGAATATGTCCTTGGAATGGGATATATAAGGAAAATGCCATAGGGTACCTCTAAGTTGATGATGGGATATTGTAGGGAAAGATGTCGTGGGTAGTTTCAAAGCTGTGTGTGTATCACCATGGAAAAACTCAGGGCGGGTTCGGCTGCATAGCCGAGGTACAGTCCACGAAGACTTCCAAACGGAATCACAAAGAGCCGCACTTATGGCTGGAATGCTGATGATAATACAAGCGGCTCAGAGTAGGCCGTGTGAGCGTTGTCGAAAAGCCTGGATGGACAGGCTGCAAACCCAGAAGAGCAATCGCATCATGATGATCAAGACATATTGGCCTTTTGTGGCTGATATTCCTGGACTGAGTAAACCACCAATGCCAGCGTATAGAATATCCCACAGTATCAGAGACATCTTGATACACACAGACCATACTAGGTCTAATTCTCCCAGCGCTATGACCCCAGGGACTAAACCCTGTGGACACTGTTCAGTGTGCAAACAAGTATATTGTAGTAGAGAAATATTTGTCCCATCCAAGTCTAGATCATTTTCTATCAGGCAATTTACCACCTGCTCTTCTACACACTGTGTGTATGCTTTAATATTCCCATGTCCAAAGATTTATGTTGGACAATCGTCAGAATCAGGAATGGGGCTACCGATTCCCTTCTTTATTCTCATTTCACTACCTTTAAACACTCTTGTGATTCTTTTCAGTTCCTTGGCCTCGAGAAGGTCTTCTTGAAGTCACACCAGAATGCCCATGACATCCTAATACATACAGAAATTAAATTGATTTCCTTACTAAATTCTGAGGCACTATTAGGCCTCAATGATCCTTTAAGTATCTCTACCCCCCTTACGTGAATGACTTTTTGTCCAGTTGTTTGATTCTTATGCCTAGATTTATTCCTTATCTGCCCTCATACCATATTTTTACTTACCTTGGGTTCCAGTATGTCTCAAGTAATCCTATTCATCTATAGGATTACTCATGAACCAGAGCTTCTCTTTTGTTCTTGCATTCCTACTGATAGCAGATATACCACTATTCATCAACAGGACTACTCGTGAACCAGAGCCACTCTTTTGCTCTTGCATTCCTACTGATAGCAGATATATCAGCATTTAATCCCCTTTAGAACTATAAGCTACTTCTTATTTTTTATTTGTGATTCTGAATTGATCATGTCTATTTTAACAGTGTATGGCTATCTGTCCTCATACTTACCATACTTGTACTTACCTGGAGATGGTAGTGTAACTCCATCCATCTATTCATCTATAGGATTACTCATGAACCAGAGCTTCTCTTTTGTTCTTGCATTCCTAGTGATAGCAGACATATCACTATTTTCTCTTTTGTTCTATTCCTAGTGGATTACTCAGGATTACTCATGAACCAGAGCTTCTCTTTTGTTCTTGCATTCCTAGTGATAGCAGACATATCACTATTTATCTATAGGATTACTCATGAACCAGAGCTTCTCTTTTGTTCTTGCATTCCTAGTGATAGCAGATATATCAGCATTTAATCCCCTTGGGGACTACAAGCATTTTTTGTTTTTTATTTTTTACCTGTTATTCTGAATTGGGACTATCTGTCTTCATTCGACCAATATATATTCACTTTCAAAGTGATGTTCAGGATCATTATTTCTTATCTATGTCAGTTTAAGCATAGCTTCTTAGTATTACTACTTACATTCCCACCTGCTGATGAGATCTTTCAATTTACCTAATTAATTCTACATATATTCACCTTATCTTTCTGTTCACTACCTCCATTTGGGTTCCAGTATGTCTCAAGTCAAGCCCCGCCACGTTAATTCGTTGGTAGGTATATTTTTATTATAGATCTATTTGTATTATATTTTAGTGTTTCCGTGTTCTGCAAACACTACTCTTGGGGTCTTTCTTGCATTTTTTAGATACGGTGCTCGCATTGATGAGACGCTGGGAGATTTCTACATTCTTGCTTTCATACTCAGCATTTAGACCTCTATGGCGGTGATATTTCCATCTTAAGATTATCTTTCTGCGCCTTGAAAAAGCTGGGTTCAGCAAAACGGAGAACGGCCCCCTAATTGTTTCCCATCGACCTTGTTTTAGACACGGACACTCCCTCTCCCAAACCAGGAGAGTGAGGTCCCTGCTTATTTTCAGACTGTACACACACGGAGCCGAGGTCTTTTGGTTCCTACCGCTACGCAGCGTCACCCAAGCCTCCATTTGTGGCTATAGATACTTTTCGTTGATCGGGACTCTCTTCCGGGTTCACAGCCCGTCCATCCAGGCTTTTCGACAACGCTCACGCGGCCTACTCGGAGCCGCTTGGATTATCATCAGCATTCCAGCCATAAGTGCGGCTCTTTGTGATTCCGTTGGAAGTCTTCGTGGACTGCGCCTCGGCTATGCAGCCGACCCCGCCCTGAGTTTTTCCACGGTGATACACATGCAGCTTTGAAACTACCCACGACACCTTTCCCTACAATATCCCATCATCAACTTAGAGGTACCCTATCCCATTGGACATATTCTACGCATTTGAAACCACTCCATGTTATTAACCAGAAGGATCCTCAAATAGACACAAGAAATATTCACAGTAACCATTACACATGGACCTAAACCCTGAAATATCCTTCATTTAGCTCTCAAAATATTTCATCAAAGAAAATTATAAGTTTATTATTTCCCCCCAAAAGCCACAGCTTTTTAACTCAGTGTTTCCACCTCCGATATAAAACAAGAAAACTTGCCTTTACCCAACTTATTCCATGTGGGTTGACTATGAAAAAAGGCTCGTATTTCAACTGCAGCTTTTTTCACACTGCTGTGAATTGACTGATGATGATCAAGGTATGATTTCCGACTGAAGCTCTTTCCTCACTCTGGGCATTTAAATGGCTTTTCTCCTGTGTGAGTTGCCTGATGACTAATAAGGTTGCTCTTTTGACTGAAGCTCTTTTCACACTGCAAGCATTTAAATGGCTTCTCTCCTGTGTGAGTTGCCTGATGACTAATAAGGACTGCTCTTTTGACTGAAGCTCTTTTCACACTGCAAGCATTTAAATGGCTTCTCTCCTGTGTGAGTTGCCTGGTGACTAATAAGGTTTCCCTTCTGACTGAAGCTCTTTTCACACTGCAAGCATTTAAATGGCTTCTCTCCTGTGTGAGTTGCCTGATGACTAATAAGGTTGCTCTTGTGACTGAAGCTCTTTTCACACTGCAAGCATTTAAATGGCATTTAAATGGCTTGCTTCTGAAGCCTTTGTGAGTTGCCTGATGCCTGAATAAGGACTTGCTCTTGTGACTGAAGTTCTTTTCACACTACAAGCATTTGAATGGCTTCTCTCCTGTGTGAGTTGCCTGATGGTAATCAAGGCCTTCCTTTTGACTGAAGCTCTTTTCACACTGCAAGCATTTAAATGGCTTCTCTCCTGTGTGAGTTGCCTGATGACTAATAAGGACGTGCTTGTGACTGAAGCTCTTTTCACACTGCAAGCATTTAAATGGCTTCTCTCCTGTGTGAGTTGCCTGATGACTAATAAGGACGTGCTTGTGACTGATAAAGCATTTTTTCCTTGTGACTGAAGCTCTTTTCACACTGCAAGCATTTAAATGGCTTCTCTCCTGTGTGAGTTGCCTGATGACGTACAAGGCCTGTCTTTTGGGTGAAGCTCTTTTCACACACTGAGCATTTAAATGGCTTCTCTCCTGTGTGAGTTGCCTGATGACTAGTAAGGTGATGCTCTGTGACTGAAGCACTTTTCACACTGCAAGCATTTAAATGGCTTCGCTCCTGTGTGAGTTGCCTGATGAGTAATAAGGCTGCCCTTCTGACTGAAAGCTCTTTTCACACTGCAAGCATTTAAATGGCTTTTCTCCTGTGTGAGTTGCCTGATGACTAATAAGGTTTTTCTTTTGACTGAAGCTCTTTTCACACTGCAAGCATTTAAATGGCTTCTCTCCTGTGTGAGTTGCCTGATGACTAATAAGGTTTTCTTATGACTGAAGCTCTTTTCACACTGCAAGCATTTAAATGGCTTCTCTCCTGTGTGAGTTGCCTGAGCCTGATGGTAAATAAGGACTTTCTTTGACTGAAGCTCTTTTCACACTGCAAGCATTTAAATGGCTTCTCTCCTGTGTGAGTTGCCTTGCCTGACTGACTGCAAATAAATGGTTGCTCCTTGCCTGACTGCTCTTTTCACACTGCAAGCATTTAAATGGCTTCTCTCCTGTGTGAGTTGCCTGATGATGAATAAGGCTCTCTCTTGTGACTGAAGCTCTTTTCACACTGCAAGCATTTAAATGGCTTTCTCTGCCTGATGACTAATAAGTTGCCTGACTGCTCTTTTCACACTGCAAGCATTTAAATGGCTTTCTCTCCTGTGTGCCTTGATGACTAATAACTGTGACTGAAGCTCTTTTCACACTGCAAGCATTTAAATGGCTTCTCTCCTGTGTGGGTTGCCTGATGGTAAACAAGGCCTGCCTTTTGACTGAAGCTCTTTTCACACTGCAAGCATTTAAATGGCTTATCTCCTGTGTGAGTTGCCTGATGGTAAAAAAGGTTTCTCTTCTGACTGTAGCTCTTTCCACAATCTGGGCATTTAAAAGGCCTTTCTCCTGTGTGAGTTGTTTGATGACTTTTCAATAAGGCTTCTCTTCTGACTGAAGCTCTTTTCACACTGCAAGCATTTAAATGGCTTCTCTCCTGTGTGAGTTGCCTGATGACTAATAAGGTTTCCCTTCTGACTGAAGCTCTTTTCACACTGCAAGCATTTAAATGGCTTCTCTCCTGTGTGAGTTGCCTGATGACTAATAAGGTTTCTCTTTTGACTGAAGCTCTTTTCACACTGCAAGCATTTAAATGGCTTTCTCCTGTGTGAGTTGCCTGATGACTAATAAGGCTTCCCTTCTGACTGAAGCTCTTTTCACACTGCAAGCATTTAAATGGCTTCTCTCCTGTGTGAGTTGCCTGATGACTAATAAGGTTTCTCTTTTGACTGAAGCTCTTTTCACACTGCAAGCATTTAAATGGCTTCTCTCCTGTGTGAGTTGCCTGATGACTAATAAGGTTGCTCTTTTGACTGAAGCTCTTTTCACACTGCAAGCATTTAAATGGCTTCTCTCCTGTGTGAGTTCTCTGATGACTAATAAGGTTTCCTTTTGACTGAAGCTCTTTCCACACTCCAAGCATTTAAATGGTTTATCCCTTGTGTGAGTTTCTTGAGAAAAGGTGAGTGCTTCCTTCCCATTGAAATTTATTCCACATTCCAAATATGGCGTCGCCTCTGTTTTCATGGTTTGAGAAGAAAAGTGTGACAGTGTATTGAAAAGAAAAACTTATATTAGATTGCAGTTTACGTTTTAAAGTACTGTATACACATTACAAAACCCATTTAGTAGAGACAGCCCTTTCTCACAGCCCTTTCCAATACTGGCTGTTAAGAGAAAAAATATCTTTTGTGCTTGTTCTAAATGTAATGCCAGGATATAAATCTCAAAATAAATTATAGCTCAACTAGGGCTGAGGAAAATAGAGCTATTTCCTTGGCCCAAGTTTCTCTGGAATCCCCCGTACTTCTGGCACAAGAAAGGTAAAAATCCTCCATCTGCCGATGGCACAAAGGTAGGTGAATTTAACTTCATGGCATCAGGCAGCAGAACAAACATCAAAACTCAAATTAGAAACCAGAATAAAGTTGTCATTTTAAAAAGGACTGAAGGAAGATGCACAGAAGATCGTAAATGATGTTCGAGCTCTGGGAACAAAGTGAAAACAGCGTAATGTACAGGTGGTCTTTTCATCCCTCCTCCCAGTTGCCCTCATTGGGAGAGAAACATGGTGGATTACTCAATGCCTTACTTACGTGAGATACAGGTGTGAATAATTTATATGTACTGTATATAATGTGTTGCGCCTCTGGGACCTTCACCTTCGGGTCCACAGGACTTTCCATGTGTGAATCCACATCGAAATGGTATGTAATCACGGACCTAGTCACTTCTATACTGTATAATCTGGACCTATTATGATATATCATGTTAATATTTCAGAAATTGCTTCCTGTGACGCTGAGCATTATGCTTTTGATTGTTGCCGCTTAAGAAAGCCCAAAGCGAAACGGATCGGGCTCTGCAGCTCATCCATTGCGTTCCTTGGCGTCCCTACTCTTTCCATCTCTGGGCTACAAGCCGCTCCACAGCATTACATCCTGGTTTGCTACTAACCTCCAATGGGAGGCTTTGGATTACAATTTCGGCGATTATGTGTGCTTTTGGGAACTTTTCTACGGACTTATGAACTATTGGACCACCTATTCGCTATTCATCCGTCCCCTATCGTGCACCCCCCTCCCCTTAGATGTCTAGAGGGTACGGTGTACCATTGGACTCGGCGGGAACTTGTGTATTGGAAATCTATCCAGAGAATTGGATTATATGGACCACTTACTGGATATTTACCTGTACCCCATCGTGCACACCCATCCTCCGAGGTATTTATAGTCGTTAGTAAACTAGTTTGTTGTAATTTTGTATTCATTTTTATGATATTTTGATATATGCGCCAATTACATGTGTTCTATAGGCTAAAAGCCCCACTTTAATATATATTTCTATTTTGCATTATTACTCCAGTTCTACGTGTGTTTGTACAGCTCTACAAGGGCCAGAATAATAGTACAGGTCAATAACAGGTTTAGAAAATTGTGTCAGGAGGAACACTTTGGCTTCCTCAACCATGGCCTGCTTTTCCAGGAGGATGGCCTACTGGCAAGGTATGGGGTGCATCTCACACAAGTAGGAAAACACCTTTTTGTTTTTAAACTAGGTTCCTCGGTGGACCTAGTTTAAAGTGCGCCTAATAAAGTTTGTGAGTCTAACTTCATTAGGCGCACTTTAAACAAGGTCCACCGGGGAAGGGGCAACAGCCTTGCTAACAGTACCTTACCCACAATTTCAGGGAGCCGGCAGAAGACTGAATGGAGGGCTGCACGAATGCAACAAAGCCTAAGTACCGAAAGCACAATCATACCAAATAAACAGGCCAGGGGAAGGTCTCAGGGGCTCACATGTCTTTACACTAATACACAGAGCACGGGAAATAAAAAGACAAACTCCAACTTTTAGCACAACACCACAATTATGTCATAGGCATCTCTGAAACCTGGTGGGATGACTCCTATCGCTGGAATGTAAACATCAAGGGCTATAACCTCTTTCAAAGATACCAAACAAAGGGGGCAGAGTAGCCTTATATGTCAAAAACCGTTTCCTTAAACTTCCCTCTCCCATTACCTTAGATAGGTTGCTTTTTAATTTATATATATATATATATATATATATATATATATATGAAAAATTATGCAAATAATAAGTAGCCTTATATGTCAAAAACTGTTTCGCTGTAGAAGAGATGTAAGACAGTAATACGGGAAACCAGCTTGAAAGCATCTGGATAAGAATCAAGGGAACTGGGACTCAAAAAGATCTCATTGTAGGCATCTACTACAGACCTCAAGTCAGAATGAAGCTGTCTTCTGCAAACAGCTCACCATCAATAGGAGAATAGTGTCTAGATCCAGGGAAGTCATGGATAACCCTCTATTCTGCCTTGGGTAGACCACATCTGGAATACTGTGTCCAATTTTTGTTGAGATTAAAAATGTAAGTGGGCAAATTATATTGTAAAATGTAAGAATAATGTAAAATATGTATTAAGTTTAAATGGGACTACTTGGAGTAAGTTTGTTACAAACTTACTTGAAGCCAGAAGCCTCCAGAAGGTGCTGGAAAAGTCACAGCTGTAGGTGTTTTGCAGCTATTCCTGTATAAAATAAGGCAGCTGAGAGACTGACCTTGGGTGAGGAATTTTGTTTTGAAGAAGCCAGCAACTTTGCAGAAGACGTCGAAAAGAAGACGGAAGGAAGATTTATGTTGTTCTTATGAAACTAAACTGTAAGACTGTTTGTTTTACATGTTGCTAATACTGTCTATTGTTGGGCCTGAACATATTTTGTTTAAAGAGCTTTATTTTTTTGAAACAAATGACTCTTGGAATCTTTTAACTACAGAGAGCCAGCTTAATTGACCAAAACAGTACTCAGGTCAATACAGAAACTCAACAGGTGGTAGCAGAGGATGGTTAGAGTTTCTGTTTTTTGTTGGAAGCTGGTCAAGTCTTTTCTTACTCTCTGTTAGTTGTTTTTGGCACAGACAGTATACAAGAGCTGCAATAGAGAAAGACATTCTTGTGAAGATGAGTTTATCATCCGTTTCCCTGGGCGGTCTGGCGTTGGAGCGTCTTACAGCCTCCAATTATGCTACTTGGGCCGTAAAGATGAAAAGTGTGCTCATCAGGGAAGATTTATGGGATGTTACATCATCGCCTTTAGCAGATGACGCCACAGCGGCTGTGAAGAGGGCGAATGATAAAGCACTAGCAACAATCTTGTTGTGTGTGGACAACTCCCAGCTGGCATATGTGCATGGAGTTCTCACGGCACACGAGGCCTGGCAGAAGCTTAGAGATATTTATCGTGCTTCAACAGCCAGTGCAAAGATAATCCTCACTCAGCAACTTTATAATTTAAAGCTTCGTAAAGGAGAAGATGTAATGAAGCATATTGATACAATGCGTCGCCTGTTCGTGGAACTGGAGGAAAAGAGAGATGAGTTTTTCGAACTCACATCAAGCATGTGTTTGCTTTCCAGTTTGGATGCGTCGTGGGACAATTTTTGTGTTTTCAATGCAGAATGTTCCTGAAACTGAGCTTTCACTTAATTTTGTTTGTTCCAGGCTTATGGAGCAGGAGAAAAGAAATGTGTTCCTTAAAGAAACAGCTTCTCCTGCAAAAGGGGCTCAAAGTAGAAACTCCCAGCAGTCAGGAGCAGTATATAGTGTTAGAAGGTGTTATGGATGTGGAGCAGTTTCTCATGTAATAAGAGATTGTCCCAATAAGATGAAAAAGCAGGCAAAGGGAAGGGATTTTTCTTCCAATAGGGTGCTCATGTTTTGTAACAAGAAGTACTAAAGAAGAGAATGTAAAAAGTCCTGTGTGGCTGTTAGATTCTGGGTGTACAGAGCATTGTGTAAATGATATAAAGTTGTTAAAAAATGTGGAAAACCTGAAGTAACAAGTGTTACTCTTGCAGATGGGTCAAAAATTAAATGGGAGAACCAGGGGGGATGTTTATGTACCTGGGTTAAATAGAATGCTTAAAAAGGTTTTGTTAATTGAGAAATTGGATTTTTGTTTAATTAGCATTTCCAGCCTATGTGCTGAAGGGTATGAAGTGTGTTTTAGGGCAAAGAATGTGAAGTGTCCTTAAAGGAAAGCATTGTGTTACGGCAGATTGGTAAACAAATGTACCAGTTTCCTAAAGGAGAGAAAGTGTTTAAAGTGCAAGGAAATGAAAACAAGCCTCTTCATGATGAGTGTATTCACTATTACCATAGAGTGTTGGGACATGTTAGCTTTAAAGCTATAAGACAGCTTGCTAAAGTAACCAATTTAAAACTTAAGTCCTGTGATAATTATTTGGACTGTGCTGTCTGTTTCTCTAAGGAGAAAGTAAAAAGGTGTTCCATTCCAAAGCAAAGCAATAGGCAAACAACAAAGCCATTTGAGCTTGTTCATATAGATCTGGCGGGTCCAATGTGCAAGAGTTTTGGAAATTCATCTTATTTTCTTGTGCTAGTGAATGATTTTACCCGCTATACTTATTGTTATTTTTTGAAACAAAAGTCCCAAGCTGGTACAAAATAAAGGAATGGGTTAACATGGTTGAAAGGAGTTTTAACCACAAGGTGGGGTGTTTCCAGACAGACAGGGGTGGTGAGTTCACTGTGAAGTGGTTAGAGAACTGGTTAACTGCCACCGGGATTCGACATCAACTTATGAATCCATACAGCCCGGAAGAAAATGGCGCGGCAGAAAGAAAAATCGGGATCTTAAAAACAATGAAAATTGTATGTTAAATGATGCTAAGATGAGTGAAAAGTACTGGGCAGAAGCTATACATATGGCTGTGCACATTGTAAACAGATCATGGAGTTCAGTGGTAAATGAAACACCATATTTCCTGTTGTTCAAAAGGAAACCTATTTTTTTGTATTTTCATAATTTTGGATGTTTTGCCAATGTTCATATTCCATCACAGTGTAGGAATAAGAATCAACGTAAGTGGAGGAATCTAAGATTTTTGGGTTATGCTGAAAAAACTAAAGGTTTTCGTTTTGATTTAGGACATGGAAGAAGTTCGAATTTTGAGAAACATCAGGGATGGGTTGATATTCATCAAAATTCTGAAGTATTCTTCCCATTTCATCAGAGATCAGTATCCCAGGGTTCAGAGTTAGCTAAAATAGCTGGGCCCAGTAGTGGATAAAAGCAGAAGTAGTTGAAGAAGTGTCTGAGGAGTCTGGTGTTGTACCTGAAGAAATGGCTAGCAGTGAGCAACAGGAAAGTGTTGAGGTTGAAGTGGAACCTGAATTAGTTCTGAGAAGAAGTCAGCGCTCCAATAAAGGAGTGCCACCAGATAGGTTCATGGTACAGTGTGTATTGACTGAAGAGGATCAAGGTGTGTGTATTGAGCCTCGAACGTACAGTGATGTTTTGAAATGTGATTCAGTGGAAAGAGGTCACTGGAAAAGGCTATGGACACTGAGTATAAATCTTTAGTTGATTTAGGAGTTTTGAGATTGTGTCCAGACCTGTTGGGAAACCAGTAATTGGTTCGTTGGGTATTCAAGAAAAGGTATTGTCTGATGGTTCTTTTAAATACAAGGCAAGATTAGTTGCACAGGGTTGTTCACAGGTTATGCATGAGTCGTATGATGAAACATTACTCCTACTGCGAAGGCAGAGTCATTGAGAATGTTAGTGGCCTTAGCAGAACAGTATGATTTCAAAATGAGACATTTTGATTTTGAGACGGCTTATTTGAATGCTAAACTTGATGAAGAGATTTACTTAGAACCTGCACCAGGTTGTAAAGTCAGCCACAACAATGTGTATCGGCTGAGAAGGGCCTTGTACGGTGTCAGAGCTGGGAACTCTTAGCCTGGCAGAGGCTCAGAGCCCCAGTCTGCCTTGACCTGCTTTGACACTGGACATTGGGGAATACCCCAGGATGATGCAATCCTCTGGGGAAAGTGCTGAATCAGAACGGAAGTGATGTAACCTCCTCTGGACATTGGACACTGAATGGGAATATGCTGACTCAGAGGGGAATGAGGTCATATCCCTTGGACAGTGGGATCGCTGAGTCAGGAGGACATGATGCAACCTTCCCAGGATGTTGCAAGGGAAGGGAAGGAGGGGGTCGGGGTATATAAGGTGTGTTTGGGTGATGGGACACTGCTTTGGCTTTATAGGTGTTATACCTGCAATAAATCTGGTTGGATCGAGCCCTGCCTGAGCGTGATCTTTACGGAGAATTGAAGCGTTCTCACAGAAGCCAAAGCCCATTCCAACTTTCCCAGTATGGAGAGGTTGGAGGAAGGAGATTATTTGGACACTTGGAACCTTGCTCCAGATGAGGTCTGGCGAACGATGGAGTGGGAATGGACCACTATTGACCATGTGGGGTTCCCGGACGAGTCCAGAGAAGCGAGGGTGTCGTGGCGCGCCCTGGCTCAGGTGGACGAGCCCAGAGAAGCAGGAAGACAGCGTATGTTTCCTACTCAGGTGGGCTATAGTGGAGTTGAAGATGCATCCAGAGAAATGGGGGCACGGGCCGTCCGTGCTCCCATTCAGGTGGATTTCCGGAAGACCGGAGGGACCAGAGAAGCGGTATGGAGTGGCATGCCAGCTCAGGTGAACCCAGTGAGAAGTGTGGGTAAGGGGGCTGCGAGTGGGAGCGAAACCCCTGAACCAGCGTCCCCAACGGAGATGGACGTAATGAGATGCCGGATGGAGGCAATGGAGCATACCCTCCGAAGGATATCGCGGAGGGAGCAGGAGGAATCCATGTGGGTGGCACCTGGAGGTGGAGACTTCACATGGCAGTCCTGGATGGATGGCGAAAGGTCGGAAGCGCGCCCTAGATTTCCCATGGGAGTGTGGACCGAAGGGGCCACCAGGTAAAAAAGACGGTTGGGTGGCCTCCAGTTCGAGAGAAGAGCCGATCTTCGGAGCGCCCGCAACCAGCGGGGTTAGGAAGAGGGATTCGGAGGCCCGAGGAAGCCCCACTGTGGAGAGAATCCCGTTCCCGGGATGTTGAGAGGAGACCCAGGAAGGAGCCTCTTTGCGTGGAGTTTGAAGGAGACAAATCTTTTGAAGACTAAAGGGAAGGGGGAGACTAAGAAGGCTAAGTCTCCAGGAGCCAGGTTGGTTTGGACGGAAGAATGCCAGGGGGCATTTGAGAGCTAGAAAGAAGCTTTTACCAGCGGCCCTAAGTTGGTACATCCGGACACTGATAAGCCATTAGTAGTACAGTGTGACGTCGGGCGTGGGCATACGGAGGGGCCCTGCTGCAGAAAGATGAGTTGGGACGATTAAGGCCTTGTGCATATTTCTCTAAGAAGTTTGGAGAGCATGAGAGAGGTTGGCCGGTCTGGGAGAAGGAGGCTTTCGCCGTTAAGTGTGCATTACAGACTTGGCGACATTTCCTGGAGGGGGCAGTCCACCCATTTGTGGTGTTGACGGATCACCGGAACTTGCAATACTTGAAAGCCCCTCAGAAGTTGTCCCCGAAGTTAGTGAGATGGGCCCAGTACTTTGCCTGATTTAATTTCTCGTTGCAGCATATTAAGGGTAAGGAGAATGTTGTGGCGGATGCCTTGTCTCGATATCCCTTAGGAAGCCTTAATCCTCCTGCGGAGTTGGAGAGTGTGTTTACCAAGAATCAGTGGGGTCTGGGGGTGCAGACCCGGTCTCAGGTTAAGGAGATTAAGAAAGAGGAAAGGGTAGAAGTTGAGGAATGGTATTCAGAGTTGCAAGGGCATTACAAGGAGGATGATTGGTTAGGAAGTCATGAAAAAGAATGCCGGTTGTTGAATGGTGTGTGGTTTGTGGGAACCAAGGTGTATATTCCTCGCGGATTAAGGAGGAAGGTGTTGGAATTGGGCCATGACCATAAGACTGCTGGTCATTGGGGATTTACCAAGACCCTCCTAGCGGTGACGAGGCGTTATTGGTGGCCTGGCGTACGGGCGGAAGTACGGGAGTATGTCCGTAGTTGTGAGGCTTGTGCTAGGGGAAAGGCTCCTACGGCTAAGCCACAAGGATTAATACAAGTGGTGGCTACGCCGGTTCGACCATGGACTCATGTGAGTACAGATTTTGTGGGGGAGCTGCCGTCTAGTCGAGGATATAAGTATATTTGGACGGTGTTAGATCTGTTCTCCAAACAGGCTCACTTTGTTCCTCTGAAGGGGTTGCCGTCGGCCGAGAAGTTGGCTGAGTTATATGTTCGTCATGTATATAGATTGCATGGTTGTCCTGAACAGGTCCTTAGTGATCGTGGTGTTCAGTTCACTGCACGATTCTGGGAGAGGTTCTTAGGCTGTTTGGGGGCGGAGAGACGGCTTACTACAGCTTATCATCCTTGCTGCAATGGGGGCGTGGAGAGGACACAAAAATCTTTGGGGAGTTATCTACGGATCTTTAGCAATAGGGAGCAGAACAATTGGGCAGACTTATTGCCATATGCTGAAATGGCATATAATGGTTCGGTGCATTCATCAACCGGGAGATCTCCCTTTGCTATAGTGTATGGGCAGGAAGTGGCTCCTATGCCCCAGCTGTTCGGCCTTACCGAAGAGGGGGGGGGGAGGACTGGGCAGTGCGAGCTCAGGAAGAGTGGAAGGAAGTCACTGAAGCCTTAAGGAAAGCACAAGGCTCCTATAAGAAATATGGGGACAGACGGAGACAGGAAGGGGAGGAATACCAGGAGGGGGACTTGGTCTGGTTGTCCACCCAAAACATTAAGTTGGGGTTGCCCTCCCGAAAGTTAAGCCCGAAATATATTGGCCCTTTTCGAGTACGCCAGGTAGTAAACAAGGTTTCGTACAGATTGGTTTTGACCAAAGGGATGAACAAGATTCACCCTACCTTTCATTGTAGTCTGTTGAAGCGGTACGTTGGTCCCCTCCCACCTATGGATTGAATGCTGTTTTATTCCCACAGGGGGAGGACGGAGTGGAGGAGGCCATTCTGTCAGAGCTGGGAACTCTTAGCCTGGCAGAGGCTCAGAGCCCCAGTCTGCCTTGACCTGCTTTGACACTGGACATTGGGGAATACCCCAGGATGATGCAATCCTCTGGGGAAAGTGCTGAATCAGAACGGAAGTGATGTAACCTCCTCTGGACATTGGACACTGAATGGGAATATGCTGACTCAGAGGTGTGTGAGGTCATATCCCTTGGACAGTGGGATCGCTGAGTCAGCAGGACATGATGCAACCTTCCCAGGATGTTGCAAGGGAAGGGAAGGAGGGGGTCGGGGTATATAAGGTGTGTTTGGGTGATGGGACACTACTTTGGCTTTATAGGTGTTATACCTGCAATAAATCTGGTTGGATCGAGCCCTGCCTGAGCGTGATCGTTACGGAGAATTGAAGCGTTCTCACATACGGTTTACGTCAGTCAGCCAGATGTTGGCATTTGTGCATCAATGAAGTTTTGTTGAAATTAGGGTTTGTTTCTAGTGTGGCTGATTCATGTGTCTATACAAGAAGTAAAGGAGTAGAACAAGTCTTTATTTTGATTTATGTAGATGACTTGTGTTTGGTGGCTAAGTCAGATGACGTCCTTAATAAAAATTTTAAGGAACTAAGTAAGTATTTTAAGTTGAAAGATCTTGGAAGTGTTAAAGAGTATCTTGGAGTAGAAGTGTTGAATTCCACTCAAGGTGTGTTCCTTAGTCAGAAAAAGAAGATACATCAGTTTATTGAAAAGTTGGGCTGAAAGATGCAAACCAGTACAGACTCCAATGATTGAAGATTTTTGAGTCAGACATGTGAAGAACGTTTTCCTAATGTGCAGTTGTACCATTCAGCGATAGGTAGTGTTTTACATATTGCAAACTGGACACGGCCTGATATTGCTCATGCAGTTGGCATTTTAAGCAGAAAAGTGGCTTGTCCTACAACCAAAGATTGGTTGGGTTTGAAGAGAGTACTTAGGTATTTAAAAGGAACTGTGAGTTATAGTTTGTTTTATCCTTTGTTGGAAAGTGAGAAGCGGGAAGTTTTTGTTGACAGTTCGTTTGCTGAGGAGAGAGACAGGAAATCAGTGACAGGTTATTTTGTCAAGTATGGGGACAAACCCATTTGTTGGAGATCCAGAAAACAAAGTTCGGTTGCTGTGTCTACAGCGGAATCAGAATTTGCTGCTCTTTCGAATTAGGGAATGAGTTAATTTGGATTCAGCAGTTGTTAATTGACCTGGGTTTAAAGTTTGAAAAACCCATAGTGGTGAATGAAGACTCACAGACCTGCATAGCTTTGGCCATGAATGAGAGCATGAAAAGCAAAACGAAATACATTGCAGTAAAATATCAGAATGTGAGGCATTTGTTAAAACAGGGTATGATTGTTCTACAGTACTGTAGATCTGAAGAAAATGTTGCTGATATATTCACCAAAGCTTTACCAGCCATGCAACATAAAGTGTTATGTGCAAAAATGGGGTTAATTGCTGTTAGTGCATAAAATGTAGTCTGTTGTGTTTAAATGTTTTTTAGTTATCATTTGTACAATATAATTAGAAAGGAGCCTGTTTAGATTAAAAATGTAAGTGGGCAAATTATATTGTAAAATGTAAGAATAATGTAAAATATGTATTAAGTTTAAATGGGACTACTTGGAGTAAGTTTGTTACAAACTTACTTGAAGCCAGAAGCCTCCAGAAGGTGCTGGAAAAAGTCACAGCTGTAGGTGTTTTGCAGCTATTCCTGTATAAAATAAGGCAGCTGAGAGACTGACCTTGGGTGAGGAATTTTGTTTTGAAGAAGCCAGCAACTTTGCAGAAGACGTCGAAAAGAAGACGGAAGGAAGATTTATGTTGTTCTTATGAAACTAAACTGTAAGACTGTTTGTTTTACATGTTGCTAATACTGTCTATTGTTGGGCCTGAACATATTTTGTTTAAAGAGCTTTATTTTTTTGAAACAAATGACTCTTGGACTCTTTTAACTACAGAGAGCCAGCTTAATTGACCAAAACAGTACTCAGGTCAATACAGAAACTCAACAATTTTGGGCACCAAAATGGAATGGAGATATTGACAAGCTGGAATGTGCCCAAAAGAGGGCGACTAAAATGATCAAGGAGGGTCTGGAGAACAAGCTCTATGAGGAGCGGCTTAACGAGCTGGACATGTTTAGCCTGAAGAAAAGAAGGCTGAGAGGAAACATGATAGCCATGTACAAATATGTGAGAGGAAGTCATAGGGAGCAAGCTTGTTTTCTGCTGCCAACGAGACTAGGATGCAATGGAACAATGGCTTCAAACTACAAGAAAGGAGATTCCATCTGAACATTAGGAAGAACTTCTTGACTGTGTGACAGAGCTGTTCAGCAGTGGAACTCTTTGCCCTGGAATGTGGTGGAGGCTCCTTCTTTGAAGGCTTTTAAATAGAGGCTGGATGGCCATCTGTTGGGGGTGCTTTGAATGCAATTTTCCTGCTCCTTGGCAGAATGGGGTTGGACTGGATGGCCCATGAGGTCTCTTCCAACTCTATGATTCTATGAGAACTGGAGTTTGACATTCTTTCTATTTTGTCAATAACATTTTGAAATAAAATTATTGATTAATTTGATGACATTTTAACACCTTAGTCTTTTTTTAAAGCACCCTATACTGTTGATTCTTTATTTCAGAATTAGTACAGGCATGAGGCAAAATCTATTTTATATCCTCGAAAGCTTTCAGGGACAGAATCACTGGATCGTTGTAGGTTTTTCGGGCTGTATGGCCATGTTCTAGAAGCATTCTCTCCCAACATTTTGCCTGCATCTGTGGCAAGCATCCTCAGAGGTTGTGAGGTCTGTTGGAAACTAGGAAAATTGGGTTTATTTGTTTATTTATTATTTCCAATATTTTTATCCCTCCCTTCTCAACCCTTGAGGGGGACTCAGGGCGGCTTACAAACCGGCCACAATTCGAAGCCTCGTTATAATACAAATATAAACACAAATAGCAACAGTTTAAAACAGTAAATAAAACATTAAGTTAAAAACACATTAAAAACATTGTCATCAACCATATAGCCAATTATAGTCTGGTTCAACATCTAAGGTGCTGTCATGCTTGCTGTCCAAAGGTCTGGTCCCAGAGCCATGATTTAATCTTCAAAAAAAAAAAAAGGAGGGAAGAAGCCGACCTGATCTCGCTGGGGAGCGAGTTCCACAGGCCTGGGGCCACGGCCGAGTTGGCCCTGTTCCTTGTCCCCCCAAGCGCACTATATGTGGAAAGTCCAGGGTGGGAGAAAGAACTGTCTGCTGGAGGTACGTGTTAATGTTTCAATTGACCACCTTGATTAGCATTTGATGGCTTTGTGGCTTTTAGATATGGCTTGTTACTGCCTGGGAGAATCCTTTTGAGGTGGCATGATTGGGGTACAGAATGAAATAGGTGTGCATAATGTGCATAAGCTGACATCTATTCTATGTATTCTATGTAACAGAATATAGAAAAAACGCTTTGCTGAATATTATCCCTTTTGCTCTACATGATATTAGACTGTATGACTTTTGCTCCAGTTAACTTATGCCTTAGTTAAGAAAAACATATGTTAACGATAAGGGAATTCAGCCAAGGATTCTGGGAACTCAGCCAGTTTCCAGAAGGGAATATTGATAGTCAGTAAGTCTCATGAAAGAGTTGAGAAAAACATGTTTTTGAGCCAGAAATGTAGATGATTGATGAAAATGACATAATTGAGACAGTATGACTAGGTCAAGGCAGTGAAAATGTACAAAACAGGAGACATCTGGGCGATAATGATCCCTTAGGAAGATGAGATCAGAATATTGACGTAAGTAAGAAGGGAGGAAGTACAGGGGAGGCTTCTTTGGAAATGTATATAAAGAGGAGCTTAAGAGGTGGAGTTAGGACTTCAGCGTGGCTCCACACAGGGCTACATCCCTGTGTCTTATGCTGATGTTCATTACAATTGTATTTTAATAAAGAAGCTTGCTTGAACTGAGAGCGGAAAGTCTCTATCGTTGTTTTGGCTCCAAGGAACTCCCAGCGTCCAGCATCCCGCTTCACTTTGTTGAGAAGTGATTACGCGTTCCTGATAGTTTCTTGTCTGGAGTTCCCGTGTTGAAGTTTTGTTCTTTATTTACTGTTATAATTTTAGAGTTGTTGAATACTGGTAGCCAGATTTTGTTCATTTTCATGGTTTCTTCCTTTTTGCTAAAATTGTCCACATATGCTTGTGGATTTCAATGGTTTCCTAACCCAATTTTACTATTTTTCAACAGACCTCAAAACCCCTGAGGATGCCTCTTCGGCGTCGAGTATTTATGTCACAGCGGATAGGCAACAGAAATATAGAAGTTTAATTCCCCATCGGCCCAAAAACTCCAGTCTCTGTTCGTGTGAATAATGAAACTCTCATTCAATTCACGAGGTAAATATATAACTTTGTATTGAATTGTATTTAACAATAACTGGCAAAACATCGAAAAACAACAGCCATCACAGCTACCTTTCTAAACATCCTTTCCTCACAGATATTAAATCCCAACTGTCACTTTGTAACTGACATTCCTCAAGGTTCCATTTAGCAGTCTTGAGACAGCGCCATCTGGTGTCAAACATGTCACACTGCAGGTCATCTCAAACTGCGAAAATATATCTTGTGCTGACTCATGAATCGCTATTCAAAATACAATAATCTGACAATGCCTGCCACAGTTGCAGGCGAAATGTCAGCAGAGACTGCTTCTAGAACATACAGCCCAAAAAGAACCCCCTACAACAACCCAGTATTTTATATTGTTAGTTTCACAAGTGTGGACTGGTACTTTTTGTGTATAGAGAAATCGGTATAGCAATTAATCGAAGTGTAAATGCATGGACTGCAAAGGCTCCTACATGGCTTGATAGAACTGGATAAAACTTGATACATAAACCCTTTATGGAACCAACTTAAAACACTGGCTAGATATAAAATAAAAAAGCCACTCCTCTTGGGGCTTTGGTCCAAAAGACAAAAATAGATGTAAATATAGAGGGAGAAATGCATGGATTCACTTCTCTTCAAGGCCTGGAGCGTTCAACCCTGCTCTCTCCCGAAGGCTGGACAGAGCATGAACAGGAGGGAACCTGGGATAATGGATTCTCCCAAAGGGTTGAAGGGGTCAAACTGAGGCCATCCTACTTTGGACATAAACAATGGAAAAGACAGTAACATTCTGCAAAGTGGAAGGCAGCAGAAAAAGGGAAAGGCTGAATTAACGTGGTTAGTCTTATTTTTAAAAAAATGTTATGGTAAAAACTTTAAATAATTCTAAAAAGTCTGTGTGGTGAAGTCATGTTTATTTGTTGCAGGGTGTAAGTGTAGTTGATATTTGTGTATATGTGGGTATTTTGTAGGGGTGAAACTTGGCCAACCCTAAGGGGTTAACAGGTAAATTATCAAGCAGAGCTTCAGAGAACCTCCGTTGCCATGGAGACTGGAGGCTCAGCCGGCAGTTGGGTTTAGAATCCTTGGATTCAAATATTTGAGTTGGTGACTAACTGCCAAGGCAGAAGGAGGTGTGAGAGAATGAGAGAGTCTGTTTACTAGCTGTCAGCGGTTTAAAAGACTCTGGGTTTAATCTAAGCCTGACTCTACTCTGGGGAGAGAGTAGCAGTGCAGTGGTGTTTTACTGCTAAGGAAGCAGCTTGATTCAAAGACCAGCAGAGAATGTGTAAACTGCTGAGTATAGTTTTAAGAGTAGAGTGGCGTTTGTGTTAGACTGTATCTCCATAGATAGTAACTTGTAACCTTAAGGAAGTACCTCTAAGTAGATTGTAACCAACCAAGCTCTAAACATTGTTTAAATCAACTTTACAGTTCTTTAAGAAAGACATCTTCTCCTGTGATTCCTTTGCACACAAGCCTCTGAAACCAATTCTTCCCAGTGTAGTGAATGGTGGCAGTAGTTTAAAAGAAAAGATCCTCACAAAGTGGACGCACACTGTAAGCTGCGTCTCCACAGTCAGTAGTTTGTCTTATTTTTTTTAAAAAAAGTTATGGTAAAAACTTTAAATAATTCTAAAAAGTCAGTAGATTGGTGAATTGTTCTGAAACTGGGCAGACCTGTAATTGTAAATGGGGTCTAAAACTGAGGAAGGTTTCATGAAGATAGGTCTTAAAATGAATGAGGATTGAGCCTATAAAAGTTTCCCATTCTAGCCAATGAAAGTGTCAACACTCTTCCCAATTCAAGTAACTTCCCGATAAACAGAATGAGGAGTTAACAGAAAATAGACCCCGAAATGGCATCACATGCATTGTTGTGGGATAGAAAATAACAATTGCCTAGAAATCATCTAATGTGGAAATCCCACCCAAGTGCCAATTGTCTTCTTGGGCCGGCCCCTATATGGACATGGAATGAGCTCATTTTCATATGGCTTAAGAGGAAGAGATCTGAAACACTGGATAATGTTTAGAACTTGTAAACTGATTTGGGTAAATACAAACAGAATGGAGCTTTACCTAGAGAGGACACAATCCCTAAATTATCCTCCATGATTTGCTGGTGCAAGACTCTTTGGCTTGGATCCAAGAGGGCCCACTCCTCCGCCAAGAAATGCACAGACACATCTTCAAAAGTCACCTGAAGGGGAAAATGTTATGGAATGTGGAAGAAAGAGGTTCACTTAGAGTCAGGGCAGGATCCAAGGACAAGGAGACTGGGCTTCCCCTCCCCTCCAGGGACTCCTTCTGCCTACCTGATCTGGTCCCGGAGAAGCTCTTCTTAGGAAAGGATCATGAAATGTTGTGCTACTGTCACTTGGCCGTGTTTCGCTGTCTGTGAAATAGAGGAAAGAAATCAGGGAGGGTGAAACCAGTCCCTTTTCAGGCTGGCCCCACAGTTCCTTGCCTCGGAAGCCTGCCACTCACCCTGTGCCCCACGGCCCTCTTTTAAACTCGCTCTTTGGATTTCTGTCCCAGGTCTTTAATGTGGACTCCCTCAGTACGTCTTTTCCACTTTACCTTGTTCATATACACACAGCATTTCCCCCAAAATGTATAGTTAAAATAAACTATGGTGATTATTGGTAGGATACATAAGCAGGGTAGAAGAATGGTTTAAGGACAGTCTTACCTTAAATTACAGGATTATGTAAATATTTAAAATATTGAACGTACTGGTGCCTCAATTAATGTGATTTTTTGGTATCTATTTGAAATTTCGAAATTTACCAGTAGCTGCAGCATTTCCCATCCTCGGCTTATACTCCAGTCCATAAGTTTTCCAAGTTTTCTGTGGCAAAATTAGGTGCCTCAGTTTATGCTTGAGTATATACGGCAAGTATTGTGGAGAAATGTCTCCTGTCAGCAGCATTCTTAAGTTCACAGGCTGCCCAGATTTTTCCAATTCACACAGTTCAGACATTTCAGGGCTACTCAAGAGGAGGTGAGCAAGCAAGAAATATCACTGCCCATCCCTTACCAACTGTGACATATTTTCCATTTCCAGTCTGGACAACGCACATGGTGTCTGAAAGAGACTCCTCCACCTGACTGGTCTCATCTGCCAAGGAGTCCTGCACCTGAGCAAGAAGCACAGATCACAAAGAAAAAGGCAGATTAGAAAAGGAGGGAGGGCTCTCTTTCTGCAAACTGTTCCAGACCGCTGGGATTATGTTTTATTTTATTTATTTATTTATTGTTTCAACTTCTAGACCGCTCCTTCTAGAAGCTCGGTGCAGTTTACAACAGTATAAAACACACATAATAGTAAAATTGACACATGAATACATTAAAACACATTAAACTAACTCTGCATTCTATTACACTTCAATGAGGATTAACAGCAGGATATTAAGGCTTTACTCTAGTAAAGGGGCCCAAGACTGCTTTTCTTCATTCTGTAGAACAGGGGTGCTCATTACGTCGATCGCGATCGACTAGTAGCTCACGAGCACATCTGAGGTAGCTCGCAGCAGGATGGGGCGCTGCGCGCACACCCCGTGCGCCACCGCGCACGCGCGTTTGCCGCCGCCTTCCACGCCACCAGAGCCCCTCCTCGCCCGGCTCCATGGCGGGGGGGGAACCGAGGCTCCGAGAGAGGCAGGCAGGGAGGAGGCGCCTGCCTCCCCTGCAAGCCTCTCCATCGCCGCCAGAGCCCCGTCCGGATTGGTGCGGCTCCGGCAGCAATAGAGAGGCCTACCGGGGGGGGCAGGCCTGGCGCAGCTCCCTTTCCCTGCCGCCCAGATCGGAAAGGGAGCCGCGTGAGGCCTCCCCCCCCCCAGGCCTCTCTATCACTGCCGAAGCCCTGTCGCGGGGCTCTGGCGGCGATGGAGAGGTCTGCAAGGGAGGCAAGGCGCTCCTCCCACCTCTCTCTCGCCCGGATCCGCCATGGAGCCAGGCGAGAGGGGCGGGCGGAGAGGAAGGCTGAGCCTGTGGAGGGTGCGTGTGCGCACTCGCGCAAGACGTGCTGTGCAAAAGCCACGTGCACGTGCAAAGCGCGCGCTCACACATAAGGTAGGTGATCTTTTTGACTTGGTTATTAAATAGTAGTTCGCATGGAAAAGTGTGAGCACCCCTGATGTAGAAGAACCTGCCTTTTCCTTGATTTTGGTGTGGGAATTCTGCCTTCGTTTGGGCATTGCACTCTGCATCAGGACTCAATCTGGACGGGCTACTGCTGAGATGATGGGAGTACTTTATGTAATCCTGGGGTTGCAATTTAGGGCTAACCTAAAGGGGCTCTCAGGCTGAATAACCCAAGTCTGACAATGGACCTGGACCACATTTGGCACACAGAACCTCCATGACCAAAGAAAAATACTGGAGAGGTTTGGGAGAATTTCACCTTGATTTATAAGAATTCACCTACATCCAGAGAGCACTGTCAACACAAACAATATGCACCAAATTTGGCAAACATAACCGGTATACCAAAATATGAATGCTGGCGGGCTTCAGGGTGAATTGGCCTTGATATTTGTTAGTTGTAGGTACTGGGATTTATAGTTCACCTGCACCCCACTGATGATGGATCTGGACCTAACTTGGCACACACTCCCATGACCAACTGAATGTATTGGAGGGATTTGATGAGACTGACACACCATAGTGACAGTTGTAATTCATCCTGCAGTTGGAGAGCACACTGAACCCCACTGATGATGCACCTAGAGTAAACTTGCCCTAGAGTAAACTTGTAGTTTCAGGGGGTTAGCCTGGCATGATGTGAGTTGTAGTTCACTCACAATCTCTTCATTCTCTTTCCTGGCTGTCATCTTTAAGTACATGTTCTGCCCAGTCCCTCTCATAGTCCATTAACAGGTCCTGGAAATGTAGCCCAGGCCCCACTATGGCAGGGGTGGGCAATTACCGGCCCTCCAGGTATTTTGGACTTCAACTCCCAGAAATCCTAACAGCTGGTAAATTGGCTAGGATTTCTGGGAGTTGAACCCCAAAACACCTGGAGGGCCGGTAATTGCCCACCCCTGCACTATGGTCACTGTTCGGATTGGTTCCTTGCACTTTCTCCGTCTCCTTGGCCCTATATTGCTCTGCACTAACCTCGGCCCGGCTCCCTTAGGTTGTCTAGGCCCCTCGACTACTCCGGCCTCTAGCAGCTCATTCCTTATGACCGAATAGTGTTTGAACTGGTTTTAATGTATATGTTTTGCGTGTTAATAACCCTGTGTCTATGTTTTGAAAACTCTGTATATTTTTTCTATGGTATTGCATGTACGGAAATCGCCCTGAGTCCCTTAGGGGAGATAGAGCAGTATATAATTAAAGATTATTATTTTTATTATTATTATTGCATTTTGTAAAGTAAAAAAAAAGACTTCTTCTAACAACCCAGGCAATGCTGGGTACTCAAGCTAGTAAATATATATAATATGCATGCACACACACACACACACACACACACACATACACGTTTATGTATAAGTTCTTTACGACTGGCCACAGTGGTGTTTTTTAAAAATGGGTGCATGTGGCACCAAAGAATCTAGAGGGTCTTAAAGCTCTTCATTTCCATATCTATCTGCCTGTTTCCAAAATAAATATGTGGTAACACCCAGATTTTGGATACCATTTTGTACCGTCATGGTTCCATCGATGGGTTATTGAGATTTTTAGTTTTGTGAGCTACTTAGGGTTATGCGGATGAGCGCTACAGCAGTTTAGAAGTGAATTATCACTGCGTTCCGAGGGGCTCAACTTGTCGGAGGTGCCCAGCATCGGAGTCTGCAGACTGGCCACCACACGGCGGAGAGCATTCTCTGCAGCCGCTCCAATTTTGTGGAACGGCCTCCCCGAGGAGATCCGGGCCATTCGGGCCCTCCTGCCGTTCCGGAGAGCGATAAAAACTTGGCTTTTTAGAATGGCATTTGGCCCTTAGCCCAGTGTTTCTCAACCAGTGTGCCGTGGCACACTAGTGTGCCGTGAGCGATCATCAGGTGTGCCGTGGGAAATTGGAACCTCCAATACCCCCCCCCCCGCCGAACACTGTTTCCCAAGCAAACCCTTTCAGTACTTTCTGTTGGTAATGAGAGCTCAATATGCCAAGTTTGGTTCAATTCCATTGTTGCAAGTGTTCAGGATGCTCTTTGATTGTGTGTTAACTATAAATCCCAGAAACTGTAACTCCCAAATGTCAAGGTCTATTTTCTCTAAACTCCATCTGTGTTCAGATTTGGGCATATTGAGTATTCATGCCAAATTTGGTCCTGATCCAACGTTGTTTGAGTCCACATTGCTCTCTGGATATAGGTGAACTACAACTCCAAAACTCAAGGTCAATGCCCACCAAACTCTTATAGTATTTTCTCTTGGTTATGGGAGTTCTGTGTGGGAAGTTTGTGTTTTTCTGCCATTCCTGCCAGGATATCTATGCTGTGTTCATCGAAACAGGCCCAGGTTTCACACTGAGTGTATAAATACATTTAAAAACATATTAACTATATATATTACTATGTTAGAGTGTCATTTTGGTCGGTGGTGTGCCCCAGGATTTTGTAAATGTAAAAAGTGTGCCGCGGCTCAAAAAAGGTTGAAAAACACTGCCTTAGCCAATTGGCCTCTATACTGTTGTTCATGGTTCCGCCTGACATGCCACTATTGAATTTTGGCCTGCCACATGTTTATTGGGGGGCTTTAAATTGTTTTAATGCGTTTTAATGTATTTTTAACTGTATTTTAATGTACCTTCTATGTCTGCTTCACTTTCTGTAAACCGCTCTGGGCTCCAGAGAGAGCGGTATAGCAAGTCGAATTTAATAAATAAAAAATAAATAAATAAATTATAAAAGCTACCAAATTCCAGGTTTTAGGAGTGCTAAAGGATGAAATAATAGCACTTAAAGAGGTATCAAACAGCTGCAAAACTATATCGTGAATATGCCTGGTTTCTCTTATGTTTCTTGTTGCCTGTGAGCATTCGGAGAGTGGGTTTCCTTAACTCTGAAGATCAGCCCCCTCCCCCTGGCCTTCAGAAGAGAAGTGAAAATGTGGCGTTGGGATTAATTGTTGTGCAATAATAGATATGGAATATGTGCAATAACTACTGGAATGGTCCCGGATTACGATTGTGGATGGCGTAGTTTTAATAGTGAATGTAATGTTTTTAAAATGTTTTAATGTGCATTAATTTTAATGTTTATTTGAATTGTATGTTGTTTTAATGCATTGAATAGTTGCCTATATGTAAAGCCGCCTTAAGTCCCCTTCGGGGTTGAGAAAGGTGGGATATAAATAGTATGTGTGTGTGTGTGTGCATATATATATATATATATATATATATATATATATATATATATCTGTGCTTTCAATTCCCTGTAGAGTTATCTCTACTTGTGAATAACATATAGATTCAGCCATTTGCTTCCTCTGAAATACGCACCACTGGAATTCTCAATAAGTTTCTTTTAAATCTTCAAAGCTTACTATCCTATAACTTCAGATCATTACACCTGGTTATTCCACCCTGGGGAATGGAGATGATCGCCCATTCCTCTCCGTGAAAGCCTTTGGGGGATGGAAAGAAGGCAATCGTGGCACACCAAGTCTCTTTTCCAGGGCAAACACACCTGGATCCTCCTTTTCTAACCCTTCTCTGAACTCGTTCCAGCCACGCTACTTTGTATTATTCTTAAAGTTAGCCACACAAAAGTGAATGTGATAATCCTGGCCTGAGGAGTTTAGTAGAGTTTTACATTATCCTTCAAAACAATTATTCTTGGCTCATTGAAACTACAATGAATCTCTCTCTCACCTGGGGCTTCTCCTGCTTCCTCTCCTCTTCCTGACTCAGGAGGAAGCCTTCAGCCAAGGCCACGGCCTGGGAACTGGTCTCTGCCCCACATTCCCTCACCCAGCGCTTCATCTCCGCAGGAAGGATGGCCAGGAACTGCTCCAGGATCACCAGGTCCAGCATCTCCGCCTTGGAGTGTCGCTCGGACTTCAGCCACAGGCGGCAGAGAGAGTGGAGGCGGCTGCAGGTCTCTCGGGGCCCCAAGGCCTCCTCATAGCGGAAGTGCCGAAAGCACTGGCGCTGAAGGTCTGAGTGGAGCAGACTGCTCTCCCGGTCTTTCTTCCAAGGGTCCTCCCAGAGTGCTCTACTGTTCTCTGCCTCAACAGCAAAAGAAAATACTTCTAACGGGGCGACAGCTGGCTCTTGCCCTTCCATGTTTCGTCTATGCATCTTAAATGCTTCCAAACTGAAAGAAGATATTCCCTCCTCTCCCACCAGATAATATTTGAAAGGAAACAACTGGCAGAACTGAAAGGGCCTACAAAACGAATGAGAAAAATAAGGTCATGTTAATACTGTCAAGGTGGGATAATGTTTACATATTACTTCCAACTGGGCAGCAGCTGGGTCTTGCCCTTCCATCTTTTTTTCTGTATTTCTAGGCTGCCCCCAACCTGGATGAAGATTTGTCCACCTCTTCTCTCAAATGACAGTCAAAGCGGAAGGACTTGGAGAACTGGTGGGGCCTGCAAAGAAAGCAAGATGAATGAGCTCATGTGAACCGTCTCAAGGTGGGATAACGTTTTGTCATGGATGTTGAATTAATTATTGGCTTCTTGATCAGGAGAGAAAAGTTTGGGGGGGGGGGGGTCCTCTCTGGCAAAAGTATGATAGCTGGGACCCTACGCTACGCTAGTTGCGCAACACAGCTCAGAATTGATGAAGGGAAGACGTGTGCGAGACAGTTGAGTGAGTGAGAGATGCAGCTGTGACAGGATAGCAGTGAAGTAATTTAATTCAGGTGGGAGAAGGTAAGGGTGAAGTAATGTAAGACTTATTTAATGTTAAATGATAAACAATAGCTTACGAAGACAGTAAACGGGATAGAAATTTTCCCTCTCCCCCTTTTTGGTGAGCAATGATGCCATGACTCTGATGCAGCTGCATTTCTGACTCGCTGCGCTGTCTCGCACACGTGTTTCCCTCATTAATTCAGACCCGCGTTGCGCAACCAGTGTAGAAGAAGACTTTATTTTTCTACCCCGCCTCCATCTCCCCGAAGGGACTCGGGGAGGCTTACATGGGGCCAAGCCCAAGGCAACATACAATTAAAAACACAACAATAACAAATTAAAATAGGATAGAATAGCATAAACAATAATAAACAAACATCAAAAGCAACAGCAGACTAGTTTTGGAGGGGGCCCCCACTATGCGAACTGGTTAAAGGATAGGATGGTTCAATAAGGTGGGTGGAAACATATAGTAGCATGGAAACAGAGTGATTAAACAGGATCAATTTGACTTAACTTAAAATATAATAATGTGATATAGGAATTCAGATACGGATTGTGCCAGCCTAATCTCCCTGGGGAGGGAGTTCCAGAGACGAGGGGCCACCACCGAGAATGCCCTTTCTCTCGTCCCCACCAACCGCGCCTGAGATGGGGGTGGGAGTGAGAGAAGAGCATCCCTGGAAGATCTTAAGGACCGTGTGGGCTCATAGGGGAGGATGCGCAGGGTCCCAGCTATCATACTTTTGCCTCCTCTCCTTCCCAGAGAACAAAACCATTGCCCCGGATCTTCTCAATGGCTTGGTCCTTTGCTCCCTCTCTCTCTCATCCTTTGTGAATCCCTCCAAATCATTTTCCAGGCAGGTTCCCTGGGGGCTGGTGGTGGGGACCTTGTCCTTGCAGCCTTTCTCTGCCCTCCTTCAGGCCCCACTCCCAGGCAGAGGCACAGGCAGGGGAGGCTGAAGGAAGAGGAGAAGGGGGAGGTTGAGGAGGCAAGGAGGGAGGGAGTGCAGGGAGCCCTTGGCCGGCCTCAGAGGGGCCTCCAGAGCCCCTTCCTCCAAGAAACAAAGGCCCCGAGCCTCCCTCCTTACCACCTCCCTCCCTCTGCTGCCTGAGGGCCCTTCCAGGCAGGCCCTACACCCCAGGATCTGATCCCAGTTCTTCTGCTTTGAACTGGATTACACAGAATCATAGAGTTGGAAGAGACCTCACGGGCCACCCAGTTCAACCCCATTCAGCCAAGAACCAACTGCTGCTCTGGGACCAGAGGGAAGAGAGGGGGCCAGGAAGACACTTCCACCTTACCTCCTGTGTTATGCTAATAATATAATATTATAATGTAATACAATATAATACTAACAATAATAATGATAATATATATTTATATTATATGTAATATTACTAATAATATTACAGTATAAAGGTATAGTACAATATAGTCATATAGAATACTGATATTGTGCTATGCTAATGATATAATATATTGCATGTATGTGTGTGTGTATATATATATATATCTTGTAAGCCGCTCTGAATGCCCTTAGGGGTGAGAAGGGTAGCGTATAAATGGCATAAATAAAATTGCATTCAAAGTACCCTCGACAGATGGCCATCCAGCCCCTGTTTCAAAGCCTCCACCACACCCTGGGGCAGAGAGTTCCACTGCTGAACAGCTCTCACTGTCATGAGTCTGCACTGCCAGATAATCTGGGATAAACAGAAAAGCTAGGACCAGATCCTGAGAGATAGATATCTAGGGCCTGCCTGAAAGGGCCCTGAGCCTGCAAGAGAGGCAGAGGGACCTGCAGCTGAGGCTGGGAAGGAAGGAGGAGGAAGAAGAAGAAGCAGGGAGGGCAGGGAGCCCTTGGCCGGCCTCAGAGGGGCCTCCAGAGCCCCCTCCTCCAGGACACAAAGGGCCCGAGACTCCCTCTGCTCCCTGAGGGCCCTTCCAGGCAGGGCCTCCACCCCAGGCCCCCTCCCCAGTCTTTGTGCCTTAGCTGGAGCCTGGGAGCCCCTCCTGCCCGCCTCCCGGCCCCTGCTGCCTGGCAGAAACACCAGGGGACCCCGGGCCCCTTCCCTCCGCGGATAGGGAAGGGGAGAGGCCGCCACGAAGCCAGGGAGGGAGGGAGGGAGGGAAGTCCCTTGTTTACCCAGGGAAGAGGCGGTGAGGGCGGGAGCCTGAAGGGATGGGCGATCTCTCAGGACTGAGGAGAGAAGCGGCCAAGCGAGTGCAGGCTCGCCCCCAGCCCCGCCCGAGGAGGACTGGCTCCCTTCCGGAAATGGCACTCCTCTCCCCCCTCGGAGGAGCCTCGCAGCACAAGCCTCTTCCGGTGCCACTCTAGGAAGCCTGACCTCCGCTCCTCAGGAAGCCTCTCCGGGAAGGAGGCCCTGCAGCAGAAACATTCCTATGCGAAGAGGAGTGTGGGTGTGGAGGGCCTTCCGGGAGGGAGGAGGGGAAGAAGGCCCGGGCTCCTCCTCCTCGCCCTCTTCTTCCCTTCAGGGCAGCCATGGAACCAGGAGGGGTGAGGGTGGGGGGTGGTTTGAGGGGCTTAACCCCCCCCCCCCCAATTCTCAGGGTGGTCCTGGAGAAGGCCTTCCTGGTACATTATTTAAACTGTTACGTGTATTCATATCATGATCTGATCACCATGCTCAATCTCTCCCATATGCATGGGGGTATCATTGGGGTAACAATACAGAAGGTTTGCTAGGGCTGACCCTCCCTCCCTCCCTCAGACTCAGGTCCCCCCCAAAGAGTCCGGAAGCTCTGAGGGTAGGAAAGCTGAGTCCGGAAGCTCTGAGGTTAGGAAAGCTGAGTCCGGAAGCTCTGAGGGTAGGAAAGCTGAGTCCGGAAGCTCTGAGGGTAGGAAAGCTGAGTCCGGAAGCTCTGAGGGTAGGAAAGCTGAGTCCGGAAGCTCTGAGGGTAGGAAAGCTGAGTCCGGAAGCTCTGAGGGTAGGAAAGCTGAGTCCGGAAGCTCTGAGGGTAGGAAAGCTGAGTCCGGAAGCTCTGAGGGTAGGAACGCTGAGTCCGGAAGCTCTGAGGGTAGGAACGCTGAGTCCGGAAGCTCTGAGGGTAGGAAAGCTGAGTCCGGAAGCTCTGAGGGTAGGAAAGCTGAGTCCGGAAGCTCTGAGCGTAGGAAAGCTGAGTCCGGAAGCCGCTTCGCTCCATTGGGAGCGCTGAACGTAACACAGGTATTATAGAATGAATGTAAGAGTTCTTTAATGTTAAAACCCTTAACCCAAACCCTAAACCCTAAACCTTACCCGGTAATAGAGAGTGGAAGGTTCAACCTATGCACCAACTCACCTTGCTGCCCCCTCCCACCAGCTGCCGGCAAGGAGGACGTGAAAAGGAGGGCAGGAGACTGGCTCTTCCAGAGTGGAAGGTGCAGCCTACACACCTACTCTCTTCGGTAGCAGCTACACTTCGGTGCCCCTCCCCATCCTCAGTCTACTGGCAAATGATAGCTCACACCTGACTTAGGACACCACAACTGATAAAATCTATGTTCCTCTAGACTTTTAAAAAACTGATCAGTAGCCTACTACCATCATCAGATAAGACTCTCCCTCCGCCTGCCCCAACTTTGTGTCGGGGGGGGGCAGGAACGGTATAAAAAGGGTTTAAAACGCTATGGAGAGAGAGTTGGGGGGGAGAGAAGGGGTCTACATTGTTAATTGCAGCAATATGTTTCACACTTATATCTATTCTTGGTGTTTTTATAATTTCAATGGTTTTTTTCTACAGTTATATGCTATTGATTTGGATATGTGATATATGGTTGTATATATGTGAGGCATTGAATTTGCCATTATGTTGTAAACCGCTTTGAGTCCCCCCAGGGGTGAGAAAAGCAGTATAGAAATGCATTTAATAAAATAGTGTGATAGCTGTGTCTGGAAGCTCTGAGCGTTACGCTGTTTCAACAACGCAGAACAGAACACAGATATTATAGAAGGAATTTTTTATTTCATTTATTTCTAACTTGCCCTTCCCTACCCCCGAAAGGGGACTCGGGGCAGCTAACACAAAAGGCAGCAATTCGATGCCACATACACAGGAGACAGAACAACAACACATCATAAAATACTACAAAACAGATTAAAACAATCAAATATCAATAATTAACCACATGATCCCCGTTCTGTACTCATAGGCTGTCCAAAACCAAATCAGCAGTCCGCCTCAGCAATCCTGTCATTATTCAATTATCTGTCCACTGCCCCACATCAACCAAGTGCCCGCTCCCAAAGCCACATTTTTAACTTTTTTCTAAAGGAAAGGAGGGAAGAAGTTGACCTTATTTCGCTGGTGAGCGAGTTCCACAGGCGAGGGGCTACCACGGAGAAGGCCCTGTCCCTCGTCCCCACCAACCGTGTTTGTGACAAAGGTGGGATCGAGAGCAGGGCCTCCCCGGAAGATCGTAAACGTCGAGGTGGGACATAACGGGAGATACTGTACGTTCGGACAAGTAAGCTGGGCGAGAACCATAAAGGGCTTTAAAGGACAAAACCAGCACTTTGAATTGTGCTCGGAATTGGATAGCCAGCCAACGGAGCTGGCACAACAGAGGAGTGGTATGCTCCCTGTATGTCTCTCCAGTTAGTAACCTGGCCGCCGACCGCTGGACTAGTTGAAGTTTCCGAACAGTCTTCAAAGGCAAAACTGGGTCCATCATGCAGAGGCGAACTTCTAATTCTTGTTGTAATCTCACGATGCTTGTACTGAGGCTATATCAAGGCGAACAACAAGAGAAGTCTAGCAACAACAAAAGCAGGGGGGGGTTACAGGAAAATTACACAGTCTAAATTGAACTGGAATGTTTAACAATAAATCACTCTCTGGGTTCTCATAATGAATCATTAATTTAATGATATGGTAAGTTGTCTGGAGCACTATCACAATCAATACTCAATACAGGACCTAGTAACCATATCATGAGCAACGAACGCATACATACACAATGGTTTGGTGGGCATACAAAACAGTGGGCATACAACAGCAGTGGGCATACAAAATCACATTGCGTACATCACATGTAGAAACACTCATACATTTATAGGCATACCACGCAGCATATAACAGTAAAAAGCCTAATAGCAATATGAAGGCCTCTATCTACTGTAATCTATATAACAGGGCTGTCCAACTGGCGGCCCGGGGGCCTTATACGGCCCCCAGCCCTTCCCTATGCCCCCCTAAGCTTTTTAATAAAAACTAAAAATTGAAAAAATCAATAAATAATAAAAATTAAAAAAAATACCTACTTCCGGGTTCGGGAGCAAGTATCGCGAGAATACGCAATCCACACGGGATTTCGCTGTCAACGCCGGCGTGATCTCGCGTTGACAGCGAAATCCCGTGTGGATTGCGTATTCTCGCGATACTCTTCGGCTACTCTACTACTGGATCGCTGAGGCCCACAGACGCGATTAGGACCTTCTTCAACTCAGTCGGTTGTTGCCTCTCTCGTCGTCCGGGTACTCCTGGATCCCATGGCGTTTGGAAAAGGTAGGCGAAGCAGGGGGCTTCTCAGGGGCTCCTCATTCTTCCCCCATCTCCCCTCATGTATTAAATATAAAATTAAATATATTTAAAGATGAAATAAGGGGAGATGGGATACATTAAAATAAGGGGAGAGGGGAGGATGGAATTAAATATATTTAATATTAAATAAAAATAAGGAGAGGGGATTAAATAAAAAGGGAGGGGAGGATGGAATTAAATATATTTAATATTAAAATAAGGGGAGAGGGCGCCGGGGAGAGGGCGGAGCCGGGGGCAGGGGCAGACCCTACGGCCCCCCAGGTCATCAGTGACCGGAATTCAGGCCCCTGGGCCAGTAGAAGTTGGACAGCCCTGCTATATAACATCTGTATCTGTATACCTTTATAAAACGGAATGTATGTGTGTATGCGGAGGGCGGAAGGACGGATATGTGGCAGCTATTTGCATAAAGTCCTTTGATTGGACAGCCTCGCCACTCCAAAATTCTAAGGCACCAGACAGAGGGCATTGCTAGCCACTGATTAGCCAGCATCCCAGAATCCAGGCCTCTACATTCAAACAACAGGATTTCTTCCCACTGAGGGGAAAAGCCAGCATCCCAGAATCCAGGCCTCTACATTCAAACAACAGGATTTCTTCCCACTGAGGGGAAAATGCACCATCAACATTCCCTCCCCACTTGGCTCTGTGAAAACAAAATGGATTCCTGTATTCTCCTCCCCTCAGCTTTTAGAAAACGGCTGCCTGCCATTCGGCCTTTAAAGCTACCAATAGCAGGCCATAACATTACAGGCCCCAAAATAGAGTTTAGGCGGATATGTGGCAGCCACTTTCACAGGCCAGGGCGGATATGTGGCAGCCACTTTCACAGGCCACAGCGACCAGCGCGGGTGATGGACCTGCACCAAACTTGGTACACATAACCCCCCCTATGACATGACCCACGTATTATGGGATTTGTAGCACTTTCCAAGACTTTGGTTCCCACAGACCACTGAGGCCACCAAAAGGACCAATACAGACCACACTCAGCACACACAGCCCCCATGACCCACTCTACGTCCTGGTGCAGTTCGGAGGAGGGTGGGCCATGGATGATGGGACTTGAAGTGCCTCTACTCACTTCCCAAGTCTGCTGCAACCCTCATCCAATCACTGATCGAGACCAAACTTGGCATACATAACCCCCCATGACTGCCTTCACGTCCTGGTGAGGTTTGGGGAGGACTGACAATGGATGATGGGATTTGTAGTACTTTTTACACCCTCTGTTCCCACAGAGCACTGTGGCCCCCAACAAACACCGAGAAAGTCCACACTTGGCACACAGAGCCCCAGTGACCAACTCTACAGCCTACTGAAGTTTGGAGGGGGACAGAACATGGATGATGGGACTTGCAGTACCTTCCCTCACTTCCCAATCCTGCTACAAACCTAATCCAATGACTGATCAACACCAAATCTGGCACACAGAGCCCTCATGACCCACTCTACAGCCTGGTGCAGTTTACTGTGAGACGGACCACGGATGATGGGACTTGAAGTACCTTCACTCACTTCCGAAAAACAATGCATCCCTCATCCATTCACCAATACAGACCAAACTTAGCACACAGAGCCCCCATGACCCAATCTACATCCTACTATACTTTGGGGGACGGGACACACAGAGATGATGGGACTTGCACTACCTTCAGTAATTTCATGATACCACTGCAACTCCCAATAATGATGGATCAAGACTAAACTTGGCACACAGAGCCCCCATGACCCACTCTACATCCTGCTGCACTTCTCAAATGACCCGGGCAGGGCCGGGTCCCCAAGCTAGTACATCAATATAAACAACTAGCTGTACCTGGCACGCGTTGCTGTGCCCTATTTAGGAGATGCGAGATGTAAGGGTTGGAAATGATGTTACTTATGGTCTTGGTGGGGTCATGTAGGCATGAATTGCGCACTTTCTATGTGTGCTCCAAATGATGTCATCTGGAAGCATGAGTTGTATTGTCTTATATAGCGGAGGAAGTGTTTTGATTCTGGAGTGTGTCCACTCAGCAAAGTCTGTAGTGGTGGAGGAGTGGCAAGTGGTGGTAGAGAGACTTTACCGGCTAGGCAGCACATTCCTGTTATTTCTGCTGGGTATTTCAGGGCTTTGCAGTGTGTGCAGATGTGCGTTAGGGTGCCAATGTCGGCCTCTGGCACCATGCTGTAGTCTTCTGCAGCGTTGTATCTGAAGGCTAGGCGGTGGAATTGGTTGTGGTGTTTTTGAAGTTTGTTTTCTGTGTTGCGACGTCGTGTTTTCTGCGCTCCTTGCGCGCTGCTGTTGTGTTGCATTTCTGCGTCTTTGTTGTTCCTGGCTGCGTGCTTCTTCTTGTCGTGCAGTTCTTTGCATTTGGTTCTCTGCTGTGTGTCGTGCAGTGTCCTGTTGTCTGTGTCTCTTCTGCGCAGTGTGTTTCTGTTCTGGCGTTTGTTCTGCCCTTTTTTGTTTGATGTGTGTAGCGTTGTGAGTGTGTCGTCCGATGCTGTTATTTTTATAAGGCATGGCTTGTCTTTTGGGTCAGTTTATGTCTGTGTGGAAGGAAGGAATGGTTTTAGTTTGTGGTGTTTGTAGGTGTTGTGTGTACGGGGTCCCATAAGGTTGGTGGGATGGGTTGTGATTGGAAGTTGTGTTGTGTTGTGTGGGTAGGAATTTGCTGGAGAATTGCTCCCCCAGAGTTTGGTTTTGGCAGTTTAACCCTCAAACACCAACTGAAATCTCTCAGCATTCTATCCTAGCCTTGGATGGCTCTTGCCAGCGTTGCTATGGTTACAGCAGTTATGCAAATCTGCCCTTATTGGCAGCCAATCATGTTGTTCAGAATGTAGAAGCTGGGTGAGTCCTTGGCTGCCCCGGAGGATACTGGGAAATGTAGTTTTATTTTTACCGTTGTTTTGGGGGCCTTTTAGGTTTTGGGGGAAAGTTTCTTTGCTACAAAACGATACCTTGCTTGAGGCCTATTTCTGTTGGCATATTGTTTTTCTGCGTTGTATGGTTTCTTTGTTTGAGGTATACATCACATGACGTGAACCCATTTATATAATAGATATCATAGCATCATATTGAGGATCCACCTGGCTAGTAACATGGAGTGGTATCAAAGGCGTAGAATATGTCCTTGGAATGGGATATATAAGGAAAATGCCATAGGGTACCTCTAAGTTGATGATGGGATATTGTAGGGAAAGATGTCGTGGGTAGTTTCAAAGCTGCGTGTGTATCACCATGGAAAAACTCAGGGCGGGTTCGGCTGCATAGCCGAGGTACAGTCCACGAAGACTTCCAAATGGAATCACAAAGAGCCGCACTTATTGCTGGAATGCTGATGATAATACAAGCGGCTCAGAGTAGGCCGTGTGAGCGTTGTCGAAAAGCCTGGATGGACAGGCTGCAAACCCAGAAGAGCAATCGCATCATGATGATCATCAAGAAATATTGGCCTTTTGTGGCTGATATTCCTGGACTGAGTAAACCACCAATGCCAGCGTATAGAATATCCCACAGTATCAGAGACATCTTGATACACACAGACCATACTAGGTCTAATTCTCCCAGCGCTATGACCCCAGGGACTAAACCCTGTTGACACTGTTCAGTGTGCAAACAAGTATATTGTAGTAGAGAAATATTTGTCCCATCCAAGTCTAGATCATTTTCTATCAGGCAATTTACCACCTGCTCTTCTACACACTGTGTATGCTTTAATATTCCCGTGTCGGAAGATTTATGTTGGACAATCGTTACGTCCATTAAGGACCAGGATTTGTGAACATAAGTCCAGAATCAGGAATGGGACTACCGATTCCCTTCTTTATTCTCATTTCACTACCTTTAAACACTCCTGCGATTCTTTTCAGTTCCTTGGCCTTGAGAAAGTCTTCTTGAAGCCACACCAGAATGCCCATGACATCCTAATACGTATAGAAACTAAATGGATTTCCTTACTAAATTCTGAGGCACCATTAGGTCTCAATGATCCTTTAAGTATCTCTACCCTCCTTACGTGAATGACTTTTTGTCCAGTTGTTTGATTCTTATGCCTAGATTTATTCCTTATCTGTCCTCATACTCACCATATTTTTACTTACCTGGTAATGGTAGCGTAGCTCCATCCATCTATTCATCTATAGGATTACTCATGCACCAGAGCATCTCTTTTTGTATTCCCATTGATAGCAGATATATCACTATTCATCAACAGGATTACTCATGAACCAGAGCCTCTCTTTTGTTCTTACATTCCTAGTGATAGCAGATATATCAGCATTTAATCCCCTTGGGGACTACAAGCTACTTTTTCTTTGTTATTCTGAATTGGTCATGGCATCTTGAACAGTGTATGGCAATCTGCCCTCATATTTACCATATTTTTACTTACCTGGTAATGGTAACGTAACTCCATTCATCTATAGGATTACTCGTGAACCAGAGCATCTCTTTTCGTATTCCTATTGATAGCAGATATATCACTATTCATCAACAGGACTACTCATGAACCAAACCCTCTCTTTTGTTCTTGCATTCCTAGTGATAACAGATATATCAGCATTTAATCCCCTTTAGAACTATAAGCTACTTATTTTTTATTTGTGATTCTGAATTGATCATGTCTTTTTAACACTGTATGGCTATCTGACCTAATACTTACCATACTTGTACTTACCTGGAGATGGTAGTGTAACTCCATCCATCTATTTATCTATAGGATTACTCATAAACTAGAGCCTCTCTTTTGTTCTTACATTCCTAGTGATAGCAGATATATCAGCATTTAATCCCCTTTGGGACCACAAGCATTTTTAAAAAAAATGTTTATCTGTTATTCTGAATTGGGGTTATCTGTCTTATTCGACCAATATATATTCACTTTCTAAGTGAT
>JARBWK010000001.1:209748065-209760099 GCA_030556195.1 Anolis apletophallus | reverse complement strand
GTGAAGTGTGGGAAAGGGTTTGATTAATGACTAACATCCCTGTGTATAATGCAATTCTATGTATGTGGTAGGGGATTTTCTTTTATGAAATATGTAATAAAGCATAACAGATAAATTGCTTTCTATCAATCCATGTGTAATGGTTACTGTGAATATTTCTTGTCATCTCTATCATATATAATTAGAAGATTTATTACAGCTGTGTGTGTATTCAATCTCAAAATATACATGGCGTTAAAATATGTAGGTGAGAATTAGTTTATCCTAAAGAAAAGGCATGTTTAGAATTCTGTGTTTATTCTGTATGTTTGGATATTAATTGTGTAAAATGAATAAAATTAAATATTTGCTAAGGTCTAAAGCAGGGGTGCTCAGAATGGTGATCGGGATCACCAGGGTGATCTTTAGGCCTCATCCTGGTGATCTTCAGGCCCCTGACCAGGTTTTTGCAGTTTGTCCTCGTCACGCGCCCCTGCACGCTGCAAAGAAGTCCTCCGTCGTTGCTCCTTCCTGCTCGCACGCCGCCTCCAAAAGCTGCAGAGTCCAAGTGGCAGAATGGGCCCCCCTCTTTTGGATTCCTCCTCCTCCCTCCGTCCTTCTCCAGCCACTCAGAGTCGTAGGAGACCAAAGGGGGCAGGCCTGGATGACGCAATGCATGGCTGGCCCGCACGCATGCGCAGAAGCGCCCATTCTGCCTCTCGGACTTCTCGTGAGCTCTTGAGGCAGCACGCATGCTGGCGGCATGGAAATAGGAGCAATGACGGAGGAGGAGGAGAAAGGACGCTTTGGGGTCATTTCCTTACCGCATCTCAAAGGTCGGTCTTTTTACTTTGGGGTGGGTGCTTGATTGTTCTGTGGCATGTCTCTTTGTTTATTTTTAATGTTTAAAAATGGCCTTTTAGCTCCAAAGCCTCTCTGCTTGCTTTGTTCCTTGAGAAATATGTTGGGGAATATGGAAATGTGGGAGAAATGGGGTGGTTGGATGTATTTTTGCATGCCCCTTTGTTTACCTTGCTGAGTATTAAATGGCCTTGCAGTTCAAAAGCCTCTCTTCTTACTTTCTGGCTGAATATATATGTGTGGTAATATGGCAGTGTGGGAGAAATGGGGTGGGTGGATGTATTTTATGCTCTGTTTTATATTGTTGTTATTAAATTGAAATGTTGATGTTTTATAACTTCATTTTATGTAAACTGCCCCGAGCCTGCTGGAAGGAGCGGTACATAAAAATGAATAATAAATATAAATAAATAAATAAGAAAATAGTTATACGTTTTACATTTCTGGGTAGGTGATCTTTGGGACTTGGTTTTTTAATCAGTAGCTCCCATGCTGAAAAAGTGTGAGCACCCCTGGTCTAAAGTGTTTCTCCCCTGGGGGAGTCGTGAAGGGGTGTCAGAGGAGGTGCCAAATACACAGTATTTTCTGTTGGTCATGGGGTTTCTGTGTAGGAAGTTTGGCCCAATTCTATCATTGGTACGGTTCAGAATGCTCTTTGATTGTACACGAACTATAAATCCCAGCAACTACAACTCCCAAATGTCTATTTCCTGAAAGTAGACATTCGGGAAAATGTCTATATTCCTGAAACTCCACCAATGTTCACATTTGGGTATATTGAGTATCCGTGCCAAGTTTGGTTCAGATCCATCATAGTTTGCATCCACAGTGCTCTCTGGGAGTAGGTGATCTACAACAGTGTTTCCCAACCTTTTTGAGCTGCGGCACACTTTTTACATTTACAAAATCCTTTGGCAAACCACCAACCAAAATGACACTCTAACACAGTAATACATATAGTTAATATGTTTTTAAATTTATTTATATACTCAGTGTGAAACCTGGGCCTGCTTCGATGAACACAACATAGATATCCTGGCAGGAATCAAAGAGCAGCCTACTCTAGTATAAGCAAAGGAAAAGAAGGGTCAAAGAAGCCGAAAGGGCTGGAGTATAAAGCAGTCTGAATAGAAATGGTGGTAATAGCTAATCAAGGACACATGACGGTGCTGTGTGTTAATACATATAACTAAACAAATCAAGCTTCATTATACAATATGCAGTATCAAAGACTCAGTTTATGTATAGAAAAAAACATTTCCAAAGAGACAAATAGATAATGACTAAACACTTAAGAATCGGCACACAATGTAATCCGATCCACAATGTATAACAGTGGTCTCACGATATATAATAACCATATAATCCAGTTGTAGAACATGTAACCATCAATATTCCATTCACAACACAGGGTAATGTGGGCAAAGTATCATATGCGGCATACATGTAATACAGTCCAATTAAATAACACTCATATGAAAACCTCTCACACACTAGACAACAGCCGCAATAACACTCACAGTTTGTACATTGACCCAGTTCATAAACACATACAATCTTGCACAGTTCAGTAAAATTGCATTCATAAGGTAATCACAACCTTACTGGGACATGAAGGGGAAGTACCCATCAGGAAATGCACTCAATTACAGAAAGGAGCTCTTCCATAGCCGCGGAGAGCGCTGGGCGAACCCGGAAGAAGGTGAGTAAGGCAGGACCAATCAAAGCCAGAATGTATCGTTCTCCTTGCAGGCGCCTCACAGCCATTGCCAGTGCAGTGAGGGTAAGTTAAGGCCTTGCGGGGGAAGCGCTCCACCTGGCTCTCGCATCCGCCTCCGTCCGCTTGGCCTCTTCCTGACGCCCCCCCCCCCCCCAAGGAGCTGGAGAAGGAAGACGGGGGAAGAGAGGTTTTTCCCGCGGCACAACAGGTGATCTCTCATACGACAACTAGTGTGCCACGGAACACCGGTTGGGAAACACTGATCTACAACTCCAAAACTCAAGGACAATGCTCCGCAAACTCTTCCAGTTTTCCCCTGACATTAAGTCCAGTCGTGACCAACTCTGGGCATCAGTGCAAGTCTCCACTGCTAAGTCGAAGAGCCAGCATTGTCCGTAGACACCTCCAAGGTCATTTGGCCAGCATGACTGCATGGAGCACTGTTACCTTCGCACTGGAGTGTACTCACATTTGCATGTTTTCGAACTGCTATGTTGGCAGAAGCTGGAGCTGACAGTGGGTGCTCAGGACAAACATGGCACACAGAACCCTGGTGACCAACAGAACATACTGGAGTTGGTTGTGAGGGGACTGACCCATCCATGTGGGAGTTGTAGTTCACCCTGCACCCAGAGAACTCAGAACCCCACCCAATGATGGTTCTGCACTAAACAGGGCACACAGAACAGGGGACAGTGTTGCTCTGTGAGAAGGAGGGGACCCCTTCCCCGAACCCTTTCTCTCCAGATCAAGAAGCCAGTCCTCCGTTCAACATTCACGGTAAAGCATCATCCCACCTTGATAGTATTAACGTGTGTATGTATGTAATGCTCGTTTGTGGGATTAACATAACTCAAAAACCACTGGACGAATTGACACCAATTTTTGACACAATATGCCTCTCAGGCCAATGAGTAACCATCTATCTGTCTGTCTGTCTATCTATCCATATAATAAAAGAAATGTTTGTGGTGGGAGGTGCGGAGGAAGGGAGGAATATGTGGCAGCTTTTTGATTGGTCACCAATGTGGGATTATTTGCATAAATGCCTCTGATTGGCCAGCCACCCAACATTCCACCACTCCTAGGCAGCACAGAGAGGAAACGAAAGGGCCTGAGGCAGACGTAAATGGCTAGAGAGTTGAAGTTAACCAGTTGATACTTTTTCCTGTTGGAAATGGAATGTTCAGTACCTTCACCCAACACATTTCACAAAAAACACTGCAAGCCCTACAGATCACAGACTAGACCCAAAATTGACAGTAAGGTTTCATTAACTTGATTTTCCTGACTAGGCCTCACCTAATGGGATACTGTTGAAGGCATGAATTGACAGTAAGACTTCATTAACTTGATTTTCCCAACTAGGCCTCAGCTCATGGGACATTGTGTAAGGCCTGAATTGACAGTAACCAACCTTGCAATGACTGCTCAGGCAAACAAGGGACCAATGGCCCACTTCACAACCTGGTGTGGTTTAGGGCAGGATGGGCCACGAATGATGGGATTCGCAGTACCTTCACATCATTCACTTCCCAAACAACACTGTAGCCCCTTTTAATCACATACCAGGCACAAAATTGACAGCTAGGCTTCCTTAACTTGATTTTCCTGACTAGGCCTCAGCTCATGGGGTATTGTTAGGTTTCCTCAACTTGATTTTCCTGACTAGGCCCCTCAACAATGACAGAACAAGACCAAACTTGCCACACAGACCCCCAAGATGCACCCTACATCCTGGTGCAGTTTGAGGGAGGATGGACCATGGAAGATGGGACTTGCAGTACTTAAATTCACTTCCTTAGAGCACAGTGGCCCACACCAATGACGAATCAGGACCAAACTTGGCACACAGAGGCCCAATGGCCCACTTTACAAACCTGCTGCGGTTCACGGCAGGATGGCTCACAACTGATGGGATTTGCAGTACCTTCACCCAATTCATTTCCCACAGAACATTGCAGCCCCTACAAATCAGAGACCAGGCCCAAACCTGTCACACAGAGTACCCATGACCCACTCTACATCCTGGTGCAATTTTGAGTGGGACGGACCACGGATGATGGGAGTTGAAGTACCTTCACTCACTTTCAGAGACCGCTGCAACCCTCATCCAAATGACTGATCAAGACCGCACTTGGCACACACAGCCCCCATGACACACTCTACATCCTGGTGCAGATTGGAGAACGGGGGACCATGGATGATGGGACTTCCAGTACCTTCCCACACTTCCAGAGACCACTGCAACCTTCATCCAGAAAATGATCAAGACCAAATGTGACACACACAGCCCCCATGACCCACTCTACATCCTGGTGCTGTTTGGAGGAGGATGGACCATGGCCAATGGGACTCGCACTACCTTCACTAAGTTCCTGAGACCACTGCGAGCCACATAAACATCTAATAGGACTCAACCTTGGCACACAATGCTTTCCTCAAATAACCCGGGCACCGCCAGGTCCTCAGCTAGTCACTCATAAAAACACAGTGGAAGAGACTTAAAAAGCCCACCCCCCCCCCAAATAAAATACAACACATGTGCAAAACCACATATATACACAAATACACACACACACACACACATATATGCACATATACACACATAAAACACATATACATAGACAGGGCCCCAGCAACGCATAGCAGGGGATGGCTTGTGTGTGTTGTGTGTGTGTGCAATGTTCATTTGTGGGATTAACATAACTCAAAAACCACTGGACGAATTGACACCAAATTTGGATCCAAGACCCCTCTCAGGCCAATGAGTGACCATCACTCATCAAAACACCGAAAAACACAGCAGAAGGGACTTAAAAAGCCAAAAAACCAAAAAAATACATTACAACGCATGCGCAAAATCACACACACATATATATCTATACTGTACATACACATATACACACACGCAAATACACACATATACATAAATATATACAGATACAAAACACATATACACAGACTGGGCCACAGCAACGTGTGGCAGGGGACAGCTATACACACATACACACACACACACACACACATATATATGCACACACACACACTATTGACTATTATGAATGTTGATACCCTTATTTTCTAATCAAGGCAAGAGGTGTGCCTGCATTGACAGGTTGTCTTCCAGGAGAGAGAGGGGGCTCCCTGCACTCCCCTCCTCTTCCTCCCTTCTCTCCTTCTCCTTCAGAGGAGGCCTCCTTCCTTCCTTCCCAGCCTCCCCTGCAGGGCCCTCTGCCTGGGACTGGCACCTGTGGGGCCTGAAGGAGGGCAGAGAAAGGCCGCAGGAACAGACCCACCACCAGAAAATGACGTGGAAGGATCCCCAAAGGAAGAGGAAGAGAGGGCAAAGGTTCAAGGGGCTGAAGGAGGGAGAGGACTCCCTGGGACAGTGTTGCTCTGTGAGGAGGAGGAGGAGGGGACCCTCCTTCTCCCCGAACCCTTTCTCTCCTGATCAAGAAGCCAGTCCTGCGCTCAACATTGAGGGTAAAGCATGATCCCACCTTGACAGTATTCACATGACCTTCTGTGTCTCCTTTGTGTTACAGGCCCTGCTGTCAGTTCTTCCCCTTCAGATATCGACTGCGGGGAGAGGAGAGAACATCTCCTTCCAGTTGGGAGGCATTTAAGACGCACGGAAGAAAGATGGAAGCACAAGAGTCAGCTTTCGCCCCGTTGGAAGTATTTTCTTTTGCTGTTGAGGCAGAGGATCCTTGGAAGAAAGACCGAGAAAGCAACCTGCTCCACTTAGACCCTCAGCGCCAGCACTTCCGGCATTTCCGCTATGAGGAGGCCTTGGGGCCCCGAGAGGCCTGCAGCAGCCTCCACTCTCTCTGCCGCCTGTGGCTGAAACCTGAGGAACATACAAAGGCAGAGGTGCTGGACCTGGTGATCCTGGAGCAGTTCCTGGTCGTCCTTCCTGCGGAGATGGGGCGCTGGGTGAGGGAATGTGGGGCAGAGACCAGTTCCCAGGCCGTGGCCTTGGCTGAAGGATTCCTCCTGAGTCAGGAAGAGGAGAGGAAGCAGGCGAAGCCCCAGGTGAGAAAGAAAGAGAGGTTCATGTTATAGGACCCAGGTGTGTTGACCTAGAAAAAGAGACTTGGGGTGCCACAACTGCCCCCTTTCCACCTCCCAAGGGTCTCACGGAGAGGAGGGGCCAGTCCTCTCCATTCCCCAGGTGTAATGATCTGAAGTTAGAGAATGGTAAACTTTGAAGATTAAAAGGAACATATTGAGAAACATGTTATTCACAGGTAGAGCTAACCCAACAGGGACCTGAAAGCGTAGATATTCAGCCCGAGAGCCCTTCTAGCGTAGCCCCAAATTAAAACTCCAGGATTACGTAAAGTACTTCTTTCTCTTTTAAACCCCCTTTCCCCTTCCCTTTTTACCCTTCCTGTCCCCTTTCCCCCCACCTATACTCCCTTCAATCATTGTATCAAGAAAATCTAATAAAAATGTTTTTTTTAAAAGTACTTCTTTCATCACAGGAGTCGCCCGTCCACTTCAGATTGAGTCCTGAAGCAGAACGCAGTGCCCAAAGGAAGGCAGAATTCCCACACCAAAATCGAGGGAAGACAGATTTTTCTACAGAATGAAGAAAACTAGTCTTGGGTCCCAACCGTATTCCAAGCGGTCTGGAACAGGTTGCAGAAAGAGAGCCCTCCCTCCTTTTCTAATCCATCTTTTTCTGTGCTGTTTGTTCAGGTGCAGGACTCTTTTGCAGATGAGACCAGTCAGGAGGAGGAGTCTCCTTCAGGCACTGTGTGTCTTGCCCAGACTGGAAATGGAGAATCCATCACTGTTGGTAAGGGATGGGCAGTGGTCCTTCTTGCTTGCTCACCTCCTCTTGAGTAGATCTGAAATGTTTGAGCTGTGTGAATTGGAAAAAATTGGGAGCCTGGGAGCTTAAGGATGCTGTTGACATGAAACATTTCTCTACTATACTTATTTGTGCCACTTTCAAAGTCACTTGCTTCCTTTGCTTCCAGACTGGAAATCGAGAATCTATCACTGTTGGTAAGAAATTGGCAGTGGTCCTTCTTGCTTGCTCACCTCAATATTTTTGTGCCACTTTCAGGGTTACTTGCTTCCTTTGCTTCTCTCTGGATGTTTACGGTGGTGAATATGCTCTATGCTACATTGGCACAAATACAGAAACTTGTACAGCCTATTATTAAATTAATACTACTCCAGAAACTAATACTCTACATTTACTGGGATTTGGCCGCAACACCCCCATATAACAAAATAGTCCACGTTAAATACCTAGGACCCAAATCCAAGGTGGGAGTTTCGAAGAAGGCCATGGGGCAAAGGGGAGTGGCGGGCTTCCGAGGGAAGTGTGGGGCCAGCCTGGAAAAGGGACCCACCTTTCCTCTCTTTCACAGGCAGAGAAACACAGCCAAGTGACAGTAGCACACCTTTTCCAGATTCTTTCCTAAGAAGAGATTCTGCGGGACCAGATCAGGTAGGCAGCAGGATCCCTGGAAGCTGGGTCTCCTTGTCGCTTGAATATTGCCCTGACTCTAAATGAACCTCTTTCATACAATATGCTTTCAATTAATAACTTATTCAGAGATGTAAATCACAAAAGGCCTGTTTTTCTTCTCTCTTGGATGGTATTTTCTCCTCGCAAATAACATTTCCCCCCTTTCAGGTGACTTTTGAAGACGTGTCTGTGGATTTCTCGGAGGAGTGGGCCCTCTTGGATCCAAGCCAGAAAGCCTTGCACCAGCAAATCATGGAGGAGAATTTAGGAAATGTGTCCTCTCTGGGTAAATCTCCATTATGCTTGTGGTTAAGCCAATCAGTTTATAAGTTCCTGAAATTATCGCGTGTTTCAGCTCTCTTCCTCTGAAGCCATAGGAAACAAGCTCATTCCATATCCAGATAGGGGCCAGCCCAAGAACACAATTGGCACTTAGGTGGAGTTGCCACATGAGATGAATTCTAGGCAATGGCTATTTTCCATCCACCCACCAGGCTTGTGATGGTGGTGGGAGTGAGCCAAGGGCTTCTCTTGAGGATTCTGGCACCCAGGTAGGTTTGTACATGGAGATACTACCATGTTTCCCCGAAAGTAAGACAGCGTCTTACTTTCTTTGTCCCCCAAAATCCCCACTATGTCTTACTTTCGGGTACGGCTTACATTAGCCGACGGTACCGAAAAAGTAAGATGAAAGCAAGAGTTACCTCGGGCGGCAGGCATGGCGTGGCTTCCTGGCTGGGCGAAGAGGCTTCAGAGGGGCTCAAAAGGGGCCCGGAATCCTCCTCCTCTTGCTCTTCTTTCTTCCAGCGGCGCCTTCCATCCTCCTCCTCTTCCTCCCAGCAGCGCCTTTCCTCTCGCGGTTCCGCCCCTCTCTTCAGTGAAGGGGGGGGCGGAGCCGGCGGCGGAGAGGGAAGAAAGCGCCGGTGGAAGTCCCGCCGGCACGGCGGCTCAGGCGTCTTTCCCCCCGCGCGCCCGCTTGCCCGCGCTCCAAACGGGAGCCGGGCGGCGGAGAAAAGCACCTGAGTCGCCCTGGAGGCGGGACTTCCGCCGGCGCCTTCTCCCTCTCGCCGCCGGCTCGCGCTTTCCCTTGCAACCGGGTCTTCAGAGAAGGGAAGGCAGGTAAACACAAGAGGGCTGCCCTTGCGCCTGCCTGCCTTCCCTTCTCTGAAGACCCGGTTGCCAGGGTATCTTGCGCTTTCCCTGGCAACCGGGTCTTCAGAGAAGGGAAGGCAGGTAAACACAAGAGGGCTGCCCTTGCGCCTGCCTGCCTTCCCTTCTCTGAGGACCCGGTTGCCAGGGGATCTCGCGCTTTCCCTGGCAACCGGGTCCTCAGAGAAGGGAAGGCAGGTAAACACAAGAGGGCTGCCCTTGCGCCTGCCTGCCTTCCCTTCTCTGAAGACCCGGTTGCCAGGGTATCTTGCGCTTTCCCTGGCAACCGGGTCTTCAGAGAAGGGAAGGCAGGCAGGCGCAAGGGCAGCCCTCTTGTGTTTACCTGCCTTCCCTTCTCTGAAGACCCGGTTGCAAGGGAAAGCGCGAGCCGGCGGCGAGAGGGAGAAGGCGCCGGCGGAAGTCCCGCCTCCAGGACGACTCAGGTGCTTTTCTCCGCCGCCCGGCTCCCGTTTGGAGCGCGGGCAAGCGGGCGGCGGGGGAAAGACGCCCTGAGCCGCCGTGCCGGCGGGACTTCCACCGGCGCTTTCTTCCTCTCGCCGCCGGCGGCTCCGCCCCCCCTCCCTTCACTGAAGAGAGGGGCGGAACCGGCGAGAGGGAAAGGCGCTGCTGGGAGGAAGAGGAGGAGGATGGAAGGCGCCGCTGGAAGAAAGAAGAGCAAGAGGAGGAGGATTCCGGGCCCCTTTTGAGCCCCTCTGAAAGCCTCTTCGCCCAGCCAGGAAGCCACGCCATGCCTGCCGCCCGAGGTAATGCCTTTTTACTTTCGGGCACGGCTTATATAAGCCGACCCCTCTGACACCCCCGATACATCTTACAATCGGGGGTGTCATACTTTCGGGGAAACACGGTATCAATCAAATTGCCTGGACCTGAGCCATCTAAGTGTTTATAGGTCATAACCAGGATTTTTTAAAAATATATTCTTTATTGGATTTTGCAATTAAAAAAAACATAGAAGACAGTAGGACATAACATGCATGGACACCAGGCTATCCCCCCTCCCGTCCCTAAAAAAAACAGACAAAACATAACCAGGAATTTGACTTGTGTCTGGAAACAAATTGACAGCCAGTGGAGCCGTGGCAGCAAATAATACTAATAATACTAATAATTTTATTTCTTATCCACCTCTCCTCACAGTTCGAGGTGCTGAGACACACAATCATTTAAAAGCACTCAGCAAAATACACATATTTAAACGTATTTCCATAAAATACTTATTAAAATAAACAAAAGTGAGACATAGAGTTGAAGTTTAAAATACATCATTGCAACTGAGTAAGCCTGCCAGAAAAGAGATGTCTTCACTTGTGTTTTAAATTAGAGCAGCTGATCTAGCTTCCTGAGCTCTACTGGCAGGTCGTCCTAGTCTTGGGGCGGCTGACGAAAAGGCCTTCTGGATGGCGGTTGCCAGTCGGGCTCTGTCAAAGTGGAGCAGATGCCTCCAGAGGACCTCTGTTTTCAAGGCAGATTGTGTGGGAGAAGGCGATCCTGTAGGTAACTGGGACCCACACCATGTAGGGCTTTAAATGCATGCAGTGTGAAAAGAGCTTCAGTCACAAGAGCAGCCTTATTCATCATCTGGCAACTCACACAGGAGAGAAGCCATTTAAATGCTTGCAGTGTGAGAAGACCTTCACTCATAAGAAAAACCTTATGAGTCATCAAACAACTCACACAGGAGAGAAGCCATTTAAATGCTTGCAGTGTGGAAAGAGCTTCAGTCAGAAGGGAAACCTTATTAGTCACCTGGCAGCTCACACAGGAGAGAAGCCATTTAAGTGCTTGCAGTGTCAAAAGAGCTTCAGTCAAAAGAGCAACCTTATTAGTCATCAGGCAACTCACACAGGAGAGAAGCCATTTAAATGCTCAGAGTGTGAAAAGTGCTTCAGACGGAAATCATACCTTGATCATCATCAGTCAATTCACAGCAGTGTGATAAAAGCTGCAGTTGAAATACGAGCCTTTTTACATAGTCAACCAACATGGAATAAATTGGGTAAAGTTCTCTTGTTTTATATCGGAGGTGGAAACACTGAGTTAAAAAGCTGTGGCTTTTGGGGGGAAATAATAAACTTATAATTTTCTTTGATGAAATATTTTGAGAGCTAAATGATGGATATTTCAGGGTTTTTGTCCATGTGTAATGGTTACTGTGAATATTTCTTGTCATATCTATTTGAGGATCCACCTGGTTAATAACATGGAGTGGTATCAAATGTGTAGAATATGTCCTTGGAATGGGATATATAAGAAAAATATCATAAGGTACCTCTAAATTGATGATGGGATATTGTAGGGAAAGATGTCATGGGTAGTTTCAAAGCTGCGTGTGTATCACCGTGGAAAAACTCAGGGCGGGGTCGGCTGCGTAGCCGAGGTACAATCCACAAAGACTTCCTACGGAATCACAAAGAGCTGCACTTATGGCTGGAATGCTGATGATAATGCAAGCGGCTCCGAGTAGGCCGCGTGAGCGTTGTCGAAAAGTCTGGATGAACAGGCTACGACCCCGGAAGAGAGTCCCGATCAAAGAAAAGTATAGTCGGGCACAAATGGAGGCTCGGGTGACGCTGTGTAGCGGTAGGAACCAAAAGACCTCGGCTCCATGTGTGTACGGTCTGAAAATAAGCGAGGACCCCACTCTCCTGGTTTGGGAGAGGGAATGTCCATATCTAAAACAAGGCCGATGGGAAACAATTAGGAGGTCGTTCTCCGTTTTGCTGAACCCAGCTTTTTCAAGGCGCAGAAAGATAATCTTAAGATGGAAATATCACCGCCATAGAGGTCTAAATGCTGAGTATGAAAGCAAGAAT
>JARBWK010000001.1:209694477-209747965 GCA_030556195.1 Anolis apletophallus | reverse complement strand
TCAGGCTCCCGCCCTCACCGCCTCTTTCCAGGGTAAACAAGGGCCTGCCTTTCCTTCCTTCCGTGCTGCTTCCTGCCCTCTTCCTCCTCCTGCTTCCTTCCCCCCTGGCTTCGTGGCGGCCTCTCCCCTTCCCTATCCGCGGAGAGAAGGGGCCCGGGGTCACCTGGTGTTCCTGCCAGGCAGCAGAGGCCGGGAGGCGGGCAGGAGGGGCTCCCAGGCTCCAGCTCAAGGCACAAAGACATTATTGCTACAGCCACACTACGGACACGGTACCAAATAGGATGCTTAGAAATAAGAAATATGAATGTTACTGATTGAATTGCTTATATATAAAATGAAAAAATAATTGCACATATTGTGTTGAACTATTCTTGTTAGTAGTATCTAACCTGACTTTGCTCTTAGATTGTACACGAGCCTAGGCTCGGTAGTCATTATGAATACCAATGGGATTGAATCCTTTGACCAACAAGAGACTGATCAAATTACCAATATATGGTCCCTAAATTTGGACGAGGATACGGGTAACACTGCCGGACCCTCGACAGCCACCCCCTCTCTTAAAGACCTCGAAGAAAAAGAATTGCGCCTTGTTAGAGTTGAGCTCAATGCCTCGGCTCTCTCCGAATACATTCGGAAGAACCTAATTCCTAGAGGCATGAGGGTTTATTTACCTTCGGGTGTTTATTTAGATGATGATGTTTTTTTGAATAATTGGAGACTTATTACTGAAAAATGTTCTCGTGACCTTATGACCCTTATTGTCCAAAGGGCAGCACGTGAGGCTGATGAATTGAAAATTGAAATAGCTAATATTAGACAATGTTTACCGGATTCACCCCCCAAGGCTGACCTGGATAAAATCCAGCAGCAATGCCAGGCCTTATATAAAGAAATTAGAGAACTTAAAATTGGCAAAATCCGGAGGGACGAAAAAGACAAAAGAGAAGGGCGAATCCCTAAACCACCTAATAGATCAGGCCAATCATACAAACGTCTCACCTTCTCTCAGGAATCGGATGATTCCACAGGTGGCGGACGCTCCTCTGATTCCGATGGATCCAAACCTCAGCCCTATAACTTGAGGAACCAAGGGAAAAAGCAATACTACAATAAAAAGAAAAATTTTCGCAAGGCCAAGCCACCCCAAAATCCAACATAGTGGTGAATTTATCCAAGTATACTTTATCCCAAAAAGAAATTGACTTATTAAACCATGGCTTTTCCTTTGTTAGTACTCCTTATAACTACGAACTAGATATCCGCAAGGATCTTGCCTCCCTTTTCAGGACTATTAGGCTTAAGGAACACTTTTCAACTCTTTCCTATACTGTTGACCACAACCCCTTGGCTAAATTTAAGCCCAAAAGTTCCTTTATCCCCTCTAATACCTCCTATGCTGTGCGCGCCTTCGAGAGTACTGTATTAAGAGAAATTAATCAGGCAAACGCCTCAAAAAAAACCTACCTTTGGAAACTTGTCTGCCACAGATATTGAAATACTCAATAAATTAGGTAACAATCCTACTATTGTGATCAAAAAGGCAGACAAATGTGGTTCTGTTGTTATTCTGGATAGAGATGTTTATGTTCAGGAGTGTTTAAGACAATTGAATGATACTAACTTCTATATGAAAATTCCCAGTGATCCTACTCAACGATTTGCCACAGTTATACGCAACACAATTGAAGAAGCGGTAGCCTTGGGACACATTACCAACCAAGTGGGAGAGTATTTGTATGTTACTAATCCCAAAACTCCAAATTTCTACATTTTACCCAAGACGCATAAACAAACATATCCTCCTCCCGGGAGACCTATTCTCGCTTGCTGCGGCGGTCTCCTGGAACCGCTCTCAAAATTCCTTGATTTTCACATTCAACCGTTTGTAAAAACTACTCCGGCGTATCTAAAAGACACTACCGACTTTCTGAGGAAAGTTGAAAATAAGGTTGTAGACACCAATGATATATTATATACTATCGATGTTGTTTCGTTGTATACGCATTTTCCTTTAACTGATTTGAGAGCCATGTTAATGGATGTTCTCAACAACAGGCCGGAAAAACTAACCCCGACCAGCTTCCTCATGGAAATTTATGATATTCTATGCGATTACAATTATTTTCAATTCGAATTTGATTTCTATATCCAAAAAAATGGAATTGCAATGGGCCAGGCCGCCGCCCCATCCTTAGCTAATATTTTTATGTCCTTCCTAGAAAAGGAGTTCATTTATGGACCCAATCACCAACGATATTCGTCCTATATTAATATCTATTATCGTTTTATAGACGACATCTTTCTAGTGGCCAAAAAGGACATCCCACACCATGAATTCATGCAGTGGATGAACAGTTGGCATGATAATATTACGTTCACCGTTTCAGCCAGCGAGCATAGTATCAATTTCCTTGACCTCACGGTTGTGAAAGCCAGCAATGTCCTTAAATGCAAAAACTACAAGAAACCAGTGAGTACCAATTCGTACTTACACTTTAAGAGTCATCATTCCTTTAAACTTAAATATAATTTGCCTTACACTCAGTTCCTCAGAATTAAGCGGAATTGCTCCTCTACATCTGATTATGATGCTGAAGCAAACCGCATGGTAAATGACTTCATCCAGAGAGGATACCCAGCACATATTGTAAACAATGCCCGGCTTAAAGCCGATAATAAAGATCGCACAACTCTTTTACGACCTGTAACTAGACAATCTCCTGAAAGAGTAATCTGGCCTTTGACCCTGACACCTCAAAATAGAACATACACATCTATTATCAAAAAATATTGGCCGCTCATTTCTAATATTAAAGGCCTGGAATGCCCTCCAATAATTGCACACAAGCGGACTAGGAACTTGAGCCAGATTCTAACCCATGCCAATCATATCAGACCCAACAAATCTAATTTTTCACCAGGCAGTAGACCTTGTGGGAATTGCTCTGTATGTTCTAATATATGTACTGATAAAACGATCTACAGCCCCCACAAGAAAAAGCATTTCCCAGTAAAATCCTTCGCAACCTGCGCCTCTTCCGGAATCGTAATACGCAATCTCCTGTGGGTGCCCTAGAACCTACGTGGGGATGTCGACCAGAAATTAAAACAAAGATTTATCGAACACAGAAGCAAAATAAATAATGGCAGCACTGAAATCCCTTTTTACCAACATTGTATGGATAACAATCATCCCCTGCGTCTTTAAAAGTAATGGTGTTAGAAAAGCCCTTCGTTCCGGCCACACGGAAACCTCTCCCAGGTGCTCCGTAAGCTTGAAGTTTCATGGACAATCAAATTAAATTCAGAATTACCCTTCGGCCTCAATGAGCCAGTCAATTTGCATTCCCTCCTAATTTAGGATAATGTATTTACCGTATTTTTCGCACCATAAGACGCAGTTTTTTCCTCCCAAAGTGGGAGGAAAATTCACCTGCGTCTTATGGTGCGAAGACGCAGGCAGGGGGGGGGAGCAGAGGGGGGGGTTGTACTCACCGGCGGCGGCGCGGAGGAACCCTGCGGAGGCGCTGCGGCCTCTTCCTCCTTCCCTCCGGGCTTCCTTCGGGATGTAGTCAGAGCCACCGGCGGCAAGGCCTTCCTCCTTCCGCAGAGGCGCGACTAAGTGACGTCAGGAAGAAGCGCCTCTGCCTTCTGGGCCTCGTGGCACGTGGCAGAGGCCCCACGGGAGCAGAAGGCAGAGGCGCTTCTTCCTGACGTCACTTAGTCGCGCCTCTGCCGAAGGGGAGGAAGGCCTCGCCACCGGTGGCTCTGACTACATCCCGAAGGAGAGAGCCCGGAGGAAGGAGGGAAGGAGGAAGAGGGCCGCAGCGCCTCCGCAGGGCTCCCTCCCTCCGGGCTCTCTACTTCGGGATGTAGTCAGAGCCACCGGCGGCGAGGCCTTCCTCCCCCTTCGGCAGAGGCGCGACTAAGTGACGTCAGGAAGAAGCGCCTCTGCCTGCCCACGGAGAGCACGAGGCCCCCACGGAGAGCAGAAGGCAGAGGCGCTTCTTCCTGACGTCACTTAGTCGCGCCTCTGCCGAAGGGGAGGAAGGCCTCGCCAGCCGGTGGCTCTGACTACATCCCGAAGGAGAGAGCTCTTCGGCGTCGAGTATTTATGCCACAGCGGAATAGGCAACAGAAATATAGAATGTTAATTCCTCATCGGCCCAAAAAACCTCCAGTCTCTGTTCGTGTGAATAATGACACTCTCATTCAATTCACAAGGTAAAAATATAACTTTGTATTGAATTGAATTTAACAATAACAAGCTAAGCATGGAAAAACAACAGCAATTACAGCTACCTTCCTAAACATCCTTTCCTCACAAATATTTAATCCTAACTGACCTCTTCAACGGACAAATCCCAACTGACAAATCTTAACTGACAAATCCTCAACATTCCATTTATCAGTCCCGAGACAGCGCCATCTGGTGTCAAACATATCACACTGCAGAAAATACATCTTGTGCTGACTCATGAATTGCCATTCAAAAATGCAATAATCTGACACTCCTTCATGAGCAACACAAGTACACACATTACTTATAATAACAATATCTTCTTACAAAATACATTTAATTTACAATTAGTCAATGATTTTGTAAACATATCAGCCATATTCTCATCTGACTGGACATACACAGGATTAATAAAACCATCCTGTACTAACTTTCTAACATTTTGGTACCTTACCCCAATATATTTTGTTCTCTGCTTTAATCCTTCAGCATTTGATATTGCTATACAAGATTGAGAATCAGTAAATAAAGATATCTTATCTTCAAAACTTTGGAACTCGTTTACTAGAGCCTTTATCCACTCTAGTTCTGTACAACAGTCAGACAAAGCAGAAAATTCGGCTTCTGCCGTGGATAAACAAACGTGTGACTGTTTACAAGATTTCCATGTCACTTGTATCCCATTAAAACTAATTAGATACCCGGAACATGACAAGTTTTGTTCGTTGTCACCAAAACTTGCGTCTGCAAACCCCTTCATACCGCTTTCTTTTGGACAAATTTTTAGCTTTTTGTCACATGTTCCTTTCAAATATCTTAACACTCGTTTTACAGCTTGCCAATCAGTCAACGTTGGTTCATTCACTCTCCTGCTTAGTACATTAGTGGCATAGGTGATGTCAGGCCTAGTCCAATTTGCCAAATACAAGAGGCTCCCAACCACTGATCTATACAATGTTTGATTGACAAACATTTCACCTCTATCAAGCTTTAAAAAATCTGGTACCATTGGAGTTGCTACTGTTTTACACAGAGTCAATCTTGTTCTCTCAAGTAACTCAAAAATTTTGTCTTTTTGATCTAGACAAATATCTTTTTCAGTTCTAGTTACATTTACGCCTAAATATTTCCGGACTTCTCCAAGATCTTTTACAGTCATACTTGAGTTTAGTCCCTTAAAAACTTGTTCCACATCCCTTTCGGATGGTGCTAGTACTAAGAGATCATCGACAAACACCAAAACAAATGTTTGCTTTCTAGACTCCTTTCCTTTCTTGTATAGACATGTATCTACACTGCTTCTTTCGAAGCCAAGACCCTTTAACTTTTCGTCTATACACTGGTTCCAGCATCTCGCTGCTTGCTTTAGCCCGTATAATGCTTTCCGTAGTCGATACACACCAGTTGGAGTATCTTTTTCAAAACCAGGTATTGCTCTCATATATACATTGTCAGTCAGCTCTGCGTTTAAATAAGCTGTGGCAATGTCAAAGTGCCTTATAACATACTTTCTTTGCACACCGATGCCTAAAGCAGTCCTAATTGTTTCAGGTCTAATCGTTGGAGCATATACCTCATCATAATTTTGATTGTAAATTTGACCAAAACCTTGTGCAACCAATCTTGCTTTGTACAATAATGAACCATCAACTTGTGTTTTCCTTTTAAATACCCACTTGCAACCAATTACCTTTACATCTTTGGTTACATTTGCTTGTTCTAAAACATTTAAAGAATGAAGTGAATCAAATTCCTTCTTCATTGCTTTTACCCAACAATCACGTTCATTTTTCGGTCTACGCAATGCTTCAGCGTAAGAATTAGGATCTTTCCACTCTATACTTCCTATTTGCGTGACTTGGTACTTGGCTGGTGGAATTCCTTTAGTGATACGTGTGGATCTCCTAGGAATCTCATCCTTAGTCTCCTCCACATCCCTAATCTCCTCTTGACAATGTCCATCAACCTCTGTTACAGATTTGGACACTAAGTCAGAGTTTGTGGCGCAAAAATCATGAAAATTACTTTCTTCAGATTGTTCCTTGCTTTCTTCCACATTTGCCTCATCTAATATCTCTACAACTTCAGATTCATTCTTTACTCTAGAAACACTTGGGGTTATGAACACTTCAGTGTTCGCATGAATTCTATCCCAATGAGTATTATTTTCGAACTTTACAGATCTGGAGACTGTGATCTTCTTCCCTGGAGAAGAGCCATTCCAGAATCTATAGCCTTTCGTTCCACCTTCATATCCAATAAATTGCATCTTTACCCAATGCTGATCTCTTTTGTCTCTTTGCTGTATAGGAATTAAGACATTTGCATGCGCACCAAATACTTGAAAATGATCCACCTTTGGATGTCTTCCATAAAACAAATAGAATGGGATTTCATTTACACTTGAGGTCCATAACCTATTCAGCACGTAATTGGCAGTGTTAGCTGCTTCTGCCCAAAAACCTTTGGACATTTGTGCATCCTCAAGCATTGATTTTACCATGGTTTGAATTACACCTAAGCGATGCTCCGCAATTCCATTTTCTTTTGATACACACGGATTTGTTTTCCTATGCCAAATTCCTTTTCCTTAAAAAAATTCTTAAGTCTTTCATTCACAAATTCACCTCCTCTATCAGATTGAACTTGTTTAACAGTCAAATCAGGAAATTGGTTCTTCACAAAATTGTACCATTCAATAAATTTTTCATACACCTGAAATTTACCTTTCAGAGGATAAACGAAACCAAATCGAGACCTATCATCTACTATTACTAGTAGAAATACATTCCCTCCAATACTCTTTGGAAAAGGTCCAGCTAGATCCATGTGCACTAACTGTAACTTAGTTGTTACTCTATCACTCCTTTTGGCAACAGGATAAGCCTTTAACTTTGTTTTGTTACAGACAGCACACTCTAAATAATTTCTGCATTCTGGTATTTGAATGCCTACTAGCTGTGCAGTCTTTCTAATCATATTATAGTTCATGTGGCCAAACTTCCTGTGTAGCATGTGCAGACATCTGTCACCATGCAGAGGTTTCCCTTCCAAACTCTGAATACTATTTGTAGACATTTTATTACTAGCATTCATTCTATAGAAACCATTTTGAAATTTTACTTCCTTATACATACCTGTATTTTTATTACTCATTTTACATAACTGCAAGTTGTTTCACCCCTAGAACATTGTGTTCTAGCTCAGGAACTAAATAAACATTGTCTAACTTTAGACTAAGTTGACCAATTTCAACTTCTCCCTTTGTTAAAACCTTGCACCTTTGACCATTGGCTAGACTCACACAACTTTGCATAGAACCAGATAAAGGTTCCTTCTCTGCTAACACTTTACTATCCTTAACAAAACTCTTTGCACTCCCAGAGTCAATAATCCAGGGTACCTGAGGAATAAAATCATTGTTACATTGTAAACTCATCAACTGACAGCCTGAATCAGAGTCTTTTCTTGAATTGTTGATCTGTTCTTTCTTGCTCTGTGCTGATTCACTCTTCTTAAACTTGTTCTGATGACATTGTCTAGCTTTGTGTCCTCTTTTATTACAAATGTAGCAGATGATGTCACACTGGATTGTCTCTTTCCTCTTCATATTGAATATTTAATCCTAACTGACCTCTTCAACGGACAAATCCCAACTGACAAATCTTAACTGACAAATCCTCAACATTCCATTTATCAGTCCCGAGACAGCGCCATCTGGTGTCAAACATATCACACTGCAGAAAATACATCTTGTGCTGACTCATGAATTGCCATTCAAAAATGCAATAATCTGACAAGAGCCCGGAGGGAGGGAGCCCTGCGGAGGTGCTGCGGCCTCTTCCTCCTTCCCTCCTGGCTCTCTCCTTCGGGATGTAGCCAGAGCAACCGGCCGGCGAGGCCTTCCTCCCCTTCGGCAGAGGCGCGACTAAGTGACGTCAGGAAGAAGCGCCTCTGCCTTCTGCTCTCCATGGGGGCCGCCCTCGTGGCCTCCCCCCTCCTCCTGCTCCGCCCCTTGAGTCCCCTCTTCCTTCCCATCATGCCTGACCAGGTTTTTTCTGTGCAGGCATGACTGGAATTGTAGTTTTGCACCTTGTAGTTTTGCAAGGTGCAAACAAACTACAATTCCAGTAATGCCTGCACAGAAAAAACCTGGTCAGGCATGATGGGAAGGAAGAGGGGACTCACGGGGAGAGGGCGGAGCAGGAGGAGAGGGAGGCCACGAGGGAAGAAGAGAGAAGAGAGTGAACAGTCAAGTTTTTTTAAAAAGGAAAAAAAGGTACTGTAAAACACAACATGAATTGTCTGCACTGAACACAGAATCACTCAGTGACAGACAGTATAACACATTCTAATACATTATAATATATTATACACAGTATAATACATGTATGTGGGGCTGTGCAACTTTAGGGCAACCCCACATACATGTACCTACATATAGTGTCCCATACAGCAACCAGCCCCCATATTAGTGTCCCATACAACAACCAGCCCCCCATATTAGTGTCCCATACAGCACCCACCCCCATATTAGTGTCCCATACAACAACCAGCCCCCCATATTTGTGTCCCATACAGCACCCACCCCCCATATTAGTGTCCCATACAACAACCAGCCCCCATATTTGTGTCCCATACAGCATATTCGTGTCCCATACCAGCCCCCCACAATAGTGCCTTGGGCAGATGGCAGCTCTTGATGACAGTTCTTTCATTTCATTTTTGTTGTAGAACACTACCGTAGTCTCCTGCTGCATCCAAAGATGTCAAAGCAGAAAAGGCTAAGCTACAAAATCCCATTTAAACTGGAGGTAGTGAAATACGCCAAAGAACATGGAAACAGGGCAGCTGAAAGACAGTTTGGGCCACCTCCAACTGAAAAAATGATACGGGAATGGAGGAAACAGGAGGAAGCACTGCAAAAAGCAGATAAAAGCAAACACACTTTTCGTGGGCATGCTGCAAAATGGCCACAGTTAGATGTGGAAATGAAAGAGTGGATCATGCATCACAGGAACAATGGATTCTCAGTCTCCACGAAAATGATAAGATTTGAAGCCAAGCGTCTTGCTGCAGAGAAAGGCATTGACGACTTTACTGGATCAGCATCATGGTGCTACAGGTTCATGAGACGATCTGGCCTTGCTATGCGCACCAAAATTATAATTGCGCAAAAAATGCCTAAAGAATATGAATCCAAGATTCTGTCTTTCCATAAATTTGTTATTGATGCAAGAAAGAAAAATGGCTTTGAAATAGGGCAGATTGGAAATATGGATGAAGTCCCATTAACCTTTGATGTTCCATCAAACAGGACTGTTGATGTGAAAGGTGCAAAAACCATAACTGTGAAGACCTCAGGACATGAGAAAACCCATTATACTGTTGTGTTGTCCTGCTGCGCGGATGGCACCAAGTTGCCTCCAATGATAATTTTCAAAAGAAAAACCATGCCGAAAGAGGTGATCCCACGTGGAGTTATTGTCCATGTTCATGAGAAAGGATGGATGGATGAAGGTGGAATGAAAATATGGATAGAAAAAGTGAGGTCCAAACGCCCTGGAGGGCTTCTGAAGAAACCTGCCCTACTAGTACTTGACCAGTTTAGGGCACATATTAGTGACAACACAAAAAAAATCTTTAAATTAGCAAAGACCCATCTAGCTGTCATTCCTGGGGGGCTTACTAGCCAGTTGCAACCTCTGGATGTTTCACTTAACAAGCCATTTAAAGTGTTCATGCGAGAGGAGTGGAACAAGTGGATGGCTGCTGGGAATCATGACCTGACACCCACTGGAAGAATGAAAAGGCCCACCATCACTCAAGTTTGTGAGTGGGTGAAAACGTCATGGCAAGCCGTGAAGGATGAAACAGTTGTAAGTTCCTTCAAGAAATGTGGCATCAGTAATGCCTTGAATGGTTCAGAGGATGATGTCCTTTATGAAGACCCTGACACCAGTGATAGTGAGCCACTGAGCGTGACAAGTTCGGACAGTTCTGAGGAATTTTTGGGATTTACCAATGACTAAAGACCTTATCTTTTACAGTAATGATGGTTCTTAATGCTGCTGTTGGCTATTGTTCATGTTAAGTTATTCTGCTATTGTAATAAAAAATTTTGCCCACTTTTTGGCTCAAAATATTTTTTTCCTATTTTCCTCCTCTAAAATCTAGGTGCGTCTTATCAGCAGGTGCGTCTTATAGAGCGAAAAATACGGTAATGTGTATGCTCTAGGTGATACTTCACCTTAAATGGTCACCGCACTCGATGTGTTGCGGACGGCTTCTCCCATTCTTTGGTATGTAATAGCGATTTCGCTAAATATGTCTATACTTTTTGGTTATGTATTGTTCCCACTTTGCTATATATCATGTATGATGTAATCCCCCAGGACCTGAACCTATATGATGGATATTCAGCCTTTGAAAAAGACCACGAAACGGAATTCAGCGGCCCCGATTGTTTTGGATATGCTTCCGTCAGGCTTGCTTCAACCTTATTTCCAGGAGCCTTAAATGGTTTTGGCTTCGGTTCTTTTTGGTCTACAGTTTCGGATTATCCTCATTGCATCCTTGTACCAGTGCTACCTGCTCCCATTGAGCTTTGGATTATTGACTCTAGTGTTTTGGACTGGACTGATGGAGATTTACTCCTTAAAGACATTATTGCTACAGCCACACTACGGACACGGTACCAAATAGGATGCTTAGAAATAAGAAATATGAATGTTACTGATTGAATTGCTTATATATAAAATGAAAAAATAATTGCACATATTGTGTTGAACTATTCTTGTTTGTGGGCAGAGACCAGTTCCCAGGCCGTGGCCTTGGCTGAAGGCTTCCTCCTGAGTCAGGAAGAGGAGAGGAAGCAGGAGAAGCCCCAGGTGAGAGAGAGATTCATTGTAGTTTCAATGAGCCAAGAATAATTGTTTTGAAGGATAATGTAAAACTCTACTAAACTCCTCAGGCCAGGATTATCACATTCACTTTTGTGTGGCTAACTTTAAGAATAATACAAAGTAGCTGGAACGAGTTCAGAGAAGGGTTAGAAAAGGAGGACCCAGGTGTGTTTGCCCTGGAAAAGAGACTTGGTGTGCCACGATTGCCTTCTTTCCATCCCCCAAAGGCTTTCACGGATAGGAATGGGCGATCATCTCCATTCCCCAGGGTGGTATAACCAGGTGTAATGATCTGAAGTTATAGGATGGTAAACTTTGAAGATTTAAAAGAAACTTATTGAGAATTCCAGTGGTGCGTATTTCAGAGGAAGCAAATGGCTGAATCTATATGTTATTCACAAGTAGAGATAACTCTACAGGGAATTGAAAGCACACACAGATATATATATATATATATATATATATATATATATATATACACACACACACACACACACACATACACACACACACACACATATCCTATTTATATCCCATCTTTCTCAACCCCGAAGGGGACTTAAGGCGGCTTTACATATAGGCAACTATTCAATGCATTAAAACAACATACAATTCAAGTAAACATTAAAATTAATGCACATTAAAACATTTTAAAAACATTACATTCGCTATTAAAACTACGCCATCCACAATTGTAATCCGGGACCATTCCAGTAGTCATTGCATGTATTCCATATCTATTATTGCACAACAATCCCAAAGCCACATTTTCACTTCCCTTCTGAAGGCCAGGGGAGGGGGCTGAGAGTTAAGGAAACCCACTCTCCGAGTGCTCACAGGCAACAAGAAACATGGAGAAACCAGGCATATTCACGATATAGTTTTGCAGCTGTTTGATACCTCTTTAAGTGCTATTATTTCATCCTTTACCACTCCTAAAACCTGGGATTTGGTAGCTTTTATAATTCACTTCTAAACTGCTGTAGCGCTCATCCGCATAGCCCTAAGTAGCTCACAAAACTACAAATCTCAATAACCCATCGATGGAACCATGACGGTACAAAATGGTATCCAAAATCTGGGTGTTACCACATATTTATTTTGGAAACAGGCAGATAGATATGGAAATGAAGAGCTTTAAGACCCTCTAGATTCTTTGGTGCCACATGCACCCATTAAAAAAAAACACCACTGTGGCCAGTTGTAAAGAACGTATACATAAATGTGTATCAGTGTGTGTGTGTGCATATTATATATATTTACTAGTTTGAGTACCCAGTATTGCCTGGGTTGTTAGAAGAAGTCATTTTTTAATTTTACAAAATGCAATAATAATAATAATCTTTATTTATATACTGCTTTATCTCCCCTAAGGGACTCGTATATGCAATACTATAGAAAAAATATACAGAGTTTTCAAAACATATACACAAGGTTATTAACACACAAAACATATACATTAAAACCAGTTCAAACACTATTCGATCATAAGGAATGAGCTGCTAGAGGCCGGAGTAGTCGAGGAGCCTAGACCACCCAAGGGAGCCGGGCCGAGGTTAGTGCAGAGCAATATAGGGAGGGCCAAGGAGATGGAGAAAGTGCAAGGAACCAATCCTAACAGTGACCATAGTGGGACCTGGGCTACATTTCCAGGACTTGTTAATGGACTATGAGAGGGACTGGGCAGTACATGTACTCAAAGATGACGGTCAGGAAAGAGAATGAAGAGATTGTGGGTGAACTACAACTCACATCATGCCAGGCTAACCCCTTGAAACTACAAGTTTACTCTAGGGAAAGTTTACTGTAGGCGCATCATCAGTGGGGTTCAGTGTGCTCTCCAACTGCAGGATGAAATACAACTGTCACTATGGTGTGTCAGTGTCAGGATTGAGAAGCCTGAGCTTTGGGGAAGGTCAGGTTCCCAACCTGTCATGAAGCAACATCGACCTTTGCCTTAATTCCTGGCACGACCTTTGTCCCACTTTTCATGAGACTGCTGAGTCAGACTGGGAGTGAGGTAACTTCCAGGTGCCTAGGAGGGAAGTGAGGTAACTCCTCCAGGCTTGGACATTGGACATTGGGACGCATGACGCGGACTCTGTGACCCTGGGGTCATGCCCCTATGGACTACTGGGATTGCTGATTCATTAGAGCATGATGAAACCCCATCTGGACATTGCATGGGTAGGGGAGGGGCTACCGGGGTATTTAAGGTGTGTTTGGGTGGCGGGGCGGTGCTTTAGCTTCACGGGTGCCGTACCTTCAATAAAAACGTGTTGGACCAAGACAACTTCTGCGTGTGATCCCTACCGTGTATTGGAGAGTCGTTACAGAAGCTAAAGCCCCTGACCAGCTATCCCAGCAATGGCGAGGTTGGCGTGGAACGAAGAGAAGTATCTGGACAGCTGGGTTTTGGATGAGAATGAAGAAATCCGGAGAACCCAGGAGTGGGAGTGGACCACTCTAGACCAGGTGGGGAGTCCAGATGGATCCCGAGAGATGGCGGCCCAGGAGAGGAGGCTCCGTGAGGGGGAGCAGCTCTGGCAAGCTCGGGTGGATGAGATGGTTGCCTGCCGAGCAAAGAAGAGAGAAGGGGCTTGGCAGATGGAGGGGCGCAGGAGCGCAATCCAGGCGGCGGAATGCAGTGGCATTCGTCTGGTGGGGATCCAGGAGGATCCGGAGATGCGTGCCAGGGATGGTCAGGTGGACCTGGCAGCGACAGGGGGTAGTGAGACCCCAGAACCTGGATCACCGTCCAAATTAGATGTATTAAGCTGCCAAATGGAAGCAGTGGTGCAGACGATGAAGCGGATCTCTCAGAGGATGTTCGAGAGAGACCAAAGAGAGTCGATGTGGCAGGCCCCGGGAGGTGGAGACTTCACCTATCATTCCTGGATGGATGGAACATCCGGAGAGCGTCCTAGATCTCCTTCGGGAGTGAGGAATCGAGAGGGATGTCGAGAGAGCCCAGTCCCAGAGCGTCCTAGATCTCTTTCTGGAGTGAGGATGATGGGAGATGACCATGCGAGGAATCTGGATCGAGGTTCGAGAACCCCGCCGGCGGGAATGGGAAGAGGCATCGCAGGTCCTGGAAGCTTACCAGGACGAGGTGTGGTTTCCCAAGAGTTTGGAGGCCGGATTAAGAAGGAACCGCTGAGGGTGGAATTCGAAGGAGAAGCCTCCAAAGTCGCTTTCTTCATTGCAGCAGTGCAAGACCACATGGAGGATTACGGACATCTGTATCCGAGTGAAGGCAGTCAAGTGAGAGCTGTCGGTGCGGTGTTCAAGGGTCGTGCAGCCGAGTGGTATGTGCAGTGCCACGACCGCAGGGATCCCTGTCTTAATTCAGTGAGGATGTTCCTGCGTGCAATAAAGAATAGGTTCCGGGATCCTTTAGAGAGGATCAAAGCGAAGGAGGCGTTGAGGTGTTTGACCCAAGGTGCCAGGTCAGTGACTGAGTACGCCGAAGAGTTTATGGGCCTGGCAGGTAAAGTCGCCGAATGGTCCCAGGCTACATTGTTGGAGCTGTTTAAAGACGGTTTGCGCAAGGAGATCCTAGAGTGGTGTCTTCACCGGGACGATCCAGGAGATGTTGACGGATGGATCCAACTGGCGGAAGTGTAGAGGGAATCCTTGCACAGGTGCAGAGGCGGCGGAGTCAGCCGATGAGATGGCGAGGAGCGAGCCGTGGATTTCGGGGAGGTGAAGTCAAGCGTGTTGGTGACGACCGTTCCGGCACAAGCAGGAAACCTATGATGGGACGAGGGCGTTGTTATGCTTGTAACCAACCCGGACATTTTGCTTCTCAATGCCCAAAAAAGCTGACAGTGAAAGTGGCTGCAGCCAAGGCTGCAGTGGTGGACAATGTTGAAGAAGAGAAAGTTGGGGTGAGGAATAACATCCAATGTACTTTGGGATTAGTAAAGGGGGATCAGTTGGTGAAGAAGAAAGCTCTAGTAGATTGCGGATGTTCTGAGAATATTATGTCTCCTCAATTGGTGGAAGAGTTGGGTGGTGAGACAAGCTCCTTAGACACCCCAGTTACATTTATGCAGTTGGATGGGTCGTCTATTGAGGGTGGACCTTTCTCTGTGGGGATGAAAGGATTAAAGGGGTGTGTAGGACCCTGGGAGGGGGATATTGATTTTGTCATGGCTCCTATAAAAGGGCATGAGGTGGTGTTAGGTATGCCTTGGCTAGCCCAGGTGAACCCTAAGATAGATTGGAAGGCTGGGACTGTACAGTGTGCTCCGAATGTAAAGGGAAATGTGAAGAGTGAGGTGAAAGGAGTACCCCGAGAGTATTGGGACTATGCAGATGTGTTTAACCCTAAGTTAGCCCAGAAACTTCCTCCTTTTAGGAACGTGCAGTGTAGTATAGAAATCAAGGAAGGGGCTGTTTTGCCAAAGCCCAAAATTTATGCAATGACTGTTAAAGAGAAGGTTGCCTTGAGAGAGCAGATTGATGATTATTTGGGGAAAGGATTTATTAGAAGGTCAGAGTCTCCTTTAGCAGCACCAGTTTTGTTTAGGGAGAAGAAGGATGGGAAACTGAGGTTGTGCATTGATTATAGAGGTTTAAATGCTGTAAGTACCACCAACTGTTATCCGCTGCCATTAATTAAGGATTTGTTAGGTTTGCTAGGGGGTTGCAAGTTTTTTACGAAATTAGATTTGATTGACGCGTTCCATATGATTAGAGTGAAAGCGAGTGATCAATGGAAGACGGCTTTCTCATGCCCCTTAGGTTTGTACGAATGGGTCGTAATGCCATTCGGTTTAGCAGGCTCTCCAGGTCTGTTTATGCAGTTAATCAACGAGGTGTTGCACCCCCTCTTGTATAAAGGGGTATTTGTGTATTTAGATGACATCGTGATAGCGACCGGTACGAAAGAGGAGCATGTTAGGCTGGTGCGAGAGGTGTTGGAGCGGTTGAGGCAAGCTAGTCTGTTTGTGAAGCTGAGTAAATGTGAGTTTGGCAAGAATCAAATTGATTTCTTGGGTTATAGAATTGGTGAGAATGGTGTGGCTATGGATCCGGCTAAGGTGGATGACGTGTTGAGCTGGGAGGCTCCGCGTACCCGCCGGCAGTTGCAGGCTTTTCTAGGGTTAGCGAATTTTTACCGGACTTTTATCCCTGGGTTTGCTGCTATAGCCCTCCCGCTCACTGAATTATTGAAGACTAAAGGTAAGGGTGAATCTAAGAAGGTTAGGTCTCCAGGTGCGATGTTAAATTGGGACCAGGGTTGTCAGGAGGCTTTTGTTAAGCTGAAGAAGGCCTTTACTGAGGGGCCTTTGCTGTTGCATCCTGATGTGAATAGGCCTTTTATCGTTCAGTGTGATGCATCTGCTTGGGCTTATGGGGGTGCCTTGTTGCAAGAGGATAGTCAAGGGAGATTAAGGCCTTGCGCTTACTTTTCAAAGAAGTTTGGGGAGCATGAACGTAAATGGCCGGTGTGGGAAAAGGAAGCATTTGCGGTGCGCAATGCGTTAATAACTTGGCGGCAGTTCCTGGAGGGGGCCGCCTTTCCGTTTGTGGTAATGACCGATCACCAGAATTTGAGGTACTTAAGGAACCCACAGAAATTGTCCCCGAAGCTGGTAAGGTGGTCGCAGTTTTTCAATAGATTTAACTTCAAGTTGCAACACATCAAGGGTAAAGAGAACATTGTGGCTGATGCTCTGTCTCGATATCCTAGTGTAGGGGGAGAATGGGTTGCATAAAGAAGGAGAGGTTTTTTCCAAGGAGCAGTGGGGTTGTGCGGTGCAGACCCGATCCCAAGGAAAGTCGGTGCTTAAAGAGGAAGTGGAAGTTGTGGATGAGTGGAGCTTGGAGTTGCAGAGGAGTTATGTAGATGATCTGTGGATACAGGAGCATAAGAAGGAGTGTGTGATGGTGAAAGGGTTGTGGATGGTTGGTGGTAAGGTTTATGTCCCCAAGAAATTGAGAGTGAGGGTGTTGGAGATGCTGCATGATCATAAGACGGCTGGGCATTGGGGGATGACCAAGACCGTATTAGCTGTCAAGAAGAGGTATTGGTGGCCTGGTATGAAGGTGGAGATAAGGCAGTATGTGGAAGGCTGTGAAGTGTGTGCTAGAAACAAGGTTCCCTCTGCTAAGCCGCAGGGGTTGATACAAGTGGTGGCAGATCCAGTGAAACCGTGGACGCATGTTAGTACAGATTTTGTGGGTGAGTTGCCTTCCAGCCGAGGTTATCGTTATATATGGACGGTCTTGGATATGTTTTCTAAACAAGCCAATTTCATTCCATTGAGGGGGGGTGCCGTCAGCAGAGCGTTTGGCGGAGTTGTATGTGCAACATGTGTATAGGTTGCATGGTTGTCCTGAACAGGTGTTGAGTGACAGGGGAGTCCAGTTCACGGCTCAGTTTTGGGGAAGGTTTTTGGAGGTGTTGGGAGCCCAGAGGCGTCTGACGTCTGCTTATCATCCTTCTTGTAATGGTGCTGTGGAAAGAATGCAGAAATCTTTGGGAGCCTATCTGCGGGTTTTCAGCAACCAGGAACAGAATAATTGGTCTGATCTCCTGCCCTACGCTGAAGTGGCTTACAATAGTTCCATACACTCTTCTACGGGGAGGTCCCCATTTGAGATCGTATATGGACAGGAGGCGGCTCCTTTGCCTCAACTTTTGGAGGTAGGAGGGGGAGGAGAAAGGGTGGAATGGAAAGTGCGAGCCAGAGAGGTTTGGAAGGAAGTGGCGGAGGCTTTAGGGAAAGCACAACGGTCCTATAAGCTGTTCGGGGATCGCAAGCGGCAGGAAGGGGAGGAGTATGCTGAAGGGGATTTGGTGTGGCTATCCACGGAGAATTTAAAGTTGGGATATAGATCTAAGAAGTTAAGTCCGAAATATATCGGGCCTTTTAAGGTTGAGAGGGTTGTTAATAAAGTGTCGTATACTCTTCTATTGCCTAAGAGTTTGGGGAAGGTTCACCCGACTTTCCACTGTAGTTTCTTGAAGAAGTATGTGAATCCATTTCCTCCACGGGATTGAATGTGTTTTATTTTCTCAGGGGGAGGACGAGGTGGAAGAGACCGTTATGTCAGGATTGAGAAGCCTGAGCTTTGGGGAAGGTCAGGTTCCCAACCTGTCATGAAGCAACATCGACCTTTGCCTTAATTCCTGGCACGACCTTTGTCCCACTTTTCATGAGACTGCTGAGTCAGACTGGGAGTGAGGTAACTTCCAGGTGCCTAGGAGGGAAGTGAGGTAACTCCTCCAGGCTTGGACATTGGACATTGGGACGCATGACGCGGACTCTGTGACCCTGGGGTCATGCCCCTATGGACTACTGGGATTGCTGATTCATTAGAGCATGATGAAACCCCATCTGGACATTGCATGGGTAGGGGAGGGGCTACCGGGGTATTTAAGGTGTGTTTGGGTGGCGGGCCGGTGCTTTAGCTTCACGGGTGCCGTACCTTCAATAAAAACGTGTTGGACCAAGACAACTTCTGCGTGTGATCCCTACCGTGTATTGGAGAGTCGTTACAGTCAGTCTTGTCAAATCCCTCCAATACATTCAGTTGGTCATGGGGGAACCCCATGGAACTGTGTGCCAAGTTAGGTCTAGATCCATCATCGGTGAGGTGCAGGTGAAATATAAATCCCAGTACGTACAACTAACAAATATCAAGGCCAATTCACCCCAAAAACCCGCCAGCATTCATATTTAGGTATACCGGTTACGCTTGCCAAATTTGATGCAGATCCATCCTTGCTTGTGTTGACAGTGCTCTCTGGATATAGGTGAATTCCTATAAATCAAGGTGAAATTCTCCCAAACCTCTCCGGTATTTTTCTTTGGTCATGGAGGTTCTGCGTGCCAAATGTGGTCCAGGTCCATTGTCAGACTTGGGTTACTCAGCCCGAGAGCCCTCTTTAGGTTAGCTCTAAATTGCAACCCCAGGATTACATAAAGTACTCCCATCATCTCAGCAGTAGCCCTTCCACTTCAGATCGAGTCCTGAAACAGAGTGCAGTGCCCAAAGGAAGGAAGAATTCCCACACCAAAATCAAGGAAAAGGCAGATTCTTCTACAGAATGAAGAAAACCAGTCTTGGACCCCAAACATAAACCCAGCGGCCTGGAACAGTTTGCAGAAAGAGAGCCCTCTTTCCTTTTCTAATCTGCCCTTTTCTTTGTGATCTGTGCTGCTTGTTCAGGTGCAGGACTCTTTGGCAGATGAGACCAACCAGGTGGAGGAGTCTCTTTCAGACACCATGTGCGTTGTCCAGACTGGAAATGGAGAATATGTCACAGTTGGTAAGGGATGGGCAGTGGTCCTTCTTGCTTGCTCTTGAGTAGCCCTGAAATATCTGAACTGTGTGAATTGGAAAAATCTGCGCAGCCTGTGAACTTAAGAATGCTGCTGGCAGGAGACATTTCTCTACAATACTTGCTGTATATACTCAAGCAGACCTTCCTAAATGACACAGCTGGCTTAGACCTCTTCCAGTCCGGCTTCCGTTCTGGGCATGGGACGGAGGCGGTTTTGGTCTCCATCACAGACCAGCTGCGTTGCCAGCTTGACCAAGGCAGATCAGCACTGCTTGTGTTATTGGACCTCACAGCAGCGTTTGATACAGTCGATTATGATCTTTTGGCACCGGGTGAGGAGTGAGGGGACAGCTCTAGATTGGCTGTCCTCATTTCTCCACAATCGGAAGCAGCAAGTGCAGAGGGGTGGGCTGGTTTCTGGGGGATCCCCCTTGTCTTGTGGGGTCCCTCAGGGAGCCATCCTTTCCCTTTTGTTATTTAACATCTATATGCGATCGCTCGCTCAACTGGTACGTAGATTTGGGCTTGAGTATCACCAGTACATTGGTGACACTCAGCTCATTCTGAGTATGGAGGGCCGGCTGGAATCCGTACCCAATAATTTCCATCTATGCCTTGAAGCCGTTACAGGATGGCTGCGAGCCAATAGGTTGAAGGTGAAGACGGCGATCCTTTGGCTGGGTCGTCCGGGCGATAGGGAAATCCAACTGCCGACCCTGGATGGCGAGGCATTACGCCCGTCATCATCAGTAAAAAGCCTGAGTGTCCATTTGGACCCTCTGCTGTCAATCGAGACCCAAATCTCCAATGTCAGCAGAATCGTATTCTTCCATCTGCGACAAGCGGCGTCTGGCTCCCTATCTCTCATGGAACGATCTGGCCATGGTAATCCAAGCCACGGTCATCTCAAGACTTGACTACTGTAACGCTCGTTACATTGGCCTTCCCGTGAATGTGATCCGGAAACTCAAGCTAGTGTAACCTGCACTGGCTACCAATTGAATACCGGATGACTTTCAAGGTGTTAGTTCTTACTTTTAAGGCCTTGTATGGTCTGGGGCCAGTGTACCTACGGGATCGCCTGATTCCATATAACCCTCCGAGATCACTTCGTTCAGAAGACCAGAATCTTCTAGACATCACAGTAATTGAGGCATCAGTAGGTTGAATGTTTTGAATATTTACATAAACCTGTAATTTAAGGTAAGCCTGTCCTTAAACCATTCTTCTACCCTGCTTACGTATCCAATAAGCACCATAGTTTATTTTAACTATACATTTTGGGGGAAATGCTGTGTGTATATGAACAAGGAAAAGTGGGAAAGACTGAAAAGCTCTTTGTATTTCTGACAACGGCGGCCCGGATGTTATTTGCGAAAGTATGGAAAACAAACCTTTTGCCGACAAAAGTACAATGGCTGGAGAAAATCTTGGAGATCAAAGATATGGACGAGCTTACTTTTTGGCTGCGTCAAAACAATGGCAAAGGGAATAATAAGACAGATTGGACAATGCTTACTGAGTATGTGCGAAAAGTAGAGTGAAATAAATAATGTTATAGATTAAATATTAGGATTCAATAAGAGCATGAGGGATGCTTCATCTTATAGAAGTTATTAAAAGAAAGAGAACAATAGTATGGAACTAGAACGGAAGTCACCATATTTCCCTTTCCCCTTTTCCTATTTATGTGTGTTATGTTATTCTATGTTATGTAATGTTTATAAAATGAAAATCTCTAATAACAATTTATTAATTTTTTAAAAAGAAAAGTGGGAAAGACTGGCGCTGAGGGAGTCCACATTAAAAACCTGGGACAGAAATCCAAGGAGGGAGTCTAAAAGAGGGCCATGGGGCAAGGGGACAGTGGCAAGGAACTGTGAGGCCAGCCTGAAAAGGGACTGGTTTCACCCTCCCTGATTTCTTTCCTCTATTTCACAGACAGTGAAACACGGCCAAGTGACTGTAGCACAACTTTTCATGATCCTTTTCCAAGAAGAGATTCTCTGGGACCGGATCAGGTAGGCAGAAGGAGTCCCTGGAGGGGAGGGGAAGCCCAGTCTCCTTGTCCTTGGATCCTGCCCTGACTAAATGAACCTCTTTCTTCTACTTTCCATAACATTTTTCCCTTCAGGTGACTTTTGAAGACGTGTCTGTGCATTTCTCGGAGGAGGAGTGGGCCCTCTTGGATCCAAGCCAAAGAGTCTTGCACCAGCAAATCATGGAGCAAATCATTTAGCGATTGTGTCCTCTCTAGGTAAAGCTCCATTCTGCTTGTAGTTAACCAAATCAGTTTACAAGTTCTAAACATTATCCAGTTTTTCAGCTCTCTTCCTCTTAAGCCAGGGCTGTCCAACTTCTACCGGCCCAAGGGCCGGAATTCCGGTCACTGATCACCTGGGGGGCCAAGCCCCCCCCGGCTCCGCCCCCTCCCCCGGCTCCGCCCCCTCCCCGCCCTCACCCCTCCCCCGGCTCAGCCCCCCGGTTTTTAATAATAATAACAGTAATTGGTGGCTGTGAGTAAGCAGAACAGAATTCCTTCTTTCTTTCTTTCTTTCTCCCACCCACAGTGGGGATATAAACCCCACTGGCCAAACCCCAACAGACCTCTGAGGATGCCTTTTTAGCCATAGATGTGGGTGAAACGTCAGGAGAGAATGCTTCTTGAACAGGGCCAGGCAGCCATACGGAAAACTCACAGCAACCCATTATTATTATTATTATTTTCCAAGCCTGGCCTTAATATGTCCAACTATGAACACACATGGAGTTTGGGAAAATAGGCCTTGACATTTGGGGGTTACAGTTTCTGGAATTTATAGTTCACCTACAATCAAAGAGCATTCTGAACTCCACCAATGATGGAATTGAACCAGTCTTGGCACACAGAACTCCCTGACCAACAGAAAATACTGGAAGGGTTTGTTGGCACTGACCTTGGGTTTTGGAGTTGTGGGATTTCCTGCCTTGCTGTTCTGGGATATATAGCTGAGTGGAAGGACCTGAGTCCACACTGCCATATAACCCAGTTTAAAGCAGATCTTGTGGGATTTCCTGCCTTGCTGTTCTGGGATATATAGCTGACTGGGAGGACCTGAGTCCACACTGCCATATAACCCAGTTTAAAGCAGATCTTGTGGGATTTCCTGCCTTGCTTTTCTGGGATATATAGCTGAGTGGGAGGACCTGAGTCCACACTGCCATATAACCCAGTTTAAAGCAGATCTTGTGGGATTTCCTGCCTTGCTGTTCTGGGATATATAGCTGAGTGGGAGGACCTGAGTCCACTGCCATATAACCCAGTTTAAAGCAGATCTTGTGGGATTTCCTGCCTTGCTTTTCTAGGATATATAGCTGAGTGGGAGGACCTGAGTCCACACTGCCATATAACCCAGTTTAAAGCAGATCTTGTGGGATTTCCTGCCTTGCTGTTCTGGGATATATAGCTGAGTGGGAGGACCTGAGTCCACACTGCCATATAACCCAGTTTAGAGCAGCTAGTGTGGGATTTCACTGGGCTGCGTGGAAGGGAGCAGAGGGCCCTAGGACCCTGCAAGAAGCTGCCCAACAGCGGGGCTCTTAGAACTTGGGACGTGTTCCTTCTTTCTTCCCCACTCACCCCTCTTCGGCCCCCATCCTCTCCCTCCCAGGAGGCTTTCTCCTCTCCAGAGCCCCTTCAGGCGTTCAGAAGAGTTTGCGCCAAGCAAGGGAGGGAGCAATCGCGATCGACTTAATGGGTGGCCTGATGTAAACACTGGGATTTAAGGGGAGTAGCAAGGGAGGGTGTAATCCTTTCACCTTGGATTACACCCTCCCTTGCTACTTCCCTTTAAATCCCAGTGTTTACATTATTCCAGGCTTCAACTTTCCTGGTGACCCAGCTCATCGCTGCAGCTTTTTTTACTCCCTTCCTCCTCCTCCTCCCTTTTTTAAATTATTATTTTTTTCGCGGCGGGGAGGGAGGGAAGTAGGAGGTGGAGGAGGAGGGAGCCTGCTCCTCCTCCCTGCCCCACCCCGCCCCTCACTCCCCGTGGTGAAAAAATAATAATAATAAAATAATAAAAATATTCAAAAAAATAATTAAAAATATTTTTTATTTATTTTAAAAAGCAGTTATCTTGCAGGAGGGTAGGGGGCCGCAGGCAAGGGGCTTGGGGGCCGTGTACGGCCCCCGGGCCGCCTGTTGGGCAGGCCTGTCTTAAGCCATAGAAAATGAGCTTATTCCAGGACATCCATATAGGGGCCAGCCCAAGAAGGCAATTGGCACTTGGGTGGAATGTCCACATTCTGTTTATCGGGAAGTTACTTGAATCGGGAAGAGTGTTGACACTTTCATTGGCTAGAATGGGAAATTTTCTAGGTTCAATCCTCGTTCATCTTAAGGCCTATCTTCATAAAACCTACCTCAGTTTTAGACCCCATTTACAACTGCAGGCCTGCAAAGTTTCAGAACAGTTCACCAATCTACTGACTTTTTAGAATTATTTAAAGTTTTTACCATATTAGCAACCTTATTAGTCACCAAGCAACTCACACAGGAGAAAGTCCATTTAAATGCCCAGAGTGTGGAAAGAGCTTCAGTCAGAAATCATACCTTATTCATCATCAGGCAACTCACAGCGAAGAAAAAACATAGTGTGAAAAGAGCTGCAGTTGAAATACGAGACTTTTTTCATTGTTAACCTACACGGAATAAATTGGATAATGGCAAGTTCTCTTGTTTTATATCGGAGATGGAATGATTATTTGTCATAGAAACACTGAGTTAAAAAGCCGTAGCTTTGGGGGGAAATAATAACCTGATAATTTTCTTTGATGAAATATTTTGAGAACTAAAGGAAGGATATTTCAGGAATATCCTCAGGGTTCAGTTCTGTCCCCGATGTTATTCACCATCTACATGAAACCGCTGGGAGAGATCATTCGGAGTTTCGGAGTAAGGTGTTATCTGTACGCAGATGACGTCCAGATCTGACACTCCTTCCCACCTGTCACCAAGGAGGCTGTCCAGACCTTGAACCGGTGCCTGGCCGCTGTGTCGGACTGGATGAGGGCTAGCAAATTGAAACTAAATCCAGACAAGACAGAGGTCCTCCTGGTCAGTCGAAAGGCCGAACAGGGCATAGGGTTACAGCCTGTGTTGGATGGGGTTACACTCCCCCTGAAGACGCAGGTTCGCAGCTTGGGAGTGATCCTGGATTCATCGCTGAGCCTGGAACCCCAGGTCTCAGCGGTGGCCGGGGGAGCTTTTGCACAGTTAAGACTCGTGCGCCAGCTGCGCCCGTACCCTGGGAAGTCTGATCTGACAGTTCGGAAATTGCAATTAGTCCAGCGGGCGGCAGCCAGATTGCTAACGGGAGCTACATACAGGGAGCATACCACCCCCCTGTTGTGTCAGCTCCACTGGCTGCCGGTCCAATTCCGGCTCAATTCAAAGTGCTGGTTTTGACCTTTAAAGCTCTATACGGTTCTGGCCCAGCCTACTTGTCCAAACGCATCAGCCGCTATGTCCCACCTCGTAATCTAAGATCATCCGGAGAGGCCCTGCTCTCGCTCCCGCCTACGTCTCAGATGAGGCTGGTGGGGACGAGGGATAGGGCCTTCTCGGTGGTGGCTCCCCGCCTGTGGAATGCGCTTCCTATGGATGTACGATCCACCACATCCCTCCTGGCCTTCAGGAAAAAAGTAAAATCCTGGCTATGGGACCAGGCATTTGTACACCAGCACAAGGCAGCATTTTAGATTGGTTTTTAATGGAAGTGGGTGATTATGGCCAATGTTTTTATGGACTGAACATTGTTTTAATCCAGAGTGAATGTGTATGGTGCTAATGTAGTTGTATTTAATGTATTTTAATGTATTTTAATTGTTGAAGGGTTTTGGGGTTTTATATTGTGATTATGTGGGCATCGAATTGTGCCGTACTGTAAGCCGCTCTGAGTCCCCCCTTGGGGGTTGAGAAGAGCGGGGTAAAATCCCGAAATAAAAAAATAAATAAATAATAATATTATTATTATTGCCCATTCATGAATATTGGTTACTACAAATATTTCTTGTCATGTATATTCAGGGTTAAAATACATTTCATTGAGAAGTGGGAATGGGTTTGAGTAATGACTAACATCCTTATGTATCATGTAATTCTATGTATGAAATATGTAATAAAGCATAACTGTTAAATTGTTTTCTATCAATCCATGTGTAATGGTTACTGTAAATATTTCTTGTCGTATCTATAACATACTAGATTGGGGACCTGGCGGTGCCCGGGTTATTTGAGAAAGGCATTATTTGCTAAGGTTGGTCTTTAACAGTTATTTATATGGCTCACAATGGTCTCAGGGAGTGAAGGTACTGCGAGTCCCGTCGTCCATCGTCCATGCTCCTCCGAACAGCACCACGATGTAGAGCGGGTCATGGGGGCTCTGTGTGCCAAGTTTGGTCTTGATCATTCATTGTATGAGAGTTGCAATGGTCTCGGGAAGTGAGTGAAGGTACTTCAAGTCCTATCACCCGTGGTCCATCCGCCTCAAAACTGCACCAGGGTGTAGAGTGGGTCATGGGGGCTCTGTGTGCCAAGTTTGGTCTTGATCAGTCATTGGATGAGGGTCACAGTGGTCTCAGGAAGTAAGTAAAGGTAATGCAAGTCCCATCATCCATAGTCCGTCCTCCCCCAAACCACACCAGAATGTTGAGTTGGCCATGGGGGCTTTCTTTGCCAAGTTTTGTCTAATGGTAAATGAATGAGTGTCGCTGTGGTCTCAGGAAGTGAGTGAAGGTACTTCAAGTCCCATCATCCGTGGTCCATCCTACTCGAAACTATACCAGGATGTAGAGTGGGTCATGGGAGCTCTGTGTGCCAAGTTTGGTCTTGATCAGTCATTGGATGAGACTGATCCCCCAAACCACACCAGAATGTTGAGTTGGCCATGGGGGCTTTATTTGCCAAGTTTGGTCTAATGGTAATTGAATGAGTATCGCAGCGGTCTTTGGAATTGAGTGGAGGTACTTCAAGTCCCATCATCCATGGTCCACCCTTCTCCAAACTTCAGTAGGATGTAGAGTGAGTCATGGGAGCTCTGTGTGCCAAATGTGGTCGTAATTGGTCTTTGTTGTGGGCCGCAGTGGACTGTGGAAACAGAAGGGTTTGAAAGTACTACAAATTCCATCATCCATTGTCCGTCCTCCCCCAATCCTCACCAGGACGTCAAGGCAGTCATGGGGGTCGTGTGTGCCAAGTTTGGTCTCGGATCAGTCATTGCATGAGGGTCGCAGCGGTCTTGGGAAGTGAGTGGAGGTACCTCATGTCCCATCATCCATGGTCCAGCCTCCTCCAAACTGTACCAGGACATAGAGTGTGTCATGGGGGCTCTGTGTGCCAAGTTTGGTCTTTATCGGTCTTTGTTGGGGGCCGCAGTGGTCTGTGGGACCCTAAGGATTTGAAAGTATTACAAATCCCATTATCCTTTGTCTGTCCTCCCCCAAACCTCAGCAGGACGCAAAGGGGTCATGGGGGTTGTGTGTGGCAAGTTTGGTCCAAGTCCGTCACCCGTGCTGCTCGCAGTAGCCTGTCAGGCCATTTCCTTTCCCCTCTCAGCCACTTAAGAAACATTTAGAAAATAACAAATATTCTGTCTTTACTCTTTAGAGTAAAGCCGTGCCTTACCCTGAAGAGATAGATGGTGCTGTATCCAAATGATCTTGGTAAAAGCTACCTTATTTGGCATGATGTAGTACAGGGAGGACAGCATCCTCTTTTGGGGCCTAGCAGGGCAGAGCCAGCCTGCGAGGCCTGCAAGAATTTAAGTGTAAAGGAGGCTAGGATATGAGGTTTGGAAGCTTCCCTTGTAGAATGACAGTGCGTGTTCAAATGACCCAGGCAAAAACTGTCCTCTTTTGGGGCCTGTAATGTACTTGCCTACTGTGCAGGGCTGGTGTTTGGTTTCTTTAAAAAAGCCAGGCAGCCATTTTATAAAAGCTCAGAGCTGAGGGGGCGGAGAAAACAGGAATCCATTTTGATAGCACAGAGCCAAGAGGAGACGGAGCCTCAGCCACTTAAGAATGTTAGAATGTTGAGGCTGGCCAATCAGAAACCATATGCAAATTATACCACACTGGTCTGGAGGTTCCCAAGTGTTTTAAAGTACTACAAATCCCATAATCCGTGGTCTACCCCGAATAGATTGGCTAAATTCTTGTTCTACGCATGAAAGAGAGACAAGGTTCCTCGACATGCTAGCTGATTATTCCCTTGAGCAGATGGTCATGGAACCAACCAGGGGAAAGGGGATCCTGGACTTGGTGCTAACTAATGAACAAGATCTCGTTCAAGATGTCCTTGTAACTGAGCCCATAGGTACCAGTGACCACAACACAATAACCTTCAACTTAAGTTTGGATAGCAAACTCAGTGAAAACTAACACAGAGACCTTAAATTTTCAAAGGAATTTCACCAAAATGAGAAAAATAGTAAAGAACAAACTAAAAGGAACAGTAAAAAAATCAAATCCCTCAAAATGCTTGGAAACTGTTTAAAAATACTTTAAAACAAGCCGAACTAAAATGCATTCCTAAAATAAGAAAGAGGCCGGAAAGTCCAAGAGGACATCGGCATGGCTTACAAATGAAGTAAAAGATGTGATTGGAAAGAAGAAAAACTCATTTAAGAAATGGAAGGCTCTTCCTACTGAGGAGAACAGAAAGGAACACAAGCTCTGGCAAACTAAATGCAAAGCAACCGTCAGGAAAGCCAAGAGAGATTTTGAGGCACATATAGCTAAGAATATTTAAAAAATAGCAAAAACTTCTTTAAGTACATCAGAAGTAGAAACCCAACTAGAAAAGCAGTTGGGCCACTTGACGAAAATGGTAAGAAAGGGACAATAAGTGAAGACAAGGAGATTGCCGGCGGCTAAGCGACTTCTTTGCCTCCGTTTTCACACAGGAGGACAGACAACATATGCCTGCAGCTGAGTCAGTTTTTTTCAGGGAGGGAATTAAATGAATTAAACCAGATAGAGATAAACAAGGAAGATGTTCTCACATGCCTTACTAAACTAAATGTCAACAAATCACCAGGGCCAGATGGCATCCACCCCAGAGTTCTTAAGGAACTCAAGTGTGAAATTGCTGAAATTCTAGCCAAAATATATAACCTTTCTCTAAGATCAGGCACTGTACCCGAGGACTGGAGGGAGGCAAATGTAACTCTGATCTTCAAGAAAGGATCAGGGGTGATCCAGGAAATTATAGGCCAGTTAGTCTAACCTCAGTTCCAGGCAAAGTGATGGAAACCATTATTAAAGAAAAAAATTACTAAGCACATAGAAGAACAGGCATTGCTGAAGGAAAATCAACATGGTTTCTGCAAAGGCAAATCATGTCTTACTAACTTGTTAGAATTCTTTGAGGGTGTAAATAAACACATAGATAAAGGGACCCAGTCGATATTGTTTACCTTGACTTTCAAAAGGCTTTTGACAAAGTCCCTCACCAAAGGCTCCTAAATAAGCTCTTCAGCCATGGAATCAGAGGACAGGTCTTGTCCTGGATTGGAACCTGGCTAAACTGTAGGAAACAAAGGGTGGTAATAAACGGACATTTCTCTGGGTGGAAAGAGGGGAGAAGTGGCGTACCCCAAGGTTCAGTTTTGGGTCCGTTACTTTTTAATTTATTCATTAATGACCTGGATGTAGGGTAAATTCTGAGGTAGCAAAGTTTGCAGACGACACTAAATTGTTCAGGGTAGTTAAAAATGAAACTAATTGTAAAGAGCTCCAGAAAGATCTCTCGAAATTGAGTGAATGGGCAACAAAGTGGCAAATGCATTTTAACCTAAACAAGTGTAAAGTCATGCACATCGGGGCAAAGAACCCCAACTACACCTACCAATTGATGGGGTCAAAGCTTTCTGAGACAAACCAGGAAAGGGATCTTGGGGTTTTGGTGGACAGCTCAATGAAGATGTCAACCCAGTGCGCAGCAGCAGTGAAAAAAGCAAATTCTATGCTTGGCATGATCAGGAAGGGAATCGAAAATAGGTCAGCAAATGTTGTATTGCCTCTCTACAAATCTATGGTGAGGCCACATCTGGAGTACTGTGTACAATTCTGGTCACCGCACCTCAAGAAGGATATAACGGAACTGGAAAAGGTACAAGAAGGGCAACAAAAATGATCCTAGGGATGGAGCAGCTCCCTTATGAAATCAGGTTGCAACGCCTTGGTCTTTTCAGCCTTGAAAGACGGCGTTTAAGAGGTGACTTGATCGAAGTGTATAAAATCATGCATGGGATAGAAAAGGTGAATAAAGAAAAAATATTTTCTCTGTCACACAACACTAGGACTAGGGGCACTCCCTAAAGCTCCAAGGTAGGAAAGTTAGGACTAATAAAGGGAAATATTTCTTCACCCAGAGGGTCATTGGGTTATGGAACTCACTTCCAGAGGAGAGGTTGTGACAGCGGTCAGCCTGGACAGCTTCAAGGCAGGATTAGACAGATTCATGGATACCAAGGGAATCAGTAGCTACTGAAATGGACATCCAAGTGCCACCTCTGTGTTGATGGAGGCAGGCAGGATTTTCCCCGGGTACTGGTTGTGGGGGGTCGGGAGCAGGTGAGTGTTTTGCCCTCCTTTCTGCTAGAGATCCCTGTGTACAACTAGTGGGCCACTGTGTGACACAGAATGCTGGACTAGATGGGCTGAGGCCCGATTCAGCATGGCTCTTCTTATGTTCTTATGTTCTTATGTACCATCCCTAAATTGCACCATGATGTAAAGTGTGTTATGGGGGTTATATGTGCCAAATTTGGTCCAGGTCAGTCATTCGTGCACATCACAGCCTGTGAAAGTGGCAACTAAGCAGAAAGTTGCCACATATCCACACCGCCACATACATACAGACATACAAACATTCACTTTAATTATGTACTAGGTTGGGGACCGCAGCGGTGCCTGGGTTATTTAAGAAAGGCATTCTGTGCCAAGGTTGCTTACTGTCAATTCAGACCATACACAGTATCCCGTAGGCCTAGTCAGGAAAATCAAGTTGAGGAAGCCTTACTGTCAATTCAGGCCTTACACAATATCCCATGAGCTGAGGCCTAGTCAGGAAAATCAAGTTGAGGAAGCCTTACTGTCAATTCAGGCCCTACACAATATCCCATGAGCTGAGGCCTAGTCAAAAAAAATCAAGTTGAGGAAGCCTTACTGTCAATTCAGGCCTTACACAATATCCCATGAGCTGAGGCCTAGTCAGGAAAATCAAGTTGAGGAAGCCTTACTGTCAATTCAGGCCTTACACAATATCCCATGAGCTGAGGCCTAGTCAGGAAAATCAAGTTTGGAGGAAGCCTTACTGTCAATTCAGGCCTTACACAATATCCCATGAGCTGAGGCCTAGTCAGAAAAATCAAGTTGAGGAAGCCTTACTGTCAATTCAGGCCTTACACAATATCCCATGAGCTGAGGCCTAGTCAGAAAAATCAAGTTGAGGAAGCCTTACTGTCAATTCAGGCCTTACACAATATCCCATGAGCTGAGGCCTAGTCAGAAAAATCAAGTTGAGGAAGCCTTACTGTCAATTCAGGCCCTACACAATATCCCATGAGCTGAGGCCTAGTCAGAAAAATCAAGTGGAGGAAGCCTTACTGTCAATTCAGGCCCTACACAATATCCCATGAGTTGAGGCCTAGTCAAGAACATCAAGTTGAGGAAGCCTTACTGTCAATTGAGGCCCTACACAATATCACATGAGCTGAGGCCTGGTCAGGAAAATCAAGTTGAGGAAGCCTTACTGTCAATTCAGGCCTTACACAATATCCCATGAGTTGAGGCCTAGTCAGAAAAATCAAGTTGAGGAAGCCGTACTGTCAATTCAGGCCTAACACAATATCCCATGAGCTGAGGCCTGGTCAGGAAATTAAGTTGAGGAAGCCTTACTGTCAATTCAGGCCCTACACAATATCCCATGAGCTGAGGCCTAGTCAGGAAAATTAAGTTGAGGAAGCCTTACTGTCAATTCAGGCCTTACACAATATCCCATGAGCTGAGGCCTAATCAGGAAAATTAAGTTGAGGAAGCCTTTCTGTCAGTTCAGGCCCTACACAATATCCCATGAGCTGAGGCCTAGTCAGGAAAATCAAGTTGAGGAAGCCTTTCTGTCAATTCAGGCCTTACACAATATCCCATGAGCTGAGGCCTAGTCAGGAAAATTAAGTTGAGGAAGCCTTACTGTCAATTCAGGCCCTACACAATATCCCATGAGCTGAGGCCTAGTCAGGAAAATTAAGTTGAGGAAGCCTTACTGTCAATTCAGGCCCTACACAATATCCCATGAGCTGAGGCCTAGTCAGAAAAATCAAGTGGAGGAAGCCTTACTGTCAATTCAGGCCCTACACAATATCCCATGAGCTGAGGCCTAGTCAGGAAAATTAAGTTGAGGAAGCCTTTCTGTCAGTTCAGGCCCTACACAATATCCCATGAGCTGAGGCCTAGTCAGGAAAATTAAGTTGAGGAAGCCTTTCTGTCAGTTCAGGCCCTACACAATATCCCATGAGCTGAGGCCTAGTCAGGAAAATTAAGTTGAGGAAGCCTTACTGTCAATTCATACCTTACACCAGGGGTGCTCATTAGGTAGCTCAGAAGCTACTAGTAGATCTTTGGCCCTCACTAGCCGGATGGGGTGCTCCTGCCATGCGCGCGCATGCGCGCTCCTGCTACTGGCTTCCACTCTCGCAGTGCTTCTTTCACCTGTGGGGCATTGCAGGAAGAAGGAAGCACGAGGCGGGGCCTCTGGAAGGAGCAGCCTGCCTCTCTCTCGTCCAGAAGCAGCTGTGCAGCCTCCGTTGCCGGCGAGACAGGCAGGGCGGAGCGCTCCCTCTGGATGCCCCGCCTCGTGCTTTCTCCTTCCTGCAATGCCCCGCAGGAGGAAGAAGCGCTGTGCGGGCGGAAAACAGCAGCAGGAGCACACGCGGTGGCAAGAGCGCACGGCGGCGGAAGCGCGCGGGAGCGCATGGCGGCGGTGGCAGGTAGATCTTTTGGACTTGGTTGCTTTAAGAGTAGCTCGCATGCTGAAAAAGTGTGAGCACCCCTGCCTTACACAGTATCCCATAAGTGAGGCCTAGTCGGGAAAATCAAGTTGAGGAAGCTTTACTTTCAATTCAGGCCATACACAATATCCCATGAGCTGAGGCCTAGTCAATTAACTGAGGCCTAGTCAGGAAAATCAAGTTAAGGAAGCCTTACTGTCAATTACCCTCTCTGCCACATAAGAATGTTGGAATGTTGACGCTGGCCGATCAGAAACCATATGCAAATTATACCACAGTGGCAACCAATCCCCTCTCTGCCGCCTAGGAATGTTGGAATGTAGAGGCTGGCCAATCAGAAACCATATGCAAATTCTCTCTCAGTGGCAACCATTCATGTTGTTAGAATGAGGCTGGGAGCCAATCAGAGAGCTACCACATAGCTACATACAAACATTCACTTTTATTATATACTAGTTTGGGGACCGGCGGTGCCCGGGTTATTTCAGAAAAGCATTGTCTATTTGTGTTCCAAGTTTAGTCTAGATAAATGTCAGATGGGTTCAGTGGATGTGGATGAAGTACAACTCCCATATGAGAGTCCATTCTCCTCAAAACTGCACCAGGATGCATAGTGGGTCATGGGGGCTTTGTGTGGCAAGTTCGGTCTTGATCAGTCATTGGTGTGGGTCACAGTTGTCTCTGGAAGTGAGTGAAGGTACTCCAAATCCCATCATCCATTGTCCGTCGTCCCCCAAACCGCACCAGGATGTAGAGTGGGTCATGGGGGCTCTGTGTGCCAAGTTTGGTCTTGCTCAGTCATTGGTGGGGGTGGCAGTGGTCTCAGGAAGTGAGTGAAGGGACTGCAAGTCCCATCATTCATGGTCCATCCTCCTCCAAACTGCACCAGGATGTAGAGTGGGTCATGGGGGCTCTGGGTGCCAAGTTTGGTCTTGATCAGTCATTGCATGAGGGTCGCAATGGTCTCGGGAAGTGAGTGAAGGTACTTCAAGTCCCATCATCCGTGGTCCAGCCTGCTTGAAACTGCACCAGGATGTAGAGTGGGTCATGGGAGCTCTGTGTGCCTAGTTTGGTCTTGATCAGTCATAGGATGAGGGTCGCAGGGGTCTCGGGAAGTGAGTGGAGGTACTTTAGGTCCCATCATCCATGGTCCGCCCTCTCCCAATCTGCAGTAGAATGCAGAGTGGGTCATGGGGGCTCTGTGTGTCAGGTTTGGTCTTTATCGTTTGATTTTTCGTCTTAGGCGGCGGCGACAACGACGAAGAAATGGAAGTGGAGAAGGAGGGAAGCGAGAGTGCAAAAGACATCGTTCTAAATAACATGCGCCAGCAGAACACCTCGCCAGGAAACAATAGGTTGCTCAATTTGGAGGGACATGATCTGATATATGGATTTAATGGATATTTATGGTACAATAAGGTAAAGGTTGATTCAAATTTCAAAAATCATTATGTGAGAGGGGTATTATTGAAAATCTGGCAAAAACACCATCAAAAATTGCCTTATGGATTTCCGCTATGGCTTTCCCCAGTGGAAGCACAAAGAATAAGACAAATGGATGAAATCCATACAACCCTGAAATCCATACAACAGTTAAAAAGTGAAAACAAGAAAATAGAATGGTTTCCATATTTCCAAATTAATCAAAAATTTAAGGAAGACAAAATTATTGGCTTTAGGGAAGAGCAATCAGAGATGGAAAAAATATTATTTGGCAAAGAAAAAAAATGGTAGGAAGCCTATACAAAATATTACTGAAGTCAGAATCAGGTGAGAACTCAACCAAAGGCTTCATGAAAGAGTGGTCTAGAAATGTGGGCTATAAGATCAAACCAGAGGTCTGGAACAACATATGGAAGAAGAATGCAAATATTTTAACATGCTACAATTATAGGGAAAACTGGTTTAAGGTGATACACAGATGGCACTTATCGCCAGATAGGATAGCGAAAATGTATAAAAATTCCAGAACGAACTGCTGGAACTGTAACGAAAAGCATGGAACATTTTTCCATCTCTGGTGGACGTGCAAAAAAGCAAAAAAATATTGGACAATGATTGAGAAAGAATTAGAGAAAATTTTTAAAAAACAAATCGAAAGGAAACCAGATCTATTTCTTCTTGGCATAGTGGATCCGGAACTCAAATTTAGTGTAAATGAGAGAAGGTTATTTTTGTTATTAACAACGGCAGCCAAACTGCTTTTTGCCAACTACTGGAAAGCGGAAGGACTCCCGACTAGAGAAGAGTGGATATTAAGGACTATGGAAACGATTGAAATGGAATGGCTTACCGAAGCCCTAAAGGAAAAAAAGGAAGGCAGAGCACCAGAAGAAAAAGGCGATTGGACGCCTGTACAGGAATATTGTAAGAAAGAATTTAACCTGGAACTGGCTCTAAATTGGTATTAGGGTATAGCTAAATAATAAATTGTAGAAATGGACTGTAGTTAGCAATGGAATATAATGTAATTGTAGAAAGTAGATTCATGTTGTCTCTTAAATTACAGGTAACCAAATACCACCACGGGTGAAAAGTCTAGATGAGTGAAATAAGCAAAATGTGAACATGTATAGAACGGTCCTAATGGAATAAGTACAAAACGCCTCGCCAATCAAACACCTTCAATGCACTGCTGTAAACTAAGCTATATCTTTTCTGTTTCTCACTGTGACCACCACCAGATGGTACACAGTTACTTTGTATGTTTTATTCTGCACACCCAGTGTATTCTTTTTTCTATCTTTTAACTGTTCTGAAAATTTAATAAAGATATATATATATATATATATATATATATATATATATATATATATATATATATCTGTATCTGTATACCTTTATAAAACGGAATGTTTGTATGTGTGTATGTGTGTGTGTATGTGTGTATGTGTGTATGCGGAGGGCGGAAGGGCGGATATGTGGCAGCTATTTGCATAAAGTCCTTTGATTGGACAGCCTCGCCACTCCAAAATTCTAAGGCACCAGACAGAGGGCATTGATAGCCACTGATTAGCCAGCCATTGAGGGGAAAAAAGCCAGCAACCCAGAATCCAGGCCTCTACATTCAAACAACAGGATTTCTTCCCACTGAGGGGGAAAAAGCCAGCAACCCAGAATCCAGGCCTCTACATTCAAACAACATGATTTCTTCCCACTGAGGGGAAAAAAGCCAGCAACCCAGAATCCAGGCCTCTACATTCAAACAACAGGATTTCTTCCCACTGAGGGGAAAAAAATGCACAATCAACATTCCCTCCCCACTTGGCTCTGTGAAAACAAAATGGATTCCTGTATTCTCCTCCCCCTCAGCTTTTAGAAAACGGCTGCCTGCCATGCACCCTTTTAAAGTTACCAATAGCAGGCCATAACATTACAGGCCCCAAAATAGAGTTTAGGGCAGGATGGCCGACAAATGATGGGATTTGCATCCCAATTCACTTCCCAGAAAACATTGTAGCCCCTACAAATCCCCTTCTCCCAGATAGGCCCAAAAGAGGCATCCATCTTCCCTCTTCAACACAGTGTCAGAGAAAGGCAGCTTCTGACAGGATCTTTAGAACAGGCACTGTCACTCTACAAGGTAAGGCCCTACTTCACTCAAAAGACACAAGAGAAAACAATAAATACCTTTCTCTAATGCCTTTTAATGCTTATATAAATAATTCTGGCCCAAAGCCCCTCACCCAGCCTCATTGGACCTTACTGCTAATTCCATGCAGGCCTTTTCCATTTTTTTACTTTTTCTGTTTTACACCAGTATACTTTCACAGGCCAGGGCGGATATGTGGCAGCCACTTTCACAGGCCAGGGCGGATATGTGGCAGCCACTTTCACAGGCCACAGCGACCAGCGCGGTTGATGGACCTGCACCAAACTTGGTGCACATAACCCCCCTATGACATGACCCACGTATTATGGGATTTGTAGTACTTTCCAAGACTTTGGTTCCCACAGACCACTGAGGCCACCAAAAGGACCAATACAGACCACACTCAGCACACACAGCCCCCATGACCCACTCTACATCCTGGTGCAGTTCGGAGGAGGGTGGGCCATGGATGATGGGACTTGAAGTGCCTCTACTCACTTCCCAAGTCCGCTGCAACCCTCATCCAATCACTGATCAAGACCAAACTTGCCATACATAACCCCCATGACTGCCTTCACGTCCTGGTGAGGTTTGGGGAGGACTGACAATGGATGATGGGATTTGTAGTACTTTTACACCCCTCTGTTCCCAACAGACCACTGTGGCCCCAACAAACACCGGAAAGTCCACACTTGGCACACAGAGCCCCAGTGACCCACTCTACATCCTACTGAAGTTTGGAGGGGGACAGAACATGGATGATGGGACTTGCAGTACCTTCCCTCACTTCCCAATCCTGCTACAAACCTAATCCAATGACTGATCAACACCAAATCTGGCACACAGAGCCCTCATGACCCACTCTACAGCCTGGTGCAGTTTACTGTGAGACGGACCACGGATGATGGGACTTGAAGTACCTTCACTCACTTCCGAAAAACAATGCATCCCTCATCCATTCACCAATACAGACCAAACTTAGCACACAGAGCCCCCATGACCCAATCTACATCCTACTACACTTTGGGGGGGACGGGACACACAGAGATGATGGGACTTGCACTACCTTCAGTAATTTCATGATACCACTGCAACTCCCAATAATGATGGATCAAGACTAAACTTGGCACACAGAGCCCCCATGACCCACTGTACATCTTGCTGCACTTCTCAAATGACCCGGGCAGGGCCGGGTCCCCAAGCTAGTATATATATATAAAAAGAGCCAGCCACTCTGGACTGTTAGCAGAGACTGGCAAGGAAGATGGGCATCTAAGCCCCTCTCTGAAGAATGGGGATGCCCATGGCCCTGACCCAACAAAAGCACCTCCGCAGAGTCCTGGTTCTGACACAGGGAATGGTTCCACCTCATTTAATGCAACCTTTGGGCAGTTGCCTAGTCGACCTGAGGCACGATGTTCCTTGAGTTGGTACAGTCTGAAGCTGGGCATGGATCGACGAAAGTCATTGCGTCCTCGTCATTTGGATGTCCCTGAATTGAGTAAAGCCATCAGCTTGGACTTGCCGGAGACCGAGAGAATGGCAGCTCTGCTCCTTTCCAGTTTCAAGTATGCTGCCCAGAAATTCAAGTGCTCCTTAAGTGAGACTGACGGCTTTAATAGTGAAACTTTTGAACAAAATGTCAACAAGTTATCAGGAGAGTTGAGATTTTGGACAAGGAAACTGCAGCTAGATGGCACTCTGCAAAAATGCTTTGAAGATAACAGAGCGAGTAAGCCAGATCCTGCATTTGATGCTTCAGTATCTGTCTTAAAAGAGAAAATGGCCAGGTTGTCTGAGGAAAGTCAGGCTTGGGATGAAGTGCTTCATAGTTACCAGAAAAATGCTGAGGACGTGGCCAGGCAACTGCAGCAGCGTGAACTGAAGCAAGGACCAGAGGACCCTTCAAGCTACCTTGGGACATCCCAGGCTCTTGTGCTTCAAACCAAACCAGATTACCAGAAAATATTGGATCGTCAAGGAGAGGTCTTATATTTATGACAAAGAGAGAGTGCTGGATGAAATCAATCAAATAATCAAGGTGTGTCGTGTTTATAAGGAAGACATTGCACAGTATCTTCAGCAGCTATCGGCACGGTTTGCATTGAAGACTTCCAACAGATACACAAACTCACCTGCCCAGAAATTGCTCCGGCTCTTCCAAACAAAGCCAGCTCCACTCCCCCCTCCAGATAGGTAGAGGCCGTTGTTTTCTGACCCAGCTGCAGCCTTGGGTCTCTGTTGCTTGGGTCTCAATACTCTTTTCCTGCTCTAATCTTTTTCTTACGCTTGGTGTGAGCTATGCCTTTGCCCCAGAGCTGGACAAAGAGCTGCACTTTAAATGGTTTATAATCTGTTGAATGTTGTTATTTACTGTGTAACTGTTTTTTAATTGATTGTACTGTGGGCATCGATTTGTTGTCGATGAAAGCCGCCCTGAGTCCCCCTTCAGGGGTAGAGAAGGGCGGAGTACAAATTCTCTAAATAAAATAAATAAATTTATCGGACTTTGTTGGGGGCCACAGTGGTCTGCCAGAACTAAAGGGTTGGAGAGTACTACAGATCCCATCATGCATTGTCCGCCCTCATCCAAACCACCAGGACGTAAAGGGGGTCGTGGGGGTTATGTGTGCCAAGTTTGGTCTTGATCAGTCATTAAATGAGTGTCGTAGTGCTCTCGGGAGGTGAGCGGAGGTACTTCAAGTCCTCATCATCCATGTTCACCCTCCTCCAAAGGGCAGTAGGATGTAGAGTGGGACATAGGGGCTCTGTGTGGCACGTTTGGTCTTTATCAGTCTTTGTTGGGGGCCACAGTGAGAACCAAAGGGTTTTAAAGTACTACAAATCCCATTATTGTTTGTCCCTCTTTTCCCCAAACTTCACCAGGACGTAAAGGGGATCATGAGGGTTATGTGTGCTAAGTTTGGTCCAGGTACGTTACCCGTGCTGGTCACAGTGGTCTGTGAAAGTGGCAGCCAATTAGAAAGCTGCCACATACACCACCCTCCGCATACATGCAAACATTCACTTGTATTATATGCTAGCTTGGGGATGGTGCCCGGTTTATTAGAGGAAGTGGGTAATGGGGCTTCTGTATGTCAAGTTTGGTCTTTATTGGTCGTTTGATGATGGTCGCAGTGGTTTCAGTAAATGAGTGAAGGTACTGCCAATCCCATAATCCATGGACCATCCCCCTTAGAACTGCATCAGGATGTAGAGTGGGTCATGAGTACTCTGTGTGCCAAGTTTGGGCCTGGTCTGTGATTTGTAGGGGCTATAATGTTCTATGGGGAGTGAATCGGGTGAAGGTCAATACTCCCTCAAACGGCACCAGGATGTAGAGTGGGTCTTGGGGGTCTGTGTGACAAGTTTGGTCTTGTTCGGTTATTGTTGGGGGCCACAAGGCGTTTTTGACTTCCACTCCCACCATTCTTGATTGCCTCAGGCCCTTTCCTTTCCCCTCTCAGCCACTTAAGAATGTTAGGCTGGCCAATCAGAAACCGTATGCAAATTATACCACAGTGGCAACCAATCAGAACATTAGAATGTTGAGGCTGGCCAATCAGAAACCATATGCAGATTATACCACAGTGGCAACCAATCAAACATACACCTCCGCATGCATGCATACATACATACATACAAACGTTCACTTTTATTATATACTAGTTTGGGGACCCGGCGGTGCCTGGGTAAATTCAGAAAGGTATTAGTTGGTCCTTATCAGTTATTTATGTGGCTTGCAGTGCTCTCAGGAAGTTAGTGAAGGTACTGCGAACCCCATCGTCCATCTGTGGTCCAGCCTCCTCCAAACAGCACCAGGATGGGCCATGGAGGCTCTGTCTCCAAGTTTGGCATTGATCCATCATTATTGGGAGTTGCAGTGGTATCATGAAATTACTGAAGGTACTGTAAGTCCCATCATCTGTGGTCTGTCCTCCTTTCAACTGCACCAGGAGGTAGAGTGGGTCATGGGGGCTCTGTGTGCCAAGTTTGGTCTTTATTGGTCATTGGAGGACGGTCACATTGTTTTCAGAAAGTTCTTGAAGATACTGCAAGTCCCATCATCCATGCTCCACCTCCTCCAAACTGCAGCAGGATGTAGATTGGGTCACGGGGGCTCTGTGTGCCAATTCTGTCTGATTCAGTCATTGGATGAGGATCGCGGTGGTTTCAGGTAGTGAATGAAGGTACTGCAAGTCCCATCATCCATGGCCCATCCCCTTTAGACCTACTAAGGGGGATGGGCCATTTTTTGGTCCATTTGATGATGGTCGCAGTGGTTTCAGTAAATGAGTGAAGGTACTGCAAATCCCATCCCCCTTAGAACTGCATCAGGATGTTCATGAGTACTCTATGTGCCAAGTTTGGGCCTGGTCTGTGATTTGTAGGGGCTACAGTGCGCCCTCTTCGCCAGGGATGGCGGAGCCCGGCACAGTGCCCCCTGGATGGCAGGCTGGAGCGCAGGCTGATCCTGTAGGTCACCTGGACCCAAACCATGTTGGCCATGTAGGGGGCAAAACCCCAACACTTTGTACTTTGCCCGGAAACTAATTGACAGACAGTGGAGTGACTTTAGGATATGTGTGATATGTTAACTCCTGGATGTTCCCGTAACCAATTAGGCTGCCGTATTTTGAACCAATTAGAGTTTCTGAACTTTGTACAAAGATAGCCCAATATAAAGTGCATTGCAGAAGTCCAACCTTGAGGTTGTGCGCACATGCACTAACGTGTTAATGACCTCCAAATCTAGATAGGGGTGCAGTTGGCGTATCAGCTGAAGCTGATAGTGCTCCTGACCTTCGCATCTACTTGGGTGGACATTTGGAGAGACGGATCCAGGAGCCCTTGTCCCAAGCTGCCAACACAGTCTTTCAGGGAGAGTGTAACCCCACCCAGAACTAGTTGACACACCTCTAGCCACAGATTAGGACCCTTTTTGGCAAAGCTCTGTTTTGTTTGGATTCAGTTTGAACTTGTTTTTCCTCATCCAGCCCTTTACCTCCTCCAGACATTCATTCAGAGGATGCCCTCTATCCTTAGCTGAAGCTGTTTTTGAAGGCATGGAAAAATATATTTGGGTGTCATCAGCATCCTGATAACGCTGCACCCTATGCCTACAGATAATCTCTCCCAGCAGCTTCATGTAAATATTAAAGAGCATTGGGATAGAATGGCACCTTGGGGAACACCAGATAACACAATAATGCCCCAGGTAGAGTGTATTATAACAATCCGAATGGGAGGGAACTAAGGCATGTACTACTATGGGCAGATCTGGCTTCTCAAGGGACAAATGCAGTTTGGTGCACAAATTCAAAATGTGCAAGCCATTCCTGGTCACATATGAAACCTGGGCCTCCTGATTCCATACCAAGTCCAGGGAGACCCCCCAAACTGCGTACCCATGTCTTCAGTGGTAATGTAACCCATACTGCACAGGCTGATTCCCTATTCTCTGATATGCCTTCTGACTTACCAGTAGCACCTCTGTACTCTGGATTAAGTTTCAATTTTCCCCTCTGCCGCCCATTACTGGTGAAAGACATTGATTTAGTTGGAGAGGAGTAGAACTTGGGTGTCATCTGCATTGAGGTGCACCGCACTCCAAAACTCTGAATGAGCTCCCGGGATCCCCCAGGCAATGAGCAAGGGATCGAATAGGAATTCCCCAGCAGTACTTTCTGGGTTTGCATCTCCAGGAAGGAACAGAGCCACCGTGAAATGCCTCCAGTTCCCATCTAGGAAGGCAACCCAGAAGGATACCGTCATTGATGATATTGAGAACTGTTGAAATGTTCAGTGGAATCAATAGGGACACATTTTCCTATGTGGGAGTGAAAGACATCCAACAAAACGACAGTGTATGTGCATGACTCGCAAAACTCTGCCTCAGAGTAGGTTACTTCAAGCTGTATTACTGTGTCGAACATACTTCAATATTCACAGTAGTAAAAGTACAATTCTCATTTTATTTTTCAACAAAGGATATACTAGTCACGAGAGAAGTAACAGACATAAAGAAAAGCATCTAGAACAGGGGTGCTCACACTTTTTCAGCATGCGAGCTACTCTTAAAGCAACCAAGTCCAAAAGATCTACCTGCCCCCGCCGCCGTGCACTCCCTCCGCCGCACGCTCTTGCCACCGCGCATGCTCCTGCTGCTGTTTTCTGCCTGCGCAGCGCTTCTTCCGCCTGCGGGGCATTGCAGCAAGGAGAAAGCACGAGGCGGGGCATCCAGAGGGAGCGCTCCGCCCTGCCTGTCTCACCGGCAACGGAGGCTGCACAGCTGCTTCTGAACAAGAGAGAGGCAGGGCGTTTCCCTCCAGAGGCCCTGCCTCATGCTTCCTTCTTCCTGCAATGCCCCGCAGGCGAAAAAAGCACCGCGAGAGCGGAAGCCAGCAGCAGGAGTGTGCGGGCGCACAGGGTGTGCGCGCGCATGGCAGGAGCGCCCCATCCGGCTGGTGAGGTCCGAAGATCAACTGGAAGCGGGCCGAAGATCAACTAGTAGCTCTGATCTAGAAACAAGCAGTCCTAAGAAGTCCTGGAGCTGCGAAAGGTCTTTGAGTCCAATACCAGTAGTCGTCGAAAAAGTGCGAGTCACACACATACATTGTTTTGTTGGATGTTGTCATAGATATCTCTGCACAGATCAAAAGGCAACCTGGCACAATGGCACGACCTAAAAGAATCCCCCACCTTGTGCAACTGTGGAGCAGAACAGACAAGTCCGCATCTGTATGCTTGTACACTACGTCCTGCTTCATGTACAGAGGAAGAATGGTTTGAGGCTACAGACAATGCCGTTGCTGTTGCCCGTTTTTGGTCAAAAGATATTTAGCTGCTTCTGCTCCTTCTATTTTCATCTGTTTTATCCAAATTTATGCAATGCTTTTGATACTAAATAAATAAAGGAGCATTTTTAAGGTTCAGAAAGGCCTTTGTGACCTCCAGGGGACCCTGCAGGGCTGCCAGGCCATACCAGAGGATCAGCGTGGGATTAAATGATTGGGTCGCTGTGAGTTCTCCGGTCTGTCTGGCCATGTTCCAGAAGCATTCTCTCCTGACGTTTCACCCACATCTATGCCAGGCCTCCTCAGAGGTTGTGAGGTTCACAACCTCAGAGTGTATACACACACACATATCAGTGTATACATATATACACACCTCTGTGTGTGTATCTACATAAATAATGTAATGTTTATTTGTGGGATTAACATAACTCAAAAACCACTGGACGAATTGACACCAAATTTGGACACAAGACCCCTCTCAAGCCAAGGAGTGACCGTCACTCATAAAAACACTGAAAAACACAGTGGAAGAGACTTAAAAAGCCAAAAATACATTACAACACATGTGCAAAACCACATATATATATACACACAAATATATACACACTTATATGCATATATGCACACATAAAACACATACACATAGACGGGGCCACAGCAACGTGTCGTAGGGGATAGCTTGTGTGTGTGTATGTAATGTTTGTTTGTGGTATTAACATAACTCAAAAATCATTTGACACCAAATTTGGATACAATATGCCTCTCAAGCCAAGGAGTGACCATCACTCATCAAAACACTGAAAAACACAATGGAAGGGACTTAAAAAGCCATAAAAACAAAAAAAAATGCATTACAACACATGAGCAAAACCACATACATACACACACACATATATACACAAAAATATATACACATATATATGCATATACCTGTGTACACACACAAAACACATATACACAGACTGGGCCACAGCAACGTGTGGCAAGGGACAACTTATACACACACACACACACATACAATTGACTATTATGAGTGTTGCTACCATTGTTTTATTACCAAGGCAAGAGGTGTGTCTGCATTGACAGGTTGTCTTCCAGGAGAGAGAGAGGCTCCCTGAGGAGGAGGAGAGTCCCTGGGCCTCCCTCTGAAGGGTTAAAGCGAGCGAGAGGGCTTCCTAGAGGAGAAGGCGGAAGGAAAGAAGAGCCTCTCACAGCCCCTTCTGGCCAGTGGTGAGCGCGTCCCTTCCTAGAGGGGCGCCGGAAGAGGCTTGGGCTGCCTGCAGGGGTCCTCCGAGGGGGGAGAGGGAGCCAGTCCTCCTTGGGCGGGGCTGGGGGCGGGCTTGCACTCGCCTCTTCTCTCCTGGGAGATCTGCCCATCCATTCCTGCTCCCACCCTTCTCATCTCTTTCCTGGGTAAACACTGGCCTTTCTGCCTTATTGATTCTTCCGGATCTTTGTCTGGCAGTGTGGACTCATATAATCCGGTTCAAAGCAGGAAGGCTGGGGTGGGGGGCCTGCCTGGAAGGGCCCTCCTCGGGCAGCAGGGGGAGGGAGGCGGCCAGGAGGGAGGCTCAGGCCCTTTGTTTCTTGGAGGAATAAATGGGAGCCTAGTGCAGGCCTGGGCAAACTTTGGCCCTCCAGGTGTTTTGGACTCCAACTCCCACAATTCCTAACAGCCGGTAGGCTGTTAGGAATTGTGGGAGTTGGAGTCCAAAACACCTGGAGGGCCAAAGTTTGCCCAGGCCTGGTCTAGTGCCTAGGTCCAGGGAAGTCATGCCCCCCATGCTCCATTCTGCCTTGGTCAGACCACACCTGGAATCACCCTGTGTCCAGTTCTGGGCGCCACAATTGAAGGGAGATGTTGACTCTAAGCTGGAATGTGTCCAGAGGAGGGCGACTCAAATGATCAAGGGTCTGGAGAACAAGCCCTATGAGGAGCGGCTTAAAGAGCTGGGCATGTTTAGCCTGAAGCAGAGAAGGCTGAGAGGAGACGCCATAGCCATGTATAAATATCTGAGAGGAAGTCATAGGGAGGGGGGAGAAAGCTTGTTTTCTGCTGCCCTGGAGACTAGGGCGTAGAACAGGGGTGCTCATTATGGTGATCGGGAGCACCTAGGTGATCTTCGGCCCTCTCCGTGCGCAGGCAAGGAGGATCCCTTTCCCGGGTGCGCACAGCGGCGAGTTCGTGGGCAGGCAAGAAAGAAGCCCCGTGCGGACGGAAGACTGCAGTAGGAGTGTGCGGGCGCACATGCGTGCACACGCTCACACGCTCACATGCACAATAGGTGATCTTTTCAACTTGATTGTTCATATAGTAGCTCGCATGATGAAAAAGTGTGGGCACCCCTGGCGTAGAACAATGCCTTCAAATAATCGCACCGGGACTGTGGTGCAGCTGGCTGGGAGTCAGCTGCATTAAGAGCACTACTGACCGAAAGGTCATGAGTTTGAAGTCGGAGTGAGCTCCTGACCAACATTGTGTAGCTTGTTGTCGACCTGTGCAGCCCGAAAGACAGTTGCATTTGTCAAGTAGGAAATTTAGGTACCACTTGTGGGAAGGCTAATTTAACTGATTTATGAGGCCATAAAAATCTCCAGGAAGTATACAAAGAATGAGGAAGCGACAGCTCCCCTGGTGGCCAGAAGCCGGAATGTTAAACAGCCTCTGAGTGTCTGTTTATATATGTTGTGTGTCTATGGCATTGGATGTTTGCCATGTATACGTACGTTGTAATTCGCCCTGAATCACCTGCGGAGTGAGAAGGGCAGAATATAAATACTGTAAATAAATTTTTAAAAAACTACAAGAAAGGAGATTCCATCTGAACATTAGGAAGAACTTCCTGACTATGCGAGCTGTTCAACAGTGGAACTCTCTGCTCTGGAGTGTGGCAGAGGCTCCTTCTTTGGAAGCTTTTAAACAGAGGCTGGATGGCCATCTGTCAGGGGTGCTTTGGGGTGTTTTGAATGCAATTTTCCTGCTTCTTGGCAGAATGGGGTTGGACTGGATGGCCCATGAGGTCTCTTCCAACTCTATGATTCCAGGAAGGGGCTCTGAAGGCCCCCTGAGGCTGGCTAAGGTGTCCCTGCCCTCCCTTCCTTCTTCAGAGGAGGGCACCTTCCTTCCCAGCCTCAACTGCAGGTCCTTCTGTCTGGGACTGGGATCTGTGGGGACTGAAGGAGTGCAGAAAAAGGCTGCAGGAACAAACCCTCCGGCATCTGCCACCAGAAAATGATCTGGAAGGATTCACAAAGGAAGAGAAAGAGATAGCAAAGGTTCAAGGGGCTGAAGAGAGAGGACTAGGGGGACAGTGTTGCTCTGTGAGGAGGAGGGGACCCTCTCCTCGATCCCTTTCTCACCAGATCAAGAAGCCAGTCCTCCATTCAACATTCATGGTAAAATATGATCCTGCTTTGACTGTATTAACATGACTGTATTTGTCTTGTTTGTTTTGTAGGCCCTGTCAGTTCTGCCAGTTCTTCCCCTTCAAAATATCATCTGGCAGGACAGGAGGAAAGTTCTTCATCCAGTTTGGAGGCAGCCTAGATGCATAGAACAAAGATGGAAGAGCAAGAGCCTGTTGTCGTCAAGTTAGAAGTATCTTCTTCTGCTGTTCAGGCAGAGAACAATAGACTATTCTGGGAGGAGCCTTGGAGGAAAGACGGGGACAGTACTGGGCTCCATTCAGACCTTCACTTACAGCGCTTCCGGCATTTCCGCTATGAGGAGGCCTTGGGGCCCCGGGAGGTTTGCAACTGCCTCCATTCCCTCTGCCGCCTGTGGCTGAAGCCTGAGCGACACTCCAAGGCGGAGGTGCTGGACCTGGTGATCCTGGAGCAGTTCCTGGCCATCCTTCCTGAGGAGATGGGGCGCTGGGTGAGGGAATGTGGGGCAGAGACCAGTTCCCAGGCCGTGGCCTTGGCTGAAGGCTTCCTCCTGAGTCAGGAAGAGGAGAGGAAGCAGGTGAAGCCCCAGGTGAGAAAGAAAGAGAAGTTCATGTTATAGGACCCTGGTGTGTTGACCTAGAAAAAGAGACTTGGGGTGCCACAACTGCCCCCTTTCCACCTCCCAAGGGCTCTCACGGAGAGGAGGGGCCAGTCCTCTCCATTCCCCAGGTGTAATTATTATTATTATTATTTCGACTTCTATACCACCATTCCCGAAAAGGCTCAGGTTAAAAGGCTAATGATCTGAAGTTATAGGATGGTAAACTTTGAAGATTAAAAGGAACATATTGAGAAACTGTATGTTATTCACAGGTAGAGCTAACCCAACAGGGACCTGAAAGCGTAGATATACAGACTTAAGTTATTCAGCCCGAGAGCCCTTCTAGCATAGCCCCAAATTACTGAACTGAACTGAACTTTATTATTTATGAGTCGCCCTCCACGTTTGTGCTCCGGGCGACTTACACAACTAGCGATTAAAATATTAAAAATATTAAAATATTAAATGGTTAAAATACTAAAATATCAGACTTGGTGAGTTCCAAGTTGCTGGTTCCGTGTTATGCATAGGCTTTCCTGAATAGCCATGTCTTAAGTGCCGCCAAGAACTGGGGCAGGTCGAGGGAGGCTCTTTGGACTGGCGGCAGAGAGTTCCACAGGACGGGGGCCGCAACAGAGAAGGATCTCTGCCTCTTGGACTCCAAATGAGCCTCTCTCAAACCCGGGACACAGAGGAGGTTCTCGTTTACTGGCCGTGGTGCTCTTGGGTGGGCAGGTAGGATCAAGCGGTCTTTTAAGTATGAAGGGCCCCGGCCCCGCAGGGCCTTGAAAGTCAAGGTCAGGGTCTTATAGAGGACTCTGTATTCGACCGGCAGCCAGTACAAACGCTGCAGGGATGGTGTGATGTGGCATCTCATTGGTGTTTTTGTGAGGAGCCTGGCGGCAGCTTTCTGCACAATCTGGATCTTGCGGGTTAGTGACCGAGGTGGACCCACATATAAGGCGTTGCAGTAATCCAGCCTTGATGTAACCGTGGCGTGGATTACTGTAGCTAACGCCTCCGTTGGAAGGTAGGGCGCAGTTGCCTCGCTTGGCGTAGGTGGAAGAAGGCCCTTTTGCTTGTAGAGGCAATCTGGGCCTCCATCGACATCTTAGAGTCCAGGATGACACCGAGGGGGATGGGGTCAGCGGTTCCCCTTCGAAGGGGGGCAGTGAGTAGACTGGTTCTAATGGACGGCCCCAGGATTACGTGAAGTACTTCTTTCATCACAGGAGTAGCCCGTCCACTTCAGATTGAGTCCTGAAGCAGAATGCAGTGCCCAAAGGAAGGCAGAATTCCCACACCAAAATCGAGGGAAGACCGATTTTTCTACAGAATGAAGAAAACTAGTCGTGGGTCCCAACCATATGCCAAGCGGTCTGGAACAGGTTGCAGAAAGAGAGCCCTCCCTCCTTTTCTAATCCATCTTTTTCTGTGCTGTTTGTTCAGGTGCAGGACTCTTTTGCAGATGAGACCAGTCAGGAGGAGGAGTCTCCTTCAGGCACTGTGTGTCTTGCCCAGACTGGAAATGGAGAATCCATCACTGTTGGTAAGGGATGGGCAGTGGTCCTTCTTGCTTGCTCACCTCCTCTTGAGTAGACCTGAAATGTTTGAGCTGTGTGAATTGGAAAAAAATTGGGAGCCTGGGAGCTTAAGGATGCTGTTGACATGAAACATTTCTCTACTATACTTATTTGTGCCACTTTCAGGGTTACTTGCTTCCTTTGCTTCTCTCTGGATGTTTACGGTGGTGAATATGCTCTGTGCTACATTGGCACAAATACAGAAACTAGTACAGTCTATTACTAAATATATTCAAAACCAATACTCTACATTTACTGGGATTAGGTCGCAACACCCCCATATAACAGAATAGTCCACATTAAAGACCTGGGACCCAAATCCAAGGTGGGGGTTTAAAAGAGGGCCATGGGGCAAAGGGGAGTGGCGGGCTTCCGAGGGAAGGAAGTGTGGGGCCAGCCTGGAAAAGGGACCCATCTTTCCTCTCTTTCACAGGCAGAGAAACACAGCCAAGTGACAGCACACCTTTTCCTGATTCTTTCCGAAGAAGAGATTCTGCGGGACCAGATCAGGTAGGCAGCGGGATCCCTGGAAGCTGGGTCTCCTTGTTGCTTGAATATTGCCCTGACTCTAAATGAACCTCTTTCATACAATATGCTTTCAATGAATAACTTATTCAGAGATGTAAATCACAAAAGGCCTGTTTTTCTTCTCTCTTGGATGGTATTTTCTCCTCGCAAATAACATTTTTCCCCCTTCAGGTGACTCTTGAAGACGTGTCTGTGAATTTCTCAGAGGAGGAGTGGGCCCTCTTGGATCCAAGCCAGAAAGCCTTGCACCAGCAAATCATGGAGGAGAATTTAGGGATTGTGTCCTCTCTGGGTAAATCTCCATTATGCTTGTGGTTAACCAAATCAGTTTATAAGTTCCTGAAATTATCCCGTGTTTCAGCTCTCTTCCTCTGAAGCCATAGGAAACAAGCTCATTCCATATCCAGATAGGGGCCAGCCCAAGAGGACGATTGGCACTTAGGTGGAGTTGCCACATGAGATGAATTCTAGGCAATGGTTATTTTCCATCCACCCACCAGGCTTGTGATGGTGGTGGGAGTGAGCAAAGGGCTTCTCTTGAGGATTCTAGCGCCCAGGTAGGTTTGTACATGGAGATACTATCAATCAAATTGCCTGGACCTGAGCCATTTAAGTGTTTATAGGTCATAACCAGGACGCAAAATATACATATTTAAAAGTATTTCCATAAAATGCTTATTAAAATAAAGAAAAGTTAGACATAGAGTTGAAGTTTAAAATACATCATTGCAACTGAGTAAGCCTGCCAGAAAAGAGATGTCTTCACTTGTGTTTTAAATTAGAGCAGCTGATCTAGCTTCCTGAGCTCTACTGGCAGGTCGTCCTAGTCTTGGGGCGGCTGACGAAAAGGCCTTCTGGATGGCGGTTGCCAGTCGTGTTCTGTCAGAGTGGAGCCAATGCCTCCAGAAGACCTCAGTTTTCAAGGCAGATTGCGTGCGTGGGAGAAGGCGATCCTGTAGGTAACTGGGGCCCACGCCATGTAGGTCTTTAAAGGCCAAAACCCCAGCACTTTGAACTTTTCTCCGAAACTATTTGGCAGCCAGTGGAGTGATTTTAGGATATGTGCAATATGTTCAGTCCTGGATGTTCCCGTAACCAATCAGGCTGCTTTATTTTGAACCAAGTGTAGTTTCCAAATTTGTTACAAAGGTATCCAATGTAAAGCACATTGCAGAATAATAATAATAACAATCTTTATACCCCGCCACCATCTCCCAAATGGGGACCCGGGGCGGCTTACATGAGGCCAAGCCCAAACAACAAATTACAATAAAATCAAATCAAAAACATCAACAATAACACAATAAAATATAAGCATATAAATCAAAGCAATGGACTTCTTGCAGTTACCAGCGTGTGCACTACTATCTTAAGGTCCTCCAAGTCTAGGAAAGGGCACAGCTGGTGTATCAGCCGAAGCTGACAGTGCTATTGACCATTGCATCGACCTGGGTTGACATTTTGAGGAACGTATCCAGGAACCCTTGTCCCAAGCTGCATACACAGTCTTTCAGGGGGAGTGTAATCCCACCCAGAACTGGTTGACGCACCTCTACCCCCAGATTAAGACCCTAGATGGTAAGCACCTCTGTTTTGTCTGGATTCAGTTTCAATTTTTTCCCCTCATCCAGCCCTTCACCCCCTCCAGACATTCATTCATGTAAATGTTAAAAGAGCATTGGGGATAGAAAGGCACCAGAATACACAAACATGACTTGCGTGCTCCCTGTAGCCAGCCCTAGTTAACAGTCTGGCTGCAGCTCTTTGGACCAGCCAAAGTTTTAAAAAACCTTCACAGGCTACCCCAGGTAGTGTGTTAGATAATCCAAATGGGTGATAATTCAGGCATGTACCACCATGGGCGGATCTGACTTCTCAAGGAACAGTTGGTGCAAAATTTCAAAATATGTTCAGTGGAATCAAGAGATATATTTCCCCCTTCTGTCTGGGTCCCTCTGTAGGCTGTCAACCAAGGTTACCAAAGCAGTCTGTCGCATTAGCCCACCGCCTAGCCGTGACTGGAGTCAGGGGACCGCCCTTAAGTGGGTGGCCCCCTTCCTCCAGGACCGGGGACAGCGGGTGGAGAGGGGAGGAGGTCTCCGGGAGGCTCCCATAAAGTTGTGGGGTCCCCAGGGGGCCATCCTCTCACCCTTATTATTCAACATCTACATGCGCCCCCTGGCCCAGCTGGCTCGCGACTTTGGTCTGGAGTGTTATCAGTACGCGGATGACACCCAGCTTCTGCTGAGAATGGACGGCAGGCCGGATACCGTACCCGATTGTTTCCATCTATGCCTGGAAGCCGTGACTGGATGGCTGCGGGCCAGCCGGCTGAAGGTGAACCCGTCAAAGACGGAGATCTTGTGGGCCCGGTCGACCTGGGCTGGATGAGTGCCGGTTGCCTGCCCTGGATGGCGAGCCACTTAGCCCGTCACCCTTGGTTAGGAGCTTGGGTGTCAGGTTGGACTCCCTGCTTACCATGGAGGCCCAGGTCTCCGTGGTCAGCAGGATGTCCTTCCTCCACCTACGTCAGGCCAGGCGACTGGCCCCCTACCTGTCCAGGGATGATCTGGCCACGGTGATCCAAGCGACGGTCATCTCGAGGCTGGACTACTGTAACGCCCTCTACGTTGGCCTTCCTTGGTGACAGTCCGGAAACTCAAGCTGGTGCAGAATGCGCAGCTCGCTTGCTGGTGGGAGCACCAGTGAGGAGCACATCACTCCCATCCTTCGGCAACTGCACTGGCTTCCTATTGAGTACCGGATTGTCTTCAAGGTATTGGTTTTAACCTTTAAGGCCTTGCACGGTCTAGGGCCTGTGTACCTGAGGGACCGCCTTACCCCGTATGTTCCCCCGAGATCGCTGCACTCGGAAGAGCAGAATTTATTGGTGATACCATCGTCCCGCGCCTGTCACTTGTCCAGTACAAGCCAGAGAGCTTTCTCTGCGGCGGCTCCAGTATTCTGGAATTCGCTCCCTGACCATGTCCGAATGGTCTCGGAACTCCTCCCATTCCGAAGAGAATGTAAGACGGCCCTCTTCAAGCTTGCATTTGGGTAAACTCAACCCAAACTCAACTGGCTCGGCTCGTCTGAATTAAGGCATCATAGCCTTGTAACATCTGGGCTATGTATTGTGTTTCATTGTTTTTATGGTATGTTTTATTGTATGTTTTTACTGCTTGTGATCCGCCCCGAGCCTGCTGGGAGGAGCGGAATATAAAACCGATAAATAAATAAATAAATAAATAAATAATAAATAAGCCAGTGTTTCCCAACCTTTTTTGAGCCGCGGCACACTTTTGACATTAAAAAAATCCGGGGGCACACCATCAACCAAAATGACACAAAATGACACTCTAACACAGTAAAGAACGGCTGGGAGGTGGTGGCCTGCTGGGAGTGCTGGGAGTGCTGAAGCCGAGGGAGGGGGTGGAGCCGGGCCATGCCATGCCCCGCCCCCTCCCCGGCTTCAGCTCTCCCACAGCTTCTCCAGCCTTGAGGGGACAGTGCCAAGCCAGCATTGTGCTGGCTCTGCCACCGGTGGCTTGGCACTGCCCCCTCAAGGCTGGCAAAGCTGTGGGAGTGCTGAAGCTGGGGGGAGGGGCAGAGCCAGACTGTGTCATGCCCCCCCCCTCCCCCCGGCTTCAGCTCTCCCACAGAGGAGGATCATGAGCGGTGGATGGGTTTCAGTAGGCGGGGCTCCTCCACGCGGCTTCAAGCAAGGGGCGAGAGTCATGGCGGGTTGGAGGCTGGCTGGGGAAACCAGACAAAGTTTTAAAAAACCTCCGAAGGAGGCAGTGCCCCGGTCCTTTCTTCTTTTTCTTTGCCGCCGCCCGGCCCTTCCTCCTCCTCTCCCAAGCAGCAGGAGTTCGGCAGGAGGAGGGGGGAAGGAAGGGGGGCAGAGAGCTTTTCTTGCGGCACACCTGATGATCGCTCACGGCACACTAGTGTGCCACGGCACACTGGTTGAGAAACACTGGCATAAGCAGTATGCTTGTGCAATTCAGCCAAAATCTATGCTGCTATTTCAGGGTACATTTTTGATTACCCCCTCATTTTGTCTACCACGAAGTTACTCAAATTGGAGGAGTGTCACCATTTTAATTCACCAGACGTTCAGCCATTGGCTACAATGGGAAATTTTATAGGCTCAATCCTCAGTCATTTAAGGCCTATTTAAGGCTGAATCCCAGGGGATCACCCAGGCAATGGGCAAGGGATTGAACAGGAATCCCCCAGCAGCACTTTCTGGGTTTGCCCCTCCAGGAACAAAGAGAGCCACTGTAAAATGCCTCCAATTCCCATCTAGGAAGGAAACCCAGAATCACACAATCCTTGATGAAACTGAGAACTGCTGAAATGTTCAGTGGAATCAAGAGACATATTTCCCCCTTCTGTCTGGGTCCCTCTGTAGGCTGTCAACCAAGGTTGCCAAAGCAGTCTGTCGCATAAGCAGTATGCTTGTGCAATTCAGCCAAAATCTATGCTGCTATTT
>JARBWK010000001.1:209677030-209694377 GCA_030556195.1 Anolis apletophallus | reverse complement strand
AGGTAGGTTTCATGCAGATAGGCCTTAAATGACTGAGGATTGAGCCTATAAAAGTTTCCCATTGTAGCCAATGGTTGAATGTCTGATGAATTAAAATGTTGACACTCCTCTGATTTGAGTAACTTCGTGGTTGACGGAATGAGGGGTTAACCGAAAATGCACCCCGAAATAGCAGCATAGATTTTGGCCGAATTGCACAAGCATACTGCTTATGCGGCAGACTGCTTTGGTAGCTTTTTACCATAACCAAAATAAAATATTTTTTACCAAAATAAAATAATTATGCCTTGTATATTTTGAATTTGTGCACCAACTGTTCCTTGAGAAGCCAGATCTCCCCATGGTGGTACTTGCCTGAATTATCACCCATTTGGATTATTATAACGCACTACCTGGGGTTTTTTTAAACTTTGGCTGGTCCAAAGAGCTGCAGCCAGACTGTTAACTAGGGCTGGCTACGAAGAGCACACAAGTCATGTTTGTGTATTCTGGTGCCTTTCTATCCCCAATGCTCTTTTAACATTTACATGAATGAATGTTTGGAGGGGGTGAAGGGCTGGATGAGGAAAAACAAATTGAAACCGAATCCAGACAAAACAGAGGTGCTTACCATCTAGGGTCTTAATCTGGGGGTAGAGGTGTGTCAACCAGTTCTGGGTGGGATTACACTCCCCCTGAAATACTCTGTTCACAGCTTGGGACAAGGGCTCCTGCATGCATTCCTCAAAATGTCAACCCAGGTCGATGCAATGGTCAAGAGCACTGTCAGCTTTGGCTGATACACCAGCTGTGCCCTTTCCTAGACTTGGAGGACCTTAAGATAGTAGTGCACACGCTGGTAACTGCAAGAAGTCCATTGCTTTTATTTATATGCTTATATTTTATTGTGTTGTTGATGATGTTTTTGATTTGATTTTATTGTAATTTGTTGTTTGGGCTTGGCCTCATGTAAGCCGCCCCAGGTCCCCATTTGGGAGATGGTGGCGGGGTATAAAGATGATGATGATTATTATTATTCTGCAATGTGCTTTACATTGGATACTGTAGTGACTTCACTATATGTGTTAAGAGGTTTGTATTTATTTGTGGTTAAATGTGTGGTCTATAAGGTATTGGATTGTTATATGTTGGCTAGACTGCAAAGGGTTAACAGGATTATAAAGGTGCAGCTGACAGCGTGCGTCTTCACGTGAGGATCTTTTTACAATCTTGCTGCCACCCTAAAGATATTCTTACTGCCACCAGATATGAGGGGTTTATGAGGAGGCTTGTGTTTTAAATGAAGTCGCTGAGAGACTTTTGTGGAACAACAACTTGAACAGTTTATTTGTTAACAACAGCGTGGAGGTTTCAATGTGTACAGAGCTTAGGTGGTTACACTACCTGAGAGGCAAATGTCTTACGATTACATAGTTACAATATGCAGTGTTTGTTTGTTTCTCAACAAGACGTTAAATTGTAACTTCTTCCCACACAGAATAGAAATATTACAGATATTCGGCCTCAATAGGCTTCCTATCCATCTACTATCTTCCTTATAAAGAGCTTTAAAAAGAGCTATAAAGAGTTTAAAGAGCTCCACTGGCTGCTGTTTATTTTCCGGGCCCAATTCAAGGTGCAGGTGATAAAGCCCTAAATGGTTTGGGACCCGCCTAGCTTCGTGACCGGCTCTCCTCCCATGATCCAGCCCGAGCCCTTCGCTCCTCAGGGTAGGCCCTCCTTTCGCCCGTCAGTCTCACAGACTCGGCTTGTGAGCACTAGGGAAAAAGCCTTCTCCTCTGTGGCCCCCCGACTTTGGAATTCCCTCCCGGGAGACATTAGGAATGCCCCCTCACTGGAATCCTTTAAAAAACAACTGAAAACCTGGTTTTTCCACCAGGCTTTTATCTCCCCCAAGTTTTAAACATTTTATATGTGCATGTGGCCCGCCCTGTCGTTTTGTTTTAGATTCACCTGTTGTTGTCTTCTCATAGCTGTATTTTTATTGTGTTTATTGCTTTTATTGTGTTTATTGCTTTTCTGATGTTTTGATATTATTTTGTGATTTGTTGTTTGGGCATAGGCCCCATGTAAGCCGCTCCGAATCACCTTCGGGGAGAAGGATGGTGGTTAGAAATAAAGTTTTATTATTATTAGCTTTTCCAAGCTTCACTGCCTTCATGGAGTATAAAATTACAGTCTTTACTGGGTCCCTCAGGAACAGACTCCAGCAACTCTCCAAGTTGCTACCAGCTAGCCTCAACTGCCCTGACCAACTGCTACTCTCTAACGGCTGCCGGCTAACTGCCAGAATTCAAACGTGCACCTGCCAGTTAGGCTCCGCCTCCAGCAACTGAACATTCCGAGAGGCTGTGCACCTTTATAATCCTGTTAACCCTTTGCAGTCTAGCCAACATATAACAATCCAATACCTTATGGACCACACATTTAACCACAAATAAATACAAAACTCTTAACACATATAGTGAAGTCACTACAGATACCTTTGTACCAAGTTCGGAAAATACACTTGGTTCAAAATACAGCAGCCTGATTGGTTACGGGAACATCCAGGACTGAACATATTGCACATATCCTAAAATCACTCCACTGGCTGCCAATTAGTTTCCAAGCAAAGTTCAAAGTGCTGGGGTTTGGGCCTTTAAAGCCCTACATGGTGTGGGTCCAGGTTACCTACAGGATCGCCTTCTCCCACGCAATCTGCCTTGAGAACTGAGGTCCTCTGGAGGCATCTGCTCCACTTTGAAAGAGCCCGACTGGCAACCGCCATCCAGAAGGCCTTTTCGTCAGCCGCCCCAAGACTGTGGAACGACCTGCCAGTAGAGCTCAGGCAGTTAGATCAGCTGTTCTAATTTAAAACACAAGTGAAGACCCCTCTTTCTTGGCAGGCTTACTCAGTTGTAATGAATTTTAAACTTCAACTCTATGTCTCACTTTTGTTTATTTTAATAAATATTTTATGGAAATACGTTTAAATATGTGTATTTTGCGGAGTGCTTTTAAATGATTGTGTGTTTCAGCACATCGAACTGTGAGGAGAGGTGGGTAAGAAATAAAATTATTAGTATTATTTGCTGCCACGGCTCCACTGGCTGTCAATTTGTTTCCAGACACAAGTCAAATTCCTGGTTATGACCTATAAACACTTAGATGGCTCAGGTCCAGACAATTTGATTGATAGTATCTCCATGTACAAACCTACCTGGGTGCCAGAATCCTCAAGAGAAGCCCTTTGCTCACTCCCACCACCATCACAAGCCTGGTGGGTGGATGGAGAATAACCATTGCCTAGAATTCATCTCATGTGGCAACTCCACCTAAGTGCCAATTGTCTTCTTGGGCTGGCCCCTATCTGGACATGGAATGAGCTTGTTTCCTATGGCTTCAGAGGAAGAGAGCTGAAACACGGGATAATTTCAGGAACTTATAAACTGATTTGGTTAACCACAAGCATAATGGAGATTTACCCAGAGAGGACACATTTCCTGAATTCTCCTCCATGATTTGCTGGTGCAAGGCTTTCTGGCTTGGATCCAAGAGGGCCCACTCCTCCTCCGAGAAATCTACACACACGTCTTCAAAAGTCACCTGAAGGGGGGGAAATGTTAGTTGCGAGGAGAAAATACCATCCAAGAGAGAAGAAAAACAGGCCTTTTGTGATTTACATCTCTGAATAAGTTATTCACTGAAAACATATTATATGGAAGGAATGCAGAAGAAAGAGGTGTATTTAGAGTCAGGGCAATATTCAAGCGAGAAGGAGACCCAGCTTCCAGGGATCCCGCTGCCTACCTGATCTGGTCCCGCAGAATCTCTTCTTAGGAAAGAATCAGGAAAAGATGTGCTGCTGTCACTTGGCTGTGTTTCTCTGCCTGTGAAAGAGAGGAAAGGTGGGTCCCTTTTCCAGGCTCGCCCCACACTTCCTTCCCTCGTAAGCCTGCCACTTCCCCTTTGCCCCATGGCCCTCTTTTAAACTCCCACCTTGGATTTGGGTCCCAGGTCTTTCACGGATTATATGGGGGTGTTGTGACATAATCCCAGTAAAAGTAGATTATTAGTTTCTGGAGTAGTATTAGTTTTGAATAGTATTTAGTAATAGACTGTACTAGTTTCTGTATTTGTGCCAATGTAGCAAAGAGCATATTCACCACCGTAAACATCCAGAGAGAAGCAAAGGAATCAAGTAACTTTGAAAGTGGCACAAAAAATATTGAGGGAAATGTCTCCTGTTAGCAGCATCCCTAAGCTCCCAGGCTCCCTAATTTTTTCCAATTCACACAGCTCAAACATTTCAGGTCTACTCAAGAGGAGGTGAGCAAGCAAGAAGGACCACTGCCCATTCCTTACCAAGAGTGATGGATTCTCCATTTCCAGTCTGGGCAAGACACACAGTGCCTGAAGGAGACTCCTCCTCCTGACTGGTCTCATCTGCAAAAGAGTCCTGCACCTGAAGAAACAGCACAGAAGAAGACGGATTAGAAAAGGAGGGAGGGCTCTCTTTCTGCAACTTGTTCCAGACCATTGTAATTTGGGGCTACGCTAGAAGGACTCTCGGGTTGAATAACTTAACTCGGTATATCTATGCTTTCAAGTCCCTGTTGGGTTAGCTCTACCTGTGAATAACATACAGTTTCTCAATATGTTCCTTTCCGGAAGAAAGTAAAGGCATGGCTGTGGGACCAGGCATTTGGTCAATAAATGCAAGCAGCACCCTAAGGGACGAACTGGATTGGCGTTAAGACTGATGAGGCTGGTTTAACGTTTTAATGATGATTTTGTACGGTTTTAATTATGTTGTTCTTATCATGTTTATGCAGTGATTTTATTGTATTGTTGAAATAGCCTCTTAATGAGGTTGAATGTAAGCCGCCCTGAGTCCCCCTTCTGGGGTTGAGAAGGGCAGGTTAGAAATGCGGTAAATAAACAAATAAACTTGAAAGTTTACCATTCTTTAACTTCAGATCATTACACCTGGGGAATGGAGAGGACTGGCCCCTCCTCTCCGTGAGACCCTTAGGAGGTGGAACGGGGGCAGTTGTGGCACCCCAAGTCTCTTTTTCTAGGTCAACACACCTGGGTCCTATAACATGAACCTCTCTTTCTTTCTCACCTGGGGCTTCGCCTGCTTCCTCTCCTCTTCCTGACTCAGGAGGAATCCTTCAGCCAAGGCCACGGCCTGGGAACTGGTCTCTGCCCCACATTCCCTCACCCAGTGCTTCATCTCCGCAGGAAGGATGGCCAGGAAATGCTCCAGGATCACCAGGTCCAGCATATCCGCCTTTGTATGTTCCTCAGGCTTCAGCCACTGGCAACAGAGGAAGTGGAGGTGGCTGCAAACCTCTCGGGGCCCCAAGGCCTCCTCATAGCGGAAATGCCGGAAGTGCTGGCGCTGATGGTCTGAGTGGAGAAAATTGCTTTCTCGGTCTTTCCTCCAAGGATCCTCTGCCTTAACAGCAAAAGAAAATACTTCTAACGGGGCGAAAGCTGACTCTTGCCCTTCCATCTTTCTTCTGTGCGTCTTAAATGCCTCCAAACTGGAATAAGATATTCTCTCCTCTCCCCGCAGTCAATATCTGAAGGGGAAGAACTGACAGCAGGGCCTACAACACAAACGAGACATATAAGGTCATGTTAATACTCTCCCCAGGAGTCTTCTCCCTTCTTCAGCCCCTTGACCCTTTGCTCTCTCTTCCCCTTTATTTATTTATTTATTTCTTACGTTTCTATACTGCCCCTCTCAGCCCGAAGGCGACTCGGGACAGTTTACACAGGCAGTCTCTGCCCTCAATACAACACAAGCAACAAGCAACAATCCCCTTTGCGGATCCTTCCAAATTATTTTCTGGTGGTGGGTTTGTTCCTGCGGCCTTTCTCTGCACTCCTTCAGGCCCCACAGATCGCAGTCCCAGGCAGAGGGCCCTGCAACTGAGGCTGGGGAGGAAGGAAGGAGAGAAGGGAGGAAGAGGAGGGGAGTACAGGGAGCCCTTGGCCACCTTCAGGGGGGCCTCCAGAGCCCCTTCCTCCAAAAAAAAGGGCCTGAGCTTCCCTCCTGGCCGCCCCCCCTCCCTTCCATATATATCTATCTATCTTCTATCTATCTATCTATCTACAGTATCTATCTATCTATCGATATAATAAAAGTCAGTGTTTGCGGAGGAATATGTGCCAGCGTTTTGATTGGCTCCCAATGCAGGATCATTTGCATAACGGTCTGATTGGCCAGCCACCCAACATTCCGAAACTCTAAACTGCCAGAGAGAGGGGGGGTGTCGCCCAGCCTCTACATTCTAACAACATGATTGGTTGCCGCTGAGGGCTTACAGCACTGTGGCCCACATCAGTGACGGATCAGGACCACACTTGGCACACAGAGGCCCAATGGCCCACTTTACAACCATGGATGATGGGAGTTGAAGTACCTCTATTCACTTCCCCAGACCGCTGCGACCTTCATCCAATGACTACTCAAGACCAAACCTGCCACAGTGCCCCCATGACCCACACACCATCCTACTGCACTTTAGAGGAGGGCAGACCATGGATGATGGGATTTCAAGTACGTTCACTCTCTTCCCGAACCCACTGTAACCCTCATGAAGTGACCGATCATGAACAAACTTGGATTGGCTGCAAGAGAGGGAGTATTTGCAAAAGGCACTCTGATTGGCCCAGGCTACTTTCTACTGCAGTGCATAGCGCCTATGAATGGTGACAGAGAGGGGAAAAGAAAGGGCTTGACTGAATTAACAGGGCCTCAGAAACTGACTGATTTAACAGGGCCTGAAAGGGCCTGAATGAATTAGCAGTAAGGCTTCCTCCACTTGAATTTACTGACTAGGCCTCAGCTACTATGATACTGTACAAAGACAGACCCACTTTTACAGCAATCATTCATGCTGTGCAGATAAAAGGGAGATATAGCTTCAAGAGATGCAAACTTGGTTTGGGCAGTTAGCCAGTTGAGAGTTTTTTTCAGTTGGAAATGGAACGCTCACTTCTAGAGAGGATGTCACTAGAGTCAGAGGGTTTCCTGATGTACTGAGAGCATTACTGTGCTGTTTGAGGTATTCCTCACGTACTGAAAACATTACTGTGCTGTTTGAGGTAATTTAAACCTGCATATACATTTCTCAGGCATCCGTTACTTAACTTGATTTTCCTGACAAGGCCCAAGTTACTACATAAAGAGCCTGAAAGGGCATGAATGAATTAACAGTAAGGCTTCCTCAACTTGAATATCCTGACTAGGCCTCAGATCCTGGGCTACTATGATAGGAATTAGTAGACAGTAAGGCTTCCTTAACTTGAAACTCCAGTTCAGGCCGCAGAGACTGAGATCCTAACATTATTAGGGGCATTTTTAGAAATGTGCACTGCAATACGTTATTCCCTGTACGTTATTACAGTACTTATATTTTGCCCGTCTCTCCTCGCAGGGGACTCAGGGCAGATTACAATGTACATATACATGGCAAACATTCAATGCCATAGACACACAACATATATAGACAGACGTTCAGGGGCTATTTAAAATTCCAGCTCCTTGCATACTTCCTGGAGATTTTTATGGCCTCCTAAATCAGTTAAACAAAGTGGTACCTAAATTTCCTACTTGACAGATGCCACTGTCTTTTGGGCTGCAAGGGTCGACAACAAGCTACACAATTTTGGTCGGGAGCTCACTCCGACCCAAGCTGGCTTCAAACTCATGACCTTTCGGTCAGTAGTGATCTTAATGCAGCTGACTCCCAGCCAGCTGCACCACAGTCCCATAGGCCTATTCTTAAAATCCAAAATCTAACAATGACTATTTCTAATGTTTATCTTTACCAAATTAACCTGGGCAACATCGGGAACCTAAGCAACATGATCAAGTTTGAGGGGGACGACTTAATATGATGTGAGACCATCTACAACCTTACCCATTTTACTATTGAAACCATTCATAATTTTTCCCCCCAAATAACCAGGACCAAACTAGGCACACAGACACCTGGTAACCCAATTTACATCCTGGTGCAGTTTGAGGGAGGATGCAAAGCGGATGATATGATTTACAGCAAAGCGGATGATATGATTTACAGCACATTCACCCGTTTTCAGACACCACTGTGACCCCCACCAATGGCAGATCTGGACCAAAACTGAGTTTTCTTAAGACATAGCATAATATATGACCAAACTGATATTACCTAACATACAAAAGCAAACAATACCCTTTTCAAATAACCCGGGCAGCGCCAGGTCCCCAAGCCAATGGGACTTGCAGTACCTTCACTAAGCTCCTGAGACCACTGCAAGCCACATAAACATCTAATAGGAACCAACCTTGGCACACAATGCCTTCCTCAAATAACCTGGGCACCGCCGGGTCCTCAGCTAGTCTATATATATAAAGGAAGAGTCGTCATCGAACGACCGTCCTAGGCAGAGAAACCTTACAAGGCAGAGACACCAAATTTGGCAACAAAAATAGGCCTCAGGCAAGGAAGGTTTTTAGCAAAGAAACTTTCCCCCGCAAAACCTAGAAGGCCCCCAAAATAACAATTTAAAAAACTACATTTCCCAGCATCCTCTGCGGCCGCCAGCGAAACCCATTGGCCAACATCAGTTACCATAGTAACGGTGGGCAAAGCCAGCCAAGGCTAGATTAGAATGCTGAGTGATTTCAGTTTAGTCAGTTGGAGTTTGAGGGTTAAACTGACAAGGCCAAGATCTAGGAAGGAGACAAATAGGGCACCAGGGACACAGGCACGATGACAAACACATACCCCCAGAATAACACAAAAGTAATACCTACACACAACACAATACGCACATAACACAACCTTGTATCTACTGCTCAACCCATTTGTATGCCATTCCTTCCTTCCACACAGGCATAAGCTGACCCAAAAGACAAGCCATGCCTCCTAAAAAGAACAGCATCGGACGACACACTCGCAATGCTACATACATCACACAAAAAAGGGCAGAACAAACGCCAGAACAGAAAGACACTGCACTACACTAGCTTTTGCCATCACCATAAACAAGGCTCAAGGACAAACACTACAAATCTGTGGCATAGACCTTGACACAGAATGCTTCTCCCACGGACAACTCTACGTAGTGTGCTCCAGAGTTGGGAAACCACAGAACCTCTACATCAACACAGCAGACGGAAAGACAAAAAACATTGTATATCCACAAGCTCTGCATAACGCCAGCAACACCACACACCGACAACTCCACAGGACTTCAACATCCCACCCACCAGAACAACCCACAACGACACAGCCATGACCCCACCAAGACCATAAGTAACATCAATTCCAACCCTTACATACTCAGACTTTCTCGCATCTTCTAAATAGGGCACAGCAACGCGTGCCGGGTACAGCTAGTATGTATATGTATATATATATGTATATATATACACATACACACAGCCCCCATCCCAGGACCCCATCCTGGGAGGGGGGGGGGAGAACTGACAGCAGGGCCTACAACACAAAGGAAACATAGGTCATGCTAATACTGTCCCCGGGAGTCCTCTCCCTTGTTCAGCCCCTTGAACCTTTGCCCTCTCTTTTCCCTCCTTTGGAGATCTTAACACATCATTTTCTGGTGGTGGGTCTGTTCCTGCGGCCTTTCTCTGCCCCCCTTCAGGCCCCACAGGTGCCAGGCCCAGGCAGAGGGCCCTGCAGGGGAGGCTGGGAAGGAAGGGAGGAGGAGGAGGAGGAAGGGAGGAGGAGGGGAGTGCAGGGAGCCCTGGGCAGCTTCAAGGGGGCCTCCAGAGCCCCCCTCCTCCGAAAAACAAAGGGCCCGGGCCTCCCTCCTGGCCGCCCCCCTCCCCCTCCCTACCAGGCAGGCCCCCCCACCCCAGGACCCCATCTATCCCTGGCTCCCTGCTTTGGACTGGGTGAGATGAGTCCACACTGCCAGGGAAGGAGGCGGAAGAAAGCCATGCGGAGGGAGGGAAAGGCCCTTGTTTACCCAGGAAAGAAAGAGGCGGCCAGGCTGGGAGCAGGAGTGGGTGGGCGGATCCCCCAGAAGAGCCAGAGAGAAGCCGCCCAGGGGAGAGCAGGCCCGCCTCCAGCCCCGCCCAAGGAGGTCTGGCTCCCTTCCGGAATGGGCACTCCTCTCCCCCTCGGAGGACCCCTGCTGCAGCCCAAGTCTTTTTCGGTGCCCCTCTAGGAAGGGACGCGCTCACCACTGGCCAGAAGGGGCTGTGAGAGGCTCTTCTTTCCTTCCGCCTTCCCCTCTAGGAAGCCCTCTCGCTCGCTTTAACCCTTCAGAGGAAGGCCCAGGGACTCTTCTCCTCAGGGAGCCTCTCTCTCTCTCTCTCTCTCTCTCTCCTGGAAGGCAGCCTGTCCATGCAGGCACACCTCTTGCCTTGGGTATAAAACAATGGTATCAACACTCATAATAGTCAATCGTGTGTGTGTGTGTGTGTCTATATCTATCTGTCCCCTGCCACAGGTTGCTGTGGCCCAGTTTGTGTATATGTGTTTTGTGTCTGTATATATGTGTATGTGTGTATATATGTGTATGTACAGTGTGTATGTATATATGTGTGTGTTTGTGTGTGGTTTTGCGCATGCGTTGTAATGTATTTTTTATTTAATGGCTTTTAAGTCCTTTCCCCTGTGTTTTTTGGTGTTTTGATGAGTGATGGTCACTCCTTGGCCTGAGAGGGGTCTTGGGTCCAAATTTGGTGTCAATTCGTCCAGTGGTTTCTGAGTTATGTTAATCCACAAACATTACACACACACAAGCCATCCCCTGCCACGCGTTGCTGTGGCCCCGTCTATGTATATGTGTTTTATGTGTGTATATATGCATATATATATGTGTGTGTGTGTGTATTTGTGTATATCTGTTCATATGTGGTTTTGCACATGTGTTGTAACATATTATGGGGGGAGGGTTGGCTTTTAAGTCTCTTCCACTGTGTTTTTCGGTGTTTTTATGAGTGATGGTTACTCATTGGCCTGAGAGGCATATTGTGTCAAAAATTGGTGTCAATTCGTCCAGTGGTTTCTGAGTTATGTTAATCCTACAAACGAGCATTACACACACACGTTAATACTGTCAAGGTAGGATGATGCTTTACCGTGAATGTTGAACGGAGGACTGGCTTCTTGATCTGGAGAGAAAGGGTTCGGGGAGGGAGTCCCCTCCTTCTCACAGAGCAACACTGTCCCGTTCTGTGTGCCCTGTTTAGTGCAGAACCATCATTGGATGGGGTTTAGAGTTCACTGGGTGTAGGGTGAACTACAACTCCCACATGGATGGGTCAGTCCCCTCACAACCAACTCCAGTATGTTCTGTTGGTCACCAGGGTTCTGTGTGCCATGTTTGGTGCAGAACCATCATTGGGTGAGGGTCAGAGTGCTCTGGGTGCAGGGTGAACTACAACTCCCACATGTGTCAGTCAGTTCTCCAAACAGTGTGTTCTGTTGGTCATGATGAACGACAACTCCTACAAATCGAGGTGAATTCCCCCAAAGTTGGTCATGGAGGTTCTGTGTGCCACATGTCGTCCAGGTCCATTATCAAAGGGGGTCACAGTGCTCTACCTTGACGCAAGGTGAACTACAACTTCCATTCTATTCAGTCAGTCCCCCAAACCCCTCCAGTCTGTACAGTTGCTGAACAATTCTGTGTTTGCGCAGGGCTGTCCAACTTCTGCCGGCCCAAGGGCCAGAATTCCAGTGAGTGATCACCTGGGGGGCCGCAGCGGGGGGATGTGGCCGCTCGCAGGGGGCGTGGCCGCTCGCGGGGGGCGTCCTGCCCGGCCTGCCTCTTTTTGCCGTGGCTGGGTGACGTCCTGATCTCACCTAGCCCTGCAGAAAAAGGGCACGCTGACGCAGCGCGCATGCCCGCAAGGGCGGGAGCGCCCCCGCGAGAGGCCCTGCCTCCGTGAGTAGCCCCGCCCCTTTTCAGCGAGTTTTAAAAAATTTCTAATAGAAACAGTGGAGTTCTTGCGGGCCATGTACGGCCCGTGGGCCGGGTACGCCTGCTGGCCACGTTGGGCAGGCCCGCTGTATGCCATAGGAAAGGGTAGGAAAGGGTTAAGGAACAGCCAGTGGGCGGGGGCGTGCAAATTCCACAGAGGAACCCTGGGATGCCTGCCTGTGGTAAAGGAAACCTATCAAATCTAGGGTGAAATTCTCCCTGAATGAAAGCATTCCTTGGGTGGTGGCCCTAGTGTGTGGGGAGGGCATTGGCAGCATATGGGCTACATGTCCATGGCACTCGCTCGAACCTGCAATGCCAGTTGCTTTGGAGGCTTCTCAGCACTTGGAGCTATAGCCTATTTGTGGAGGCCGGGGGTTGTCTGTGTAAGTGGATACCTCTGCCGGATGGATGGGATGGGCCACCGGTGGCACAGTGGGTTAAAGTGTCAAACTGCTGAACTTACTGACTGAAAAGTCGCAGGTGTGAATCCAAGGAGCGACCTGAGCACCCACTGTCAGCTCCAGCTTCTGCCAACATACAGTAGCAGTTCGAAAACATGCAAATGTGAATACACTCCAGTGCGAAGGTAACAGTGCTCCATGCTGTCATGCTGGCCAAATGACCTTGGAAGTGTCTATGGACAATGCTGGCTCTTCGACTTAGAAATGGAGACGAGCACTGACCCCCAGAGTTGGTCACGACTGGACTTAATGTCAGGGGAAAACCTTTACCTTTTACCTGTGTGTGTAGATATATGAGGAATGGGGAAGGGAACCAGAGAGGAGACAGAACTGGGGCATTTTAACGTCTTCCATCTTCCTCTTCTTCCATTGTTATCTAAGACAAAAAAAGTTTTCAATTACGTCAATTATAGAATCATAGAGTTGGAAGAGAGACCTCGTGAGCCATCCAGTCCAACCCCCTGCCAAGAAGCAGGACAGTTGGATTCAAAGCATCCCCGACAAATGGCCATTCAGCCTCTGCTTAAAAGCCTCCAAGGAAGGCGCCTCCACCACACTCCGGGGCAGAGAGTTCCACTGCTGAACAGCTCTCACAGTCAGGAAGTTCTTCCTCGTGTTCATGTTCAGCGCCCCCTATAAATTAATTTTTAAAAATTTAATAGCAATTAAACAGAAATATATATGTATTAATGCAGTGGTTCTAATGCCGTGACCCCTAAATAAGGTTCCTCATGTTGTGATGATCTCCAACCATATTTTTGTTGCTACTTCATAAATAATTTTGCTACTTTTATGAATTCTAATGCAAATATCTAATATGCAGTATGTATTTTCATTGTTACAAATTGAACATAATTAAAGCATAATGATTAATTAATCACAAAAATATGTTTGGGGGAGTATGGACAATGGATGATGGGATTTGCAGTACCTTCGACCAATTCAGCTCTGACTTCCACAACCGAGACCCCATGAATGACAGATCTGGACCAAACTTGGCACACAGAACCCCCATGACCAACATAAAATATGGGAGAAGGTTGAGAGGAATTGACAGTGATTTATAGGAGATGTAGTTCACCTACATTTGGAGAGCACTCCGAACCCAAACAACCTTGGATCTGGACCAAATTTGGCACAAATACTCAATATACCCAAATTTCAATACTGGTGGGGTTGGGGGAATTGATTTTGTCATTTGGGAGTTGTAGCTGCTGGTATTTATAGTTCACCTACAATCAAAGAGCATTTTGAACTCAACAATGGAATTGAGCCAAACTTCGCACACAAACTCCCATGACCAATAGAAAATACTGGAGGGCTTTGGAAGGGGCCCGAGGCAGTTAGGAATCATGGGAGTTGAAGTCTAAACCACCTGGAGGGCCCAAGTTTGCCAGAGAAGCCTGGAGGGGCGGAACCGTTCACGGTTCCCTCGGAGGCAGAGGGCGAGCCCTGCAGGGAGCCTGTCGCCTGGCTCACGCCACCGCCCCCCTTACAGGGGCTCACCATCCCCCAAATTTTCCTGAGCCTCCCACCGCCCCCTTGTATCACCTCACCGCCCACTTTGGGAACCACGGCTTTAAAGCATAAGAGAAATACTAAGTGGGAATAACCGAATTCCCCCATTTGAATGGATCAGAATTGCCAAATTATATTTCAACCAAATCATTCCAAGCTCACAGACAACCACATGGTCTGCAAATCATCATTCAGATTCTTCTAGGAATTTAACATAATGGAGCCATCTTTGGTAATCTATATAAAATGTAATGTTTGTTTGTGGGATTAAAAATACATTACAACACATGTGCAAAACCACATATATACACATATACACACACACATATATGCATATACAGTATACACACATAAAACACATATACATAGATGGGGCCACAGCAACGTGTAGCAGGGGATGACTTATGTGTGTGTGTATATATGTAATGTTCGTTTGTGGGATTAACATAACTCAAAAACCACTGGGTGAATTGACACCAAATTTGGACACAATACACCTATCAGACCAACGAGCAACCATCACTAATAAGAACACTTGAAAACACAGTGGAAGAGACTTAAAAAGCCACAAAGAAATACACATTACAATGCATGCGCGAAACCACATATATACACAAACACATATATGCGCATAAACACAAATATACCCACAAACATGCATGTATATATACACACAAAACACATATACACAGACTGGGCTACAGCAATGTCTGGCAGGGGACGGCTAGTAGTAAATAATTACTTTCTTTCCTTTAGACCAGTGGTTATGAACCTTCCTAATGCCACGACCCCTTAATACAGTTCCTCATGTTGTGGTGACCCCCAACCATAACATTATTTTTGTTGCTACTTCATAACTAATTTTGCCACGGTTATGAATCCTAATGTAAATATCTGATATGCTAGATGTATTTTCACTCACTGGACTAAATTTGGCACAAATACCCTATAGGCCCAAATTTGAATACTGGTGGGGTTCTCAACCTTCCTAATACAGTTCCTCATGTTGTGATAACCCCCCAACCATAAAATTATTTTTGTTGCTACTTCATAACTGTAATGTTGCCACCTTTAGGAATCATCATGTAAATCTATATATATAAAGGAAGACCCGTCATCGAACGACTGCCATAGGCAGAGAAACCTTCCAAGGCAGAGACACCAAACTTGCCAACAAAAATAGGCCTCAGGCAAGGAAAGTTTTTAGCAAAGAAACTTTCCCCCCCAAAACCTAGAAGGCCCCCAAAACAACGATACAAAAAAACCTACATTTCCCAGCGTCCTCCACGGCCGGCAGCAAATCCCATTGGCCAACATCGGCCCACACAAAATGCCGGGAGGTTGAGTTCCCATAGTAACGGTGGGCGGAGCCAGGCAAGGCTAGGTTAGAATGCTGAGTGATTTGAATTTAGTCAGTTGGTGTTTGTGGGTTAAACTGTCAAGACCAAGCTGTAGGAGGGAGCAGGTTCTTAATGGCAGTCGGAGTTTGGAACTGCAGTTCTGATAGATTGTGCTCTACAGACCCACAACACAACAGACACACAACACACACAATGCAAACATACCACTGCTAAACAGAAACCTACACAGTACAACCAACTAACACAGGAGGACATAACAACTACCAGGAGGACATAACACTAACACAAATAGGTACCAGGGACACAGGCACCACTGATAAACACATACCGCGGGAATAACACAAACTTGCAAAACCCACAAAAAAAAACAATCCTGCAACACAAAAACCCACCCCAACCAAAATTCACAACAAACACCACTGGCAAAAGCAACACTCCCTCCACATCACAACCAGCACACAGCCAGACTGAGACAACTATGTCACCACAACACAGACAAAATACACCCCACAAATACCTGACAACTTCCCCAACACAAAACCCAGGACTCCACTCACTACTCACCACCACACACACCTCCAAATACACACATGTCCCAGGCACAATACTCCAGCAATTCCTACCTACATAACACAACACAACTTCCTATCACAACCCATCCCCCCAACCTTACGGGACCTCGCACACACAACACCTACCACCACCACAAACAAAAACCAACTCCACCTATACTCCAACCACAACAACACTGCACTGATACTCTACAAACACACACAAACACCCAAAACACCCCACCCACACAAGCATTCCACAACATACTACCACCCACAATGCCACCACACACCCACTAACTCACCAAAAAGGTAATACCTACACACAACACAATACGCACATAACACAACCTTGCGTCTACTGCTCAACCCATTTGTATGCCATTCCTTCCTTCCACACAGGCATAAGCTGACCCAAAAGACAAGCCATGCCTCACAGCCATGACCCCACCAAGACCATAAGTAACATCAATTCCAACCCTTACATACTCAGACTTTCTCGCATCTCCTAAATAGGCCACAGCAACACGTGCCGGGTATAGCTAGTATCTAATATGCAGGATGTATTTTCATTCACTGGACCAAATTTGTGACAAATACCCTCTAGGCCCAAATTTGAATACTGGTGGGGTTGTGGGAGGATTGATTTTGTCATTTGCGAGTTGTACCTAGCTGCTGGGATTTATTGTTAACCTACAATCAAAGAGCATTTTGAACTCCACCAACAATGAATTTGAACCAAACAGAACTCCCATGACCAACAGAAAATACTGGAAGACTTTGGTGAGCATTGACCTTGAGTTTTGGAGTTGTAGATCACCTACACCCAGAGAGCACTGTGGATGCAAACAATGATGGATCTGAACCAAACTTGGCACGGATACTCAATATACCCAAATGTGAACATTGGTGGAGTTTCAGGAAAATAGACCTTGACATTCTGGAGTTGTAGTTGCTGGGATTTATAGTTCGCCTACAATCAAAGAGCATTCTGAACCCTACCAATGATAGAATTGGGCCAAACTTCCTACACAGAACCCCCACGACCAACATAAAATACTGTGTATTTGGCAACCCCTCTGACACCCCTTCACGACTCCCCCAGGGGTCCCGACACCCAAGCGGAATAACATTTTAGTCCTTAGCAAATATTTAATTTTATTCATTTTACTCAATATCCAAACATACAGAATTGTAAACACGCCTTTTCTTCAGGATATTTCTACATATTTTAACGCCATGTATATTTTGAGATTGAATACAGACACAACTGTAATAAATCTTCCAATTATATACAATAAAGATGACAAGAAATATTCACATGGATTGATGGAAAACAATTAATCTGTTATGCTTTATTACATATTTCATAAAAGAAAACCCCCTACCACATACATAGAATTGCATTATACACAGGGATGTTAGTCATTAATCGAACCCATTCCCACACTTCACATCAAAATTCTCAATGAAATGTATTTTTAACCCTGAATATACATGACAGGAAATA
>JARBWK010000001.1:209637455-209669510 GCA_030556195.1 Anolis apletophallus | reverse complement strand
ATAATGGTTTAAATGGATTTATTGTTTTAACTGTATTTTATTGGTATATGTGGACTGCATCATTGGATGCTTATGTGAGGCCGCCCTGAGCCCCCTTGTGGGGAGAAGGACGGGATAGAAGTATACATAATAAATAAATAATTAAATAAATAATAAATCTAAAAAATATAGTGTTTCTTAACATATGTGAAAAATATTATTATTATTATTTCGAGCATTTATACCTTTTCTTCTTACTTCCAAAGTGGGACTCATCGTGGCTTACAACAGGCAGACAGTACAATGCCCACACAATACTCTGAAAACCACAGTTGCAAATAAACAACGATTAAAACAATTATAAACAATTCAATTTAAAAACAGTTTGCCGGTTCAAAATCAATGTCCAAGTCCATCCGTTGTGGTCACTTAAAACATTCTCTTCCCAGTTGCTCCATCTATTGTTCAAATGCTTGATCCCACAGCCAGGTTTAGATTTTTTTATGGAAGGTCAGTTTACCCTGAAGAAAAGGCGTGTCTAGAATTCTGAGAAAAGTAATAGAGTTCATAAAAAGAAAAGAAAATACAGGAATCTATATTATTGAAACGTAAACAAATCTCGATGGAACTTTCTATATGAATCTGACCATAAAAGCAATCAGAGCTGAGGATGTTGTAATAAACCCACAGACTGGGAAGACCTGGAAGTTTCCCCCCTTTTTTTCCTTCTCCTTTTTACATCATCTAAAATTTCCGACTTTCTTACTCATTGTTCCTACTCTTTTTTATCTATTGCTATTTAGTGCTTTCTGTGGTTACTCTCTCCTATAGAAAGCTCACTTTTATTCTTAATAAAAATTATTTTTTAAAAAGAATTCTGAGTTTATTCTGTATATTCTGATATTAATGGGATAATTTTGCACTGAGTCTCTTTGCTAAGATCTCAAGGAAAGTAAATGATTAACTGGGTTGCTGCAAGTTTTTCGGGCTGTATGGCCATGTTCCAGAAGCCTTCTCTCCTGACGTTTCACCTGCATCTGAGGATGCCTGCCATAGAAGCAGGCGAAATGTCAGGAGAGAATGCTTCTGGAATATGGCCATACAGCCCGAAAAACTGATAGCAATCCTATGATTCTGGCTATGAAAGCCTTTGACAACGAAATGATTAACTATTACCAGAGCTGCCACCATTAAGCCCCATGTTAAATTCCTAGCAGAATCTGAATGATGATTTGCAGACCATCTGGTTGGTTGTGAGCTTGGGATGTTTTGGTTGAAATGTATTGTATTTTTAAAAAAACCCACAAAGTTTGCAGACTTGGAAATTTTATTAAATGTCCTTTGGCCAGTAGCTGGCCACTTGGAATGCCTCTGGTGTTGCTATAAGAAGGTCCTCCAATGTGCATGTGGCAGGGCTCCGGTTGCATTGGTTTGCTCTTCTCCGCTGTGAACTGTGGTTTGCTCTTCTCCACACTCGCATGTCGTGGATTCTACTTTGTGGCCCCATTTCTTAAGGTTGGCTCTGCATCTCGTGGTGCCAGAGCGCAGTCTGTAGCACCTTCCAAGTCGCCCAGTTTTCTGTGTGCCCAGTTTTCTGTGTGTCTCTCATTTGGTATCAGCCATTGATTGAGGTTCTGGGTTTTAGCCTGCCACTTTTGGACTCTCGCTTGCTGAGGTGTTCTCTGTAGATCAGTGTTTCTCAACCTTCCTAATGCTGCGACCCCTTAATACAGTTCCTCATGTTGTGGTGACCCCCAACCGTAACATTTATTTTAGTTGCTACTTCATAACTGTCATTTTGCTACTGTTATATGAATCTAAATGTAAATATCCGATGTGTAGGATGTATTTTCATTCATTGGACCAAAATAGGCACAAAATAAACCCACATTTGAATTCTGGTGAGGTTGGTGATTGATATTATAATTTGGGAGTTGTAGTTGCTGGGATTTATAGTTCACCTACAATCAAAGAGCATTCTGAACTCCACCAACAATGGAATTGTACCAAACTTGGCATACAGAAATCCCATGACCAAGAGAAAATACTGGAAGGGTTTGGTGGGCGTTGACCTTGAGTTTTGGAGTTGTAGTTCACCTACATCCAGACAACAGCATGGATTCAAACAATGATGGATCTGGACCAAACTTGGCACGAATACTCAATATGCCCAAATGTGAACACTGGTGAAGTTTGTGGAAAATAGACCTTGAAATTTGGGAGTTGTAGTTGCTGGGATTTATAGTTCACTTACAATCAAAGAGCATTATGAACTCCACCAATGATGGAATTGAACCAAACTTGGCAGACAGAAATCCCATGACCAACAGAAAATACTAGAAGGCTTCAGTGGGCATTAACCTTGAGTTTGCCAACATTTGGGGGTTGTAGTTGCTGGGATTTATAGTTCACCTACAATCAAAGAGCATTCTGAACTCCACCAACGAGATAATTGAACCAAAACTTTCCACACAGAACCCTCATGATTAACAGAAAATACTGTGTTTTCTGATGGTCTTTGGTGACCCCTCTGACACCGCCTCGCGACCCCCCCCAGGGGTCCTGACCCCCAGGTTGAGAAACGCTGCTGTAGATCTTATTAAACTATTTCTTGATTTAAGTCGTTGGCGAGCTGGCTGATATCCAAACGGGATAGGCTGGAGATGCCACTGCCTTGGTCCTTTTACTATTGGTTGCTACTTCCCGGCAGATATCAGGTGGTGCAATACCGGCTAAACAGTGTAATTTCTCCAGTGGTGTAGGGCGCAGACACCCCGTGATAATGTGGCATGTCTCATTCAGAATGACATCCACTGGACATGCGTACTCAGCAGTTGAATAGCAAAGCACAAGGGCAGATGTCTTCACTGTACCTGGTTGTGATCCCCAGGTTGTGCCAGTCAGCTTTCATATGATATTGTTTCTAGTGCCCACTTTTTGCTTGATATTCAGTGCTTCTTGTTGGTCAGAGAACGGTCCAGGGTTATCAGTCCCTAATATTTGGTTTGACACATTTTGTAGTTCGCCAGAAATATTGTCCCTGTTTGCATCCCTGCGTCATGTGCATAAACTGCCCTTTCTGTTGACATCCATGCCAGCACTGACTGCTCCCCTTTTTATAATAGTATGCTAATTGACAGAATGTAAGGTATCACTTATGTAATATTTTCCTCCTAGTTTCTCTTATTTATTTATTTACAGTATTTCTTTCTCACCCTTGGGGGGACTCAAATGGCAAGATGACACACATAAAATGGCAAAATTAAATGCCTTACATTGGGCACCAACACAATGCCAATACAAACAATTACAATAGTAAAACCACAATAAAACAGAAAACATAATTAAAACAATACATCAAAAAGCATTAAAACAATAAAACAGTCTCGTCAGTCAAATCGCCGTTCCAGTCAATGTCCCTCTAAACTGCTACATACATCTACTGTCTGAAGGCTTGGTCCCAGAACCATGGTTTTAAATTTTTTTCTAAAAGCCAGGAGGGAGGGAGCGGATCTTACCTCATTTGGGAGTGTGTTCCATAGGCGGGGTGCCACAGCCGAGAAGGCCCTGTCTCTCATCCCCACCAGACGCATTTGTGCTGTTGACGGGAGCGAGAGCAGGGCCTCCCTGGATGATCTTAGATTACGAGGTGGGATGTAGGGGTGGATACATTTGGACAAGTAAGCTGGGCCAGAACCGTATAGAGCTTTATAGGTCAAAACCAGCACTCTGAATTTGGCTTGGAGATGGACTGGCAGCCAGTGGAGCTGGCATAGCAGGCGGGTGGTATGCTCTCTGTATGTCGCCCCAGCTAGTAATCTAGCTGCCGCCCGTTGGACTAGGTGAAGTTGTACACCCCTCGGCTTTGTTCTGCCTCCAGAGGCAGGATTTATAATCTGCTCCCTGTGCCTTTTAGGATAAGAGAGGGAAAAGAGGAGCTCAAGCCTTGGCTGCAGAATGGCAGTTTATTTCAGTTAGAGATCGTCAGTTGGAAGGAACAGAGTAAGAAAGAGTACAGGATTTCACATCACGTCAGAGATATATTAGAATTAAAATAATAGTCACGTCACGTTGGAGATATAATAGTCACATTGGAGTTAATAGATAATTATATAGTTACAGACTTATTTAGATAGAGATTGGGAGCCCCTGGTGGCACAGTGGGTTAAACCGCTGATCTGCTAAACTCGCTAACCGAAAGGTCGCAGGTTTGAATCCAGGAAGCGGCATGAGCTCCCGCTGTTAGCCCCAGCTTCTGCCAACCTAGCAGTTCAAAAACATGCAGATATGAGTAGATTAATAGGTACTGCTCCGGCAGGAAGGTAATAGCGCTCCATGCAGTCATGCCGGCCACATGACCTAGGAGGTGTCTACGGACAACACCGGCTCTTCAGCTTAGAAATGGAGATGAGCACCAACCCCCAGATTCAGTCACTACAACTTAATGTCAGGGGAAAACCTTTACCTTACATAGAGATTGGATATAGTTGTTGACATTGTGGTATAGATCACTACAACTCAGATGGTTCCCATGCAGCTAAAGTGGTGTCTAATTGGATTAATCCTACAGTGTAGATCAGTGTTTTCCAACCTTTTTTGAGCCGCGGCACACTTTTTACATTTGCAAAATCCTGGGGCACGCTACCAACCAAAATGACACAAAATGACACTCTAACACAGTAATACATACAGTTAATATGTTTTTAAATGTATTTATACACTCAGTGTGGAACCTGGGCCTGTTTTGATGAACACAACAAAGATATCCTGGCAGGAATGGCAGAAAGACACAAACTTTCCACACAGAACTCCCATAACCAAGAGAAAATACTGTAAGAGTTTGGTGGGCGTTGACCTTGAGTTTTGGAGTTGTAGTTCACCTATATCCAGAGAGCACTGTGGACTCAAACAATGTTGGATCAGGACCAAACTTGGCATGAATACTCAATATGCCCAAATGTGAACACAGATGGAGTTTGGGAAAAATAGACCTTGACATTTGGGAGTTACAGTTTCTGGAGGAGGGGCCTCGAAAGACCAGCAGTCTCCCTCTCACTTAGGTTGCCTCCTCCCTCCCCACCAGGCTTCAATTGGGGTTGTGGGGAGCAGGAGCCTCACTCACCACCTGCGCAGCTCCTCGGGGGTCAGCTGGGCGGCCCGGGTGGGCATCTCGGGGCTGGCGAAGCAGGCAGGAAGGAAGGCGGCAGCGGCGGGCAGGGAGCCGGAGGGAGGCCGAGAGTGGTTTCGCGCGCACCGGGGAGGAGGGAGGGGCGGGGCCGGTGCTGGACTGAACCATCCAGCATTAGGCCGGGGGGGGGGGGGAGGCAAGAGGTCTCTACTTAGGGAAAGGGTGGCGGGCCTTCCCAATGCATGGAGAGGGAGAGACCAAGTAGACAATGGGTGGGGAGGGGGGTGTTTGTAATTTTGTGCCTTTATCAAGGTAGGTTTCTTAGGGTTTTTATACTTCAACACACTAGACTCTCCCCCCTCCCCTCCTGGAGGTTCCAATTTCCCAAGGCACACCTGATGATCGCTCACAGCACACTAGTGTGCCCCGGCACACTGGTTGGGAAACACTGGTATAGAATAGATGATATAGTATAGAAGTCACATCTAATACTTATTTAGTAAAATAAAGGCATTCTGGATTAAGTACACGGCTGCAAAAGTTCATAGGGTTTCCTTTCATAAAGATTTACAGTGGCAACCAAAGGAAAGGACATTGTTTGTTTAAATAAACGTTATTTTACTTTATGCACAGCCTCCGATCTGTCCTTTGTGTAAAATTCCATCCAATGTAAGTAACACAGAAGCGGAACAGGCCTCTATTAGTAGAGGAAACGTGGTTTTAAAAAGGGAATTTTTTAAAAAAATTCAGAGATGTTCCCTGATATACTGCCATATTGGCCTGTTTCTGCAGTAGGCCTATGTTTACAGAAAATGCTGATTGTTTGAGAAATCAGTGCTCCAGAGAAGAAGTTACTATTCAAGGATAACAGTACATCCAGAGAAAAAATGACTAGCTGGTGGCTAGTTGGAACCCCCGAGTTTCTTGGTCGTTCTGGAGCCATGTTTGCAACAGACTAACATATAAAATACAGTCATGGTCAGAGAAAAATATACTATAGTTGTGTTATAGTTGTGCCATTGTTAGGATCCCACGTGCGCTATAATGTCAATCCAAATCATAAACATCTAATGAGTATAGCTAGCTTAGGAGCCCCTGGTGGCGTAGTGGGTTAAACCGCTGATCTGCTCAACTTGCTAACTGAAAGGTTGCAGGTTCGAATCCGGGGAGCGGCGTGAGCTCCCGCTGTTAGCCCCAACTTCTGCTAACCTAGCAGTTCAAAAACATGGAAATGTGGGTAGATCAATAGGTACCGCTCCGGCAGGAAGGTAATGGCGCTCCATGTAGTCATGCCGGCCACATGACCTAGGTGGTGTCTATGGACAACGCCGGCTCTTCGGCTTAGAAATGGAGATGAGCACCAACCCCTAGAGTCAGGCACAACTGGACTTAATGTCAGGGGAAAATGTTTACCTTTACCCTATAGTTAGCTTAGACCAGGGCTGTCCAACATCTTTTGGGCCAAGGGCCGGAGCCCTGGCCACTGATGACCTGGGGGCCGGAGCAGGGGGCGGGCCGCTCTGACGCGCGCTGGCGTCACCACGTCTGGCGTCACCAAGCCGGCGTCCTGCACGGCCCGCCCCTTTTGGCGAGGCTTGCTGACGTCACCAAGCCCCGCCGAAAAGGGGCGGGCCGTGCAGGACGCCGGCGTGGTGATGTCAGACGTGGTGACGCAGCGCCGTCAGGAGCGGCCCGCCCCCGCCTCCCTCCTCCTACAGTGACAGCCAGGGCGGCAGAACCGCGATTTCTCCCGGTTCTGCTGCCCGGCTGAGGCTGTAAGAGGAAGGGCAAAGCCGAGGAGAACCCTCCTCCTCAGCTCGCCGCCTTCCAGCTAAAGGCACACGCCAGCCTCAGAAGCAGCGATTTCCCGCTTCCGAGGCTGGCGTGTCCCATTAGCTGGAAGGGCAAAGCTGAGGAGGGCTCTGCTTGGCTTTGCCCTTCCTCTTAAAGGGACACGCCAGCCTCGAAGCGGGGAAATCGCTGCTTCTGAGGCTGGCATGTCCTTTAAGAGGAATGGCAAAGCCAAGCAGAGCCCTCCTCAGCTTTGCCCTTCCAGCTAAAGGGACACGCCAGCCTCGGAAGCAGCGATTTCCCGCCACGAGGCTGGCGTGTCCCTTTATGAGGAAGGGCAAAGCCAAGCAGAGCCCTCCTCAGCTTCGCCCTTCCAGCTAAAGGGTCACGCCAGCCTCCTCCTCCGTCCCGCCTCTCCCCCCGGCGCACCGATCGGAGCGCCGGGGGGAAAGGCGGGACGAAGGAGGCGGACCTATGGAGGAAGAAGGGAAGCGCTTCCCTTCCTCCCCTTTAGGCCCGCCTTCTCCCTCCCTCCCGCCCCCCGGCCCGGCGTTCCCGATTGGTGCGCCGGGGGGAGAGGCGGGATGGAGGAGGAGGAAGGGAGTGGACAGGGCTGGGTGACGTCAGGCTCGGCGCTGGCGCCACGCCTGACGTCACCCAGCCCCACCCCCCGGAGATCGATTTTTTTTTTAAAAAAAAATTCAGGGTAGGCTGGGGCCGTAGGGAAGGGGCTGGGGGGCCGTATACGGCCCCAGGGCCGCCAGTTGGACAGCCCTGGCTTAGACCAATGAAGTGATTTGTCTTTGGAAACCAATGAAAATGTGTATTCGATTTATTGCCAGAAATGATTAAAACAAGCCCTGCTGCCCCATTGGGGGTTGCAACAAACCCTTGGATTGCATTCCTGTACGCTTGTCTGTCATTATTGCTATGGCCTTGCAATGAATAGGATTCATGAGGAGAGAGAAAGAGAGAGACCTTGGTGGAGGGCCAGGAGGGCTTCCTTGGCTGTGAGTGGTGAGGGTGAGGGGCCGGGTGTCCCTGCACAGGGGTGGGTGGCCCCTCCCTTCATCCTGGGTGCCTCTCTCTCTCTCTCTCTCTCTCTCTCTCTCTCTCTCTCTCTCTCTCTCTCTCTCAGTGTGCGGGAAGCAGGAGGCCTGGAGGGAGGGAGGGAGAAAGGAAGGAAGAGAGGGAGGGAGAAAGGAAGGAAGAGAGGGAGGGAGAAAGGAAGGAAGAGGGAGGGAGGGAGAAAGGAAGGAAGAGAGGGAGGGAGAAAGGAAGGAAGAGAGGGAGGGAGAAAGGAAGGAAGAGGGAGGGAGAAAGGAAGGAAGAGAGGAAGGGAGGGAGAAAGGAAGGAAGGGAGGGAGAAAGGAAGGAAGAGAGGGAGGGAGGGAGGAAGGGAGAAAGGAAGAGAGGGAGGGAGGGAAGAAGAAAGGGAGGGATGGAGGGAAGAAGAGAGGGAGGAAGAGAGGGAGGGAGAAAGGAAGGGAGGAAGAGAGGGAGGGAGAAAGGGAGGGAGGGAGGTAAGGGAGGGAGGGAAGAAGAGAGGGAGAAAGGGAGGGAGAAAGGGAGGAAGAGAGGGAGGGAGGTAAGAAGAAAGGGAGGGAGGGAAGAAGAGAGGGAGAAAGGAAGGAAGAGAGGGAGGGAAAAAGGAAGGGAGGAAGAGAGGGAGAAAGGGAGGAAGGAAGAGAGGGAGGGAGAAAGGAAGGGAGGGAGGAAGGAAGAGAGGGAGGGAGGTAAGAAGAAAGGGAGGGAGGGAAGAAGAGGGAGAAAGGAAGGAAGAGAGGGAGGGAGAAAGGAAGGGAGGGAGGAAGAGAGGGAGGGAGGTTAGAAGAAAAGGAGGGAGGGAGGGAGGGAAGAAGAGAGGGAGAAAGGAAGGAAGAGGGAGGGAGGAAGAGAGGGAGGAAGGGAGGGAGGAAGCAAGGAAGAAAGAGGGGGAGGGAGGCCCACAGACGAAGCCCCGCCCCTTCTGGCCCGTGGTGAGCACGTCCCTTCCTAGAGGGGCACGGAAGAGGCTTGGGTGCTGGGGGTTCTCAACAGAGTCCTCCTTGGGGGGGGGGGGGGTCTGGAGGCGTGCCTGCTCTGGCTTGGGCAGCTTCTCTCCTCTCTCGCACCCATTCCTGCTCTCACCCTTCCCTTCTGTTTCCTAGGTAAACCATGGCTGCTTTCTGCCCTGTTCCTTCTTCCGCCTTCCTTCCTTCCTGGCGGTCTATTCCCTTTCCTGCCCCGGGTATGAGAGAGAGAAGGCCGTGCGGGGGTTGGAGAAGTCAGTTGAGGCCTGTGAGAGGGCAGGGGCAGGGCGGGGGCCCTGCTGCAGGGCAGGAGGGAGACTCATAGGATCCAGTTCAAAGCAGAAGACCTGGGATCAGATCCTGGGATGGAGGGCCTGCCTGCAAGGGCCCTCAGGCAGCAGAGGGAGGGAGGGAGGCTGCAAGGAGGGAGACCCAGGCCCTTTGTTTCTTGGAGGAAGGAGCTCTGGGGGCCCCTCTGAAGCCGGCCATGGGCTCCCTGCCTTCCCTGCCTCCCCCTCCTTCTTCAGAAGAGGGCACCTTCCTTCCCGGCCTCTGCTGCAGGTCCCTCTGCCTCTCTTGCAGGGATCAGGAAGCGGGGGCCGCCTTGCCTTGATCTCAGGCAAAAAAATTACCAGGATTTCTAGTTGTGGGACCAAATCCAGGTGTTGGAGCTGAAGTCCTAATAATAATAATAATAATAATGTAACTTTATTTCTATACCCTGCCAACCATCTCCCCTTACCAATTAAAAACATCAGCTAAAAGCAATACAACATAATTAGACACAACATAAAAGAAATATGGCTGGAAAGAGAATGAGGTACAGTTTCAATGAGTGCGATACTTTTTACAGGAGCACAAGAAAAGTGCGACAAACCTGTAGATTGGGCAGGAAATACTATCATACAGTAAATCATGTTACTACCACTGCACTCTGCCGTACCACTAGTACCCTGTTCGAACTAGCTATGTCTGGTTATGATTTTGTGTGTCTGTTAAGATGTAATTCTATGCGTTCAATTTTATGTGTTTTATGCTGTTTTTATATGCTCTTTTTATGCTTTTTATGTGTTGTTTTTATATGCTGTAAACCGCCCTGAGCCTCAGGAAGGGCGGTTTATCAAATCGAAATAAATAATAATAATAATAATGTTGAGGTAGATCATATGAGGGCCAGGATAAAATGCTATACTCAGTGGGGACAGGAAAATTACTAGTAAGCTGCTTAATCAAAGGCACACTGGAATATACAGGGTTTTAGTTGACACCTGGAGGGCCAGAGTTTGCCCCATGCCTGTGATCATGTTTCTTCCAAATTGTTGAAAAACATGTCACTCTTTGCCTTGAGTCACGTTAAGAAAAGCAGGGCGCAAATTAACGAAATGATAAAAATAATGAATGTTTTGTGTCCTTTTTAGGGCGTAGTATTCCCAAGAATGCCGCCTGTTTCCGTCTTGAAAGAGAATTTAGCCCAATGGAAAAGAGTGTCGGAGGCTGTACGTGACAAAGAAGCGTAAGCCTGATTCATCTGGCAATCATTTATTTATCGTGTCAGAAGCGAGTTGAGAATACAGTTATAATGTATACATTTCTAATGTATAGAATACATTTATGTATAGAGCGGGACCCCGGTAGTCCACACTCTGGTTATAGTTCCATATAGACTACTGCAATGCACTTTACGTAGGGTTGCCTTTGAAAACTGTTCGGAAGCTTCAAATTGTCCAGCGAGCGGCAGCCAAGCTACTAATAGGAGCATACAACTTCTCTGCTGCGCCAGCTTCACTGGCTGCCAGTTTGCTACCAGGCACAATTCAACGTGCTGGCTTTAGCATATAAAGCCCTAAATGGTTCCGGCCCAGCTTATCTATCCGAACGTATCTCCCCACATATGAACCTTCCAGGAAATTAAGATCATCTGGGGAGGCCCTGCTCTCGATCCCGCCTGCCTCCCAGGCGCGCTTGGCGGGTACGAGAGACAGGGCCTTCTCAGTTGTGGCCCCTTGGCTGTGGAACTCCCTCCCAATGGATATTAGATCGGCCTCCCCCCCCCCTCCTGACCTTTCGGAAAAGAGTAAAAACCTTGGATCTTCAAGCAAGCTTTTGGAACCTCAGAGTAACCAGACAAACACAGTATTATGAACAAATACAGAATGGTTTAAACGATGTAAATGGACAAGGAGTTGAACTGAAAGACATTAATTATTATAGTTTTAATTGTTTTTATATGTATTTTATTGTGATTTAATCTGTTTTTAACTGATGTATATATGTGTGTTGTGGCATCTAATTGTTGCCAGTCTGTATGTTGGCCTGAGTTGCCTTCGGGCTGAAAAGGGCAGGATAGAAGCACAATAAATAAATAAATAAATAAATAATAAAAACAAAAACAAAGGTAAAAACTTGGCATTATACTAAATGTCCTTTGACAAGAAGCTGGCCACTTGGAGAGCCTCTGATGTTGCTGTAAGAAGGTCCTCCATTGTGCATGTGGAAAGGATCAGCTTGCATTGTAGTAGGTGGTCTGTGGTTTGCTCTTTTCCTCACTCGCATGTCATGGACTCCACTTTGTAACTCTATTTCTTAAGACTGGCTCTGCTTCTCATTGTGCCAGAGCGCAGTGTGTTCATCTGGCTGCGAGTCAGGAAAAGGATCTCCTTCTCTTCCAGAAAGGGGCGGAGGGAAATTCTGGAATACAAGTGCTGGAGATGAGTCTCTTCCCTCTTCTGTCCCGGAGAGAGGGGGGAGTGGTGAGGTTCATTCTTCTGCCCTTGTGCTTCTGAGCAGAGGGAGCGGGGACTCCATCAGGCAGGCTCAGGCAGCAGAGGCCAGGAGGTGACAATGAGGGCAAGCTCAGGACCCCTTTATTTAATCTGCGGAGGAGGGGCTCTAGAGGCCCCCTAAGGCCAGTCAAGGGCTTCCTCCCCTCCTTGCTTTTTCTCCTCCTCCTCCTTCAGAGGAGGGCGCTGCCTTCTTAGCCTTGTCTGCTCATGCCTCTGTCTGAGAGTTGGATATGTTGGGCCTGAAGAAGGCAGAGAAAGGCTACAAGGACAGGGTCTCCACCGCCCGAGGACAGCCAAGGGCTCCCATCCCAGAGAACCTGCCTGGAAAATCATTGGGAGGGATTCACAAAAGATGAGAGAGAGAGAGAGAGAGAGAGAGAGAGACCAAGCAATGGAGAACATCCAGGCTGATGGTTTTGGTCTTGGCGAAGGAGAGGATCCCCCTGAATCTTTTCTCTCCAGATGAAGAAGCCAGTCATTAATTCAACATTCATGACAAAATGTTAAACCACCTTGAGAGTATTCACATGGGCTCATTCATCTTGCTTTGTTTGCAGGCCCCATCAGTTCTCCCAGTTCTCCTGCTTTGAATGTCATTTGAGAGAAGAGGTGGGCACATCTTCATCCAGTTTGGAGGGAGCCTAGAAGCGCAGAACCAAGATGGAAGGGCAAGAGCCAGCTGCCACCCAGTTGGAAGTATTGTCTTCTGCTGTTGAGAGAGATAAAAATAGAGCACTCTGGGACGACCCTTGGAGAAAAGACTGGGAGAGCAATCTGCTCCATTCAGACCTTCAACGCCAGAGCTTCCGGCATTTCTGCCAGAGACTTCGGGGCCCCGAGAGGTTTGCAGCCGCCTCCACACTCTCTGCCGCCTGTGGCTGAAGCCTGAGCGACACTCCAAGGCGGAGATGCTGGACCTGGTGATCCTGGAGCAGTTCCTGGCCATCCTTCCTGTGGAGATGGAGCGCTGGGTGAGGGAATGTGGGGCAGAGACCAGTTCCCAGGCCGTGGCCTTGGCTGAAGGCTTCCTCCTGAGTCAGGAAGAGGAGAGGAAGCAGCAGAAGCCCCAGGTGAGAGAGAGAGAGAGAGAGAGGTTCATCATGTAGTTTCAAGGAACCGAGAATAATTGTTTTGGAGGATTATGTAAAACTCTTTTGAATTCTTCAGACAGGAATTATCGCATTTGGTTTCAGGTAGGAAATTCTAAGAAAATTAGAAACAAGTTAGAACAAGTTCAGAGAAGCATTAGGAAAGGAGGACCTATGTGTTGACCTAGGAAAAATACTTAGAGTGCCACTTAGAATTACCTCCTTTGCATCCTACAAAGGCCCCCAATGAGAGAAGGGGCAGTCCTCTCCATTCCCCAGGGTGGTATAATGATCTGAAGCTATAGGGTGGTAAGTAAGAACTTTATTGCGGTCCATGGACCCACAACTGTTAAATAAATAGTAAACATACAGGAGTTTACAGATTCCTTTTTTTTTTAAAAAAAAGTATTTATTACTTATCAACTAAATACTAAAACACTGTTACAATGAAAGTGGGGGAACAATTAATTATAGGAAAGTAGGAAATTCAAAAAGTAAAAAAGAAGAGGAGAAAGAAGAACCACCAAACATTCAAAAATTAAAAATAAAGATAAAATATGCATAGAATCAGTTATGAAAGGATAAACAAAAGGAAGAAGATTGGAAGTCACCATTTTTATCTACAGATCCCTTGTAACCAGGGAAATATACTATACAGACACATACTACACAGTGTCAGGTAATACCTTGATCAGAGATTGGGCTCTTTCTCAGTCTTCCCTTGTGGTGAATGGTCAGACAATCTGGTCAGGATTGGGTGTAAGAATTGGCCACATTGCGCTGAGTAATAGCGACACTGTAACAAGATGTGTTCTCATGCACCGGGAATGTGGCGCAGCTGGCTGGGAGTCAGCTGCATAAGATCTCTACTGACCACAAGATCATGAGTTCGAGGCCTTCCCAGGTTGGGGTGAGCGCTCGACCATTTGTGTAGCTCGTTGTCAACCTTTGCAACCTGAAAGACAGTTGCACCTTTCAAGTAGGAAATTTAGGGACCACGTCGTGGGGAGGCTAATTTAACTAATTTATGAGGCCATAAATCACCAGGAAGTGTGTAAAATGAGTGAAAGAATGCGACAGCTCCCCCTGGTGGCCAGAAGCTGAAATGTTAAATTGCCTCTGAGTGTCTGAGTGTCTTGTCTTACATGTTTGTATGTTTTTATGTATGTCAAGGGCATTGAATGCTTGCCTGTATATGTGCTTTGTGATCCGCCATGAGTCCCCTGAGGGGTGAGAAGAGCGGACTATAAATGATGTAAATAAAATAAATAATAAGTAATGATTCTATTTCATTTATACCACAGGGGCATAATCTTTGGGAGTAGGGGATGCCAGATAGTCTGCCATTTAGGAGCTCTGAGGAAATACATTTAGTCTCACTTTTGTAAAGAGTCTACGATAATTACGGGAACATGATGAATTTGAGTGGGCTCTGAGCTCTCCCGGGGCAATATCTCTCATCCGTTGTTTCAATGATTCTGGTGCCATTTTGAAACCTAGATGCAGCAAAAGGGACACTGATAGACCAATTGAGGTTGCTTTCCAATCTGCCCTCCTTGCCCAAAGGGGTTGAATGGTATTGGATGGAATAAAATATGATAAGCCCATTCCTGATTTGAATACAAGTATTTTCAGCCCTAGATTCAGGCCCTTGTGCTTAGTGGGCATTCATCCATTTCTAGTAACAGGACTACATTAGGAACACAGCGTGGCATGTTTATAGAATGGTAAAGGTTGAAGATTAAAAGGAACATATTGAGAATTACAGTGGTGTGTATTTCAGAGGAAGCAACTGGATGAACCACTTCTGAATATTCCTTCCCTTAGAAACTATATGTTATTCACAGGTGGAGATAACAAAGCTGGGACCTGAAAGCACAGATATACAGACTTAAGTTACTCAGCCCGAGAGCCCCTCTAGGGTAACCCAAATTACAACCCCAGGATCATTAGTAGCCTTTCCACTTCAGATCGAGTCCTGAAGCAGAGTGCAGTGCCCAAACAAAGGCAGCTTTGCCACACCAAAATCAAGGAAAGACAAATTCTTCTACAAAATGAAGAAAATCAATCTTGGGTCCAAACCACAATCCAAGTGGTCTGGAACAGGTTGTAGAAAGACAGCCCTCCCTTTCTAATCTCTCTTTTTTCTTTGTGATCTGTGCTACTTGTTCAGGTGCAGGACTCTGTTGCAGATGACACCAGTCAGGTGGAGGAGTCTCTTTCACACATTTGGGTCGTCCCGATTGGAGGAGGAGAATATCTCGTAGTTGGTAAGGGATGGTGGTGGTCCTTCTTGCTTGCTCAGCTCCTCTCGGGTAGACCTGAAATGCCTGAGCTATGTGCATTGAAAATATTTGGGAAGCCTTGTCACATTAAAATGACGTGCAGATTTCATAAATTTAGATTTAATATGTGTGAGTATGAATCAACTGAATGCAAGGTGTATGAATGAGAGCTAATAATTTTGCAGATTCCATCCTAAGGAAAGAGGCCTGGAAAACTACCAAAAAGGAGGTGAAGGATTCACGGCCTGTAATCAAAAGTTGCTAATGAGAACTGTGACAATGATTAACTGTTGAAGTTTTGAGGAAAAATAACATGCTTATCTTATCAGAGACAATAGCTCTTTACATTAAAGAAATGTTCATAGGATTCTTTACATTAGGAAGGAGAGGCAACAACATCTGTCGAGGAAGTGAGATGAAGGAAATGAGATGTTTCAGGTTGGAAAAACATGTGTTATTCATTTACAACTTTGTAAAACATCAGCAAGAATATTCCTATAAAAGACTCAATCTAATAATTCTCAAGTGTGACAGACAGCTGTGCTGTTCACCCGCCATGCTCTGGTCCATGAGAGTGTCAGATCTGCAATGGAAAGCAGGATTCTAGTCACTTGGCCTCCTTTTCTCAAAGGAAGAGAAAGAAGTTCGATTTTGGAGTCATGGAATGTATTTGCAGAGAGTCTGTTTCTGCTGTATGGAAAACGGATTGGATCCTTGGCATTGTTCTTAGGGCAAGAAGAAGTATTTTGGAAGTTTTGGAAGCATTGGAAAAGTGGCAGATTTGCTTGCAAGGAAGCAGTCTAACGTAAGAGATGTCATTCTCCAGTAGATGGCAGGAGAATATAATAATAAACTTTATTTATACCCCTCCACCATCTCCCCAATGGGGACTTGGGGCAGCTAACACGAGGCCAAGCCCTTCAAAAATACAATACAAGACAGTAAAATGCAAAATACAAAACAAATACATCAGAAATAATAATAATTTAAAAAAATAAAAAGTAATAAAACTTAAAAAAATGGTGATGAATGAATGCGTATGGGAAATATGAGTAAAAATGTAACACCCCCCCCTTTCTTTGTTTGTTGGCCAATGTAACTGTAGGTTGTTTGTGGATTCAGTCTAGTTATATAGAATCTGTATGTCTGTATGTCCAATGTCGCTCTTTGTGTAAAAGCTCTGATACTCTTTCTCTTACTGGAAAATTGCAACAAAAAGAACCTATGCTTTGAAATTATTGAAAGGTTATTCATAACAGCCTGGGAGTTTAAGAATGCTATTGACAGGTCTCAGGCGTGCAACTCACTCAATCCATCAAATACCTGGGTGTCCACATAACGGCGCAGAACAGCCAACTGCAGAAAAACAACTACGAGGCAGTGTGGAAGAAAATTCAGAAAGACCTCGCAAGTTGGAAAAGTGCTGGCCTTTCGCTCATGGGCAGAATAGCGGTGGTTAAAATGAACGTCCTGCCCAGGCTACTGTACCTCTTCCAAACTCTGCCCATTATCAAATCCGCTGCCATCTTTGACACATGGAAGAAAGACATTCTCCGGTTCTTATGGAACGAAAAAGAGCGAGAATTAAATTCAAAGTGCTCACGGACAGAAGGTCACGGGAGGGCTGGATCTGCCGGATCTAAAGCTCTACTATGAGGCCTGTGGTCTGGTCCACATAAGAGAATGGATAAGTCTGAAGAACAAAGAATTACTGGCCCTGGAGGGCTTTGACCTCCTCACGGGATGGCACGGGCACCTGTGGTATGGCAAGCCAAGACCAAACGAAAACTTCAAAAAACACCCGATAAGAGCGGCACTGATGAGAATTTGGGAGACCTACAAGGGAGGTTTTACCAAAACCCCCTGTGGGTGTCACCCATAGAAGCGCAACAAAGAAACCTGTTGGGCTGGACCACATGGCCGACATATGAGGACCTGTCAGTCAAGGTGGGGAAGAGGAGATGTCTCAAACCAAGGTCGTTGCTACAGCAACAGTGCAAATCTCTCACTTGGCTTCAACACTTGCAGGTCAAAACGATCTTCCAGGGAGATGAGCAAACAGGCTTCGAGGAAGGGGAGCGATTCTGGAATAGCTTCCTAAACAAAGAGAAGAAACTCATCTCCAAGGCTTACAGGCGACTCCTGGAATGGTCAACAGAGACCGAACAGGTAAAACCCTGCATGATAAAATGGGCGCAAAATGTCGGCCGCACAATCAGAATGCAAGAATGGGAGAGAGTCTGGCGGAAGAAAATCAAAATCACCTACGCCATCGATCTGAAGGAAAATTGGTACAAAATGTTCTTCAGATGGTACATGACCCCCCATAAACTGGGCCTGATGTACAAATCCGCCCAGACAGCATGCTGGAAATGTGGGTCACAGACAGGCACCTTTTATCACGTGGTGGTCCTGCAAGGAAGCTTCAAAATATTGGAAAACAATCTTCATTCAAATTCAAAAGATTCTATGTGCCACACTGGAGATGACACCAGAGGCTTGCCTCTTAGAAATGGTGGAGACCTTGCAGACGAGAATGATGAACGGCTGTTCTTGTTCCTTTCCACGGCAGCACGGATGGTGTACGCGAAAAAGTGGAAGTCTAAAGACACGCCTTGTCTTGCAGAATGGGTGGAGAAAGTCCAGGACATCATGAGCATGGACAGACTTTCCTATTACATGAGTGACCTGGAGGGACGCGATTGTGTAGAACTGATTGGTCACTTTTCGTGGCCTACCTAAGGATCTGGGACTCAGACCAACGCAGCTAGGCTTCCTGATACAGGCACAAGATACTCAAAGACCTGCTGAGAGGCAACTTGCTCCCTCCCCTTTTCCTCTTCCCTTCCCTCCACACCACAAGGACAAACATGCACACGCCCTCCTTCCTCCCCCCCCCCCAACTGAACAATTTGGACAATACAAACACACCGGAAGCCGGAGGACTTCCCCCCCCCTGTTTTGTTTACCTCCCTTCTCCTGACCTCTCCCCCATACCTAGCCCCAAACAACCCCTCTCCCCCCCTCCTGTATCCCCCTTCCTCCCCTCCCGGTTCACCCCTGCCCCCCTCCCACATCTGCTCCTGTGTTCTCTTCTTTCCTTCCTACTGTCCTATACCCAAATTTGTTCCACCTCTTTTATTGTTATTGAAGAAACCTCAATAAATATATATTTTTTAAAAAAGAATGCTATTGACAGGAGACATTTTCCTACAATCCTTATTTCTGCCAGTTTCTAAGTTATTTAATTCCGTTGCTTTTCTCTGGATGTTTATAGTGGTAAATATGCTCTTGGCTACATTGCCACAAATACAGAAACTACTACAGCCAACCCTCTACATTTCCTGGGATTAGGTCGTAACACCCCCGTAAAACAAAACAGTCCACATTAAAGACCTGGAACCAAAATCCAAGGAGGGAGTTTCAACGAGGGGCGCGGGGAGAGTGGCAGCCTTCTGAGGGAAGGAACTGTGAGGCAGCCTGGAAAAGGGAGCGATCTCACCCTCCCTGGTGTCTTTCCTTTCTTTTGCAGGCAGTGAAACATGGCAAATTGAAAGTAACACAAATGTTCCTGATTCTTTCCTAAGAGGAGATTCTTCGGGACCAGATCAGGTAGGCAACAGGATCCCAGGAGGGGAAGGGAAGCCGAGCCTCCTTTTCCTTTGAATATTGCCCTGACTCTAAATGAACCTCTCTCTTCTGCATTCCTTCCATACAAGATGTTTTCAATGAATGGATATTTCAAAGATGTAAATCATAAATGGCCTAATTTTTTTCCAACTTGGGTGGCGTTTCCTCCTCGCAAATAACATTTTCTTTTCCCTTCAGGTGACTTTTGAAGACGTGTGTGTGGATTTCTCGGAGGAGGAGTGGGCCCTCTTGGATCCAAGCCAAAAAGCCTTGCACCAGCAAGTCATGGAGGAGAATTTAGGGATCGTCTCATCTCTGGGTAAAGATCCATTATAATTGCACTTAACCAAATCAGTTTACAAGTTCTAAAAATCATACAGTGTTTGAGCTCTCTGAAGCCATAGGAAACAAGCTCATTCTATGTCCATATAGGGGCCAGCCCAAGAAGACAATTGGCACTTGGGAGTTGCCCCATTAGATGAATTCTAGGCAATTATTATTTTCCATCCTCCAGCCATGCTTGTGATGGGAGTGAGCAAAGGGCTTCTCTTGAGGATTCTAGCACCCAGGAAGGCTTGTACAAGGAGATACAATGAATCACATACGCTGGATCTAAGCCATTTAGATCTTTATGTGTCATAACCAGCAATTTGAATTGTGTCTGGAAACAAATTGGCAGCCAGTGGAGCCATGGCAGCAAATAGTAATAATAATGATGATGATTTTATTTCTTACTCGCCTCTCCTCTCAGCTCGAGGCGCGATACAGCATTGTTAAAACACACAATGAAAACACAGCATCCTTTAAAAACACTTTGCAAAATACAAGAAATATAACTATGTGACGAATGTTGCTGTCCTTGAGCAAACAGGGGTCACCAGCAACGAGACCATGCTATAGAGAACACAGTTGCACTGGGCAGGGCACATCTATAAGATGGAGGAACACCGGTTCCAAAGACACTACTCTATGGTGAACTCGCTCCAGGTCATCCCAAAAAAAGGGCTCCCTATAACAACATCTCAGGCCCAGCAATGGTCACATTTGGAGGCATGGAGATGCAATATCCACAATGCTGTGGCATCTTTCGAGAAGACACGCCGAACGAGTCTCGAGAGAGACGACAGCGCAGAAAGAACTGCAACTTGGAAACAATCTCACCAAAGGAGACTTTCTGCTGTGCTTTCTGCAAGCGAACTTGCTTTTCTCAGATTGGTCTTTTATTCATCAATGCTGACCTCCTGATGTGCTTTCTGCAAGCGAACTTGCTTTTCTCAGATTGGTCTTTAGTCATCAATGCTGACCTCCTGCTGTGCTTTCTGCAAGCGAACTTGCTTTTCTCAGATTGGTCTTTTAGTCATCAATGCTGACTTTCTGCTTTGCTTTCTGCAAGCGAACTTGCTTTTCTCAGATTGGTCTTTTAGACATCAATGCTGACTTTCTGCTGTGCTTTCTGCAAGCAAACTTGCTTTCCTCAGATTGGCCTTTCAGCCATCAACTCGCTTGTAAAAAGGGTGTGATGAGTCCTCCTAAGAATCTTCATTCGCGAAGCAATGTTGAGAGTCCCATAAGTAAAGGTGATGACACCTGTTGTGGTCTCGAGGAGGGTATGAGGAACGTTCTCTTGGTAAACTAAAACATGCTCTTAGGTTTGTAGTTGGAGTCATACCAATTTTACAGTATCTCAATCCATGCCTGCTTTCAGTTATTTAAGGCACCAGCACTCCAGTGTCCTCATGGATAAGTAAACATATCATTATAATTATGTTAGGCTCAAGTAATTATTATTATTTCACTTTGTTTCACGTCTCCATTTATTTTGAGAGCCGTTGTTGTCCTGAAACACCTTAAATTCATATGGCTGGCATGACTGCATGGATTGCTGTTACCTCCCATCAGAGTGGTACCTATTGACCTACTCATATTTACATGCTTCTGAATGGCTGGCTAAATTCCTAGCACCCCAATCCATGGCTGATACAATATATGGCACACTATACTTTCAGTGCCATCAATGACAAGTAGGAACTTCCTCTATAATATCATAGGCTCAAGTAAGGGTTCCCTTGACATAAAGTGTCTGGGACTTTGTGAATTTGAACTCACATTAACCTGCCTTGGAACTGGTAGGTTGGCGAATGCCAGGGTGACCTCTTGGAGATGCCATAGTAGCAACCCTTGCCACGTGGCCAGATTACCCATCAGTCGTTGTGGCACGTCACACTTAAAATGACACTGCGGGGGATTCCTACTATATCTGTGCCACGCAAAAGCCCGAGAGCCATTTCGACGAGACAGTCTTCAGGCTCCCGGCTAAGGGACGCGTCCCTTGCGTGCGCCTCCATCTTAATGGTGGAGGATCCAGTGCGCATGCTCACGCTCTTCCTTTCCTTCTTCTTCCGACGTCGTCGAAAAGGATAGAGGCACCCGGCATGCTCCCAGTAGATGGCGCTCTCGATCTCGAGAGCGCGCGGCGCGAGCCCTTCCATCGACAAGAGGAGAGAGGGACCCGGGCGCATGCGTGTGTCTTTCGAGCCCAAGCAAGCTCTCGGGACCGAGCACCTCGATCTCTAGGAAGGATACCTCCAGGGCTCCTTGATACTGCGAGAAAGGTCAGGAGCGCAATCGCTAAGCCAGCGTCCTCCAGGGCTCGAAAGGACTTTCTTCTTTCCCTTGCACCATCGAGGAGGAGCGCGCCCGCGTCCTCTATGCCTCAAAGGCCATTCCTCCCTCCCGCAGTGGTTCCTGGCGCCGAAGCCAAGTTCACTCCGGGAGCCTTGCTCGTACAGAGGTAAGGCAGAAAGAGCTGCTGGCACACGGTTGGGCCTCGATAGAAGGGCACACTTTGGCCTCTGGCAGCATTAAATGGAGGGCTTCCAGTTCAGGCGGGCCTCTCCTGGAACGACCCGCATCGATGGTGGGCCTGAGCTCGATAGAGGGCCTCCATTGAGCGCCGAGCTCGACGGAGGGCCTCTGTTTCCTCCGTTGCCCTCGCGCATGCCTCACATGGGGGCAGAGGTGGGGCAGAGGCGCTGTTGAAGGGACTCCAGTCCCAGCCGTCTTGCGCATGATTCACACCCGAGGGTGGAGGGATCAGAGGCGCCGAATGGGGAACTCCAGCCCCGACGGCCTCGCGCATGCTTCACACCCGAGGGTGGAGGGAGCAGAGGCGCTAATCTCCATGTTGCTAGACACATGGGCTCAAAGAAGGTTGGCGGCCATTTTGGCTGCATGTCGCACACCCGAAGGTGGGACAGAGGCGCTCTTTAAAGTGGTGGCCCGGGAGCTGTTGCTATCCCATCTATGCTTCAGTCTTCGACGTTGCAGAGCTCCTGCATACCGGGGAGGTTGGCGGCCATTTTGGCAGCACTTCTCTTCAGCCTTTTACCGTTGATGCCCCCAACTGTCAACTCAGGTGGTGTTAATATATAACTACCAATATGATGAATATGGAATTTCATTATTTAATATTAATATTAAATATTAATGTTACATTTTATTAATATTATTTTCAGTAAAAATAAGTGGTAACAAAACACCTCTTATCAAAGGGGAATAATTAATATCAAAAGTAATAATTAATAATTCCAAAAGGTAATTAATAATATCAGAAGATTAATCAAAAGTATTAATTAATTAATAATAAATGGTGATGGCTAGTGGTGATGGCTAATTTTCACCAAGATGAATAATTAATATAATTACAATTAATAATTGGTGGTGGCAAAACACCACCAATATGAAGAATATTAGAAATTTACAATTTGTAGTCCTTAACGCTAGTCAAGAAATATGAGATAAGATTCCTAGCTGTTGCAGCAGCGGCGGATAAAAGGATCTGAGGTGGCAGCCCCTCCCACTGGCTATATATGCTCGAGGGATGTGGGCGGGGCTACAGTTTAAAGTGATATTAACTTTTTAAAGATTCCGAACTGTCTGCGCAGGGCGCAGGAAATACCATAGGTGCTATTCACGGCTGACCACGAAAAGAAAGTTAGATATAAATTGAAGTGTAAAATTCATGATTAGTAGGCCTGCCAGAAGAGAGACGTATTCACTTTTGTCTTAAATTCAAATAGCTGATCTACTTGTCGGAGCTCTACTGGCAGATTGCTGCAGTCTTGGGGTGGCCGATGAAAAGGCCTCCTGGATGGCAGGCTGGAGCGGATGCCCCCCCCCCTCAAAGAGGACCTCAGTGTTTGGGGCGGATTGTATGGGAGAAGGTGATCTTGTAGGTCACCTGGACCCAAACCATGTAGGCCATGTAGGGGGCAAAACCCCAACACTTTGTACTTTGCCCAGAAACTAATTGACAGGCAATAGAGTGTATTTAGGATATGTGATATGTTAAGTCCTGAATGTTCCCGTAACTAATTAGGCTGCCGTATTTTGAACCAATTGGAGTTTCCGAACTTTGTACAAAGCCCAATATAAAGCGCATTACAGAAATCCAACCTTGGGGTTACTCGCGCATGCACTAACATCTTAACGTCCTCCAAATCTAGATAGGGATGTAGTTGGCGTATCAGCTAAAGCTGATAGTGCTCCTGACCTTCGCATCTACTTGGGTGGACATTTGGAGAGACGGATCCAGGAGCCCTTGTCCCAAGCTGTCAAAACAGTCTTTCAGGGGGAGTGTAATCCCAGAACTGGTTGACACACCTCTATCTCCAGATTAAGACCCTAGATGGCAAGCACCTCTGGATTCAATTTGTTTTTCCTCATCCAACCCTTCACCCCCTCCAAACATTCATTCAGAGGAGACATGCTATCCTTAGCTGAAGCTGTTTTTGAAGGCATGGAGAACTATATTTGGGTGTCATCAGCATACTGATAATACCACACCCCATGCCTACAGATGATTTTTCCCAGCAGCTTCATGTAAATATTAAAAACCATTGAGGATAGAATGGAATCTTGTGGGACACCAGATAGCACAGTAATGACTTGTGTGCTTTCTGTAGCCAGCTCTGTTTAATAGTCTGACTGCAGGTCTTTGGACCCCATCCTCCTAAGCTTTTAAAAATCTTCAAAGACTGCCTCAGGTAGAGTGTATTATAATAATCCAAATGGGAGGGAACTAAGGCATGTACCACCATGGGAAGATCTGGCTTCTCAAGAAACATGTGCAAGGCACTTCTGGCCACGCACGAGACCTGGGCCTGCAGATTCCATACCAAGTCAAGGGAGTACCCCCCAAACTTCAGACCGGTGTCTTCAGTAGTAATGTAACCTCATCCACCACAGGCTGATTCCCTATTCCCTGATCTGCCAACCAGTAGCACCTCTACTCTGGATTAAGTTTCAATTTGCCCCTCTCCAGCCCATTACTGGTAAGAACACTGGTTTAGTTGGAAGGGAGGAGTAGAGCTTGGAGTCATCTGCATATCGCTGGCATTGCACTTCAAAACTCTGAATGAGGTCTCCTGTATATATGTTAATTGCATAGAGGACAAAACATGCTCGAGGGATCCCACAGGCAATGGGCAAGAGATCGAACAGGAATCCCTCAGCAGCACTTTCTGGGTTTGCCCCTCCAGGAAGGAAGAGAGCCACTGTGAAATGCTTCCAATTCCCATCCATCCATCTTGCCCTTGGTCGGCCCCTCTTCCTTTTTCCTTCCTTTTTCCCCAGCATCATTCCCTTCTCCAATCTTTCCTATCTTCTCATTGTGTGGCCAAATCTTTGCCTCTACTATTCTTCCCTCCAATGAGCAGTCGGGCTTTATTTCCTGAAGGATGGACTGGTTGGATTTTCTCGCAGTCAAAGGCACTCTCAGAACTTTCCTCCAACACCAAAAGTGTCTCTCTTCCTTTGCTCAGCCTTCCTTATGGTCCAGCTCTTACATCCGTACGTTACTATGGGGAATACCATTGCTTTTACTATGCGGATCTTCGTTGCCAGTGTGATGTCTCTACTCTTCACTATTTTATAAGTTGGTCCATGAAGGGTTTATGTAGCAAGTTTTATCCAGTTCTATCAAGCCAATTCTATCAAGGAATCTTTGCAGCCCATACATACATATATTTATTTATATATGTATTGATTTCTCTATACACAACAAACACACACACAAACACACACACACACACACACATATATATATATACACCCACACATACATACAAACCAGTCCGCATTTGTGTTTTGCATCGTGCCTGTACTAATTCTGAAGATAAAAAAGTTCTGTGCAACTTCATTCAATCCTTTTTAAAATGGCAACTTTATTCTGGCTTCTAATATGAATTTGGATGTTTGTTCTGCTGCCTGATGCCATGAGGTTACTTTCACCTACCTTTGTGGCATCCGGCAGATCAAGGGTTTTTACCTTTCTTGTGCCAGAAGTACAAGGGATTCCATAGAAACAAGGGTTAAAAAAACAGTTCTATTTCCCCCAGCCCTGGTTGAGTTATGATGTACTTTGAGGCTTATAACTTGGTATAATATTTAGAGCAAAGACAAAAGATGTTTTTATCTTAACTGCCAATGTTGGAAAGGACTGTGGGAAAGTGCTGTTTCGACTAAATGCATTTTGTAATTTGTATACTTTTAAACTTTAATCTAATATAACCTTTTCTTTTCAACACAGGGTCACACCTCCCTTGTTCTCAAACTATGAAAATAGAGGAGACACCATTTAAATATTTGGAAGATGGAATGAATTTCAATAGGAAGGAAGTGCGCACCTTTTCTCACGAAACCCACACAAGGGATAAACCATTTAAATGTTTGCAGTGTGAAAAGAGCTTCAGTCACAAACATTACCTTATTTGTCACCAGGCAACACACACGGTTGAAAAACCATTTAAATGTTTGGAATGTCCAAAAAGTTTCTCTCGGAAGTTAGGCCTTGTTCATCACCAGGCAGTTCACACAGGAGAGAAACCATTTAAGTGCTTGCAATGTGAGAAGAGCTTTAGTCACAAGCGCCCCCTTATTCGTCATGAGGCAACTCACACAGGAGTAAAACCATTTAAATGCTTGCAGTGTGAAAAGGGCTTCAGTCAGAAGCATGACCTTGTTCGTCACCATGCAACTCACACAGGAGAAAAGCCATTTAAATGCTTGCAGTGTGGAAAGAGTTTCATTCAGAAGGTAAGCCTTGTTCATCATCAGGCAATTCACACAGGAGAAAAACCATTTAAATGCTTAGAGTGTGGAAAGAGTTTCAGTCGGAAGGGAGGCCTTGTTTCCCATCAAGCAACTCACACAGGAGAGAAACCATTTAAGTGCCTGCAATGTGAAAAGAGCTTTAGTCACAAGCGCCCCCTTATTCGTCATGAGGCAACTCATACAGAAGAAAAGCCATTTAAATGCTTGCAGTGTGAAAAGAGCTTCAGTTACAAGCACGACCTTGTTCGTCACTATGCAGCTCACACAGGAGAGAAACCATTTAAATGCTTGCAGTGTGAAAAGAGCTTCAGTCAGAAGGTAAGCCTTGTTCATCATCAGGCAATTCACACAGGAGAGAAACCATTTAAATGCTTAGAGTGTGGAAAGAGCTTCAGTCAGAAAGGAGGCCTTGTTCATCATCAGGCAACTCACACAGGCGAGAAATCATTTAAATGCTTAGAGTGTGGAAAGAGCTTTAGTCAGAAGGGAGGCCTTGTTTCCCATCAAGCAACTCACACAGGAGAAAAGCCATTCAAATGCTTACAGTGTGAAAAGAGCTTCCGTAACAAGAAGGCCCTTATTCGTCACCAGGCAATTCACACAGGAAAAAGGCCTTTTCAATGTTTGGAATGTGGGAAAAGTTTCGCTCGGAAGTTCAGCCTTGGTAATCATCAGACAATTCACACAGGAGATAAGCCGTTTCAATGTTTGGAATGTGGAAAAAGTTTCTCTCGGAAGTTCAGTCTTGTTTATCATCAGGCAATTCACACAGGAGATAAGCCATTTAAATGCTTAGAGTGTGGGAAAAGCTTCAATCGAAAGAAACGCTTCATTCATCATCAAGCAACTCACAGTGGAGAAAAGCCATTTAAATGCTTAGAGTGTGGAAAGAGCTTCAATCAAGATAAACATCTTATTCAACATCAAGCAACTCACAGAGCCATTTAAGTGCTCAGACATGCATTAATATTTATTATTAATATGTCATGTCCTATCTATAACATACATAGAAAACATATTACAAATGTGTGTATGTGTGTATTCAATCTCCAAAAATGCATTGTTTCTTAAAATATGAATGTGATAATTTATTTATCCTAAAGAAAAGGCAAGTTTAGAAGTCTGAATTTATTCTGTATGTTTTGATATTAATGGAATAATTTTGCACCGAGGTCTAATGGGAAAAAGTCAATGATTAACAGTTACCAGAGCTGCCCCCATTAATCCCCATGTTAAATTCCTAGCAGAATCTGAATGATGATTTGCAGACCGTCTGGTTGGTTGTGACCTTGGAATGTTGTGGTAATTTGGTGATTTTAATCCATTCAAATGGGAAAATAAGGTCATTGACATTTAGCATTGTTTTAAATTTAAAGCAACTTTAAAGCAACTTTCCTCAACCTTGATCTTTTCTCCAGACTTCAAAATCATCAATTAAGATTTTCCAAGGGACATTGGTAATTTAACATGTCTAGAAACTGACATATTTGGGAAATACTGTCCTAGCTGCAAAAAAGCATTTAATAATGTTAATGCATTTTAGTTGATTAGATTTTTATTATGGTGTTAGTGGGATTGACTTAGATGTATTATGTCTATTTAATTCGTTAAGATTCGGATTAGCTATCATATGTCGAGATTAGCGCATTTTGTTTATTGTTTGATTCTGGTTTGTTTATTTCTTTTGTATTATGGCATTGATTGTTTGCCACCTTTTGTTTGGAAACTGCCCTGAGCCCCCTTGGGGAGATAGGGTGGGTTATAAATAAATTTTATTTAGTTATGTTAATAAAATATAGGATCAGTTCAACTTAGTTTTTGAGAATTATTTCTCCTCTTTCTATTACTTTTTATCATTCTCAGCATGATTCAATTTACTTTCTCTTCAAACAACCTGATTTTTTAATGGTGGTTTGTATTAATTTTAAAGGCTATTGAGGAAGGATTAGGTGAAATACTCACAGATCATCTCTTAGCATGTATTCTGTTTGTGTTAGAATAGGATGGGTGTGGTCTATAAAAACAGATAGGGAAGAAAGAGAAAATTAGTATAGAGGAATCAGTAAGGAATACTTCAACATACTTTATTTTTTTAATTATTATATTTATTTATACCCTGCTTTATCTCCCTCGAAGGGGACTCAGAGCAGCTTAACATAAAAACATTAGCGCCATTTTAAATATACAGATACACAAATATTAAGAGAATATAAAAAGTATTAAAAGATTCACAGTTAAAACCATTAAAAGATATTTGATGCATATTCAAAGCTAAATTACAAATGCCAATTACCGTATTTTCTGGCGTATAAGACTACTTTTTAACCCAAAACAATCTTATCAAAAGTCAGGTGTCATCTTATACGCGGGAGTCGTTTTATGTGCCAGGAGTCATCTTATAGAGCGGGTGCTGAAACTTCCAATCCGGATTGGAGAATCTGTGGTTGCCGCATATGGTGGGAGGAGCTCAAAAATGACAGTGGCTGCGTCCCTGCCATATGCAGCGACTGTATGAAAGCATTAAGGGCGACGCTGTACAAGTAGAAGAAAATCCATTCATCAGGATTCGTGGACTTAATGCGGTCCCGATGGTGAGGTGAAGGGGCGCCTCACCGGGAAGGTGTAAGTGAAGGGCGGAGCAAACTGCAGGCGTCTGGGGCACCCGGGGTATGGAAAAAAGAGATAGAGTGGCTCTGGGCCTAGAAAAACACACCTCTTTTACCTGTCTGGCCCGCCCTTGTATCCTATTACCCTACCTCCTCCTCTGCCTCTCAGATCTCGCTCCTGAAGACTGCAGTGAAGCGGTGTAGATGCGTATGTGCGAGATCTGAGAGGCAGAGAAAGAGGTACAGTCATAGGAAAATTACCATATTGAAATCAAATGTGATGCTTTTTAAATTGTTATTTGGTGTGTGTTGGAAGAGAGGTAGTCTTATACAGCGAGTATATCCCAAACTATATTTTAAATGAAAAATTTGGGGGTCGTCTTATACGCCCAGTCTTATACGCTGAAAAATACTGTATGAATTCAAAATGGGGTTCAGGAGATATCCTTCTCTGTAGAATGAAGTGTTGTGTGGTGGATTTGAGTGCTTAACTATGACTCTGCAGACCAAGGTTCTGGCTGGCCATCAAACCCCACTGGTTGACCTTGGATGAGCCACACACACACTCAGACTCAGAAAACAGCCATGGAAAACCCCTCTGAAGACATACTGCCATAAAAATCCCATGATGGGGTTGGCATGATACGGAAATGACTTGAAATTATTCAACCCAGAGCGAGGCCTTAGGTTGGCATGGATTTATCTCAGTGGGTCGTTTGGCTCTAAACCTACCGCTCCTTCCCAACATTGGTGGCTCGCTGACACGGAGTGGATAGAAAGCAGAATGCAGACAATATGAGGCGGATGAGGCACTAGGAGACATGCCACCCAAAATAGGCAAAGAAGTCATCTATTTGGCTTGTGCGCACATGCTCAGACATGGATAAGCATATGGGTATAAGCACAAGTGGGGAGACATGCAAGAGAAGACGGAACAGGCCGTACAAGTATATAGAAATGAATACATTGGAGGAGGGAAAGGATACATTTGATCAAAATGGGACATTAGGTCTGTGGTGTAAGAGCTGCTGCTGAAGACTCGATTCGCATGTCTGCTGGTATGAATCAGCACATCTTTATGGGCTTTCAATAAAATATATAAAAGGTGAAAGGTGAGCATTGAGGGACATTGGCTGGCCTGTCATGGGATCACAGAGACCTCGCAGGGAAAGGGAAATCATTTTATATCTTTAGGCTTGTGGGTCCTAGGTGAACTATAAATCCTTTGGGGTGGGGGTATCTTGTTCAACAACATTCTGGACACTACAATTAAAAATATATATTAACAAGCTGGACCATGTCCAGAAGAAGGCAACTAAAATGGCCAGGCAACAATCCCTATGAGGAGCGACTTAAAGAGTTGGGTATGTTTAACCTGCAGAAGAGAAGGTTGAGAGCAGACATGATCGCCATATATAAATATTAGAAACAATGTCATAAGGAAGTGGCAGCAGGCTTTTTTTCTTTTAACTGGAGACTAGGACTTAAAGCCATGGGTTCAAATCACAGGAAAGGAGATTCCACCAGAACATTAGGAAGAACTTCCTGATTGTAAGAACTGTTCAGCAGTGGAACTCTCTGCTTCAGAGTTCAGTGGAAGCTCCTTCCTTGGAGGCTTTTAAACAGATGCTGGATGGCCATCTGTCGGGTGTGTGTGTGTGTGTGTGTGTGTGTGTGTGTGTGTGTGTGCTTGCTTTGATTGGGCTTTTCCTGCATGGCAGAGGGTTGGACTAGGTGGCCCCATATGGGGTCTCTTCCAACTCTATGAAAATTCAACTCCTTGAATGTTTTGCTTCTAAACATATGTCTAAATCCCACCAAATTCCTCAAAGCCTGTGACCCCTTTTATCAGGAAGGAGAAGCAGCAATTATGAGTAGTAGTTGATTTGATATCCCGCTTCTTCACCCTAAAGAGAAACTAAAAGCAGCAAACACTAAAAACCATACAATGTGTAAATTAAAATCTAAGAAATACGAGTATAAACAGTATTCAATATGGAAGCAGTGAAAATGCCCTGGTGAAGGGAGTTGGACTGGATGGCCTTAAGTATTTTCTGTTGGTCATGGGGGTTAGTGTGTGGGAAGTTTGCCCCAATTCTGTTGTTGGTGGAGTTCAGAATGCTCTTTGATTGTAGGTGAACTATAAATCCCAGTAACTATAACTCCCAATTGTCAAGGTCCATTTCCTCCAAACTCCACCAGTGTTCACATTTGGGCATATGGAGTATTCCTGTCATGTTTGGTCTAGATCCATCATTGTTTGAGTCCACAGTGCTCTCTGGATGTAGGTGAACTACAACTCCCAAACTCAAGGCCAATCCCCACCAAACCCTTCTAATGTTTTCTCTTGGTCAAGGGAGTACTGTGTGCCAAGTTTGGCTCAATTCCATCATTGGTGGAGTTTGGAATGCTCTTTGATTGGAGGTGAACTATAAATCCCAGCAACTACAACTCCCAAATGACAAAATCATTTATTTTTTTTGAGTGATGGTCACTCCTTGGTGTCAATTCGTCCAGTGGATTGTGAGTTATGGTGTCACTCAAAACGAATAGATCATTTATATATAGATAGATTATTGACTATTATTATATTATAACCTAGTTAATAGGTGTGTTTGCATTAAGGGGTTGTCTTAGATCCCCAAAAGGAGAGAGGCTTCCTGATGAGAAGAGGCTGAGTCTTTCTCTGAAGGGTTAAAGCGAGCGAGAGGCGTTCCTAGAGGGGAAGAAGGAAGAAAGGACCTACTCCCCCGCCTCTTTACGGCCAGTAGTGAGCGCATTCCTTCCTAGAAGGGCGCCGGAAAGGGGCCTGGGCTGGAGGGGGCCTCTGAGGGGAGAGGATTTCCGCTTCCGGAAGGGAGCCAGTTTTCCTTGGACTGGTCTGGAGAAGAGTATGCTCTCGCTGGGGCAGCTTCTCTCCTCTCTTCTGTGAGATCAGCCCATCCATTCCTGCTCCCAACCTTACCTTCTATTTCCTGGGTAAACACTGGCCTTTCTGGCTTATTAATTCTTCCGCCCCCTTATCTGGCAGTGTGGACTCACATAATCCGGTTCAAAGCAGGAGAGGGAGGGAGGCGGCCAGGAGGGAGGCTCGGGCTCTTTGTTTCTTGGAGGAAGGGGCTCTGGAGGCCCCCCTGAGGCCGGCCAAGGCCTCCCTGCCCTCCCTGCCTCTTTCTCTTGCTCTTTCTCCTCCTTTCCCAGTCTCAGATGAAGGTCCCTCTGCCTCTCTTGCAGGATCAGGGCCCTTCCAGGCAGCCCCCCCCCCCTCTCTAAACCAGGGGTGGGCAATTACCGGCCCTCCAGGTGTTTTGGACTTCAACTCCAGGAATCCTAAGAGCTGGTAAACTAGCTAGGATTTCTGGGAGTTGAAGTCCAAAACACCTGGAGGGCCGGTAATTGCCCACCCCTGCTCTCTCTCTCTCTCTCTATATATATATATCAGGATCTGGTCCCAGGTTTTCTGTTTATCCCAAGTTATCTGGCAGTGCGGCTGCATGACTGTGAGAGCTGTTGAACAGTGGAACTCTTTGCCCCAGAGTGTGGTGGAGGCGCCTTCTTTGGAAGCTTTTAAACAGAGGCTGGATGGCCATCTGTTGGGGGGTGCTTTGAATGCGGTTTTCCTGCTTCATGGCAGAATGGG